>CM073604.1:34861500-36061500 GCA_037074985.1 Solanum bulbocastanum
AGAGGAGGGGGTATTAGAAAAAAAAGAAGGAGGAGGAGGAGGAGGAAGAAGAAGAAGAAGAAGGAGGAGGAGAAGGAGGAAGAGGAAGAAGAGGAGGAAGAGGAGGAGGAAGAAGAGGAAGAGGAGGAAGAAAAAGAAGAAGAAGAAGAAGATGATGATGATGAAGAGGAAGATGAAGAGGAGGAAGAGGAAGAAGAGGAAGAGGAAAAGGAGGAAGAGGAAG
Source organism: Solanum bulbocastanum (assembly GCA_037074985.1). NCBI lineage: Eukaryota > Viridiplantae > Streptophyta > Magnoliopsida > Solanales > Solanaceae > Solanum > Solanum bulbocastanum. The sequence continues at coordinate 34,861,724 of CM073604.1, forward strand.
AAGATGAAGAGGAAGACGAGGAGGAAGAGGAAGACAAGGAGGAGGAGGAAGACGAGGAGGAAGAGGAGGAACAAGAAGAAGAGGAGGAAGAGGAAGCAGAGGACAAGGAAAAAGAAGAGGAAAAAGAAGAGGAACAAGAAGAGGAAGAAGAAGAGGATGAAGAAGAAGAAGGAGGAGGAGGAGGAGGAGACAATATTTAAGGAAAGTTTTGATATCGGGGGATTTTGCATAAAATTAGGAAATGACAAAATGGAAAGTACAAGGAGTACTAGGAGAAAAAAAATACACTAAAACAAACAAAGAGAAATAAGGAAAATATAAACATAGAGTTGTCAAGGAAAAAAGTATGAAAAAATGGCTCCATGTAATGTCGAAATTAAAGTATAATTTTTAAATAATAATTCATTCATTTTGTTTCATAAATAGTCATCTATAGTTTGTTCCATAAATAGTCATATATAGTTTATTGCATATATACTCTTTCTAAATTTATAGAGAATAATGATAATTATTTAAATAGAATGAATTTTTTTAGAAGACGGGATATTTTGAAATATTACGTGGAGAAATAGAAAGGAAATTAGCTCTTATTTAAGAGGAACTTTTAGGAATTATGGTTGTAATTAGAAAAGGCTCATAATTAACGTGTGAGGATGAAGGAAAAAGAAATAAAAATAGAAAAAAAACACATAAAGGAAAAACTAAGAAAAAACTAAGGAATTCCAAAGATTTGAATTTGACTGTATCTTTTTTTTTTTTTTTTTGGTTTTCTATTTTTCATTCTTACTTCATTTTTATATTATAAATTCACATATATATATATATTTTAAATGACTTTATGAAAATATTTAGTTCTTTTTATAAATAATTTGAACTTTTTTTTTGGTTATAATTATAAAAAATTAGTCCTTTTTATGCATTCAACCACATAAATTTCGCAATGCTTCCAAAATAACAAAAACGCTCAAAATCAGAATCTTTAGATAAAGATGAAGAAGAATTGATAATTTCATCACAATTCATATTTAATAATTTATGTGCTTTGATTTAAAAAAATAAGCATTCTCTTAGTTATATTAGTCACACTTTTTTTTCTTGCTTAACCATTTCTATTGAGTCTTAGTTTTTTAGTTCTTTATATGGAGGGTACATTTTCCTTTTTTCCTCATATTTTTAGCTAATTCTTCACATTTTATATTTTCTCTATTTATGTGCTGTATTAAAAAGAGTTACTTTTTTAAGTATCTTAATTACACTTTTTATTTGGTCATGATCAATAAAGATATATGCTCTTTTTTTTTTTGGCTTACATGAGTTTTATAATACACAATTGATGATAAGAAATTTAATGGTGAAATTATTTATGGGACAGAAATGCTTATATACTACGTATATCGTGAATTATTATTTTTTTTAAATAATTCATATTTATGAATTGACTCAAATATATATTTAAAAGTTATTTCATAAAAAGGATGATATAATAAATTTAAATATATTTTTACGATTGCGCGAAGCGCGGTCAATTTCGCTAGTTTCTTTATATAAGAGAACATAATTAACTAAAAAGGAATAATAAAATAATACATTATAAAAGAACATTTAAAACTAATGCAAAAATCACTTACAAATGGTAATCGCTATAAGCACTTTACATAAAATAGTACAAATAATTCATTATTTTGTTGTAGTTCATACAACATGATAAAAAAAGAGTAGTATTTCCTTCCAAGCATTCTTTACAATTAATTAATCAATCATAATGTCTTTGATCCAAATACAACAATAATGTTATTACCCTTAATACTTCTATAAAGATTGATGACAACTTTTATTCGCGGTCTATGACTATGACCAGAAAGAAAATAAAAAAAGAAGAAAGAAATGATATACCAAAATGAGAAAATGAATCTTAATTTATAAGGGAGAGTTGACATTAACGTACTTTAGTAAGAAGATCATATATGAGATTTGTAAATTCATTTCCCTTTCTAGATGACTTTAAATAGGAAAACCTTAGATGAGGGGAGATGAACGAAAAAATATAAAAGATGCTCATCAATTTCCTACTTAATTATATAACCTTTGGCCTTTTACCTGTAATTTATTAAACAATAGTTAGGAGTCTTTTGTCTTCTTGATAATAATTTCTGCAATGATATAGACTGAAGGTTCCTAACAAGAAGCAACTATAACTCAAACAGTTGAAGGCCCAGTAGTGTTCTTATTACTTTCTGATCAATTGCATTTGCCAGCAGTAACAGAAGAAACTCATTACCTTGACAATTGAAGGATACTGTCAAAGTGCAAGGTGGCTAAGAATACAGTGACCCTTTGATTTTCAATAATTAGTTAACATTTATATATGATAAATATTATTAAATTAGATATTTTGATTAGGAATTAATCTAAGGAAGTGCAAAAGTCATTAACATTTTTATTAAAATGATACAATTTAATATTTAAATTAAAAAGTTGAATGTTTTAATAAAATTTAAATTTATAGTAGGAGTAAAATTGTAATTCAACTTTTAACTCTTTTTATTCCCACTTATAGTAATATATGATATGATTTTTAATAGACGTGACTTTTACTAAAATAAGGTTTATTCTAAGATAGTGGAAATAAGAAAAAGCACGCAAAAGGAACATGAAAAACAAGAAGAATCTTTAGAAGGTACTCCATCGTTTTCACCCATGGAAAACCATCTTACAGCTGGAGGTGATCATATTGACCCTCAACAATCAATCTTCAACAGTATGTCCACCTTCTCCAATCAGCTTTAGGTGAAACCTTATAACATACGCATGCTATCAGATATATAGACTTTTCAGTGCCAAAGCATGTTGTCTTTAGACATTAAGGCGACAATTTAACTTAAAGGAAGTGAACTTGATCGGCCTTAATTCATTTGCCTTTAGCCTCTTTACACAAATCCTCTCAAAAGTTTAAGATGAACAAGACATAAGAATAGATATGCATCCAAATTTTGTATATTTCTACTTTAACGCATCATTAAACAAAAATAAATGCCCAACTTTATATTGATAGCAAATAACAAATAATTATTCTTCAGATGATATACGTGTAAGTTCTTAAATTCTAAAAATTTATTGATGAAGATTAATTATCAGTTAAAATCAATCATGCTTTGATACCATATATAATTTAATTTAATTTACATCAGGATTATGATCACGATAATTTTATGAAAAAAACATTACAAAAAATGTATCTAAAGCGAAAAACACTATCACAAGTGAAAACGTTAATTGAAATTAGTTTCTACCTTCTTGCCTTAATCTTACATTACCACAATCGTCGTATGGCATGAAAACAGTGTAGAAAATACATGGTAACCTTCATGAGTGGCGAGGAGGTCAATTTATAAAAAATCTGACTTACATTAATTAATATGATACGTCCATTAAATAATTATAATTAATTCATGAGATTTACACTTCATTAAATATTAATTATCACTTTACATTAATTGAATCACACATACGGTTTGCTACCTTGAGAGATAGACAATAATTTTTGATCCCTTGTCAAGGAGTTAGATAAAATAGTAGGTCCCTATTAAAGAAGAATCAATAACTGTATGCTAGTAGTGCGATATAGTCTAATGAATACGGAATCTACAGAGGTCTATCTACTTCAAAACTCTTTTAAATAAACTTTAAAGTTCACAAATCAAATATTTCAAGCAGTAGACAATTTAGTTCTTTCAAATCATACATTTCAACTTAGTAAAAAACATTTGTCATAATTTTTATTTTTCAAGAAATGATATTTTAGTAATGCAACAGTAATCACATCTCAAGTAAAAATAGTAAAACATGTCTAGTAGCGGTAAAATTATTTAAAATAGTCAATAAACATTTCAAGAAATAGTTCAATACCATATCAAGTAAAAAAATTGTCCCACATGAAATTTAAAACATTCTACATAACACATCTCATTTTCAAAATCACAAATAAATCATGTAGGTTATGAAAAAACAAGTTGCAATAAGGTCACTACTCACATAATACTCATGTCAAAATCCCAAACTCATCACCTAGACCAATCCATATGACTTTCTTTGATTAATTTATAATCATGTCATATCAATATCGTGTTAATTCCTTTTCTAAATCTATTCATAACTAAATTAGAAACCATCCCTCGGAGTTTCATGTTTGAATATAAATTCGTTGAATTATATTTACTTGTGCGACATAAAATTCAACTAGTCTATAACTCACATACTACTCATTTTTCTCAATATTTGTAGTAAGTGTCTTTCGCCATTTGGTTGGAATTACAATTAGGCAATTTCCGTATGATCATTCTTCTAGAAGATGACAACACACGTCAATTGATCATCTGTACATTTCAAGGAATCAAGCCACAATTACTCCACAAAGCTATCAATTGGTGGTTCATTGTGTCAGAATTATAATAACTTACATGAATAATCATAATTCAATGGAAATGTTGTTAAGACGACAAGATAGAAAATAATTTGAATGATCAATCATCAAAAATAGGGGAAATTCTCTAGAATATTGTGACGACCTTGAACGTATTTTTAGAAAATTGTTGTTTTACCTCTTTCGTTAGTTGCCCCGAGTCATGTTGGATCAGTTTATGAGACTAATTTTGTAACGAGATCGAGAAGTTGCGATTTTTGAAAGTTTTAGAGACTCTTAAGTTGATATAAGTGACTTTAATCAACATCCAGAACTACGAGTCTTGGAATATAATTTTGTTAGTTCCATCAGCTTAGAAATGCGGAATTTGGGCTGAAAGAGTGGTCATTTTCAGATTCAAAGTCTTTATGTTGATTTGAGCCCTTGAGTTGGAAGTTTATGTGAATTTAGGCAAAAAATTGGCTTTAGTCAACGTTTAGATTTTGGATGCTCGAATTAGATTTTCGATGATTCCATTGGATTCAAGAGGTGATTTTAGGTCTAGATAGGGTCTTAGTTCTTTTTTCAGAGATTCCAAGGACAATTTGATCTTTTTGAGTGAAAGTTAGTTTATTGAGACTTAAACGAGTGCCGGGTTAAGGAGACCTCAAATTTGTTTTTTGATGGTTTCATTGAGTCTAGAACGTTGAATTTAGTTGGATAACAGATCTAGTTTGTGTACACAGGATTCCGGACGAATCCTGAGGGTCCATTTAGTGAATGTTTTGTGCATTGGTGATTCCTGTATCTATTATTTGATGCCTCTTTCGCGTTCATGGAGCTTGTCCACATTTGCAAAGGGCTTTGTGTTATGTCTTCCACGTTCACAGAGCTTTGGTCGCGATCACGGAGGGTTGAGGTGTTGGCCTCCTATTCGTGAAGGCTTGGTCGCAATTGCGGAGTGACATAGTGTTGACCCTCACGTTCGTGCGATAGTGTCTACGTCCGCGAAGGAAAATGGGCAATGGTGATCAACCTTCGTGTTCGTGGAGTAGGGGTTGCATTCGCGGACATCATGTAACCTGGGAAGAATCTTATTTTCCAAAATAGGGTTTTCTTCTCCATTTTCCATTTTTGAACTTTTGAGAACTCTGGGATGGCGATTTGAAAGAGGTTTGCTAGGATAAAATATTGGGTAAGTGATTTCAACCCTAATCCTTCATTACCCATTTATTTCTTCGTAATTTTAGGGTACTAGTGTTCGGTATTATTTTACTTAGGGCAAATAGAGATGTTTATTGAGTACCGTTGTTGTTAGGTACTCACTCCCTTGCTTTCTACATTGGGTAGGTTATGATCTCGGATTTTCTTGATCATTCCTCCTGCATCTTCAATCCAGGCCCACTTTTGGAGTTCGTGAGGTAGTTGTTAGTCATCTCGGCAGACATCACATAACTCTTGATTATGTCTTTCTAGTATTCTAGTATTGTAGAGATTCAGACTTATGTTTTCTTCAAAATGTATTAAATTAGTGGCTGTACATATGACAACATGTTTTGGGAAAGGTTATGTTATATTAAGAGCTACACATACTTATGTTATGTTTAGCTCTTAATTTATTTCTTACTTCCGCATGTACCATTGTTGAGGGTTATTTAGGCTAACCTGATTGGGTGGGATAAGAAATGTGCCATCATGTTCGATTTTTAGGTCATGACAAATGGTATCAAAGCCCCAAGTTCATGGGTCCCACGTGTGTACAATCCAAGGCAAGTAAAGTTTCGAGGATCGGTGCAAAGACGTCTGCTGCTTATCTTCGAGAGGATATGAAGACTTTTAGAAAGATTCCTTTTTGTTTATTCATTCTCATTACGTGTGGTTATTTTCACTAGTAACGAATTGTCACTTGTTCTTTTGACAAATGGCTAGGAAGAGATCTACTGCGATTGGTAAAAGAGAGGAGGCAATCTTCGAGTATGTTATTGAGACCCCTAGCTTAGGGGTAGAGGTAGAGCTCGAGTGAGGGGGAAAGGTCGTGCTCGAGGGGTGGCACCAGCTAGAGGCATGTTAGAGGTGCCTCTCCAGAGCCAGAGTTGGATGCTGGAGGGGACCAGGTTCCTCTAGAGTGCGCTATTGTATCGTTACTGTAAGACACCTTGTTGAGAGTGTTGGGGGACTTGAGGGTTTTACACAAAATGAGGCTGCAATAGGAATATCACAGGGTTTTTAGACTAGAGTAGGGGCTCAAACCCCAGACCAAAGTTAAGTTCCACTTGTCCAAGGTCCGGAGAAACAACCACTAGTAGGTTATATGATTGATGGCGATCCTTTACCAAAGTTGGATCCCAGGGTGCACTTTTTCTTGTGTTGTGTGATGATGAGCAACACCAATATGAGAAGTTCAGAAAGATGGATCTACCTTAGTTTCAGGGTGGAAAGAGCAAGGGTGCACATGAGTTCTTGTCTACATGTCGAGAGTTGCTTGATATAGTTAGCTTGGTTGAGTCTTATTGGTTCATTAAACTTCACTTCAGTTGTGTGGCCCAGCTAGGGAAAAGGGGAGAGTTTATTTGATATCTATAACGATTAGATCTCCACTAGTGACTTGAAAGGTGTTTGCTTGTGTTTTTTATGACCGTTTTGTCCCTTGGAGTGTGAAGGAGGAGATCCGACTATGATTTGAGAGTTTGAGATATGTGAGTCTCACAATTGCAAAATATGAGACTCATTTTATCAATTGTCTAAGCATGCCATAGTTATCATTTCGAACGAGTCAGAGAGGATTCCCAGGTTCTGAGGGAATTATCCTACCCCATTTTTGTAACACCCCACTACTAGAAAGACTTGTAATTAGAAAGAAACTGTTTTTGGAAATAATCAAATTTTGAAAGTTTGACAAAGTTAAGTTAAGTATGAGTTTTAGGTCAACTTCAAACGACCATAACTCCTAGCTCAGGATGAGTTAGGTGTTCTACAAGATGCCGCAGGAAATATCTTTGAATTATCTTTCTAATGCAATAGAGTTTACTTAGTTTTAAGTTCGTATGAGGGAGATATGCCCATTTGAAGTTGGGCTGTCTAGATAAGGAAAGTCAAAATCGGATTTTTGAAAGGTACTATGGTCTTTCCGCTACCCAATTAAATTATTTCATTTTTGGTAATTACTTAGGGGTCTAAATTGAATTGAGTCAGTTTATGCACTCAAAAATTTCACGCTAGGGTTTTAGAGAGAAGAACTCAAGAAAGAAGAGAAGAGGAAAGCCAAGATTTGTCGTCCTTATAAGAAATTGATTGTGAATTTCATCAAGGATTTGATCCTACGAGTTATGTGAGACTTTCACAATGTTGGGTTCGTTCACCCACGTGCCAAACATGTTTATTTCATCTTGAAGTTGTCCTTAAAAGATAGGAAGTTTGAATGTTCTTGAAGTGTGTTCTTGAATTGATTTCGTTCTTGAATTTGGGTTGAGATTGAGGAGTTTCTTGAGGTTATAGTGTTGTTTAGTTGAGTTGTTTGAGTTAGATTCTTGTTTATACATACTGGGTATCTGAATCTAAAGAGTTTGAGAAAAAGAATCGAGTTTAGACGAATTGGGGTTAGAAAACAAATAAGGAAAAAGTCGAGAGAATTTGGGTACCAGGTACGCGTCGCGTACCTGGTCTTTAGGATAAGAAATTTTCTCTCCGCATCGGGGAGTGGTCACAGACCTTTCAGCCTCAAAATTTATTCGGCGACCAAATATTTAAATGCATCTCCGCGTCGCGGACTTGCTTCTAACAATGATTTCTTTATCGTTTCTCATGTTTAACTATCTAAAAACACTCCTAAACATCATGAGATCTTTCCTATCACAAATCACAAATCCATAAATTCAAATTCAAGGAAAGTTAAGAGCCAAGTCAAGAGAAGTTCATAGAGTTTTCCAAAAGTCTGTTACAAATGTCTTAACTTTGTTTTAAGACCTGAGTTTTGAGTTGAGTAAAGAGTAAAGATTGAAGTTCATTTCTTCAAAAGAGTATATCGGGATTATGTATTCCCAAAGAGTAAAATTTTTTCACTTTTAAACAAGAAAGGAAACTGAGATTTTCAAAAGAGCCTTTGAGTTAGTTTTCAGTAAAGAGTAAATGCTTTCACAATTAAGCAAGAGAGGAAACATTGATTTCCAAGAGAGTCTTCGGGCTAGTTTTTGAGTAATTATCTCAAACCACAGAGTTATGTTTTTAAACATATGAGCTAGTATATTTTGGAAGTAGTTTTGAGCACCGATATGGGGGAGAGTTTAGACAACTGCCAGCCCCCATAAACCATATAGCCATCATGGGTAAGAAAGGGTCATACTTTTTAGATGATTCCTTGGTGCTTTTTAGCATAGACTAGTGGATCCACTTAGTAGTCAGGTCCTATACCCTTCGCAAGGTATAGGACGGCCCTGACAGTGTGAGACAAAATATTGCATCATTACAATAGTTCTTAAGTGATGGTTGTCGGTTAGAGAAAATCCCCTAGAAGTATTTTGTATTATTATATACACAGAGTTACTTGTATTTTTATATATTCAGAGTGTGTTGGTGAACCTCATTACTTCCGGAGGATCCTCTTTTATTGATTTTCAGTATTTTAGTTCATTAGGATGTCGTGGGTCTTGTCCTGACATCCATCTCAATTATTAGAGGCTTCATAGACAGTTAGTTAGTCCATTTGTCACTATCTTGTTATTGGCTTATGTTGAATCTTGAATTGCCACTTTGGCTAAGTTGAATGTTATTTAATACATTCTAAGTTATCTATTGAGCAGTTCAATTTACTTTTTAAAGTATTTTATCATGAGTAAGTCATCCGCTAAGAGTTAAGCCAGGATTCTCTTGGGGCCTGCAATGGTTCTCAAGTGCCAGTCCCGCCCAGGGTGTAGGCTTAGGGCGTGACAAACTTGGTATCAGAGCACAAAGTTTAATAGTCCTAGGGATTCTATGAATTCATTTCTGTAGAGTCCTAGTTATCTATAATTAGGAGGCTGCGACACTTAGGAACTATCACTTCTTTCATACTCATTTTGTGTGATAGAGTGTATCTTTATAAAAGTTTCTTCTAAGTCGTGCTTACGCATGTCATTCAGGTCATGCATCCAAGAAGAGCTGTCAGAGGTCGTCCCGCTAGAAAGAATGTTGAACCACAGGAACAAAGGGTACCTAATGCACTAGAAGTGCAACCCCAGCGAGAGATCACCAGTGTTGAATTCCGTGAAGCTATCCTGATGCTAAGTCAAGCTGTGACAAATCAAGATGGATAAAGAGAGAATCGATAGAAAGGGGCTGATACTTCAAGGATCCGTGATTTCTTAAGGATGAATCCTCCAAGCTTCACTGGTTTAAGTGTTACTGAGGATCCAGAGAACTTTGTTAAGAAGCTTCAAAAGGTTTTTGAGATTATGCATGTTGCTGATGCTGAGAGGGTGGAACTACCAAATGAAGGGTGTCGCTAGATTCTGGTTTAATAAATGGAAGAAGAATCGAGCTGAGGGTGCACCACTTGTGAGTTGGGCTTGTTTTTAGGAGGCCTTCTTGGGGTGTTTCATTCCCCAAAAATTAAAAGAGGCAAATGTCTGAGAGTTCCTCACACTTAAGTAGGATTCTTTGAGCATTCTTGAGTACAGTCTGAAGTTCACCCAACTTTTACGCTATGCTCCAGAGATGGTTGTGGACATGAGAAGCAGGATGAGTATATTTGTTGCTGGGTTGTCTTGTCTATCTAGTAAAGAAGGCAGGGTAGCTATGATGATAAGAGATATGGACATAGCAAGGTTGATGATCCATGTGCAACAGGTTGAGGAAGAAAAACTGAAAGACAGAGAGGAGTTTCGAAGTAACAGAGCTAAGAGAGGGAATGAGTTCGGGTAGCAGAATAGTAATGCCAACTGGTCATCTTTCCAACAGAAATAGAAGGGGCCTGCTCCATCATCTGCTAGTTCTTCTGCACCAAGGAACAAAGGTGAGTACAATCGTCAAAATTCACAAGGTTTCAAAGCTAGACCTGCCCATTCTCATTGTAGTATGGCACAAGGGGGTAGTCAGCCTTCTGCCTGTGCTAAGTGTGGTAGGAGCCACTCAGGGATGTGTCGTGATGGCTCCACTGGTTGCTTCAAGTGTGGCCAGAATGATCATTTTATGAGAGAATGTCCTAAGAACAAGCAGGGTAATGGTAATGTGGGAAATAGAGCCCAGTCTTCTTCCATTTCTCCACCAAAAAGAGCTGCACCTAGAAGAGATACTTCAGGGACGGGCGGAGGAGCAAACCGCCTTTATGCTATCACTAGTCGCCAAGAGTAAGAGGTTTCTCCAGATGTTGTCACTGGTATGATTCAAGTCTTTAACTTTGATGATTGTGCTTTTCTAGATCCAGGAGCGAGTTTGTCCTTTGTAATTGCTTATGTTGTGATGAATTTTGATGTTCTTCCTGAGAAACTTATTGAGCCCTTCTGTGTTTCTACACCTGTTGGTGAGTCTATTTTAGCGGAAAGAGTCTATTATGATTGTACCATTTTCGTCAATCACAAGAGTGTCATGGCTGATTTAGTTGAGTTAGACATGTTAGATTTAGATGTCATTCTTGGTATGGACTAGTTTCATGCCTGTGATGCCTGGCTGACTTTCTTTCAGATAGTGATTTCTTGATTGTTTCTCATGTTTAACTATATAAAAACACTCCTAACAACATGAGATCTTTCCTATCACAAATCACAATCCTTGAATTCATAAATTCAAATTCATGGAAAGATAAGAGCCAAGTCAAGAGACGTTCATAGAGTCTTCCAAAAGTCTTTTATAAATATTTTAACATTGTTTGAAGACCTGAGTTTTGAGTTGAGTAAAGAGTAAAGATTGAAGTTCATTTCTTCAAAAGAGTATATCGGGACTATGTATTCCCAAAGAGTAAAATGTTTTCACATTTAAACAAGAAAGGAAACTGAGATTTCCAAAAGAGCCTTTGAGCTAGTTTTCAGTAAAGAGTAAATGTTTTTACAATTAAGCAAGAGAGGACACACTGATTTCCAAGAGAGCCTTCGAGCTAGGTTTTGAGTAATGATCTCAAACCACAGAGTTATGTTTTAAACATATGATCTAGTATATTTTGGGAGTAGTATTGAGCACTGATATAAGGGAGATTTCAGACAACTCCCAGCCCCGATAATTCATGTAGCCACCATGGGTAGAAAAGGGTCATACGTTTTAGATGATTCCTTAGTGCTTTTTAGCATAGACTAGTGGATCCACTTAGTAGTCAGGTTCTATACCCTAGACAAGGTATAGCATGGCCTTGCCAGCGTGAGGAAAAATGATGTATCACCACAATAGTTCTTAAGTGATGGCTGTCGGTTAGAGAAAATCCCCTAGAAGTATTTTGTATTATTATATACACAGAGTTACTTGTATTTTTATATACATTCAAAGTTTGTTGGTGAGCGTCATTGCTTTCGGAGGATCCCCTTTTATTGCTTTTCAGTATTTTAGTTCATTAGGATGTCGTGGGTCTTGTTCAGACATTTATCTCAATTATTAGAGGCTTTATAGATCATTAGTTAGTTCACTTGTCACTATTTTGTTATTGGCTTATGTTGAATTGAGTTGCCACTTTGGCTAAGTTGAATGTTATTTAATACATTATAAGTTATCTATTGAGCAGTTCAGTTTACTTTTTAAAGTATTTTATCATGAGTAAGTCTTCCGCTAAGAGTTATACCAGGCCAAGGGTTCTCTCGGAGCCAACAATAGTTCTCGAGTGCCAGTCCCACCCAGGGTGTAGGCTCGGGACGTGGCAATTTTGTTCTACAGTAATTAGAGCATCCCGCGAGGGGGCTTTCTTCTAGTTCATAGTGGGAAGCGCCAATGAGGTGGAGTTACTTGAGCGTGAGGAATTTGGAGATATTAGAGATAAGAGGTTTGTAATTCACGTCAATTTCTGGTAGTAAGGAATCCCTTTAGAAGAGTAGTTCCTTCTAGTGTCGGAGACTAGTTAGGCAGCCATATAGGCATCTGAGGTTTGTCAAACAACCCGTAGTAGTTACAGTTCATGTAAGAGTTTTCATGGTTTACATTAGAGAACAGTGGGTTGTGGTGGTTATACTGGTTTATTTGGATTGTCATAGCTGTCTTTGGTTCTGAGGTATGATTATAGTTATGGAGACTCGGATCATATTTTTCGGCAGTACCCTACTGGTCAGGGAGAATCCCAACCTAGTTTTTTAGTTCTGGCTAGATCACAAGAGCCTTAGATTAGAGGTTGGGTAATTCTAGACAGGCAGATGTTGTCGGATGTCAGGTAGGGCTGCTAGTGGTGCTATAGTTCCGCATGGCAGAGGTAAAGGTACGAAACTGATGGGAGGCGGTAGAGGGGTCAGTGTTTTTGCTTTTCCATGGAGACCTGAGGTTGGGTCTTCAGATGCACTTATTACAGAGAGATTCCCAAGCTTAAAGTAGTCCAGGAGGATTTTTGAAGCAACCCTCGTTCTTTTTTCAACTAAAGAGGAGGATTCCTAATATAAATTCCACATGTTTTTGTTTTTGGTCTTGTTAGCCCACTATAGTGACCTACCGGTTGCTATAGTGGGATGATGTCAGCCCAAGTCAAATTTTAAATTCTGAAAATTTCCATCGTGTCACTTCAAATTAATTTGATAGCGTATTTCAATTATTGTTAAGATCCCGTCCCAAACTCAAGCCAACCACTATGTAGTCCCAACCAAGGGTCCTACTAGACCAAACTCAACATTCTCAAGCTAATGACGCTAAAGAAAGTCCCATCCGAACCTGCTTACCATGGATGTTGACCGAAGTCAACCCGTTCCAAATAAAAGCTCCAAAGCAAATCCCACCCCAAAAGTCTCCGAACTACCTTGGGAAACATGCCACTCTTCCTAACACATCAAATACACAGCATAGAAGCTACGGGAAGGGATAAAATAGGACAGAAACAAATAAATAAGCAAATGACTCGAGGGTCTTTATATTTTAAATTCAAATCAACATGATTTCAAATAATAGTTATTTGTTATGTACAAACAGGGTCCTCAATTTACTAAATCTGGAATCAATTTTAGGTATTAAGATGAAATCTTATATGAATTCCTATCTATTCAAGTAATTGTAGTTATAGTTAGAAATTTAAAACTTTTCTCAGGATGCGATTTAAAAGAATGAATAAAATAAAAGGAAAAAAATTATCAAGAAAAGATACCATTAATATATATAGCCCAAAATTAATTTATTAAATTTTGCTATCCAATTTATGAAAAAGTTGGAAAAATTTAACTACTGTTAAAAATTAACCATTGCAAGGTTTTAACATCTACTACACCCCCCCCCCCCCCCAATTCCGATCCTTTACTATAGAAGATCCAAATAAATAGAGCCAGACCAAATTTTGAAAATATTTATTGAGTCTGGTCCATCCATAAGGTGTGCTAATTAGTTTGTGAGCCCATTAGTTCATCCTCTCCTTCTTAACCCTAACCCTTAGCGTATAAATATATCATTATGGATTTAGGATAAACTACATTTTATATGTTAGTTGATTGCCAGTATTTACACTAGAGAAGCACGATTTGCATTCCTATGATACTAGGTTGTGGAAATATGAGGATTCATCTATCTCGTGGGGATTTCCAGTGGGTCATCGAAAAATTCTCCCACAAAATGGATGAATCCCTATATTTCTACAACCTAGTATCCTGGGGAAGCAAATCGTGCTTCTCTTGTGTAAAACATGAATGACGGTTGTTGTAGATATGCTTCCGCTATGGAGAAACTTGCAGGTATCCTAAACTAGTATTTACGAGTAAAATCCTATGCTAGACTTGAAAATATTACTTCAAATTTAGGTAAACAAATAATTTTCTACTTTTGTCTATTTAATTTTTGAAAATTGGTTTTCCTTGGAATAATTGCAGAATCCTTTAGGATTTTTCAAAGTTCAAAATGATCAACACTCCGCATAGATAGAAGCCAAATTTTATTTTTGGGTGGAAATTGAACAAGCGACTCACTCTATGCATTCTCCATTGCTTTCTTTTGCAAGTAAGCTATTTTTGATCAAATGCTTTTGTGTTATTTTTTTTTTCATACAAGGCTTCAATCAGATTTTGCGTGTGCTCATGTATATGTAACTCTATCTATTTTATTTTTCATCTGTTTTGATTATAATTTATCTATGAGAAATCTGTATAAATTAACTTTATTTGTACATATGATACTTCAAGAATAACATGCGATAAATAAAACTAGAAGTAACTATTGTGGACAAAATAATAAGACATACAATAGAGCCATAGCACAGATGTGTACATAATTGTATAAAATATACAATAAAGGTCCAAAAGTCACTAGAGAAGATGAATATATAGAGAACCCAACTCCGAACATGGTGTCCCTAGTACAAAAGAGTCTAGGTACTAAAAGAGATTATATACAATAGGTCTGTCAAATCAAAATATAAAATACTTAAGATAGTGCAAGAGAGATAGCAACAAGTCTGCAGACATCAATAGCTCATCATGATCCAACAACAATGACCTTAAGAAATCTGAAATCAACAAGGGTGGCTCGTACTGGGTGCTGCATCAGAAAAAGATGTAGAAGTGCAGTATGAGTACTAAAACATGTGTACTCAATAGGCATCATAGATAGACCAATCGAGCTCAAAAAAAGATAAATAAGAGAGGCACGATAGTGCTAACACAAAAAGCGAGAGCAAACTAGAGACATTCTCATAAACACGAATAGTAAAGATAATAATAACAACAACAACAACAACAACAACAACAACAACAACAATAATAATACTAATAATAATAATAAAAATTCATGCTAATACAAGTTTATCATAGACAAACACACAATGTAAGATGATGCAATGCACATGTGGCTAATGCGTAAAAGTAAAAAGTTTTGGAATTATCTTGTTGGCCGCCCCATGGGCTTCATGGGACATTTCATAGACCCACTATCGCACAACTACACATGCTTTTTGTAATTTAGCACATGACTATTCTTCTTCTTTTTTCCACTACTAAAAAAAATAGTGAATACCGACCTATAAATTACCGACTTCCAATGACAGTCGGTATGAAAAATAAAAAAAAAAACCTATGGAAACTGACTTCATGAGGTTTATATTTATGCAAAAAAAAAAAAAAAGCGGGAAAACAACATACCAACCTCAAGAGGTCAAAAATTTTCCCAAAAATAAATAAATTAAAAAAAACGATCCTTATAGTCGGTATTAAATTTAATAATAAATAATAATATTTCATTTTATCAAAATTAAATATATAAATAAAAATAAAAATTAAACCGCCTTCTAGAGGATTATTTTTTGAGATATAAAAAACAAATAAAATTATAATACCGACCTTTTGAAGTCGGTAAAATTAAAATTTATATAATAAAAGTAATTTTCATTAAAATGTGTATATAGTGTTTGCAAGAAGTCGATATTCGTATTTTTATATAATTAGTTTCAACCTTATGTAAACTAAAAAATAAAATAATTTAAGATACGGTAAATTTATATGTAATACTGATCTCCGGAGATCGGTATGTTTTGTTTATATCTAATCTAATTATTTATAATAAAAGCGACATTCGAAGGCCATATTGGAAAAAAATTACTTTTATAATCATTATTTTCCTATTGTGTGTAAAACTAATATTTTCATTTTATGTTAATTCTTTGAATGTTTAACAATTGTATATTTGTATTAAAATTAAAATTTATGTAGTCATACAGACAATTTATATTCGAATTATGGAATAACGTTGATTTTAATTGAGAGGTAATAGCAACTTCAAAAATTCGATGTGATACTTGTAGAGAAGTCAAAGTAAATCAAGTTTTATATATGTTGATAATTCTCTGGCCCTTGAATTATGTCTTGTCTTGTTTAATATAGACAACAGAACACCAATAATTCATTGACTTTAAGTGGTAATACATATATGCTCGTGAGCTATTGTACAAATAAAGTTCTATCAATATGTGTACGTCCGAACTTGAATGGATGTTTCTGTAGTGATCACGTCGAAGGCAAAAAGTTAAATGACATTTCATTGGAGACGTAAGAAATAAGTTGATTTTCTAAAGTTATACTTGTCAAGTAGTGTTAAACCAAGTGACTATAAATATATATATACTAGAGGGGTATGACCCGTGTTGAGCATGGGCCCAACATTTTAATTTTTGAAAATGGTAAATTCTTAAAGTGTTGACAGAAATAAGAGTATATAACAACTCTTCAAACTTATAGTTAGGAGTTAGTTAGTTTGTTATAAAGTTGTTAGATGGTTAGTTCATTATAGAGCAAAATTAAAATGAGAAATACATGTATAAATAGCTGTGATACAGCTTAATGAAGATTACTTCTTCTTTCTCAAATCAGTCTGTCTTTCTTTCTTCTACAAACAATTCTGTAAACCTTCATAAAGATACACAACTATAAACGTCGTTGGCTATATTAATACAAAAGTAAGTTAAACAAGTACTTAAGTTTACCCTTCATAGGTAATATAGACATTTTTACATCAGCTAAAACAACATAACACATTTAATGCCTAAAAATGGTTCATATAATCCTCAATATAAAACGCAGGTAAGAGAGTTAAACTACTTTTAATAGAATTGCATTAAACAACTATTGAGTGTTTGATATTTTTATATAGTTATTTCTTTAAGTATAAAAGTAAAGAACAATTAGAGTTTTGACCAAATAAATATCTATATTAGAACATAATGCTAAAGAATGCAAAAATTTCATTAGTTTATATTTGACTATATTGATGAGAGTAGATGGCATATATATGGGTGTGTGGCAGATGCTATAATAGAGAATATAGGGTAAGAGTCAATGGAAGATCATTAATATACATCACAACCTTACTATACAAATGTATATAAATTATCAATATCTAATAGCCCATTAGCATTAGTGTTATACTAGCGTTGTAACATTGGATATGCTGAATTGTATGACCAGACTTATGAATAAGGTTGGCCTTTTTCTTAATATTGTGTTTTTTTTGTGGAAATTACCATTTGATAGTGTCATTAAAAAGTAAAAAGCTCACTGCGTATCTAGGATTTCTGAATGATGGACATACTGTTATGAAAAGGATAGAGAAGGCTCATTCTCCTTTAACAGCAAAGGCCTTTTCACGAGCTGGGCTCGAACCTGCGCTTCCCTGTCTAAGAGTGCATTCCGGAAATATAGTTGGAGATGAGTCTGTCGACCAGTGCTTGAACTAAGATTGTTTCAAAAGAGAAAGGGAATGAGTCAGAATTTCGAAATGTTGGGTGTACTGTTATGAATAGGTGGATCTAATCAGTTTGACATTTAAGTTCTTATCATTGAAAACAATTAAAATTTTAAATTATAGTTCCAATATAGAAATGCTTAATTAATTAAAATGTCAAAAGTGCTATCAATAACCACTTAGAGAGATGTTATCAAATTTTAGAAAGAAAAATAAAATAAATACATATAAAAGTGCACCCAATCACCGTCGCTCGCATTGTATGATACTTCAAGTGTGGATTCACATATTTATATTTAACAAAAAATTAAAAAATATAACACTCCTATATATCTATCATTCCAGCAAAGTAAGAGAAGAAAACAGCTTTATAGGTATAATAATATACTGAAAAGACGCACAAAATATCTGCATCTCACACACACATCTGCTTAGGAAAAACCAAGAGCACCAACTTTCCTGTCTCACGAATCAATTTCAAGAAATGACCAACTGATTTTTGTCCAAATTAGTCGTCAGTTTGATGACAAATTAAACCTATGTGCGCAATACCAATACTTGTACTATTGCAACGATGTAGTGCAGGTAGTTAACTCTCTGACATTATGTACACCACCATCGTAGCTAAGGTAATCCCATTTCATCAGAAAAAATAAGATTATGTAAGCACTTACTCGAGATCTCACTTATCAGATTCCGTTATGGAAAACATTTTTTTAAAGAATTCTCCATAATATACCTGATCCTGATATAGTCAGTGAGAAACTATGTTCCATTTAGCATTATCTAAACTTTCAAGGACCTTCGTGAGTAAAATAAAAGTGAGGGTGCCAAAATTTTCTGAATGGCACTGCTATTATTTCTTTTATGTCCAATAATTATCCTACTTTTTATGTTTTCAGGATCCTCATTGAAATGAAACGCGATGGATATGAAAACATAGTTGAATGAAAAAGGTGACCCTTAACAAATTCACAAGAATTGTGCCAAGAAATAAATGCAAAACGTAGTTGGCGCTCCACATGTTTTCACGCAGAAAATAGAGTGCAGAATTAGAGCAGAAAATGATACCTTGAATTATCAGTAAGATAATTCAAATCTTGAATGGTGGTTGGCGCCAAAGTCACGCATGATCATCTGCCGTCCTAGAGATTTCCCTGGTTGATCTAGAAAGGACAAAGACAATTGCAAGTAAGATAACTCAAACACCTTGAGTGTACATTCAGGACAACTTATTTTGCATGTCAATTTTATTAATTTTCCAACAGGATGATTTAATTGTGCATTTGTGTTGGGAATTTGCTTTTTCAACTGCAGGTAATTTTACTTTTACTGCTTTATATTAGATAAAACTTGGTCAATTAGTTGTTAACCATCTATTCCTATTATTTAGGAGTAAGTGCTAGTTGTGGGTTTACTGCTTTCTGCTTTTTGTTTTTTATTCTAGTCTTATAAATGTAATCTGAAGACATCAATAGAAATATTCTTCTACCGATATTCTTCTTGACTTCTCTGCTTTCTAATAACTCATACTTCTAAAATTTACCAACAATTGGTATCTAGAGTTTTTCATCTTGTGGGATCTGTGGGTATTTCTGTGAGTGATTGTTTCGAGTGACTCAAGCACCACAACTAGAAACAACAAAAGAGGAAACATGAAAGAAAGCTCAAGTTTCTCGGCAATGGCACCTCCTGTCATCAATGGTGAAAATTTTCACATGTGGGCAATGAGGATGGAAGCTTATCTCGAAGCTTTAGATCTTTGGGAGGCAATCGAGGAAGACTATGAAGTTCTTCCGCTACCTGGAAACCCAACAATGGCTCAACTCAAAAATCACAAGGACAAGAAAACCAGAAAATCTAAGGCAAAGGCATGTCTTTTTTCAGCAGTGTCTTCAACAATTTTCACTCGTATCATGTCTCTAAAATCAGCAAAAGCCATCTGGGATTATCTCAAGGCAGAATATGAAGGAGATGATCGTATCAAAGGTATAAAAGTGCTGAGTCTCATTAAATACTTTGAGTTACAGAATATGAAACAATCGAAAATCATTAAAGAATACTCTGACAGGCTTATGAGCATAGCAAACAGAGTAAGATTACTTGGTCTGAGTTTAAAGACTCACGTATTGTTGAATAGATTCTGGTTTCTGTACCTGAAAGATTTGAAGCCACCATTACCACTTTGGAGAACACCAAGGATCTGTCAAAAATCATTTTGGCAGAATTATTGAATTTCTTGCAGGCTCAAACACAAAGAAGGGTTATGAGAGAAGATGGAATTAGAGAGGGAGCATTGGCGGCCAAACATGAAGAGAGTGGAAGACACAAAAATAAAAAACAATAAGAAGAACCAACCAACAAATGGAGAAGGAGAAACTCACTACAAAAACAAAAGCAAAGCAGGTAGCTTCCAAGGAAACTATCCTCTTGTAAGAATTGTGGAAAGAATGGGCATGCACTATATAAGTGTTGGAAAAGGCCGGATACTAAATGCAGTAAATGCAACCAACTCGAGCATGAAGCAATTATCTATAAGAATAAATTGCAGTCGCAAGACGCAGACGCCCAGGTTGTTAATGAACAGGAAGAAGATCAACTCATTGTGGCATCGTGTTTTGCAAGCAATGCTTCATCTGAGGCTTAGCCTATTGATAGCGGATGCACAAACCATATGATTCATGACAAAGAGCTCTTTAAATACTTAAAGCCTACTGGATTTACAAAAGTCAGAATAGGTCATGGCGGTTATATTCCGGCAAAAGGAATGAGAATTATACAATTGAAATACAATCAGGTACTAAAGTAATTTCCGAATGTTCTTTATGTACCAGATTTAGATTAGAACTTTTTAAGTGTTGGTTAATTATTAGAAAAAGGTTTAAAATTGTATTTTGAAGATAAACATTGCTTCATCAAGGAAGCCTCAGGACATGACTTGTTTAAAGTCAAAATGAGAGGCAGAAGTTTCTCATTAAATTCATTGGAGGAAGAACTAGTGGTGTATTCAGCAAGAGAAAATGCTTTTGAGCTATGGAAGACTCGGACACTATCATTATCAAGGGCTTCTCAAAATGCAAGATTTGGTGATAGTCGAGAACCTTTCTAAACTGGGAGCGAGTTCTAAAAATTGTCGAGCTTGTCAATTTGGAAAAGAAAGTAGACTTCCATTCCCAAAAGGCAACTTGGAGAGCAACAAGTAGGTTGCAGCTGGTTCACACCGATATTGGAGGACCCCAACGGACTCCTTCACTTAAAGGTAGTCTTTATTATGTTATTTTTATTGATGATATGACCCGAATGTGCTGGATTTATTTTTTAAAGTACAAATTGAAGGTCAAGAGCATTTTTTGGAAGTTGAAAGCAAAGTTGAAAAATGAAAGTTGCTGCAAAATTCAGACTTTACGATCTGACAATGGAAAGGAGTACAGTTTTCATCAATTTGGTATATTTTGTGAAGAAGCATGGATTGAACGTCAACTTACTACTCCTTATACTTTAGAACAAAATGGAGTTAGTTAGAGAAGAAACACATTTATCATGGAAATGGCAAGATGTATGTTGCACGAAAAGAATTTGCCAAAGATGTTTTGGGTAGAGGCAACAAATACAATTGTGTTCCTACAAAATCGACTTCCCTCAAAAGCTGTGAAAGATCAAACTCCTTTTGAAGCATGGTATGGATACAAGCCTTAGCTGTATTTTCTTAAAGTGTTTGGTTGTCTTTGTTTTACCTATGTACCTCAGTTCAAACGGGATAAACTAGATAAGAAGGCTGCCTCGGGCATTTTTATTGGGTATTGTAATGTTTCCAAGGCGCATAAAATCTTTCAACTCGAAGGTGAGAAGATAGTTAGCTGCATAGATGTCCACTTCATGGAGAATGAAGAATGGGATTGGGATGACTCAAGGAATTCCGTCCAGAAAACAAGCTCATGGTTAAATGAAATGGACGATAATCCACCAGTTAAGGGTACTCGATTGCTTTATGATATATATATGAGAGATACAATGTTGCGATTCATGAACCTGCTAAACCTAAAGATGCTCTTAAAGACTCCAAGCAGAGAAATGCAATGGAGGAGGAGCTTTTTACGATAAAAAAAATGATACGTGACAACTTGTTGACAAACGTCAAGGCAGAAAAGTAATTGGGGGTAAAGTTGGTGTTTCGAACCAAGCTAAATGTTGATGGTTCAATCAACAAGCATAAAGCAAGGCTTGTAGTTAAGGGTTATTCACAAATTTTTGGTGCAGATTATTCTGACACTTTTTCTCCAGTTGCTAGGCTCGATACGATCAAATTGCTTATAACTATTTCTATACAATGTGGCTGGAAAGTGCATCAGATGGATGTCAAATCAGCATTTCTTAATGGCATTCTTGAAGAAGAAATTTATGCAAAGGAAATTCTCATGAAATTCAAAATGGAAAATTGCAAAGAGATTATGTAACGACCTATTCCCATCGTTATAGAAAAGCCAGCGAGGAAAACTTTTGGGCCTAAAAACTTTTTCGTAGTAACTCGAGATTTTCCAACCTAGTCAAGATTTAGATGAAATCATAGTCTGTGAGGTCTAGGGAAATCTTGTAGCAATTGGGTGATCTAATTATAAATTTGATCACATGAGTAAATAGATAAGTTGTTAATGAACTCGTACCACTTTATGGAATTGAATTCAAGGGAGTAGAACTCTCGGAATTGATCTTAGTGTGAAAGGATTGTTTCTGAGTGTTGTTGGTTGAATGTGTGTTGTGAAATGAGGTCTTGGAATTACAGGTTCCGTACAAGCCACTGGGGCGGTATTTCTGCCGCTAGGGCGGGGCTGCTGTAACGGGGTGAGGACCGCTGTGGCGGGTCAGATGCGACCTAAGTCGGAAATAAACCCCAAAACGTCTTTATTCAGCACTTTTCGACTTTGAGCGTAAGGAGATGAACCTCATGCGATTCTTGATAGTTTTCAACCATTTTTAAGGTTAAAGTTAAGATTTTAACTCCCTGAATTCGTTTTTCGATCCGTAGAACGTAATCTAATAGGTAATTATCGATGGGGAAGAATTTTGATCTGAGAATTATGGTGGGAAAAGCCCTAATTTAGATATTGGGATCATGGGTATGGTCTAGGGTTGATAGAATTATTGGTAATCTAGGTAATTAGTAATTGTTTATTGATTTCCGTATTATTATGATTGTTTGTAGACCAAGAACAAATGAAATGAATCTGGAAAGGGAAGGATCAAGTTTCTTAAGGGTTTCTAACTTGTTTTGAGATAGGTGATGGTTGTGATTCTATGATTGCGTGGTATATGTTTGGTCTTGGTTCATTGTGATATATGTATGTATGCGAATGTTGCATTATTGATCACATAAATTATAAATGAGGATATATGAATGATGAATGCCATGAATCATGACTTGATTGTATGATCATGAGAATATACTTTGTGATTGTAATTGTGGCTTGTTGAATGGATCGGGTGTTGCGTCCGACACATTAACTTGGATCGGTTGCCACGTTTAGACATAATTATGGATCGGTTACCACGTTTCAATATAAACATTGGATCAGGTACCACGTTCCGGTATGCTGATTGCTTGGGCTTGGGTTCTATGACAGGACCAATGACTTGATTAACGTGCAAATGTGCGTTGTTGTTAAATGATGATGATATGTATATGTTCAATGTATGCATGTGATTATATTGTTGTAATAACTTATATATGTTGCACTTAGTGGGATAGCCGCGATATAGTACCAGTACACTGTGGTTGTGTACTGATACTGCACTTGCTCTTTCTTTATTGAGTACAAGGCATCTTTAAGTGGCTATTGATATACCTCGTTTAGAAGATTAGTGATTGTCGATCGAATTCAAGGGTGAGCCAATTCTTTCGAGCTTCTATGAGTTCTCCTTTTTTCTATGTCCACATTTCGAACTTAGATTTTTCTAGTTAGTTAATTAGTTCACTAGTTTGGAGGTTGTATCCCTCCCTGTTTAGACTTTTGGTTCATATTAGATGTTTTAGTACATTGACTTTCAGGTTCTAGATGCATTTTCCGCATTGTTTAGTTGTTAGATCTTTTGTAAGTTTATGAAAACTTCAGTTTTGAGCTATTTAACTTGCTCCGTGACTTAAATGTCGTAGTATTTTGGTTGAGTTGTTAGTTTGGGTTGTAGTAATGGTTCTCCCACCGGAGGGTTAGTGTGGGTGTCAATCACGATGGTTAAGGTTGTGGCAAAGTTGGTATCAGAGCCTAGGTTCGTTGATCTCGATGTACCAAAATGAGTCTAGTAGAGTTTTGCAAAATGGTACGGAGTCGTCTGTACGTTTCTTGTCTCCTTTCATGCTATAACTTGATTCCAATTGGTGTCTGGTGATTCAAATTGGTATCTAACCTCTTTCACTCTTCTGTCCGCAGATGGTTAACACTAGATTCAACGGAGTCAGGCACGTAGCTCCCGTCAATGCTCCAGCTGAGGAATCTACAGCGAGATGTCATGGTCGAGGCAGGGGTAGAGGCCGAGGAAGAGTGGCGCTTACTAGAGATAGGGTACCGATCGAAAATGCTCCCCAAAATATGGCCCATCTTGTGCATCATGAAGAGATAGAGGAGAAAGTTAAGGTTGAGACTCTATCTATGGAGTCTATTCCTGTGGTGTCCGAATTTAGAGAAGTGTTTCCTTATGACTTGCCTGGTATGCCTCCGGATAGAGATATACATTTTTGTATTAATTTGGAACCTGGTTCCCACCCCATTTCTATCCCTCTATATCGTATAGCTCCAGCAAAATTAAGAGAGCTTAATGCTCAAATCCAAGAGCTTTTTGATAAAGGATTTATTCGTCCTAGTGCTTCCCTAAGGGGTGCTCCAGTTTTGTTTGTTAATAAAAATGATAGTAGTATGAAATTGTGTATAGATTACCAGCAATTGAATAGGGTCACTGTTTGAAACAAGTATCCTTTTCCTCGAATAGATGATATTTTTGACCAATTGCAAGGAGCATAAGTCTTTTCTAAAATTGATCTAAGGTCTGGTTACCATTAATTATAAATTAGGCCTAAGGATGTGCCCAAGACGGCGTTTAGAACCCACTATGGGCACTACGAGTTTCTAGTTATGTCCTTTGGTTTGACTAATGCGCCTGCAACTTTTGTGAGTTTAATAAATGGGGTATTCAAGCCATTTCTTGATTCATTCATCATAGTATTTATTGATGATATTTTGGTCCATTCGAAAACTGAGGAAGAGCATGCCGACCATCTTCGTATTGTTCTGGGTGTTCTTGGGAAACAAAGGTTGTATGCTAAATTTTCTAAGTGTGAATTTTGGTTGACTTATGTTGCATTTT
Organism: Solanum bulbocastanum; assembly: GCA_037074985.1. Taxonomy (NCBI): domain Eukaryota; kingdom Viridiplantae; phylum Streptophyta; class Magnoliopsida; order Solanales; family Solanaceae; genus Solanum; species Solanum bulbocastanum. The sequence goes on from CM073604.1 coordinate 34,886,775, forward strand.
TGGGACATGTAGTTTCAAAAGAAGGGGTAATGGTAGATCCCCAAAAGATTGAGGCGGTTAAGAATTGGGTTCGACCTAGCTCTGTGACGGAAGTTAGGAGTTTTGTGGGGCTCGCTAGTTATTATCGTCGATTTGTGAAGAACTTTGCTTCTATTGCTACTCACTTGACTAATTTGACCAAAAAAGAGATACCATTTGAAAGGACTGAAAAATATGAGGAGAGCTTTCTAATGCTCAAGACTCTTTTGACCACTATACCCATTCTAACATTACCAGTTGAAGGTAAGAATTTTATTGTTTATTGTGATGCTTCACATACTGGTTTGGGTGCTGTGTTGATGCAGGATAAGAATGCTATAGATTATGCATTGCGTCAATTAAAGGTGCATGAGAGGAATTATCCAACACATGATTTGGAGTTGGTAGCGGTAATGTTTTCTCTAAAGATCTGGTGGCGTTACCTTTATGGCGTTAAGTGTGAGGTGTTTACTAATCATCGCAGTTTGCAACATGTGTTCACTCAAAAAGAACTGAATTTGAGACAGTGAAGGTGGATGGAGTTACTCAAGAATTATGATATGACCATTCAATACCATCCGGGTAAGGCTAATGTGGTGGCAAACGCTTTGAGTCGAAAAGCGGTGAGTATGGATAGTTTAGCTTACTTGAGTGTATCCAAGCAACCCTTGGCTAAGGAAATTCAGACCTTGGAGTCTAAGTTCATGTACTTGGGCATATGAGAGAGAGGTAGGGTGTTAGCTAGCATGGAGGTTAGGGCCACACTCATTGAGGAGATCAAGGCCAAACAATTTGAGGATAAGAATTTGGAGGAGCTTAGAAAGAAGACTGTGATTGGTAAGGCACAAGAGACCACTCTTGATGCGGAGGGTGTGCTCAATTTTAAAGGAAAAATCTATGTTCCTAGATTAGATGACTTGATTAAGAAATTATTGGTAGAATCTCATGGTTTGCGATATTTTATTCATCCGGGTGTGAAAAATATGTATCGAGACTTGAAACGAATTTATTGGTGGCCAGGCATGAAGAAAGATACAACAGAGTTTGTGGCTAAGTGTCAAAATTGCCAACAAGTGAAGTATGAACATCAAAGGCCTCCAGGTATGCTTCTAAGAATGCCAAATCCGAAAATGGAAGCGGAGAGAATAGCCATGGATTTTGTGGTTGGTCTTCCCAAGACTTTGGGGAAGTTTGATTCCATTTGGGTAGTGGTTGATAGATTGACTAAGTTAGCCCATTTTATTTCGGTAAGAATAGATTATAATACTGAACAATTGGCTAAGGTGTATGTAAAAGAGATAGTGAGGTTGCATGGGGTGCCCCTTTCTATCATCTTGGATCTTGGTACTCAGTTTACCTCCAAGTTTTGGAGGAAATTACATGATGAATTCGGCACACAACTCACTTTTAGTACCGCTTTCCATCCACAGACGGACGGACAATCATAAAAGACTATTCAAGTGTTAGAAGACATGTTGAGGGCATGTGTGATGATTTTGGAGGGCATTGTGATAAGTTCTTACCTTTGTGTGAATTCTCTTATAATAATAGTTATCACTCCAGCATTATTATGGCACTATTTGAGGCACTCTATGGGAGGGGATGTAGATCACTCATAGGATGGCTTAAGGCTGGAGGTGTGACACCATTGGGGGTTGATTTATTGAAGGATGCTCAAGATAAGGTGAGGAGTATTCAAGCTAGGCTTCTAGCAACCCAGCGTAGACAGAAGAAGTATGCGGATTATAAGGTAAAGGACATGACATTTCAAACAGGTAAGAATGTTCTTTTTAAGGTATCATCCATGAAAGGGGTGATGAGATTTGGCAAGAAGGGCAAGCTAAGTCTACGATACATTAGTCCCTTTGAGGTTCTTGAATATGTAGGGCCAGTGGCGTATAGATTGGCCTTACTTCCTAACTTATTGGGATATCATCCGGTATTTCATGTGTTTATGTTGAAGAGATATCATGGTGACTGGGATTACATTATTAAGTGGAACTCCATTGTATTAGACAAAGACCTCTAATATGAGGAGGATTACAATTCTTGATCGTGATGTGCATAAGCTGAGGACCAAAGAGATTAGGTCCGTGAAAGTTCAATGGAAGCATCGTCTGGTTGAAGAAGCTATGATGAGTCCACAAATTGGAGTCATTTAGGGCTATATTTTGATAGAATTAGTGTTCTCAAATACATATTTTATCTCAATATCTGATGAAAACCCTTAAGTTTCAGGTATTTGAAGTTTGAGGGAAATCATGGATACTACTTAGCAAAAAGGAACAAAAGTAGCTCAAAGATCGAAGAAATGGAGATTTGAGAATCGCCGAACCCATTCGGTGAGTCGCCAAAAGGTCATATACTCGCCTTTTGTTCCAGTGTGCTAAGCCCCGAAGGAAAGAATCAAATCGACGGTGAAAAGGAGCAGTCGACGTATTGCCGAGCAGTGAACTAGGCCAAAGGGCGGATCTCCGAATTGATCGGCGATCCCGACTAATGACACCGAATGATCCGCTGCAACACAGATTTTTGAAAACTATAAATACTCATTGAAAAGTTGTAGCTTAGTATCAGATTTTTAATATAAAATTTTTAATATAGATTTTTTGAGTTCTAAGTTTGGGGAGGGTTTTGAAGAACTTGAAGATTCAAAGGGTTTTTACTCCAAGAAATTGGACTTGGGTCTTGTTGATTCTTCGCTCTTGACTTGTTTTAAGACTTAAATATTCATGTCCATTTGAATGCAAACTCATATTGGTATAAATTTCTATCTCTTTTACTTGTCTAGCTAAATCCCCAATTCTTGGGATGTGATTTTGTGAATATGGGTTAGATTATATGTTGGGTCTTGCTTTTTGATGATTTATTTGTTGTTTAGATGTGATTTATTTTAGTAGTTGTGGTGAAACTTAATGAAATTGTAGTTGCAAATATGATTTCACCTTTGTGTTTTCGGCTAGCTCGAGAGAGAGGTTGTAAAACTAAGACTACTAAATTGATAGCTGGTGGGATTGGGTCCACATGAGGTTCAGATCGAGAGAGTGAACCCTAGTCTCATTCCCACACACTCAGCTCGAGAGAGTGAGTGGGCTAAGGCGGAGGTTGCTCTTCATGCGGCAAGTGGGTGTCCGAGAGGAACCCATTTGATTCGGGGTAAGTTGCTCGAAAGAGAATTTATCCCCTCTATAGTCTAGCCTAGTCACAAATATTCAACAGATTTATTGTCAAAAACATGTTCCCAATAATTTAGTTTTTCCCATATTCCGATCACATCCTAAGAGCCCCATTTCCTTGATTAGTACTCTTTGTATTTTTGTTGTTTCTACTTACTTGTGACAAAAACCCCCATCGTTAATTGACACTTTTGTGTCACCCCTTAGATTTATCATGTTTATATTCGACAATGTCTTTAGTTGTGACTAATTAGAACTTAATTTTATTTTTCTACTAATTCTCAAAACCACTCCCTTGGGAACAATCCCCACCTTTGGTTGGGTTACTTTACTATTGTACAATCGTAGATATTTACATTGGAAGTTGTGTCTTGATTACGCAAACATCAAAATGGCGCCGCTGCTAGGGAGCGGTGTTATTTGAGAATTATTTAATTAGTAGAATTTTTGTTGTTAGTCATAATTTATTTACTTAATTTTTAGTTTTGTTTTGTTTGCCTGTATAAGTATTTCAGAAAGCATGAGTGTTAACGGTAGCAACGACAGCCAGGTGGGTCACCAAGACGACATCGAAAATCTCAATGATGTTCAAAAGCCCAACATTAATAACCCCAATCTCATGGGAGGTATTGGAGCCATCCGTTTACCTCCAGCCGAGGGAAATGCAGTATTCCAGATAATGAGCACTATGTTGCAACTAATGCAACTAAAGGGACTTTTTAGTGGATTGGCTCATGAGGATCCTCGCGAACATCTTCGAAACTTCGTGGATGTTTGCAAACCATTATCTTTCAAAAACATCTCTTAGGAGTCAGTTCGGTTAAGGCTATTCCCTTTCTCGTTGATGGGAGAGACGCGCAAGTGGTTGGTGGAGTTGCCTCGTTAATCCATCACTTTTTGGGAGGAATCGGTAACTGCATTTAATATGCGATTTTTCCCTCCTTCAAAGATGATAACTCTTCGGGTTAATATCCAAAGCTTTTAAGCATTTGGAGGGCGACCCAATCCAGGAGACTTGGTTGCGATTTAAAAAGTTGGTGCTACAATGCCCGGCTCATGGGCTGCCCGACAATGTCTTGCTACAATACTTTTATCGATGCTTGGATGCAGTAAACAAAGGTGTCGCTGATCAACCTTCACCTGGTGGCCTGATGCAACAACCGTATGCAGCAGGAACCCAACTCTTAGATGGCATGATGACCATCAATAGGGCTTGGTACTCCCGTGAAGACCAAGTCGCCCCTTTTACATTCAAGCTAGCAAGGAGCAGATGGAAAAATATAAAGAAATAGACCAAAACATGGCCAAGATAATGACACAGCTTGACATTTTATCTAAAAATGTCATAGGGGCTGGTGCCCATGGTGTAACACCCCTAAATGTTAATAATAATATGTATATTGATTTACCTTCACTAAACTACTTCAATATGGTTTATTCACATTTTGGGAACTTTAAAGTTGTGAAAAATTTCTAACTTGCTTAACATAAAGTGTATTGTAATGGATGGATTTGTGTTGGGTATATACATAATATTCTATCCTAATTATAGGTAATTAAATGGTGTTGAGGCATATACATATAAATATGTAAATATGCATTTTTGGACAGCACAAAAGGGGATATATATAAAGCATGGTTGGCAGCACCTTGGCCAGCCAAGTGTCCCAAGTGATAGGCATAACTTGTGTGGCTATATATTGACATTTCTCTTGTGAATTTCGGTCCATTCAAAGCCACAAAAAATTTAGAACTTTAATTAACCCTTTCTTCATCAAAATCACAAGAAAAACCTTGGTCTTTTGGCGGAAATTCAAGAGACAAACTACCTTGTTGGTAAGTGCTGAAAATCTGTTCCTGAACTAGGCAGTGTTTGGTAAATTATGTATATCTTGTGATCTGGAAATCCGTTTTGGGTGAATAAATATGTTTTGGAAAGCTAATTCATATATCTACAACTCTTATGTTTATTTGAAAGTCTGATTTAGCTGTTATGGATGTGAAAACTGGGACGCAACACAGGACAAGTTCTGTCCAGATTTCTCTGTTGTTGTAGCTGAGTAGGTTGTGTTACGTTTAGAATATCTCAGTATCTAGAACTCCGTTTTGGGTGCATAAATATGATTTGGAAAGCTGGTTCATTTATCTACAACTCTTATGTTTATGTAAAAGTCTAATTTAGCTGTTATAGATGTGAAAAATGGGACGCAACACAGGACAAGTGTTGTCCAGATTTCGGGTTTAGAATTCCGGTAGGAACCACTGTTAGTGTATTGATGATATCTTTTTGTACAAAATGTATTTTTCAGTGATTCTTGTTGCGTTGCAATCTTAAGAGATGTATCTACAACTTTAATGAAGGTTACAAAATCTATTTTTGCTTATTTCCTATTCAAATTTAAGTTGCAACATGGGGTACTAAACTGTCCAGAATCACTGTTTTGAGAACAGAATTGTGTCTGTGTGGTAATCCTATTTTATTTTGATATTATTGAGATATTAGGAATTAAAGAAGTTATTTAATTGCATTTTTAAGGTTGTATAGACTTGTGAACAAATTGAGGAACTTGATACGTTGGTTGGCCTCCGATTTGCTTGCAAAGTTTGTTGGACTATTGCTACACTAAAGTATTGAGGTTTGTGTATAAACTTGTACTTGAACTCTTGTGATGGCTGGTATAAATGAAATTTGATCTTGATACCTCAGTTACCTCTTGTTACCTTGCATTGGCATGTTGGTATGATGCTTGTGTACCTCACCCACTTGTACGGATTGTTGGATCACTTGGCACTCTTGTTGGGACTATGTCCTTCTTGTGGCTGCGGCTTCGTCACTATTGGCAGGCCTCTTGATTCAGATCATTTTCCATCTTGACTCTGAATTTGTAGTTCGTCTTAGGAATGGAAGTTATCCATTTTAAGAACGAACTAGAAAGCCATTTTTAATATGGTTCTTGGTCTTCTTGATACAGGGCTTCGGTCCTTCTTGATACAGGGCAGCGACCCTTCTTGATACTTGCTTGTGCCGGGTGTGACGACATGAAGTATATATGGGGCGAGCCTTGCTATTGAAATTCTTGGAAAAGGGTGCTATGAGCTTCTTGATATTTGTATCTTTGAATATCGAATTTGATACTTGTTATCTATTGTTACTTGATTTATTTATTATATTTCAAGTATGATGCTCATTGACTTGGAAAAGGTGGCTTGATGAATTTTGAGGTTTTCGACCCTATAGTTTTTACACCACTAAGCTTTATGCTTAGCGATAGTTGTTTCTATCGTAGGGGCTGATCGAGAGGAGTGATGAAGATGGCCATGGGAGATGGAAATTTTGAGAACTTAAAAGAAGATCACATTTGCATATAGTCATATATATTTTGTATAAATTTTGATACTTATATCGATCTATATGATGTATATATTTGCATTCGATTTTGAAGCCTTGTCGTATCATGTTCATGGGTTGTAATCTAAGTATAGCTTTGTGTTTGGTTCATTTGGGGTGTTTAAGGCCAAGTTTTGTAATATGTTACATGTCCTACTCGTTGGTAATAATTGTAAAGCATGATCCCAACTAGTTTGGGTACTCGGAAGTGGATAATTTTTATTATCATTAATTACTTGCATGAGGAAAAAGGAGAAACGAAAAAAAAAATATATTTTTACATCTTGTAATTTATGTGCATACGGTAAATGGAAAGGGGTCGCTACAAGTTTGGTATCAGAGCATAGGTTTGTGGTTCTAGGACTTTAGCTGTAAAATACTTGTATACTTATTCGTTTCGAAGAAAAAATTTATGTGGATTATTTGTTCACTTGCATGGTTCATAATATTTTTATCGCATGTAAAGTGCACGTGCATCATATACATGTCCATAATGCAATGTGATCTTTCATTTTGAAGGATAATTATGGCCTCTTCTGTTGACCGACCTATGGAAGCTACTCGTGAAGGGTCTGGTGCCTCGGTTTCCCAACCTAATGCACTTGAAGAGGTTGGAGAACCATTGTCAGATCATTATATTCCCCACACTAGTGGGTCTGAAATGGGAAACCAACAGGGTGCCAGAGATGATTCACGTTCTCACTTGAGTCGGGGTATTCATACTATAAATCCTCCTTTTCAACAAATGGCTGAATTCTTCTACCACATGGCGGAAGCGATCCATGATCCTAATGTGCTTAACTTTGAGAAAATGAGGAAAATGGGTGGAGTGGAATTTGAAGGCACCGTTGATCCCACGGATGCTGAACAATGGCTGGAGCGTATGGAAAGGGTATTCGAGCAGTTAGAGTGTTCAGATGCTGCTAAATTCAAATATGCTATTTCACTCCTACAAAAGGATGCTTATGATTGGTGGGTAAGTGTTCCGAATGCCAAGGTAAAACCTCTTGTTCTTACTTGGGATGATTTTCTTAGGGAATTTCGCATGAAGTATGTCCCACCTGCTTATTGTGATGCAAAGAGAAAAGAGTTTTTGAATTTAAGGCAACGAGGCATGTCTATTGCTGAGTATCAACAGAAGTTTCTACGGCTCTCTCGTTATGCTAGAGGTATTATTAAAGAAGAAAAAGACAAGTGTCGAAAATTTGAAGATGGTTTAAATGATTCCATTAGGAAGAATGTGGCGATCTTGCAACATGAGAACTTTTGTAAGTTAGTGTCTGCTGCTTTTACTTGGGAACGACTTGATAAAGAAGAAGCTAGTCGAAATGAAAATAAATTTCGAAAGCCGAGATCAGATTTTGGAGGTCCATCCAAAAGGGGAAGGTTTGATAATTCTAAATCTGGTAGTGTTAACAGGCCACCTCAGCAAAAGCAAAGCAGATCAGAATTTTCTACAGCTAGCACTCCAAATTATGGCCAAGGTAGGTCTCGTGTCCCCACTTGTCCACAATGTGAAAAAAATCATTATGGTACTTGCAGGAGAGCTTCTGGTGCATGTTTCAATTGTGGGAGTTTTGATCACAAAGTGAAGGATTGTACTAATCCAAAAAATGCTCTTTCCTTGAGAACGGAAAGCTCAGTTCAGAAGCCTCATATTAATCCTCCTCGAACTCATGAAGGTTCAAGACCTAAAAATACACAAGCAACAGGTGCAAGTGGAGCGAATAAAGCTAGTGGATCACGGGCTACTGCACGTACTTATGCTATGAAGCAGAGGGAGGATCAGGATGGACAAGACATGGTTGTCGGTAAATTTCACTTATTTGGCTTATGTGTGTTTACATTGTTTGATCCCGGTTCTACACATTCTTATCTTTGTTCATCACTTGCTCTTCCTGAAAATGTGAAATCTGTGAGACTTGATTTTGATGTGTTGGTTGAAAGTCCTTTGGGTTATCAAGTTGTGTGTAATCGAGTTTATCAAGATTGCCCCTTCATGATTCAAAATCTAGTCTTCCCTGTTGATTTAATTGAAATGCCCTTTAAGGATTTTGATGTTATTATCGGGATGGATTGGCTTTATAAATATCATGCAGTTGTAGATTGTAGGTCTAAGCAGGTGACTTTTAAAGATCCTACATTTTCACACATCATTGTACAAGGTGAAAGATCATTGACAGCTAGTATTATCTCGGCGGCCTTGGCAAGAAAGTTGATGCGTCAGGGTTGTAAGGCATACCTTGCTCACATAATTGATTCGCGGGTAGAGAGTCCTGGTATTAAGGACATCCCTACTGTGCGTGATTTCCCAGAAGTCTTCCCAGAAAATCTTCCGGGATTGCCCCCGGAAAGAGAGGTTGAATTTCCTATCGAGCTTATTCCTGGATCTGCCCCTATTTCTATTACTCCTTATAGAATGGCTCCGGCAGAATTAAGAGAATTGAAATCTCAATTGCAAGAACTTCTTGAGAAAGGTTTTATTCGACCTAGTGTTTCTCCTTGGGGAGCCCCGGTGTTATTCGTAAAGAAGAAAGATGGCACTCTCAGGCTCTGTATTGACTATAGACAATTGAATAGAATCACAATCAAGAATAAATATCCACTACCAAGGATCAATGATTTATTTGACCAACTGAAGGGTGCTAAAGTATTCTCGAAGATTGATTTAAGGTCTGGATATCACCAACTATGTGTTAGAGAGAAGGATATTCCTAAAATTGCTTTTAGAACTCATAATGGTCTTTATGAATTTTTGGTGATGCCATTCGGGTTGACAAATGCCCCTGCGGTATTCATGGATCTAATGAATCGAGTATTCAAGCCCTATCTTGATCAGTTTGTGGTTGTTTTCATAGATGATATTTTAATATTTTCCAGAAGTAGTGAAGATCACGATAAACACCTTCGGATTATTTTGCAAATTTTAAAGGAGAAAGAACTTTATGCTAAACTTTCCAAGTGTGAATTTTGGCTTGATGAAGTGAAGTTTTTAGGACATGTTGTATCGGCCGAAGGTGTCAAGGTGGATCCTAGTAAGATACAAGCAGTTGTTGAGTGGAGACCTCCCAAAAGTCAAACCGAAGTAAGAAGTTTCTTGGGCTTAGCAGGATATTGCAGAAGATTTGTGAAAGGCTTTTCTATTATCGCCTCTCCATTGACTAAGCTATTGCAGAAGGAAGTGAAGTTTACTTGGAATGACAAATGCCAAGAAAGCTTTGAAACTCTCAAATCCTTGCTGACTCAGGCACCTATACTTACTTTACCTACTGAAGGGAAGGAGTATGTCGTGTATAGCGATGCTTCTCACAATGGTCTCGGATGTGTTTTGATGCAAGATGGAAAGGTTATTTCTTATGCTTCTCGGAAATTAAAACCGCATGAATTGAATTATCCTACTCATGATCTTGAGCTTGCTGCAGTAGTGTTTGTTTTAAAAATATGGCGGCATTATTTGTATGGAGAGAAATGTCATATATTCACTGATCACAAGAGCTTAAAGTACTTGAGTACTCAGAAGGAGCTGAACCTCCGACAGCGTAGATGGCTTGAACTCATTAAGGATTATGACTGCATAATTGATTATCATCCAGGTAAAGCTAATGTGGTTGCATATGCCTTAAGTAGAAAATCCTTTGCAAGTATTTCTCTGAGGCCTTTGCCCTTGCTTCTTGAGTTGAGAGCCATGAATGTTGGTTTGACATTTGATTCAAAGGGTTCAGTTGTCGCTAATTTGCAAGTAAAGCCAATATTAGTTGAACAGGTGAAAGAAGCACAAAAGTTGGATGAGAAACTTGCTAAAGTGACCCAAGAAGTTCAAAACGGGGAAAAACTTGATTTTACTTTATCAGAGGATGGTGTCTTATTTTATTAAGATAGACTTTGTGTCCCTAATGATGACAATTTGAAGAAAGAGATATTGAATGAAGCACATGCCTCATCCTATGCAATGCATCCTGGGGGTACAAAGATGTACCAGAACATCAAAGCAAATTATTGGTGGAATGGTATGAAGAAAGACATTGCGGAGTTCGTTTCTAAATGTTTGGTTTGTCAACAAGTAAAGGCAGAACATCAGGTTCCAGTTGGGTTGCTACAGCCCTTGTCGATACCGAAATGGAAATGGGAAAGAATAACTATGGACTTTGTTTTTGGACTTCCTCGCACCCAAAGAAATCATGATGTAATATGGGTGATTGTGGATAGGCTGACCAAGAGTGCGCACTTCTTAGCAATCAGGATGGATTACTCACTTGAGCGATTAGCTGAATTATACATTAATGAGATTGTAAGACTACATGGGATCCCTATGTCTATTGTATCTGATCGAGACCCACGATTTACATCTAGATTTTAGGGAAGCTTGCAGGAAGCGCTGGGTACTAAGCTGAAATTTAGCACTTCGTTCCATCCTCAGACAGACGGTCAGTCAGAAAGGGTGATACAAGTTTTGGAGGACATGTTTCGAGCTTGCATTATAGAGTTCGAGGGTAGTTGGGACAAAAATGTGGCTTTGGTAGAATTTGCTTATAATAATAGTTACCAATCGAGTATTGGAATGCCTCCCTATGAAGCTTTGTACGGAAGAAAGTGTCGGACCCCTCTTTGTTGGAGTGAAGTTGGTGACAGGAAACTTATTGGTCCTGAGTTGGTGCAACAAACAGAAGACATGGTAAAAATTATCAAGGATCGTCTAAAGATTACTTCGGATAGACAAAAGTCGTATGCTGATCTTAAAAGACGTGACATTGAATATCAAGTGGGAGATAAAGTATTTTTAAAGGTGTCTCCATGGAAAAAGATTATGAGATTTGGCAGAAAAGGAAAGCTTAGTCCTCGATTTATTGGACCATATGAGATACTTGAAAGGGTTGGACCGGTTGCATATAAATTGGCTTTGCCACCTGAGTTAGATAAGATACATAATGTCTTCCATGTTTCTATGCTCAGAAGATACCGTTCTGATCCATCTCATGTTCTTCCAGTAGAATCTATTGAGGTTAATCCTGACTTGACATATGATGAAGAACCTATTTTGATTCAAGATCAGGAAGTGAAGCAACTTAGAAACAAGAAAATCCCCTTAGTAAAGGTACTTTGGAGGAACCATTCGGGAAAAGAAGCTACCTGGGAGAGAGAAAAAGACATGAGGACTCAATATCCGCACTTGTTTCGGGACAAAGGTAAGGTAAATTTCGAGACGAAATTTCTTTAAGGGGAGAGAGTTGTAACACCCCTAAATGTTAATAAGAATATGTATATTGATTTACCTTCACTAAACTACTTCAATATGGTTTATTCACATTTTGGGAACTTTAAAGTTGTGAAAAATTTCTAACTTGCTTAACATAAAGTGTATTGTAATGGATGGATTTGTATTGGGGTATATACATAATATTATATCCTAATTATAGGTAATTAAATGGTGTTGAGGCATATACATATAAATATGTAAATATGCATTTTTGGACAGCACAAAAGGGGATATATATAAAGCATGGTTGGCAGCACCTTGGCCAGCCAAGTGTCCCAAGTGATAAGCATAACTTGTGTGGCTATATATTGACATTTCTCTTGTGAATTTCGGTCCATTCAAAGCCACAAAAAATTTAGAACTTTAATTAACCCTTTCTTCATCAAAATCACAAGAAAAACCTTGGTCTTTTGGCGGAAATTCAAGAGACAAACTACCTTGTTGGTAAGTGCTGAAAATCTGTTCCCGAACTAGGCAGTGTTTGGTAAATTATGTATATCTTGTGATCTGGAAATCCGTTTTGGGTGAATAAATATGTTTTGGAAAGCTAATTCATATATCTACAACTCTTATGTTTATTTGAAAGTCTGATTTAGCTGTTATGGATGTGAAAACTGGGACGCAACACAGGACAAGTTCTGTCCAGATTTCTCTGTTGTTGTAGCTGAGTAGGTTGTGTTACGTTTAGAATATCTCAGTATCTAGAACTCCGTTTTGGGTGCATAAATATGATTTGGAAAGCTGGTTCATTTATCTACAACTCTTATGTTTATGTAAAAGTCTAATTTAGCTGTTATAGATGTGAAAAATGGGACGCAACACAGGACAAGTGTTGTCCAGATTTCGGGTTTAGAATTCCGGTAGGAACCACTGTTAGTGTATTGATGATATCTTTTTGTAAAAAATGTATTTTTTAGTGATTCTTGTTGAGTTGCAATCTTAAGAGATGTATCTACAACTTTAATGAAGGTTACAAAATCTATTTTTACTTATTTCCTATTCAAATTTAAGTTGCAACATGGGGTACTAAACTGTCCAGAATCACTGTTTTGAGAACAGAATTGTGTCTGTGTGGTAATCCTATTTTTTTTTGATATTATTGAGATATTAGGAATTAAAGAAGTTATTTAATTGCATTTTTAAGGTTGTATAGACTTGTGAACAAGTTGAGGAACTTGATACGTTGGTTGGCCTCCGGTTTGCTTGCAAAGTTTGTTGGACTATTGCTACACTAAAGTATTGAGGTTTGTGTATAAACTTGTACTTGAACTCTTGTGATGGCTGGTATAAATGAAATTTGATCTTGATACCTCAGCTACCTCTTGTTACCTTGCATTGGCATGTTGGTATGATGTTTGTGTACCTCACCCACTTGTACGGATTATTGGATCACTTGGCACTCTTGTTGGGACTATGTCCTTCTTGTGGCTGTGGCTTCGTCACTATTGGCAGGCCTCTTGATTCAGATCATTTTCCATCTTGACTCTGGATTTGTAGTTCGTCTTAGGAATGGAAGTTATCCATTTTAAGAACGAACTAGAAAGCCATTTTTAATATGGTTCTTGGTCTTCTTGATACAGGGCTTCGGTCCTTCTTGATACAGGGCAGCGACCCTTCTTGATACTTGCTTGTGCCGGGTGTGACGACATGAAGTATATATGGGGCGAGCCTTGCTATTGAAATTCTTGGAAAAGGGTGCTATGAGCTTCTTGATATTTGTATCTTTGAATATCGAATTTGATACTTGTTATCTATTGTTACTTGATTTATTTATTATATTTCAAGTATGATGCTCATTGACTTGAAAAAGGTGGCTTGATGAATTTTGAGGTTTTCGACCCTATAGTTTTTACACCACTAAGCTTTATGCTTAGCGATAGTTGTTTCTATCGTAGGGGCTGATCGAGAGAAGTGATGAAGATGGCCATGGGAGATGGAAATTTTGAGAACTTAAAAGAAGATCACATTTGCATATAGGCATATATATTTTGTATAAATTTTGGTACTTATATCGATCTATATGATGTATATATTTGCATTCGATTTTGAAGCCTTGCCGTATCATGTTCATGGGTTGTAATCTAAGTATGGCTTTGTGTTTGGTTCATTTGGGGTGTTTAAGACCAAGTTTTGTAATATGTTACATGTCCTACTCGTTGGTAATGATTGTAAAGCATGATCCCAACTAGTTTGGGTACTCGGAAGTGGATAATTTTTATTATCATTAATTACTTGCATGAGGAAAAAGGAGAAACGAAAAAAAAATAATATATTTTTACATCTTGTAATTTATGTGCATACGGTAAATGGAAAGGGGTCGCTACACATGGTGTCAACGCTGTGGGGGTCGGGTGTGAAAATCTTGAAGAGGCGAAATTTGAAGCTTTGTATAATGAGGAAGTGAACTTCCTCGCCAACTAATGCGGTGGTTATCGTTCAAACTACCCAAGACAGGGTGGTAACCAAGGTTGGGCTAGAGACGAAGGATGGAAAGATCATGAATGGAGAGACCGAAATCCTAAGGAGAAGGATAGGTATGTGCCTCCTCACGAGCGCCAAAGGCCAAAGGATTCAGAGAGTGGTAGGTCTAAGGATATGCTTTCTCGTATCCTAAACAAAGTTGAAGGGTCAGAAAAGATCTTGAAAGAGATGAAAGAGGATGTGTCGACCCTTAGCCAAATCGTTACCTCCTATTCAGTATCAATCAAGTAGCTGGAGAACCAAATGGGTCAGATGTTGTCTCACCTAAATCCGAGATAGAAAGGGGGTTTACCTATTGACACTATGGTCAACCCCAAAAATGAGATTTGAAGGTGGACTTGCGTCGTGCCATAACGTTAACTTAGACGCTGTTTGGGAGGCAACCCAAAACCATTTATTTTTTCTTTTGCCTTGATAAAATAATCGTGTGTTGATTGTGCAGATGGAAGTGTGGAGAGTGAACGAAAAGTGTAGATTGGCGAGCAACAAGTCCAATCAGCGAATCGCATAATTGTTCGGCGACTCTGAACTAGACTTTCGTTAGACTCAAGACCAACTTGTACTGGAGTCTGTAAAACTTAGCCAGCATAGAAAATAATTGGCGAACCTCCAATCATGTCAGCGATCTAGACAGAGACCGCTGTTTGGACTCCCAAAACAACTGGAAGTTATGTAAAATTCGGCGAGGCAATTGGCTACTCGGCAAGATGCCGAGTGATTTGGTGATCTTGATTAATGTCACCGAATGGGCGAAAACTGGACGGTCCTTCAAGCCAAAGGTTTAAAAGTTTCAAATTCATTCCCTTGCTCTCACTTTTACATCTTTCCAAACTCACACCTGCACTCTAGTTTTACATTTCTTGCATTTTTGGAGTATTTTTAGTATTTAATTGTGGTTGGATCTAGATTGCGTTGCCGCCTAGCATCTCAGTAGCATCTTAATCAGTATCCAAGGTTGGTTTTCGAGCACTACTTATCTTTCCTCGAAAGTTATACTAAAATGAAATGGCATTACTTTGATGATGTGTGTTGGGCCTCTCTGGTAGGATTAGAATATTTGTTCCCCTATTAGGTTCGCAAATTTTGCCCGTACTAAGTTAAATAGTTAATTCCTGAAGGTTGCGCTTTAAATTGGATGAAAAATTGTGGTTTGTGTATGATTGTCACTGGGTCTAAGACTAATTTGAGTTATGCATGCCTTAATTTTGTTTTCAGGGGTTGCAGGGTTGAATTCGGGAAGTTGGGTCAACAGTAGGCACGTTGGGTCATTTGGCGAGCTGGGTCGAGCTCGCCGAATCACTCATCGGTTCACCTAAAATCCCCATCTCACCTTTAATTTACTGCTAAATTTGATGATGAATTCTGTAACTTTCGACGAGAAGGATGATGTCGTCGAACATATTCGGCGCCTTGCCAAAAGACTTTCTGTTCGCCCTTTGTCTGCACCATTATATTCTCTATGCACTGCACTCGGCAAACCACCTAAGTAGTTACGTGCTTCGCCAACTGGTTCGGCGAAGTGATTTTGCAAATGAACTGCCTTCTTTTTGTTTGAATACTTTCTAAATTTTTCTCGAAGCTTTGTAGATATGGCTAGACCAAAAGTAGCTGGAAAAGATATGACACCCTGACAAACAAGAGCGAAAAATTTCAGGAAAAATACAAATGCAACAAATCCTCCCAAAATGGATAATGAGGGCAAGAAGCCTAGTGCCATCAAGAGAACAAATCCCCAAAACCTACTATTCCCTCGTGGGACGTAGATTTTTCACAGCTATCCACTCCTTTTTGGCGACTCATGACTTGGACAATCTTAGTAAGTCAGCTGCCGCTGAGTCTTCTGAAGAAGCTCCTGCGGCATTATCAAATTCCAGGCTGACACATCGAGCACTAACGCCCAAACAGATGAAGCGACTGTGTAGATAGGATTTTTCTCTACCTCTCTCTCTGTCTTACTTTTATTTTTAGATACTTTATTTCATTTGCATTTGAGGACAATACTTTTTAATTGTGGTGGGGTGAAGCTCACCTTCTGTGTGCTATTTGTGACTCGTGTTTTTGTGTATATATTTGGATTGTTCTGTTTAAAAATTGTGTCTGATATACTGTTTCTGTGGATGTTTGAGAATATGACTCCTTTTATTTTAAATTGCAAAAATGATTTTGACCCATCCAAATTTTTTTCCCACCTCTCATGTGTTGAATGTGGTTGTTCTTTTGCAAAAATTTAAGTATTGGTTCCGATCAATACTGATGACTTGAATAGTGCTCTCAATCGAACAAACATAAATGCGCGACTACGATAAGGCCAAATGAAGTTGCATAGACAATAAGTGAATTCTTTGCATCTCATTATGACTAGTCTAGTATTGAATTGAGTCTCTTGTGATGATCATTGCACACTAAAGAAAGTGTAGTTTTGTTTGACTATAGTGTCAATGCCTAGTGTGATGAGCTTACTTTGAACCATGCATGATAGATCCTAGAGTTTGCCCCGTTGATCCGATCGACTAAGTAAGACTATCTCTTGATATGATATTAGGCAACTTTAAATATTGTGAGCCAATTTGACATATACCTCTTTTGTGACCTACCTTGTGAGTGTATGAACCACTTTTGAACACCCCTTGAGCCTTACCTTTATTTGGAAGAAACTTGATGAAATCATAAACTTTCTTTATCCATTACCCATAATCCTCATGAAGTTGTGGTTAGATGAATAGCCAACTTAGGCCGAAAGCCTAAGTGGTGAAAAGATAAGGGCAAATCAAAAAGTGCAAGGAAAGTCTCCTCTTACCCATGGTTTTGAGAAAAATGGAACCCCTTCATATAAAAAAAAAAAGAAAAAAAAAGAAAGAAAAAGAATGAAAGAGAAAAGTTGTGGAACAAAGTACAAAAGAAATGGGGTTCCCTAACAATCCATTGAAAGTGAATAATAGGATGACTTATGAGCACTAAAGAGAATAATGAAGGAAAAAGGAAAGAAAGTTTAGTGAGCACCACATTTCATGAGGATGAAAAGTCACTAAGCCTAATTGACTATACATTTGCACTCAACCCCATTACAAGCCTTGAAAAGACCTTTTTGATCTTGAGTAATCTGGAACAGATGTTGATCGAAAAATACGACCAAACATATGGGTGAAATCATGTATTGTTTTCTTCTTTGTAAGTGTGAGTGTTGCATCTAATTTCGAAGCTTTAAACTATGAACCATTGTGTGAATATGAAATCATTCCTTGTGTGAAGGCATTTGAACACTTGGGTTGAACTTGAACTTGCATTTGAAGCAAGTATTGTGAGCATGAGATTCTTTGATATTGGTGAGTGATAACTTGAATCTTTGAGTGCACGTTTGATCTTTACATAAGTAATTTGAGTCTTGTTGTGTGCATTCATGATTAAGTCTTGTGTAGCACTGTTCGAGACACCCTTTTTGAACGGCTGAACTTGAGTTTGCTTGAGGACAAGCAAAAGCTTAAGTTGGGGGTGTTGATGAGTCCACAAATTGGACTCATTTAGGGCTATATTTTGATAGAATTAGTGTCCTCAAATGCATATTTTATCTCAATATCTGATGAAAATCCTTATGTTTTAGGCATTTGAAGTTTGAGGGAAAGCATGGACACTACTTAGCAAAAAGGGACAAAAGTAGCTAAATGATCGAAGAAATGAAGATCTAAGAATCGCCGAACCTATTCGATGAGTCGTTAAAAGGTTTTATACTCACCTTTTGTTCCACTGTGCTGAGCCCTTAAGGAAAGGATCAAATTGACGGTGAGAAGGACCAGTCAGCGTATCACGGAGCAGTTCCCGAAGTTGTACTATGTCGCCTAATGATCCAAACACACTGATGTTGAAGGCAAACGCAAGACGACGATGAACTAGACCAAAAGGCGGATCGCTGAGTTGATCGACGATCCCGACCAATGACGCTGAGTGATCCACTGCAACACATATTTTTGGAAACGATAAATACTCATTGAAAAGTTATAGCTTAGTATCAGATTTTTAATACAGAATTTTTAATATAGACTTTTTGAGTTCTAAGTTTGGAGAGAGTTTTAAAGAACTTGAAGATTCAAAGGGTTTCAACTCTAAGAAATTGGACTTGGGTCTTGTTGATTCTTCACTCTTGGCTTGTTTTAAGACTTAAATCTTCATACCCATTTGAATTCTAACTTATATTGGTATAAATTTCTATCTCTTTTACATGTCTAGCTAAAATCCCAATTCTTAGGGTGTGATTTTGTGAATATGGGTTAGATTATCTGTTGGGTCTTGCTTGTTGATGATTTATTTGTTGTTTAGATGTGATTTCGTTTAGTAGTTATGGTGGAACTTAATGAAATTGTAGTTGCGAATACGATTTAACCTTTGTGTTTTCGGCTTGCTCAAGAGAAAGTTCATAAAACTAAGACTACTAAATTGATGGCCGGTGGGATTGGGGCCACATGAGGTTCAACTCAAGAGAGTGAACCTTAGTCTCATTCCCACACACTCAACTCGAGAGAGTGAGTGGGCTAAGGCAGAGGTTGCTCTTCATGCGGAAAGTGGGTGTCCGAGAGGAACCAATTTGATTCGGGATAAGTTGCTCGAGAGAGAACTTATCCCCTCTATATTCTAGCCTAGTCACAAATATTCAACAGATTTATTGTCGAAAGTATGTACCCAATAAGTTATTTTTTCCCGTATTCCGATCACATCCCAAGAACCCCATTTCCTTGATTAGTACTCTTTGTATTTTTGTTGTTTCTACTTACTTGTGACAAAAACCCCCATTGTTAATTGACACTATTGTGTCACCCCTTAGATTTAGCATGTGTATATTCGACAATATCTTTATCTATGACTAATTAGAACTTAATTTTATTTTCCTACTAATTCTCAAAACCACTCCCTTTAGAACGATCCCAACATTTGGTTGGATTACTTTACTATTGTATGATCGTAGACACTTGCATTGTAAGTTCTTTATTGATTACGCAAACATCAAGCTACTTGGGAGACCGAAAGGGACATGCGAGACAAGTATCCTCAATTGTTCGTCGATTCAGGTACTACTTCATTCCTTCTTTAGCTTATTTTCCTAAGTTTTCACTTGGGGATGAGTGATGGGTAAATTGGTATATATTGTAATGACTTGTTCCCGTCGTTATAGAAAAGCCAACAGGGAAAATTTTTGGGCCAAAAAACTTTTTCATAGAAACTCGAGATTTCCCAACCTAGTCCAGATTTAGACGAAATCGGAGTCTGTGAGGTCTAGCGGAATCTAGTAGCAATTGGGTGATCTAATTATAAATTTGATCACATGAGTAGATAGATAAGTCGTTAAGTAACCCGTATGACTTTACAGAATTAAATTCGGGCGAGTAGAACTCCCGAAATTGATTTTAGCGTGAATGGGTAGTTTCTGAGTATCGTTTGTTGAAGGTGTGTTGTGAAGTGGGGTCTTGAAATTATTAATTTTGCACTTTTCGACTTCGAGTGTAGGGAGAAGAACCCCAAGCGATCCTTGACATTTTCCACCATTTTTAAAGCTAAAGGTAAGATTTTAACTCCCCGAATCTATTTTTCTATCCGTAGAACGTAATCTAATAGGTAATTATCGATGGGGAAGAGTTTTGATCTAAGAATTATGGTGGGAAAAGCCCTAATTTGGATATTGGGATCATGGGTATGATCTAGGGTTGATAAAATTGTTGGTAATCAAGGTAATTAGTGATTGTTTATTGATTTCCATAATATTATGTTGTTTATAGACCAAGAACAAGTGAAACGAATCCGAAAAGGAAAGGATCAAGTTTCTTAAGGGTTTCAAGCTTGTTTTGAGGTAGGTGATGGTTGTGATTCTATGATTGCATGGTATATGTTTGTTCTTACTTCATTATGATACATGTATGCATGTGAATGTTGCATTATTGATCACATAAATTGTAAATGAGGATATTAGAATGATGAATGCCATGAATTAGGACTTGATTGTATGATTATAAGAATGTACTCTGTGATTGTGGGTTGTTGAATGGATCGCATGTTGCGTTCCGACAAACTAACTTGGATCGGTTACCACGTTCCGGCATAATTATGAAATCGATTGTCACGTTCCGGCATACACATTGGATCGGGTACAACGTTTCGGTATGCTGACTATTTGGGTTTGGGTTCCATAAGAGGACTAATGATTTGATAAATGTGAAATTGTACGTTGTTGTTAAATGATGATGATATTGTATATGTTTAGTGCATGCATGTGATTATATTGTTGTAATGGCTATATATGTTGCATTTAGAGGGATAGCGTGTGATCCTACCAGTACACTGTGTGGTTGTGTACTGATACTGCACTTGCTCTTTCTTTGTTAAGTACAAAACATTTTCAAACGGCTATTGACAGACCTCGTTTAGAAGATCAATGATCGTCGATCAAATTCAAGGGTGAACCAGTTCTTCCGGGCTTCCATGAGTTCTCCTTTAGTCTATGTCCATATTTTGGACTTAGATTTTTCCAGTTAGTTAATTAGTTCACTAGTTTAGGGGTAGTATCCCTTCCTGTTTAGACTTTTGGTTCATTATTAAATGTTTTGGTACATTGACTTTCAGGTTCTAGGTGTATTTTCCGCATTGTTTAGTTGTTAGATCTTATGGAAGTTTATGGAAACTTCAGTTTTTAGTTATTTAATATGCTTCCGTAACTTAAATGCCTTAGTATTTTGGTTGAGTTGTTAGTTTGAGTTGTAATGGTTCTCCCATCAGAGGGTTAGTGTGGTTGCCAATCACTATGGTCTGGGTCGTGACAAATTAGTACTCCCATGAACCAAACAGAGAAACTAAGTAAAGATGATGGAGCCGAAAAGGTGGATGAGACATACTTTAGAACTTTCATTGGGTGTTTAATGTATCTTACAACAACAAGACCCGATATATTGTATGTTGTAAGTGTTTTATCAAGGGTCATGCTGTAACATCCGACAATTTGAAATAGTTATGAAAAAGCTTGAAATTTGAAAATAGCTATTTTTTGGAAAAATACAGAATCTGGAAAATTAGAATCTGGAAAATTTGGCTAAGTGTGGAAATCAGTGATTTTTGGCCAACTTTGAGCAGTCGTAACTCCTAGATCACGATGAGTTAGGAGTAGTTCCAGTTATGGTTGCGAAGCTTGTGGAATGATCTTTCCAACGCCACTGAGATTGCTCGATTTCGAGTTCGTATGAGCGAGTTATGGCCATTGAAAGTTGGGCAGTTGGCAGGGAATCCGTCCCGGAAATTTTAAGGGCATTTTGGTCTTTTCCCTAGCCATTTCTTTTGAGGTTATATTGTGTGTTAGGCTGTTTTTGGATCATTTTATCCCATTTTAAAAGAGAAAGAGTTAGGGTTCTTGAGAAGAGAAGAAGAGGAGAAGAAGAGAAGAAGAGGAGAAGAAGAGGAGAAAGGAGATCAACTAGTTTCCGTCGTGGATTTTCGTCGGGGGTGATCCCTATCAAGGTATGTGAGTTTTTTTGTGTGGTCTGATCCTTTCCCCCACACACCAAGCTCTTTTTTTTATGATTTGAGAAAAGATTGGATTGGTGTTGAAGTTGTTGAAGTTGTTAGTTGTTGTTGATGTTGTTAGTTGTTGTTGATGTTGTTAGTTGTGTTGTTGAAGTTATTGTTGGTTGTGGGACATGATTGGATTGTGTATTTGAGTTGTAAATTATTGTATGTTGGGAGATTGATGATCCCTAGTGGTTGGGGTTAAATCTATTGAAGTAAGGGTGGTTTAAAATTGAAGAAAAGAGGGAGGAAAGTTGTGTTTTTTTTTCTGGGAACAGGGGCTGGTGCCTGGCAGTGTGGCCAGCAGCCCCGTTTGAAGTTGAGGGCTGGCGCCCCGTGCCTCGTAGAGCGCCAAGGACGCAATCCTTCCCGTTACCTTAATTCCCCATTTGTATTTTATTTTGGTTCCTAGGTATTATACCTATGTTTCCTAGTTGTTTCCAACACTCCAAGGTACTTCTAAAAGTCAAGAACTTATCCGTAACATGTGAGCAAACACTTTGAATCCAAAAATTCCATTTTTAGGAGAGTTAGTTAGAAGTCAAGTGAAGTTAGGAATTAAGAGTTAAGCTTAGAAGTTAAGCAAGTCAAGCTAGTTGTAAAGTTGTTCAAGAGTCTTTATTAAACGTTTTAACTTTATTTTTAGACTCAAGTGTCAAGTTAAGAAAAGAGTTTAGAGTTTCAAGCTAAGTAAAGAATCTCAAGTTTCAAGTTGAGTTCATTTTCTCAAAGTTATTAGGGAACTATGTATTCCCAAAGAAGTTTTAAAGAAATGTCTTTACATTTAAACAAGGTTGGAAACTGAAATTTCCAAATAGCCTTCGGGATAGTTTTTTTTTTTGAGTAATTATCTCATGTCAGCAGGAAGAAATGTGTTTTAAAAACATAAGAGCCAGTACATTTTTGGGAGTAGTATCGAGCACCGAATTGGGGGAGCGTTCAAAGAACCCACAGCCCCCATAGAACCATGTTAGCCACCATGGGTAGAAAAGGATCATACTCTTTAGATGAATCCTTTTCATATTAGACTAGTGGATCCATTAGGCAGTTCAGGTCTTATACCTTTGGCCGGGTATAGGATGCTCTGGCAGCGTGAGGTTGATCGCTGTATCATCACTTTAGCTCTTATGTGATGGTTGTCGGTTAGAGAAACTCCCACAGCAGTTATTGTATTTTTATACACGGAAATTATTGTATTTTATATACATCAGTTCAATTGTATTTCTATATACATCTCAGGCTTATTGTATCCTTGTATACACACAGAGTTTATAGCATGTTTTAAACAGTCTTTCTTTATATCACTCTTGTTTTAAATTGCCTTATATTGAAAGAAGTCAGTCAGGTTGAGTTGAGTTGAACAAGGTAACCTTTTCAGTTTCTTCCAAGTTTCCTTCTAGCCTTTGTTGCTTAGTTTTCCAGCTCGCATACTAGTACCTTCCATGTACTGAGGCCAGTTGGCCTGCATCGTCTTATGATGCAGATACAGGTACCCCGGATCAGCATCCTGCACGTCGTTGATCCAGCTGAGCACTCCAGAGTCAGTGGTGAGCCTCCTTGCATTCCGGAGGACTCAATTATTTTGTGTTCTTAGTTTTTGTTTTATTAGGATGTTGCGGGGTCTGTCCCAACATCCATCTCAGTATTTAGAGGCTTCATAGACAGTTAGACAGTCAGTCAGTTAGTTTGGAGTCTCTCATGCATGTATATATTTAAATATCCTATTTTGAGACTCGAGATGCCTTGTTGGCAAATTACTTTCAGTTGAGTTGTTTTATAACTTTTCATTGCATTGAGTTATTCTGTTGAGTTAAGTTTCCGCTGAGTTAAGAAAGCCAGGCCAAGGGTTCGCTTGGGGGCCAGCGATGGTCTTCAAGTGCCGGTCACGTCTGGGGTGTAGGCTCGGGGCGTGACAAACTTGGTATCAGAGCCCAGAGTTCAAGAGTCCTAGGGAGTCTATGAAGCCGTGTCTGTAGAGTCCTAGTTATCGGTGTGAAGCGCGCCACATCTATAATTGGGAGGCTGCAACATTTAGGAAGATTTCTCATTTCTTTCACACTCATTTCATGCGTTAGAGTTGACCTCTAAAAAGTTTCTTTCTAATCCGCGCTTGTGCGTGTTTTCAGATAATCATGCCTCCACGAAGAGTTGGTAGAGGGCGTCTTCCTAGACGTTATGTTGATGAGCAAGAGTTACCTTATGCCCCGGGAGTGCAAGATCAAGGGGAAGTTTCTAATGCCGAGTTTAGAGAGGCAATTAGAATTCTGAGTCAAGCTGTGACTAATCAAATTGGTCAGCAAAGAGGAGCTCGACATGAAGGAGCTGACACTTCAAGGATTCGTGAGTTCTTGGGGATGAATCCTCCGAGTTTCATGGGTTCAAGTACTACTGAGGATCCAGAGAACTTCACTGAGGAGTTGAAGAAGATTTTTGATGTGATGCATGTAGCAGATATTGAGCGGGTTGAACTAGCTGCATATCAATTGAAGGATGTTGCTAGAACTTGGTTCGACCAGTGGAAAAGAAGTAGAGCTGAGAATGCACCACCTGCGAGTTGGGCCGATTTTGAGGAAGCTTTCTTGGGGCATTTCTTTCCTCGAGAGTTGAGAGAGGCCAAGGTACGTGAGTTCCTCACACTTAAGCAGGATTCTTTGAGTGTTCATGAGTACAGTCTGAAGTTCACACAATTATCCCGCTATGCTCCGGAGATGGTTGCGGACATGAGGAATAGAATGAGCTTGTTTGTTGCTGGGTTGTCTCGGTTGTCGAGCAAGGAAGGTAGGGCTGCAATGCTTATCGGGGACATGGACATATCAAGGTTGATGGTTTATGTGCAGCAGGTTGATGAAGAGAAGCTGAGGGACAGAGAAGAGTTTAGAAATAAGAGAGCAAAGACCGGGAACGAGTCCGGGCAGCAGAGAGGTAATTCAAACCGTTCCTCCTTTCAGCAAAGGCAAAAGGGACCTGCTCCATCATCTGTTAGAGCACCTGCACCCAGATACAGAGGTGAATTTAATGTTCAGAATTCGAAGGACTTCAGGGCTAGACCAGCACAATCTTCGGGTAGTGTGGTGCAAGGGAGTAGTAAGCCTCCTGCCTGCGCCAAGTGTGGTAGGAACCACTCAGGTATTTGTCGAGAGGGCTCCGTTGGTTGTTTCAAGTGTGGTCAGAATGGACATTTCATGCGAGAGTGTCCAAAGAATATGCAGGGTAATGGGGGAAATAAAGCACAGTCTTCTTCAGTTGTTTCCCCAGACAGGACGACACCTAGAGGAGCTACTTCTGGTACCAGTGGAGGAGCAAACCGCCTTTATGCAATCACCAGTCGCCATGAGCAAGAGAATTCTCCAAATGTTGTCACTGGTATGATCAAAGTCTTTGCTTTTGATGTGTATGCTTTGCTAGACCCAGGAGCAAGTTTATCTTTTGTAACTCCTTATATTGCAAATAAGTTTGAGGTTCTTCCTGAAAGACTTTGTGAACCCTTTTGTGTTTCTACACCTGTTGGGGAATCTATTCTAGCAGAAAGAGTCTATCGTGATTGTCCTGTTTCCATCAGTCACAAGAGCACCATGGCTGATTTGGTTGAGTTAGACATGATAGATTTCGATGTCATTCTAGGTATGGATTGGCTTCATGCTTGTTATGCATCGATAGACTGTAGAACTCGAGTGGTCAAGTTTCAGTTTCCGAATGAGCCAGTCTTAGAGTGGAGTAGTAGCTCAGTAGTGCCTAAGGGTCAATTCATTTCGTACCTTAAGGCGAAAAAGTTAGTTTCGAAGGGTTGTATCTATCACTTAGTCCGAGTTCATGACTCTAGTGTTGAGATACCTCATTTCCAGTCAGTTCCTATAGTAAGAGAGTTTCCAGAAGTTTTTCCTGATGATCTACCCGGAATTCCTCCTGAGAGAGAAATAGATTTCGGCATAGATCTCATTACAGATACTCGTCCTATCTCTATTCCGCCATATAGAATGGCACCAGCAGAGTTGAAAGAGTTGAAAGAGCAGTTGAAAGATCTCCTAGATAAGGGTTTCATTCGACCAAGTGTCTCGCCTTGGGGAGCTCCGGTCTTGTTTGTGAGAAAGAAAGATGGTTCCCTTAGAATGTGTATAGACTACCGCCAGTTGAATAAGGTTACCATCAAGAACAAGTACCCTCTTCCGAGGATTGATGATCTTTTTGATCAGCTTCAGGGTGCCACTTGTTTTTCAAAGATTGACCTCCGATCAGGCTATCATCAGTTAAGGGTAAGGGAATGTGATATCCCAAAGACAGCTTTCAGAACCAGGTATGGTCATTATGAGTTTTTAGTCATGTCTTTTGGTTTGACCAATGCACCGGCAGCTTTCATGGACTTGATGAATAGAGTCTTCAAACCTTATTTAGATATGTTTGTTATTGTCTTTATTGATGACATACTAATCTATTCAAGGAATGAAGAAGATCATGCTAGCCATCTCAGAATAGTTCTTCAAACTTTGAAAGATAAAGAGTTGTATGCCAAGTTCTCTAAATGTGAGTTTTGGCTTAAGTCTGTGGCGTTCCTAGGCCACATTGTATCCGGTGATGGAATTAAAGTTGATACTCGAAAAATTGAGGCAGTGCAGAATTGGCCTAGACCCACATCTCCAACTGAAATTAGGAGTTTCTTGGGTTTGGCTGGCTATTATAGAAGGTTTGTTGAAGGATTCTCGACTATTGCATCTCCTTTGACAAAGTTGACTCAGAAGACGGTGAAATTTCAATGGTCTGAAGCTTGTGAGAAAAGCTTTCAGGAATTGAAAAAGAGATTGATTACAGCTCCAGTTTTGACGCTACCAGAAGGTACTCAAGGTTTTGTGGTGTATTGTGATGCATCTAGAGTTGGTTTGGGTTGTGTCTTAATGCAGAATGGCAAAGTTATAGCTTATGCCTCCAGACAGTTGAAGGTTCATGAGAAGAACTACCCAACTCATGATTTAGAGCTAGCTGCTGTAGTATTTGCTTTGAAGATATGGCGTCATTACTTGTATGGTGTGCATGTCGACATATTCACTGATCACAAGAGCCTTCAATATGTGCTTACTCAGAGGGAGCTTAATCTCAGACAGAGGAGGTGGTTAGAGTTACTCAAGGATTATGACCTGAGTATTCTTTACCACCCAGGTAAGGCTAATGTTGTTGCTGATTCTTTGAGCAGGTTGTCTATGGGTAGCACCGCCCATATTGAAGAAGGAAGGAGAGAGTTAGCAAAAGATGTGCACAGACTGGCATGCCTGGGAGTCAGAATTACAGATTCCGCAGAAGGAGAAATAGCAGTGACGAGCAGGGCCGAGTCATCATTAATGTCAGAAGTGAAAGAGAAGCAAGATCAAGATCCCATTTTGCTTGAGTTGAAGGCAAATGTTCAAAAGCAAAGAGTATTAGCTTTTGAACAAGGGGGAGATGGTGTTTTGAGATTTCAAGGTAGATTGTGCGTACCTATGGTAGATGGACTCCAAGAGAGGATTATGGCGGAAGCTCACAGCTCCAGATATTCTATTCATCCGGGTTCCACCAAGATGTATCGTGATTTGCGTGAAGTTTATTGGTGGAATGGCATGAAGAAGGGCATTGCTGAGTTTGTTGCTAAGTGTCCAAATTGCCAACAAGTGAAAGTTGAACACCAAAGGCCCGGTGGTTTGGCTCAGAGGATAGAACTTCCAGAGTGGAAGTGGGAGATGATCAATATGGATTTCATCACAGGGTTGCCAAGGTCTCGCAGACAGCATGATTCCATTTGGGTGATTGTCGACAGAATGACAAAGTCAGCTCATTTTCTACCGGTAAAGACTACCCTTTCAGCAGAAGATTATGCCAAGTTGTATATTCGAGAGATAGTGAGACTTCATGGAGTCCCAATCTCCATTATTTCAGATAGAGGTGCACAGTTTACTGCACAGTTCTGGAAATCTTTTCAGAAAGGCTTGGGTTCAAATGTGAACTTAAGTACTGCCTTTCATCCTCAGACTGATGGGCAAGCAGAGCGCACTATTCAGACTTTAGAAGATATGCTGAGAGCTTGTGTGATCGATTTCAAAGGTAATTGGGATGATCACCTACCTCTCATTGAGTTTGCCTACAACAACAGTTATCACTCTAGCATCCAGATGGCCCCATATGAAGCTCTTTATGGGAGAAGATGTAGGTCTCCTATTGGATGGTTTGAAGTGGGTGAAGCACAGTTGATAGGACCAGATTTAGTTCACCAAGCTATGGAGAAGGTGAAAGTGATTCAAGGGAGGTTGAAAACGGCACAGAGTCGTCAGAAATCCTACACTGATGTTAGGAGAAGGGCGTTAGAGTTTGAAGTAGATGATTGGGTATATTTGAAGGTTTCACCCATGAAGGGGGTTATGAGGTTTGGTAGGAAAGGGAAACTTAACCCCCGATATATTGGACCTTATCGCATAGTCAAGAGAGTTGGCAATGTAGCTTATGAGTTGGAGCTACCACAGGAGCTAGCAGCGGTCCATCCGGTATTTCATATCTCCATGTTGAAGAAGTGCATAGGCGATCCTTCATTGATCCTACCGACTGAAAGTATCAAGATCAAGGATAACTTATCTTATGAGGAGATTCCTGTTCAAATTTTAGATCGGCAAGTTCGAAGGTTGAGAACTAAAGATGTAGCCTCAGTCAAGGTCCTTTGGAGGAACCAATTTGTTGAGGAAGCTACTTGGGAAGCCGAAGAAGACATGAAGAAGAGATATCCATATCTCTTTGAATCCGCACATCAAGGTATTAATTTCCTTCTTAGTGCTCTTTAAATTATAGTGGGCATATTGTTGTTGTTGTTGTTGCATAGTTGCTTGTTGGGTGTTTGAGTTGTTGTTGCACCCTTAGCTTAGTAAGAATCACCTCATTCGAGGACGAATGTTCCCAAGGGGGAGATATTGTAACATCCGACAATTTGAAATAGTTATGAAAAAGCTTGAAATTTGAAAATAGCTATTTTTTGGAAAAATACAGAATCTGGAAAATTAGAATCTGGAAAATTTGGCTAAGTGTGGAAATCAGTGATTTTTGGCCAACTTTGAGCAGTCGTAACTCCTAGATCACGATGAGTTAGGAGTAGTTCCAGTTATGGTTGCGAAGCTTGTGGAATGATCTTTCCAACGCCACTGAGATTGCTCGATTTCGAGTTCGTATGAGCGAGTTATGGCCATTGAAAGTTGGGCAGTTGGCAGGGAATCCGTCCCGGAAATTTTAAGGGCATTTTGGTCTTTTCCCTAGCCATTTCTTTTGAGGTTATATTGTGTGTTAGGCTGTTTTTGGATCATTTTATCCCATTTTAAAAGAGAAAGAGTTAGGGTTCTTGAGAAGAGAAGAAGAGGAGAAGAAGAGAAGAAGAGGAGAAGAAGAGGAGAAAGGAGATCAACTAGTTTCCGTCGTGGATTTTCGTCGGGGGTGATCCCTATCAAGGTATGTGAGTTTTTTTGTGTGGTCTGATCCTTTCCCCCACACACCAAGCTCTTTTTTTTATGATTTGAGAAAAGATTGGATTGGTGTTGAAGTTGTTGAAGTTGTTAGTTGTTGTTGATGTTGTTAGTTGTTGTTGATGTTGTTAGTTGTGTTGTTGAAGTTATTGTTGGTTGTGGGACATGATTGGATTGTGTATTTGAGTTGTAAATTATTGTATGTTGGGAGATTGATGATCCCTAGTGGTTGGGGTTAAATCTATTGAAGTAAGGGTGGTTTAAAATTGAAGAAAAGAGGGAGGAAAGTTGTGTTTTTTTTTCTGGGAACAGGGGCTGGTGCCTGGCAGTGTGGCCAGCAGCCCCGTTTGAAGTTGAGGGCTGGCGCCCCGTGCCTCGTAGAGCGCCAAGGACGCAATCCTTCCCGTTACCTTAATTCCCCATTTGTATTTTATTTTGGTTCCTAGGTATTATACCTATGTTTCCTAGTTGTTTCCAACACTCCAAGGTACTTCTAAAAGTCAAGAACTTATCCGTAACATGTGAGCAAACACTTTGAATCCAAAAATTCCATTTTTAGGAGAGTTAGTTAGAAGTCAAGTGAAGTTAGGAATTAAGAGTTAAGCTTAGAAGTTAAGCAAGTCAAGCTAGTTGTAAAGTTGTTCAAGAGTCTTTATTAAACGTTTTAACTTTATTTTTAGACTCAAGTGTCAAGTTAAGAAAAGAGTTTAGAGTTTCAAGCTAAGTAAAGAATCTCAAGTTTCAAGTTGAGTTCATTTTCTCAAAGTTATTAGGGAACTATGTATTCCCAAAGAAGTTTTAAAGAAATGTCTTTACATTTAAACAAGGTTGGAAACTGAAATTTCCAAATAGCCTTCGGGATAGTTTTTTTTTTTGAGTAATTATCTCATGTCAGCAGGAAGAAATGTGTTTTAAAAACATAAGAGCCAGTACATTTTTGGGAGTAGTATCGAGCACCGAATTGGGGGAGCGTTCAAAGAACCCACAGCCCCCATAGAACCATGTTAGCCACCATGGGTAGAAAAGGATCATACTCTTTAGATGAATCCTTTTCATATTAGACTAGTGGATCCATTAGGCAGTTCAGGTCTTATACCTTTGGCCGGGTATAGGATGCTCTGGCAGCGTGAGGTTGATCGCTGTATCATCACTTTAGCTCTTATGTGATGGTTGTCGGTTAGAGAAACTCCCACAGCAGTTATTGTATTTTTATACACGGAAATTATTGTATTTTATATACATCAGTTCAATTGTATTTCTATATACATCTCAGGCTTATTGTATCCTTGTATACACACAGAGTTTATAGCATGTTTTAAACAGTCTTTCTTTATATCACTCTTGTTTTAAATTGCCTTATATTGAAAGAAGTCAGTCAGGTTGAGTTGAGTTGAACAAGGTAACCTTTTCAGTTTCTTCCAAGTTTCCTTCTAGCCTTTGTTGCTTAGTTTTCCAGCTCGCATACTAGTACCTTCCATGTACTGAGGCCAGTTGGCCTGCATCGTCTTATGATGCAGATACAGGTACCCCGGATCAGCATCCTGCACGTCGTTGATCCAGCTGAGCACTCCAGAGTCAGTGGTGAGCCTCCTTGCATTCCGGAGGACTCAATTATTTTGTGTTCTTAGTTTTTGTTTTATTAGGATGTTGCGGGGTCTGTCCCAACATCCATCTCAGTATTTAGAGGCTTCATAGACAGTTAGACAGTCAGTCAGTTAGTTTGGAGTCTCTCATGCATGTATATATTTAAATATCCTATTTTGAGACTCGAGATGCCTTGTTGGCAAATTACTTTCAGTTGAGTTGTTTTATAACTTTTCATTGCATTGAGTTATTCTGTTGAGTTAAGTTTCCGCTGAGTTAAGAAAGCCAGGCCAAGGGTTCGCTTGGGGGCCAGCGATGGTCTTCAAGTGCCGGTCACGTCTGGGGTGTAGGCTCGGGGCGTGACAAACTTGGTATCAGAGCCCAGAGTTCAAGAGTCCTAGGGAGTCTATGAAGCCGTGTCTGTAGAGTCCTAGTTATCGGTGTGAAGCGCGCCACATCTATAATTGGGAGGCTGCAACATTTAGGAAGATTTCTCATTTCTTTCACACTCATTTCATGCGTTAGAGTTGACCTCTAAAAAGTTTCTTTCTAATCCGCGCTTGTGCGTGTTTTCAGATAATCATGCCTCCACGAAGAGTTGGTAGAGGGCGTCTTCCTAGACGTTATGTTGATGAGCAAGAGTTACCTTATGCCCCGGGAGTGCAAGATCAAGGGGAAGTTTCTAATGCCGAGTTTAGAGAGGCAATTAGAATTCTGAGTCAAGCTGTGACTAATCAAATTGGTCAGCAAAGAGGAGCTCGACATGAAGGAGCTGACACTTCAAGGATTCGTGAGTTCTTGGGGATGAATCCTCCGAGTTTCATGGGTTCAAGTACTACTGAGGATCCAGAGAACTTCACTGAGGAGTTGAAGAAGATTTTTGATGTGATGCATGTAGCAGATATTGAGCGGGTTGAACTAGCTGCATATCAATTGAAGGATGTTGCTAGAACTTGGTTCGACCAGTGGAAAAGAAGTAGAGCTGAGAATGCACCACCTGCGAGTTGGGCCGATTTTGAGGAAGCTTTCTTGGGGCATTTCTTTCCTCGAGAGTTGAGAGAGGCCAAGGTACGTGAGTTCCTCACACTTAAGCAGGATTCTTTGAGTGTTCATGAGTACAGTCTGAAGTTCACACAATTATCCCGCTATGCTCCGGAGATGGTTGCGGACATGAGGAATAGAATGAGCTTGTTTGTTGCTGGGTTGTCTCGGTTGTCGAGCAAGGAAGGTAGGGCTGCAATGCTTATCGGGGACATGGACATATCAAGGTTGATGGTTTATGTGCAGCAGGTTGATGAAGAGAAGCTGAGGGACAGAGAAGAGTTTAGAAATAAGAGAGCAAAGACCGGGAACGAGTCCGGGCAGCAGAGAGGTAATTCAAACCGTTCCTCCTTTCAGCAAAGGCAAAAGGGACCTGCTCCATCATCTGTTAGAGCACCTGCACCCAGATACAGAGGTGAATTTAATGTTCAGAATTCGAAGGACTTCAGGGCTAGACCAGCACAATCTTCGGGTAGTGTGGTGCAAGGGAGTAGTAAGCCTCCTGCCTGCGCCAAGTGTGGTAGGAACCACTCAGGTATTTGTCGAGAGGGCTCCGTTGGTTGTTTCAAGTGTGGTCAGAATGGACATTTCATGCGAGAGTGTCCAAAGAATATGCAGGGTAATGGGGGAAATAAAGCACAGTCTTCTTCAGTTGTTTCCCCAGACAGGACGACACCTAGAGGAGCTACTTCTGGTACCAGTGGAGGAGCAAACCGCCTTTATGCAATCACCAGTCGCCATGAGCAAGAGAATTCTCCAAATGTTGTCACTGGTATGATCAAAGTCTTTGCTTTTGATGTGTATGCTTTGCTAGACCCAGGAGCAAGTTTATCTTTTGTAACTCCTTATATTGCAAATAAGTTTGAGGTTCTTCCTGAAAGACTTTGTGAACCCTTTTGTGTTTCTACACCTGTTGGGGAATCTATTCTAGCAGAAAGAGTCTATCGTGATTGTCCTGTTTCCATCAGTCACAAGAGCACCATGGCTGATTTGGTTGAGTTAGACATGATAGATTTCGATGTCATTCTAGGTATGGATTGGCTTCATGCTTGTTATGCATCGATAGACTGTAGAACTCGAGTGGTCAAGTTTCAGTTTCCGAATGAGCCAGTCTTAGAGTGGAGTAGTAGCTCAGTAGTGCCTAAGGGTCAATTCATTTCGTACCTTAAGGCGAAAAAGTTAGTTTCGAAGGGTTGTATCTATCACTTAGTCCGAGTTCATGACTCTAGTGTTGAGATACCTCATTTCCAGTCAGTTCCTATAGTAAGAGAGTTTCCAGAAGTTTTTCCTGATGATCTACCCGGAATTCCTCCTGAGAGAGAAATAGATTTCGGCATAGATCTCATTACAGATACTCGTCCTATCTCTATTCCGCCATATAGAATGGCACCAGCAGAGTTGAAAGAGTTGAAAGAGCAGTTGAAAGATCTCCTAGATAAGGGTTTCATTCGACCAAGTGTCTCGCCTTGGGGAGCTCCGGTCTTGTTTGTGAGAAAGAAAGATGGTTCCCTTAGAATGTGTATAGACTACCGCCAGTTGAATAAGGTTACCATCAAGAACAAGTACCCTCTTCCGAGGATTGATGATCTTTTTGATCAGCTTCAGGGTGCCACTTGTTTTTCAAAGATTGACCTCCGATCAGGCTATCATCAGTTAAGGGTAAGGGAATGTGATATCCCAAAGACAGCTTTCAGAACCAGGTATGGTCATTATGAGTTTTTAGTCATGTCTTTTGGTTTGACCAATGCACCGGCAGCTTTCATGGACTTGATGAATAGAGTCTTCAAACCTTATTTAGATATGTTTGTTATTGTCTTTATTGATGACATACTAATCTATTCAAGGAATGAAGAAGATCATGCTAGCCATCTCAGAATAGTTCTTCAAACTTTGAAAGATAAAGAGTTGTATGCCAAGTTCTCTAAATGTGAGTTTTGGCTTAAGTCTGTGGCGTTCCTAGGCCACATTGTATCCGGTGATGGAATTAAAGTTGATACTCGAAAAATTGAGGCAGTGCAGAATTGGCCTAGACCCACATCTCCAACTGAAATTAGGAGTTTCTTGGGTTTGGCTGGCTATTATAGAAGGTTTGTTGAAGGATTCTCGACTATTGCATCTCCTTTGACAAAGTTGACTCAGAAGACGGTGAAATTTCAATGGTCTGAAGCTTGTGAGAAAAGCTTTCAGGAATTGAAAAAGAGATTGATTACAGCTCCAGTTTTGACGCTACCAGAAGGTACTCAAGGTTTTGTGGTGTATTGTGATGCATCTAGAGTTGGTTTGGGTTGTGTCTTAATGCAGAATGGCAAAGTTATAGCTTATGCCTCCAGACAGTTGAAGGTTCATGAGAAGAACTACCCAACTCATGATTTAGAGCTAGCTGCTGTAGTATTTGCTTTGAAGATATGGCGTCATTACTTGTATGGTGTGCATGTCGACATATTCACTGATCACAAGAGCCTTCAATATGTGCTTACTCAGAGGGAGCTTAATCTCAGACAGAGGAGGTGGTTAGAGTTACTCAAGGATTATGACCTGAGTATTCTTTACCACCCAGGTAAGGCTAATGTTGTTGCTGATTCTTTGAGCAGGTTGTCTATGGGTAGCACCGCCCATATTGAAGAAGGAAGGAGAGAGTTAGCAAAAGATGTGCACAGACTGGCATGCCTGGGAGTCAGAATTACAGATTCCGCAGAAGGAGAAATAGCAGTGACGAGCAGGGCCGAGTCATCATTAATGTCAGAAGTGAAAGAGAAGCAAGATCAAGATCCCATTTTGCTTGAGTTGAAGGCAAATGTTCAAAAGCAAAGAGTATTAGCTTTTGAACAAGGGGGAGATGGTGTTTTGAGATTTCAAGGTAGATTGTGCGTACCTATGGTAGATGGACTCCAAGAGAGGATTATGGCGGAAGCTCACAGCTCCAGATATTCTATTCATCCGGGTTCCACCAAGATGTATCGTGATTTGCGTGAAGTTTATTGGTGGAATGGCATGAAGAAGGGCATTGCTGAGTTTGTTGCTAAGTGTCCAAATTGCCAACAAGTGAAAGTTGAACACCAAAGGCCCGGTGGTTTGGCTCAGAGGATAGAACTTCCAGAGTGGAAGTGGGAGATGATCAATATGGATTTCATCACAGGGTTGCCAAGGTCTCGCAGACAGCATGATTCCATTTGGGTGATTGTCGACAGAATGACAAAGTCAGCTCATTTTCTACCGGTAAAGACTACCCTTTCAGCAGAAGATTATGCCAAGTTGTATATTCGAGAGATAGTGAGACTTCATGGAGTCCCAATCTCCATTATTTCAGATAGAGGTGCACAGTTTACTGCACAGTTCTGGAAATCTTTTCAGAAAGGCTTGGGTTCAAATGTGAACTTAAGTACTGCCTTTCATCCTCAGACTGATGGGCAAGCAGAGCGCACTATTCAGACTTTAGAAGATATGCTGAGAGCTTGTGTGATCGATTTCAAAGGTAATTGGGATGATCACCTACCTCTCATTGAGTTTGCCTACAACAACAGTTATCACTCTAGCATCCAGATGGCCCCATATGAAGCTCTTTATGGGAGAAGATGTAGGTCTCCTATT
The DNA here is from genome assembly GCA_037074985.1 of Solanum bulbocastanum. Classification (NCBI taxonomy): domain Eukaryota; kingdom Viridiplantae; phylum Streptophyta; class Magnoliopsida; order Solanales; family Solanaceae; genus Solanum; species Solanum bulbocastanum. The sequence continues at coordinate 34,922,301 of CM073604.1, forward strand.
GGATGGTTTGAAGTGGGTGAAGCACAGTTGATAGGACCAGATTTAGTTCACCAAGCTATGGAGAAGGTGAAAGTGATTCAAGGGAGGTTGAAAACGGCACAGAGTCGTCAGAAATCCTACACTGATGTTAGGAGAAGGGCGTTAGAGTTTGAAGTAGATGATTGGGTATATTTGAAGGTTTCACCCATGAAGGGGGTTATGAGGTTTGGTAGGAAAGGGAAACTTAACCCCCGATATATTGGACCTTATCGCATAGTCAAGAGAGTTGGCAATGTAGCTTATGAGTTGGAGCTACCACAGGAGCTAGCAGCGGTCCATCCGGTATTTCATATCTCCATGTTGAAGAAGTGCATAGGCGATCCTTCATTGATCCTACCGACTGAAAGTATCAAGATCAAGGATAACTTATCTTATGAGGAGATTCCTGTTCAAATTTTAGATCGGCAAGTTCGAAGGTTGAGAACTAAAGATGTAGCCTCAGTCAAGGTCCTTTGGAGGAACCAATTTGTTGAGGAAGCTACTTGGGAAGCCGAAGAAGACATGAAGAAGAGATATCCATATCTCTTTGAATCCGCACATCAAGGTATTAATTTCCTTCTTAGTGCTCTTTAAATTATAGTGGGCATATTGTTGTTGTTGTTGTTGCATAGTTGCTTGTTGGGTGTTTGAGTTGTTGTTGCACCCTTAGCTTAGTAAGAATCACCTCATTCGAGGACGAATGTTCCCAAGGGGGAGATATTGTAACATCCGACAATTTGAAATAGTTATGAAAAAGCTTGAAATTTGAAAATAGCTATTTTTTGGAAAAATACAGAATCTGGAAAATTAGAATCTGGAAAATTTGGCTAAGTGTGGAAATCAGTGATTTTTGGCCAACTTTGAGCAGTCGTAACTCCTAGATCACGATGAGTTAGGAGTAGTTCCAGTTATGGTTGCGAAGCTTGTGGAATGATCTTTCCAACGCCACTGAGATTGCTCGATTTCGAGTTCGTATGAGCGAGTTATGGCCATTGAAAGTTGGGCAGTTGGCAGGGAATCCGTCCCGGAAATTTTAAGGGCATTTTGGTCTTTTCCCTAGCCATTTCTTTTGAGGTTATATTGTGTGTTAGGCTGTTTTTGGATCATTTTATCCCATTTTAAAAGAGAAAGAGTTAGGGTTCTTGAGAAGAGAAGAAGAGGAGAAGAAGAGAAGAAGAGGAGAAGAAGAGGAGAAAGGAGATCAACTAGTTTCCGTCGTGGATTTTCGTCGGGGGTGATCCCTATCAAGGTATGTGAGTTTTTTTGTGTGGTCTGATCCTTTCCCCCACACACCAAGCTCTTTTTTTTATGATTTGAGAAAAGATTGGATTGGTGTTGAAGTTGTTGAAGTTGTTAGTTGTTGTTGATGTTGTTAGTTGTTGTTGATGTTGTTAGTTGTGTTGTTGAAGTTATTGTTGGTTGTGGGACATGATTGGATTGTGTATTTGAGTTGTAAATTATTGTATGTTGGGAGATTGATGATCCCTAGTGGTTGGGGTTAAATCTATTGAAGTAAGGGTGGTTTAAAATTGAAGAAAAGAGGGAGGAAAGTTGTGTTTTTTTTTCTGGGAACAGGGGCTGGTGCCTGGCAGTGTGGCCAGCAGCCCCGTTTGAAGTTGAGGGCTGGCGCCCCGTGCCTCGTAGAGCGCCAAGGACGCAATCCTTCCCGTTACCTTAATTCCCCATTTGTATTTTATTTTGGTTCCTAGGTATTATACCTATGTTTCCTAGTTGTTTCCAACACTCCAAGGTACTTCTAAAAGTCAAGAACTTATCCGTAACATGTGAGCAAACACTTTGAATCCAAAAATTCCATTTTTAGGAGAGTTAGTTAGAAGTCAAGTGAAGTTAGGAATTAAGAGTTAAGCTTAGAAGTTAAGCAAGTCAAGCTAGTTGTAAAGTTGTTCAAGAGTCTTTATTAAACGTTTTAACTTTATTTTTAGACTCAAGTGTCAAGTTAAGAAAAGAGTTTAGAGTTTCAAGCTAAGTAAAGAATCTCAAGTTTCAAGTTGAGTTCATTTTCTCAAAGTTATTAGGGAACTATGTATTCCCAAAGAAGTTTTAAAGAAATGTCTTTACATTTAAACAAGGTTGGAAACTGAAATTTCCAAATAGCCTTCGGGATAGTTTTTTTTTTTGAGTAATTATCTCATGTCAGCAGGAAGAAATGTGTTTTAAAAACATAAGAGCCAGTACATTTTTGGGAGTAGTATCGAGCACCGAATTGGGGGAGCGTTCAAAGAACCCACAGCCCCCATAGAACCATGTTAGCCACCATGGGTAGAAAAGGATCATACTCTTTAGATGAATCCTTTTCATATTAGACTAGTGGATCCATTAGGCAGTTCAGGTCTTATACCTTTGGCCGGGTATAGGATGCTCTGGCAGCGTGAGGTTGATCGCTGTATCATCACTTTAGCTCTTATGTGATGGTTGTCGGTTAGAGAAACTCCCACAGCAGTTATTGTATTTTTATACACGGAAATTATTGTATTTTATATACATCAGTTCAATTGTATTTCTATATACATCTCAGGCTTATTGTATCCTTGTATACACACAGAGTTTATAGCATGTTTTAAACAGTCTTTCTTTATATCACTCTTGTTTTAAATTGCCTTATATTGAAAGAAGTCAGTCAGGTTGAGTTGAGTTGAACAAGGTAACCTTTTCAGTTTCTTCCAAGTTTCCTTCTAGCCTTTGTTGCTTAGTTTTCCAGCTCGCATACTAGTACCTTCCATGTACTGAGGCCAGTTGGCCTGCATCGTCTTATGATGCAGATACAGGTACCCCGGATCAGCATCCTGCACGTCGTTGATCCAGCTGAGCACTCCAGAGTCAGTGGTGAGCCTCCTTGCATTCCGGAGGACTCAATTATTTTGTGTTCTTAGTTTTTGTTTTATTAGGATGTTGCGGGGTCTGTCCCAACATCCATCTCAGTATTTAGAGGCTTCATAGACAGTTAGACAGTCAGTCAGTTAGTTTGGAGTCTCTCATGCATGTATATATTTAAATATCCTATTTTGAGACTCGAGATGCCTTGTTGGCAAATTACTTTCAGTTGAGTTGTTTTATAACTTTTCATTGCATTGAGTTATTCTGTTGAGTTAAGTTTCCGCTGAGTTAAGAAAGCCAGGCCAAGGGTTCGCTTGGGGGCCAGCGATGGTCTTCAAGTGCCGGTCACGTCTGGGGTGTAGGCTCGGGGCGTGACACATGCATTGTCCTAATGAAGTACATTTGTAGGCAGCCAAAAGAATTGTGCGATACATCAAAGGAACCATCACCTATGGAGTCAAGTTTCAGAAGAGTCAACCTGTGTAGCTTTGTGGCTATTTTAACAGTGACTAGGGTAGTTTTAAGGATGATGCAAAGAGTACTTCAGGGTATTGTTTTTGTCTTGGTTCTGGAATTTTCTCATGGAGTTGTAAGAAACAAGATATTGTAGCTCAATCTACTGCCGAAACTGAGTTTGTGGAAGCCACAACAGCAGTAAATCAAGCATTGTGGTTGAAGAAAATTCTGATTGATTTGCATATGGAACCGACTGGAAGCATCAAAAGTGTTCATGGACAATGAAGCAGCAATAGCTATATCTCACAATCCTATGTTTCATGGAAGAACTAAGCACTTCAAAATCAAGTTCTTTTTCTTTAGAGAAATGCAAAAAGATGGAGATATAACTCTTGTATTCTGCAAGTTGGAAGAACAAATGGCTGATATATTCACTAAGCCTTTACCAGTCAGCAAGTTTTAGCTTCTCAGACAGAAAATTGGAGTTTGCAGTTTCCAAAGCAAGGAATAGTGTTAGGAATTTACTTTTTCAACTGCAGTTAATTTTACTTTTACTGCTTTATATTAGATAAGACTTAGTCCTTTATTTGTTAGCCATCTATTCCTTTTATTTAGGAGTAATTTAGTGAGTTAGGAATCTGCTAGTCATGGGTTTACTACTTTCTGCTTTTTGTTTTTTATTCTAGTCTTATAAATGTAATCTGAAGACATCAATAAAAGTGTTCTTCTACCGATATTCTTCTTGACTTCTTTGCTTTCTAATAACTCATACTTTTGAAATTTACCAACAATTAGTTAGATAATAACAAAATTAAAATTCATCAAAGAGATAATATAATACATATGCCAATTGGATACAATTATTAACATGTAAGTCATTTCAAGAAGAAATTATATTTAAAAGAATCATAAACATGAAAAAAATGTGAGTATTAATAAAGGAAGACCATGAAAAACTCAACCAATACTTACCAGATTCATCCAATTCTTGAAAGTGTGTGTGAAAGGTTCAAGGTAACAGAAAAATAGAAGAGAACTGCAGGAATACCTTGAAGTTGAACCGTGTTTGCTGGAAAAAATGAAGAGAACTACAGGCACATATTTGCTGGAGAAAACTGCAATACATGTGTTTTAATAGAATAAAGGGAAAGAAACCAAGTATACCATTGAAATAAGTTCAAGTTTTAACTTTTGGTACAATTTGTTGAAGTCGTGTTGGTACAACAAACTCTCATTAATTTGAAAAAAATATTCCAAGTAGAGCCTCTAATGTGATTAATTTTACTTCGTAGGGAGATGCTAAGTGCTCAAGCCTCTATTAGTGTGCTATCTTTATCAAGTATCACGAGACGTGTATACATTTTAAATCAATTGATAGAACACAAAAATTACTATGTCGAAAAATCAAAAAAATTACAATCTCATTTCAGCCTTCAGGCACCTTTCCTATCCATCTGTTTGCCTTACGTTAATAGCTTCAAAATGGTAAGAGAACACTTCGATGTTAGCGAAATCCTCGATAGATCATTTGCTATCAACACCTTGCTCAAACATGTCAGCCAGACAACCACTTTCCATGTTAATGCAGTGAGTCTCAAGTCCATCTCGCACAATAATAGATGGTAGAATAACTATAAAATTCAGAATTTGAAGAATCTAAGGACATCACAGAAGCATTTGACAAAGAAGGGTTATCATCATCCTAGAGAGTAACCAATAATCATGTTAGCTTCTAGTCGTATGTGTATAAGAAATAATCACCAAAGAATAAAAACATGGTTTAGAAACGTTGAATTACATCAAGTGACTCATATGATACGCCTGCTAAATTTATGAGATTTAAGAACACTAAGTTTCAACCTTGGGTTATAGGACTTAGCACACGTGATCTTGTTTGTCCTACCAAGGAACAGAGGGCAAACATTCTCCTTATAGGGGAACCATATCGATTAGTCAAGCTTGACAGTCATTATCGATCTTTTTTAAAAAAATGCAAGTAGGGATTATTGTAAAGTCTATATTAGGAATCTTCAGGACGCAGTGGAAAAAAGGCAAAATTCTCGATGATTAATAGGAAGGAAAGAAGAGAATTGCCATACCTTTCAAGCTTGCATAGATAGCAACAGGAGCCAGACAAATAATTCATGCAAAAAAAAAAACTCAGAAATCGAAAGGTGAGATCCCTGAAATTTCCGATTTGAAAAAAACATTACCTCTAATGTGAAAAGCCAAATGTGAAACTTCATAACCAAATTGCTGCACCAACTCAAAACTCAAATCACTCTTCAGCAATTTTCCATCAATTCGCTTCCCTCCCATTTTCGACTTTGTTATTCTCTTCAAATTGAATACTGGAGGGGGAGAGGCAAAATTCACAAAAACATGCGATCAACAAATTGAAAAAAAATCAGTAACCAAAAAAAAGTTTTAAGGACTTGTGAACGGAGAAAGACGAAAAGGAAGAGAGAAAAAGACGAAGCAATATGTGGAAACAACTATCTAAATTTAAATTTGATGCATGCAACATAGCTACAGATCAAACACCCAATAAAATAGCAAAATTGAAACAAAAATTAAGCCAACTAATGGAAAATTGACAAAATAACTAAGCATAGATATGGTGACAGAGAAAATAATATTTAAGCATTAATAAATGGCTAAGGTTTAATCAAAATTGTACAGAGATTTTATCTCTTTTCAGAGGATTGGGAATATGAAAGAGGAAACACATTTGGGGAGTAGAAGTGAAAAACACATGCCTCCCACAAAAGATAAAAACAAATAAAGATGTATTACGTGTCTGCCAAAAAAAAGAAAAATTGGAGGGTATTTGAACTTATCTACATACACGTGTACTTAAGCAAGAAAATAAAGAAATAAAATGGGCCCAAGTTTATGGTACAATCTTCGTTACTTTTTGTACAACTACTTGGTATTGTGTTGGTCCTTTTGCTCGTTCACTTATAAATAAGGGTAATATATATATATATTGTGAGGTATTGTACCAAAATAAGTTCTATCAAGGTTGTACATCCAAAATTAAATGAATGTGTTGTGTAGTGATGTCGCAAACAAAAGGTAATTGAGCATCCACTAAAAGATATATGAAATACGTTGATTTTAGAAGGTCATTTATACTCATCAAGAAGTGTAACAAATCAAGTCCTACATATTAATGATCCGAATATGAAATACTTTTTTTATTGTAGAAACACCGATCAATCCACATATGAAATACCTTGAAATAACTAGGTGGTAACAAATATAAACTACTATATATGTTGATATAATTAAGAGGTAATAAATATAAACTATAATATATATATATATATATATATATATATAATATTTTAATTAATAAAAACGACCTCAAGAGGTAAGTTTATAATTAAATAAATTAATAAACACCAACTTCTAGAGGTCACTCTATTTAAATTATTATTTTATTTAAATAATATCAACTACAAGAGGTTGATATAATAGGATATAGATAATTACTTAAAAAAATGACATCACGTGATCGGTAAATTAACACTTCTTTAAAAGAAAAATGATAATTATTTTCCCATTTCTCTCAAAACCCTGAGTCATCCCTCTCACTCCTAAGCAGCCGCAGCAAACCACCTCTCTCAGCCTAAGCATCGCCACGCCACCCCTCCCCATATTGATCGATGTCGCCTCTCTCACGTCGATCGGCGCACGGCTCAGCAGCAACTCGCAGCAGCGGACGTCGGTAACAACAACAACTCATAGCAGCGGACGTCGGCAGCAATCGCAGGTCGCAACAGGTATTTTTTTATTTCCAAAAATCCTAAGTCTCCATTCTCTTGTGAATTATTTTTAGTGCTTATTTAATACATGTTTTTGTCCTATGGGGTCGATAATTGTGTTATGATTTTGCCCTGAATTTCTTACCTTATTTGAAGTTTATTTTTTTCGTAAAAGGAAAGACAAAGTATTACAGTAATTACTTTAACTTTTCCTGAAAGGAAAATATTATTTTCTTCTATATTTGGTTTATTCTTTCCTTAGAGGAAAAGTTTGGAACTCTATAAATGGAAGACCTCTCTCTTCTCATACCAAGAACACAAGAGCATCCACAATGTAGTCGATATAGAGTTTCATTTATGGGGAGATTATTCTCCTAATATAATTTATGCCTTTTAATATTAGTTTCAAATATGTAGGTCACTTGAACAAATAATAATAATAATAATAATAATAATAATAATATATTTTTAGTATAAGTTTTTGTCATCTAATTTATAGTCATCTTGATTTGCAATTGTAATCTTCCGCATGATGCCTAATCACTTTCGAACCCAACAAACAGGTTAGAGGTTAACAAATGGAAGAGGGAATTTGAAGTTAGTGTTGGAAATTTGAAGTTGGTGAAGAAACCATTTCTTGTGAGGTTCAAGTAAACAAGGATTACCACTTTAGCAAGTATAACTACATAAAGATTTAAAAATAGAAAAATACTATATTTTCTTTTCTAAAAGAATGAAGAATTTGCAAAAAGATTAAATTTAGCATTATGTATGATTAATTTTAGGTACTTATTGATCCTAAAATGTCTGAGTTATTCTTGAATGTTATAATGATTGAAATCTTTCGATAATGACCACTAAAGAAATTTTAAATTGTTTCTTTTCGTGCTAGGCAACTGAGGAAGCTCGACATCTAAAGAAGTTGTTACAGGACTATATTGCTTCTTTCATCAAAGTAAGAGATAAGGTTTGGTGTTTTTAAATTTCTAATGTTCAAGAAAAATTGGTTTTTATAATGTGTTTGTGTCCATCTAGTATTGACACTTAGCTTTAATTTTGTGATAATTTGTTTGTGTCCATCGAGTGTTGACACTAAGCTTTAAATTAGGTGATAATGTGTTTGTTTAGCATAAGTACTAACACTAGTTGATCCTATAGATGGCAAAATTGATTTTCTTGCAAGATCGATTTGTGTCCATCTAGTGTTGACACTTAGCTTTAAACTTAGGAATAATGTATTTGTTAAGCACAAGTACCAACACTAGTTGATCCTATTGATAACAAAATTGATTTTCTTGCAAGATCGATTTGTGTCCATCTAGTGTTGACACTTAGCTTTAATTTAGGAATAATATGTTTGTTAAGCATAAGTACCAACACTAGTTGATCCTATTGATGACAAAATTGATTTCTTGCAAGATCGATTTGTGTCCATCTAGTGTTGACACTTCATGTTAATTTAGGAATAATATGTTTGTTAAGCATAAGTACCAACACTAGTTGATCCTATTGATGACAAAATTGATTTTTTTTCAAGATCACTGTGTCCATCTAGTGTTGAACAAAGTATAGTTGTTTGTCTTGTCCCTAATAATTTAAATATCTTTTATTTACAGAAAATTTAGTGGGAAATTAATTATATTCTCTATCCTTATTCAACTAGTTTTTTTTTTTTTTTTTTTTGTCATTTTTTCTTTCGTTCAAACTAATTAAATAAGGATATGAAATAATGATCATATCATGTAATCCCTTGAACTTAAATTCTATTCGTGTAGAAATTAGGAATAGAACGGCCAAATTGTGAAGGACATTGATATCTATATATAGTTCAGTGTCTCTCAGATTTATTATAAAATTGTGTTTTTCTGATGCTTTGTTCCTTTCAACATTTCAAATAAATCTCAATTATTCTTCTCGTGTTCCTTTCAAGAAGTACGTAGAGAAATTCCATAATTATTCAGCTCATGTTCCTTTCAAGAAGTATCAAAGAAATCCCAACATTGTATTGTTGCTCTTGTTCCTTTCGAGAAGTAATAAGAAATTTCAACGTTGTTTATGTTGAATTTGTTATTGAATAATAAGTAACTCACATACTACTCATTTTTCTAAATATTTGCAATAACCGTCTATCGATAGCATTGAAATTACTAGAAGATGACAACATACATCAATAGATCATTTGTATATTTCAAGGAATCAAGCTACAATGACTCCACAAAGCTATCAATCAGTGGCTCATTGTGTCAGAATTATAAAAATTTACATGAATAATCATAATTCAGAGGAAATGCTCTTAATGCGGCAAGATGTAACAAATAATTTGAATAGTCAATCATCATAAAACTGGGGAAATTCTCTCGATTATTGTGATGACCTTGAAGGTATTTTTGCAAAAATTATTGTTTTACCCCTTCTAATAGTTGTCTCGAGTCATGTTGAATCAATTTATGAGACTGGTTTTGTAACAGGATCGAGAAGTTTTGATTTATTTTTGGAAGTTTAAGTGACTCTTAAGTTGATATAAGTGACTTTAGTCAACATCCAAAGTTACGAGTCTCGGAATGGAATTTCATCAGTTTCACCAGCATGAAATGCAGAATTTGATCTAGAAGAGTTGTCGATTTTAGTTCAGTTTTTATATGAATTTAATCTCTTGAGTTGAAAGTTTAAGTGAATTTAGGCCAAGAGTTGACTTTAGACAAAATTTAGAGTTTAGATGCTCGAATTGGATCTTTGATGATTCTGTTGGATTCAAGAGGTGATTTTAGATCTAGGTAAGGTCTTAGTCCTTTTTTTGGAGGTTCCGAGGACAATTTGGTCTTTTTGAGTGAAAGTTTATTGAGACTTTAACGGGTCCCAGGTCAAGGCGACCTCAAATTTGTGTTTTGATAGTTCCATTGAGTCTAGAACGTTGAATTTAGTTGAATAGCATATTCGGTTTGTGCACACGAGATTCCGAACAAATCCTGGACCTCAGTGAATGTTTTTTTGCATTGGTGTTTGTTGTATCTATCATCTAGTGCCTCTTTCGCGTTCACGAAGCCTGGCCACATTTGCAAAGGGCTTCATGTTATGTACTCCGCATTTGTATATCTTTCACAATGATCATATAAAGTTGGGTCCCACGTGTGTACAAGCCAATTATAGTATAGTTGTAAGGATCGGCACGGAGACGTTATTGATTATCTTTGACAGGATATAAAGATTGTTAAGAAACTTCTTGTTTGTTCATTCATTCCCATTATGCTTAAAGATTACTTTTACTAATACTGAATTGTCGCTTGGCTAGGATGAGATCTACTATGCGATTGGTAGAGGAGGGAAGGCAGTCCCCAAGTATATTGTTGAGACCCCAGCTAAGGTTATGGGTAGAGCTCGAGCGAGGGGGAGATGTCATATTAGAGGTGCCTCTCTCGAGTGAGAAATTAATGTTGGAGGGGACCAGGTTCCTCCAGAGTATTCTACTGCACCGTTAACGCAGGACATCTTGTTGAGAGTGTTGGGGGTACTTGAGGATTTTACTTAAAGTGGGGGTGCGACAGGCACACCACTGGGTTCTCAAATTAGAGTGGGGGGATCAAACCTCAGATCAACGTCAGGTTCCACTTGTCCAAGGTCCTGTGGGATAACCATCAGTGGGTTTTATGGTTAATGGTAATCCCTTACCGGAGTTGGATGCCAGGGTTCACCTTTGCTTGTGTTGTCTGATGATGTGCAACACTAATATGAGAAGTTCAAAAAGATGGATCTACACTTTAGTTTCAGGGTGGAAAGAGCAAAGATGCACAAGAGTTCCTGTCGACATGTCGAGAGTTGCTTGGGATAGTTGTTTTGACTGAGTCTCAACGAGTTCGTTATATTGCACTTCAGTTGTGTGGCCCTGCTAGGGAGTGGATGAGGCTTAATTTGGGATCTATACTAGTTGGATTTCCACCAATGACTTTAGAGGTGTTTGCTCATTCTTTCTATGACCGTTTTATCCCTTGGAGTGTTAGGGAGGAAAGTCGATTGGTATTTGAGAGTTTGAGATAGGATAGCATCATAGTTGCATAGTATGATAATCATTTTTATTTGTTGTCAAAATATGCCATAGCTATCAATTCAGATCAGTCAAAGAGGATTCATAGGTTCGTGAAGGAATTGTCCTACCTCATTTGTTCTGGGGTATTAGATCATCCTATGAGGGGGATTTCTTATAGTTCATAGTGGGATCCTCTAAGGAGGTGGAGTTACTGGAGCATGATGAGTTTGCAGGTAGTAGAGATCAGAGGCCTGGTACTTCAAATAAATTTTCTTGTAGCAGGGGATCCTTTAGCAAGAGTAGTTCCTTCCGGTATTGAGGACTAGTTAGGCTGCCATACAGGAATCCGATGATTGTTATATAGCTTGTATTCCTTACAGAGGCTGGTGTGCTAAGATGGTTATACCGGTTCCTTCGAATTATCACAACAGTTTTCGATTCAGAAGTATGGTAAAGGTTGTGGAGGCTCGGATCATATTTTGTGTCAGTGCCCTACTCAGGGTCAGGGAGGATCCCAACCTAGTGTTTTAGTTCTGGCTAGATCACCAGAGGCTCAGACTAGAGGTCGAAGCAGAGCTCAAACGGGTAGAGGCTATCAAATACAAGGTAAGGGTGCTAGTGGTGCTATGGTTCTGCAAGGCAGAGGTAGAGGTATGGCTCAAACGGAAGGTGGTAGAGGGGGTCAGTGTTATGAATTTTAAGGGATTCCTGAGGCCGAGTCTTTAGATTCACTTATTACTAGAAGATTCCCAAGCTTGAAGTAGTCTAGGAGGGTTTTTGGAGCGACCGTCATTCTTTTTTCAACTAACGAAGAGGATTCCTAATATAAAATCCAAATTTTTTAGTTTCTGATCTTGTCATCCCGCTATAGCGACCTGCCGGCCGCTATAGTTGCATGATGTCATCCCAAGTCAAATTTCAAATTCCAAAAATTTTCATGGTGTCACTCAAAATTAATTTGATAGCAATAATTCTCGAGATCCCACCCCAAACTCAACCCGACCACTATGTGGTCCCAACCAAAGGTCCTACTAGAACAAACTCAACATTCTAAAGCTAACGACTCTAAAGAAAATCCCATCAGAACCTACTTGCCAAGGATGTTGACTGAAGTCAACCCTTTCCAAATAAAAGCTCCAAAATGGCAAATCTCACGTGCTTATCGCCTCTATTTCATATAAGGGTCAAATGCAAGTGTCATGTACATGGATGCGTGTCAATCACAGTAAAACAAGTCACAACACATTCATATAACATAAACTTATTAGTTAAGAGCCCATCACATTACAATTGTACTACCTAAAACTTCAGCCAATCCAAGTCCAAGGCCTTAGACCCACAATCATAATAAAATAATAAAAGTTAAGTATCGTGATAAACACACAATTGTACTAAAAGCAGACAACACATCAAAATTAAATTTCAAGCCACCTAAAGGTGCTTCTAAGGATTCTATATTAACCAAGCCAAGACTAAAGCCAATTTAACAAAGGCATTAAGGCTAATATACTAGTCTATATCCCAAAAATGGCCAAACTGTAACTACGGATCATACAAGAATAAAAGTTTTCCCTACCATATTCCTAACAATCATGCAACCTAATTTATATAGAAACCAACTACGCTAAGTCTAAAGAAGGGAATTGTAACCTACCTCAAAGTCAAAACCGTACTCAAACGACTACTCGTGAACATTTCCCTTTTGAAAAGTCGTATAATGGTCCCACACTATCAAAAATAGAAATTAAATGTTAGTATGAGACTAATAATGCCCATATCAATGTTGCAAAATTCAGATTGGAAATTAGGTTGAAAATTGACCCTCAGAGCTTGACAATAAAATGAAAAACTTTGTTACTATGTTTCCATTGAGGTGAGGATCACATGTCCAAAAGCTAGGCCAATACGAGAGTGTAATTAGACCTCAAATGGACCAAAAACTAAACTTTAAAAAATTTGAAAACTAAAGAATCAACGTTCAAATCAAGAATTAAACACAGAAATGGAGCTAGAATAAGCAATAGGAAGTAAGGAAAAAGAGATTTACCTTAGAATCAAGTGAAATGGTTGAGGAATGAGCTATAACACCTGAGATCAAGCTCTCATCAATAGAAATTTGACCATAGATAAATGAGACAAGAGAGAGATATAATACTCAATAATCGTCACCTTGGCGGATCAATGGTCGCAAAGTGACCTATCACTAAACCAGAGAAAGAGTCGTTGGAGTGGAGGTCAACACTAACCTCCAACTCTGTGGGAGCAAGCCAAATCTCACAAGAGCGGGCTTACCAGAATGGCAAAAGGCTTGTGGTTGCGGGCTTACAGAAGCATACAAGCCTCGTAGGAGCGGCCAAAGGCTTAGTTTGCAGCCTTTTCTGGCATGAATCACTCTTCACATGAGCGACATCACCAATGCGAGCCAAGCCTCACAGAAGCAGCTACATCAGTAGATATTGCACCAGCACTTAGAACTAAACTTTACGTGTCCTGAATGGACACTCACCCTCAAGATTCAATTAGGGTTCAACAAATGCAAACTAAATATGTTATCTAATTAGAGATGGCATTCCAGACTCAATGGAATAAAGAAATGGCCAATGGAGGCCATCTCAATGAAATGTAGATCAAAGTACACAATACAATAAAACAACCAAAAACAACTAATCAAAGAAGCAATCCAATCTCAACCTAGATCAAACTCGACATTTCAGAACTAAATATCATTTGAGCTTGTATGCCCGAAGTCAACCATTTCCATATAAAAGCCCCAAAGTGAGGAAAACTCACCCAAAGCTCTACTGACCACCTCAAGAAGCGTGTCATCCATCCTAACAACTAAAAAACACAACATCAAGATATGGAAAGGGGAAAATGGAAATAAACACAAAATCAAGCAAATGACCTCGAGGGTAATCACAAGATACATTTGTGGTTTCATAACAAATTTAGTCACTATTTATTTGCTTAGAGAAACTTAAGTTATGTTGACAATTACTTTTCACGCTATTACAATTTAGGTTTTCAAAAGGCCGATAAATCAATTTATTTGTCTCCCATGATTCTTGTTTCAAAAAGGAGGATGCTTTTATTTTGTGTCTAGAACTAGTGTCCTTATCTTGTTCTTATTTGTTGTACCGAGAATATTAATTTCAACATCTCATCAATTTGGTTTTGTTTTCAACTTCCTAAACATTCCATGATTTGGCATGAAGTTCAATTTTTTTCCATCAAAGGAAAAAATTTCTCATAAGTTTTTGAATAAGAAACTTATAACATTCACAGGCAATAGCTTAAGAAAGCACGCCATGTTTTTATCGGTTCTTAATTCCATTTGGTCAAGGTCTTTTACATTTGGCTAAATGATGAAATATCTATATATGTTTCATTTAAATAAAACTATGGAGATTTTCAATAAAAAATATGGTTAAATTTAGAAGGTGATACGCAATTATTTATTTTGGATGGAACAATACCACAGTTAGATTTAGAAAGGTCTAATACAGTTAATTCAATAGATTGAACGATATAATGTTAGACACTATTGTAAGTTCTGCATTGTTATATCAATACCCTTATCTTTTTACTAGTTAGGTTTAGTTTCCGTAAAGTTTAGAATCATTCATGGGTTCTTATCTGTGTTTTTTTGGTTTTTGTGGAAATCAAATAAATCATTAATTCATTAAATCCATAAAACAAATATAATCAAACTTATAGTTTCACACTTAATCTAACTTGCCTTTCGGCTTTAGGCCATTGTTACTTTGTATTTCTTTGTAGTATTACCCTTTTTTCTTTGAATGTATTATTTTCTCTTTTCAAGTTTGTAGGTTTTGTGGTGTGCATTGTTGTAATAATTGTATTAAAGGGTTTGCAGAGTCAAAGATAGTTCTTCTCCATGGTATTTATGTGAATAAACTTCATGCAATAACTAGGTCATTTAGTGTTTCTCCATTTGTTGGTTCATGCAATATCCAGACACATACTTCGTGAAATGGTTCATGCATGTTTGTTGCCAGGAGCAACAAGATAAAGTTTGCTTATTTTCTACATGCTAAGGTTGTAGCAAATGAAATGTAATAAAGATGAAGGCATTACGGTTAGAGAAATTTTTGAACAGAAATTAACTGAGAAGGACATTGCTGGAACTCAAAAGTTTGCTTTGAAGGCTCAAGATTTGTTTCTACACTTTGATGGTATTTCTCAATTCATCGAGATTATCAGTGTTTATTTTGCTCATCAGAAGAAGCAGAAGACTATTGGTGAAGTGGATTTTGACAGTATCCTTTCTGTAGAGTCCTCGACTTGTGTAATATTTTATTATTCTTTCATCATTAGATAAGGGCTCAACAGAAAGGACACCAAAAAAATCCACTTCCACATTAGTCTTCTTCTTCTCATGAGAAACATAAACATTAATAATTTATCAGAACTGGGAATTACCATCAGAGACTGGAAACCTATTTTGAGCCTTCAAAGCAAATTTTTGAGCTCCAACAATGTCCTTCTAGGTTAATTTCTGCTCACCAATTTATTTGGCCTTAGCAACTTCATCTTTGTTACATTCCATTTGCCTACAATTTTGGTAGGATGTAAATAAGCAAACTTTATTGTCTCCTTAAAATTCACCAGAAATTGGAGCAACACTCAACATCTTGGTTATTAGGAGAAGATTATTTACATAAATACTGCAGATAAGAAATATCTTTGATTATTCAAACCTTAGAATACAAACTTTACAAAAATGCAAGTCACCGAACTAAAACCTTGAAAGACAAAAATAATACTATAATAGAAAAAAGGTTACTTGTTATCAAAGCTACAACTTAAAGAAAGAAATGTAACACCCCAGATTTCGAACAAACGAATGCTCAACACTTAGCATTTAAAAATAAGCCCTAAGCATACTTCTAAGGAGGCTTTCCATGATTCATGGATCATCCTGCAAACCTTCGAATGTACCTATAGAAAAGATTCAGAGAGTACAACATTGTCCCAAGTTCCAAGACTTGAAAATTTGGGTCGTAGTTTATGTATGACCCCTACTTAGGGCCCGTGGAATTGGACCAGGGGAGATGGAAAACTCCTAAGTTCCATAGAATCATTCTATAAGACATGGAATGGCCTCGTAGATTCGAGCCTCAAAGAAGACAAAATGTCTAAGTTTAAAGATGGCATTCCTCGAACCGTGGATAATTCCTTTAGCTATGGAATAGCCTCGTGGATTGATGCAAGAATGGATTAAGAAGAAGGGTGTAATGTGTGCTTAAATGATTGTACTTCACTGTTAAGTTGGTTAAGTTGTCATTTAAGATAATATTTTCATGTTGTTCAGTTTAGTCTAATAAGCTTTAAAGTCAATTATGTTATTACCCAAATTTCCCCATATGTTTGAGGATTGGACACTTTAGGTCCAATGTTGACAATTATGTTTTGTCCGGTCTCTAAGGCATGTCTTGGCAAGTTAAGCATTGTAATTTTCCTTACTGCAGACTATGCAGAAATTGTTTAGCTAAATAGAGAATAACTTTTCTCTTACTTTTTATCATTTATTTTCTTAGCTTAGCTCTTTAATATTCATTATCATTCCATTGTTTTTCATTGTTTTCCTTATCTTAATTAAATCATTTGATATTAGAGCACTCTCTTAAGCTATGTGGGTAGACAAATGGCTGAAGGAAGAGAAATCAAGGATATGCTGTCACGACCCAAGGTTACCCCCTAGATGTAACAGGGCATATATAACCCCGAAAGGACACCATGTAAGTCACTTAGCATATCATAACATAATCATAGAACAAAAAAGAGTAAAACATTTCATGTCTTAAAATGTTTTTCATAAAGGAAAGCGGAAGTCTAGACTTATCTTAATATATCCATCTATTACAATAATTCAAATGAAAAGGGACACAACCCATACAACATAGTCCAAATAGGAAATACAAGGAATGAAACTATAAGTGACACATCCATCTTCGAATCATGAGGAATCACCATAAGCTAGGAGAATAGTCGAATCCAAGCTTTAACCAAACGATGACCGCCTTAAGAACCGGACACTACACTTGGGAAAAGTATAGGAAAATATGGGTTAGTACAAAAATTCACTAAGTATGACAGTCATGCCTAAAAACCTTTAAAATATGCTAAAAGGGACATTTTAGTTGAAAGCATGCAATTTACTAAGTTTTAAACATCATCATGAAGATAGTGGACAAAACATAAGTCATAAGCATACTCATCATATAGGACATCATAGCATAAGAAAACCACTTCACATACCCCCCCTCAAAGTCTACTTGTTCAATGCATGGATAAGACCCCATACATCTCACCCATGCTAAGTAAACCTATTTAGGTCATCATCATCAACTAAGCCTTTAAACTCATAAACAAAGTAATACAAAGCTAACCACAACATAAGAGAAAAACTTCATGAATAGCCTCAAAGCATAATCGTGCAAGGCATGAATGAGACCCCATAACCTAACTGTAACATCTCGCAAATTGAAATAACTAGGAAGAAGTCAATAATTGGAAATAGTGATTTTAGGAAATAATGAAAATCGGGCAATTTGTTTAAGTTAAGTAAACAATGAGTTTTGGGTCAACTTCAAACGACCATAACTCCTTGTTCAGGATGATTTAGGTGTGTTTACAAATACACTAGGAAATATCGTTGAATTATATTTCCAACGGCGCCAAGTTTACGTGATTTCGAGTTCGTATGAGTGAGAAATTCCTATTGGAAGTTTGGCTATTCGAATAAGGAAAGTCCAATCCGAATTTTGGAAGGGTAGTTTGGTCTTTTCCATATCCAACTTAATTAATTCATTTTTGATAATATTTTTAAGGCCTAAACTAATAGGATTTAGTTTACGCTTTGGAAAAATAGGATTAGGGTTTTTGGAGAAAGAAAGCAAGAGGAGAAGAAAAGAGAAAATATCCAAGATCATCGTTCATAAGGATTTTACTTGTGGATTTCCTCAAGGGGTTATCCTTACGAGATATGTGAGATCACATAGCATTGGATTAGTTCACCCACGCACCAATAATGATTCAATTCAGCGAAGTTTATAAGATTTGAAAGTAAATCCTTTGAGTTCTTGATGAAATTCATTTGAATTCTTATAGGTTGTGTTATTGGAGTTTTCTTGAGATTTGAATCATGTTTCCAGATGTAATTTCAAGTTATATCTATTATGTATTGAGGGTAAAAATGATTCTAAGTGTTTGGGGAAAGAACTAAGTAAAATTAGAAGGTTTAGAGATGAAAAATGGAGAAGAAAATTCGGGGAACACCTGGAGAGGGTCCTGGGTGTCGTGCCTCTCAGAGCCCCAAAAAGGGGTCTCTGATAAGACAACACTTGATGGGAATTGGGGAGTAGTAAGGGATGATAAAGAGTGAAATTAAGTCACCCTCTCCGCTTTCTAAGATCCGATTCGATGGTATATCCCTCTTTTATTATTCTTAGACGGATCTCTCACTCTTGATGAAGAAAAAGACTTCAGCTGAAAGCCACTTGACAGTAAGGAGAGGGCTCGGCAATTATACCACGGCGGTCAAAAAAGCATGTTCCCTTCAGATAAAATGCACCGTAGGCCATCCTCCGCCTTCTTCATTTTCGATGAAAAAAAATCTCGATCTCCAGGGCTCCGCGCCAGCCAGAGCGCCCAAACTTGATCTCTAAATTTCAAGGGTTGGCACCCCGCGCCTCTTAGAGCGCCAGGGGCGCCAGTTCTTTTCATTCTTCCCCTTTCTTTTCGTACTAGTTCCTTAACAATGTACATATGTTTTCTAGTTGATTGCAACACTCTTATGTACATCTAAACATCATGAAATCATCCATAAACATGACATCATGAACCTTGAATCCATAATTCAATTCAAGGAAAGCTAAGAGTCAAGTCTAGAAGTTAAGAAGCAAATCAAGAGAAGTTTATAAAAGTTTTCAAAAGTCTTTCACAAACGTTTTAACTTTGTTTTAAGACTTATGTTTTAAGTTGAGTAAAGAGTAAAGATTGAAGTCATTTCTTCAAAAGAGTACATCAAGACTATGTATTCCCAAAAAGTAAAATATTTTCACATTTAAACAAGAAAGGAAATTGAGATTTCCAAAAGATCCTTTGAGCTAGTTTTCAGTAAAGAGTAAGAATAAAGTTCATTCTTCAAAGATTACACGAGAACTAAGTATTCTCAAGAGTTAAAATGTTTTCACATTTGTGCAAGAAAGGAAACTGAGATTTCCAAGAAAGCTTTTAAGCTAAGTTTTTGAGTAATTATCTCAAACCAAAGAAATAGTTTTGTTTTTACAAACATATGAGCTAAGTATATTTTGGGAGTAGTATTGAGCAACGATATGGGGACGAGTTTTGAGTTCAGATAACTCACGTCTCCATAAACCATGTAGCCATTATGGGTAGTAAATGATCACACTTTTTAGATGATTCCTTAAGTGTTTTTTAGCATAGAATAGTGGATCCACTTAGTTAAAGCGTTTTATATGACGGCAAAGTATAGGACAGTTCTGGCCGCGTGGGAAAGAAGATGTATCACCACTTAGGCTCATAGTGGTGGTTATCGGTTAAAAAAACTCCCACAGAAACTATATTACTTTCTTATATGAGTAAAGCTGAGTTTGTTACTGCATTTTCTTTAACGAACTAAGCTGTTTTCTACTGTTTTAAAGGCTTTCTATATATTGCATGTGTTTTATTGCTTTATATTGAGTTAAGTTGTCTCTAAGTTAAGTAAAGTCAAGGTAAGTGTTCCTTTTAGATTCTTTTCAAGCCTATGTTATGTTTAGCATTCCAACTTGCATACTCTTACATTCAAAGTATTGATGCCAATTGTTCTTCATTGTCTTATGATGTAGACGCAGGTAACCAGGATCAGCATCCAGTGCCTCGTTGATCTAGTTGAGCACTCAGAGTCAGTTGGTGAGCCTCCTAGCTTTTTGGAGGATCCGTTTTATTGATTTCAGTATTTTGTTCATTAGGATGTCGTAGGTCTTGTCTCGACATCCATCTTAGTTGTTTAGAGGCTTCATAGACAGAGTTAGTGATGTTAGTTTATGAGTCTTTACTTTCCCTTTTCAGTTAAGTAAAGAATTAAGTTGCCACTTTGGCAGTGAATGTTATATATTACATGTCAAGTTATTTATTGAGCAGTCTAGTTTTTCTTTTAAAGTATACTTATCTTGAGCAAAGTCTTCCACTGAGTAAGTAAGTCAAGCCAAGGATTCGCTTGGGGCCAGCACTGGTTCTCGAGTGCCAGCACTTTCAGCGTGTAGGCTCAAGGAGTGA
Source organism: Solanum bulbocastanum (assembly GCA_037074985.1). Classification (NCBI taxonomy): domain Eukaryota; kingdom Viridiplantae; phylum Streptophyta; class Magnoliopsida; order Solanales; family Solanaceae; genus Solanum; species Solanum bulbocastanum. The sequence continues at coordinate 34,942,707 of CM073604.1, forward strand.
CAAACTGGTACAAGAACATAGAGTTCAAGATTCCTAGAGATTCTATGAAGTCGTGTTAGTAGAGGCCTAGTTATCGGTGTGAAGTGTTCCACATCTATAATTAGGAGGCTGCGACACTTAGGAAAATATTCTCATTTCTTTCATATTTATTTCGTGCATTATTGTTTTGTCTCTAAAAAGTTTCTTTCAAAGTCGCGCTTGCGTGTAACCGATTGTGAGTTGGACTATTTTGAGAGTGCCTTCATGGGGCGTTTCTTTCCCCGTGAGCTAAAAGAAGCAAAAAGATGGCTGCCTACATGAGAAGCATGATGAGTTTATTCATTGTTGGGTTGACTCGTCTGTCAAGTAAGAAAAGTAAGGCAACCGTGCGAAAAGGCTAAAAGGAACGAGAAAATGAAATTCTGAAGGTCGCCGAGTCTACTTGGCGAATCGCCGAAGGGTTTCACTTCGCATTTTGTTCTAGTGTGCTGAGCCTGATGGAAAGGATCAAGTCGACGGAACGAGGGAGCAGTCGGCACATCACCAAGAAGTTCCGCGAAGCAGTACTATATCGCCTAATTACCCAGAGCATGAAGATGTCGAAAGATGGTGCAAGACGGCGATGAACAACACCTAAGTTGATCGGCGATTCCTACTAATGTCGTCGAATGATTCGTTGCAGCATAGATTTCTAAAAATTATAAATACTCGTATCCCATAACTATGTGCCCCATAGGAAATTTATCTAATGGATCTAACTAAGCTAATAAATCGATTCTACCTTAGGCTAGTAGACCAACCCTTGACGGTGTAGCTCACATGTGATAGCTCACATGCTCTTATGTCGGTTAAGGCTATATCCCAACTACAACAAGATTAATAATGAACTAAGATGTGCTTAAAGAAGCATCTCCTAGAGTTCAAAATAATGATGAACTAAGATGTACTTGAGTAGTACCTCAAAGTGTTCAAGGTAGGTAGTGAGGAACTAAGATAAAGAAGTACTTCACAGTGTTCAAGAGTTTTAAAAGATGAAGAACATGAGTGATGGCCTAAACGTGATACTTAGTATGGGTGAGTGTCAAACCCCGAGCCTACACCCTGGGTGTGGCTGGCACTCGAGAACCATTGATGGCTTTAGATAAATATACTTTAAAAGAAAAACTAGATTGCTCAATAAATAACTTAGAATGTAATAAATAACACTCACTGCCAAAGTGGCAACTCAAGTCTCAACTTAACTTAAAAGGAAAAGTAAAGACTCATAAACTAACATCACTAACTCTGTATATGAAGCCTCTAAACAACTATGATGGATGTTGGGACAAGACCCACGACATCCTAATGAACTAAAATACTAAAAGCAATAAAAGTATCCTCTAGAAACCTAGGAGCCTCACCAACTGACTCTGACTGCTTAACTAGATCAACGAGGCGCTAGATGCTGATCCTGGTTACCTGTGTCTGCATCATAAGACGATGAAGGACAACTGGCATCAGTACATTGAATGTACGAGTATGCAAGTTGGAATGCTAAATATAACATACGCCTGAAAAGAATCTGAACGGAACACTTATATTGGTTTTACTCAACTCAGAGACAACTTAACTCAATATACAGCAATAAAACACATGCAACATATAGAAAGCCTTTAAAACAGTAGAAAAACAATTTAGTTTGATAAAGAAAATGCAATAACAAACTCAACTTTACTCATATAAGAAAGTAATATAGCTTCTGTGGGAGTTTCTCTAACCGACAACCATCACTATGAGCCTAAGTGGTGATACATCATCTTGCCCATGCTACCAGAATTGTCCTATACTTTGCTGTCATATAGAACACCTTAACTAAGTGGATCCACTAGTCTATGCTAAAAAGCATTTAAGGAATCATCTAAAAAGTATGATCATTTACTACCCATGATGGCTACATGGTTTATGGAGACGTGATTTATCTGAACTCAAACTCGTCCCCATATCGTTGCTTAATACTACTCCCAAAATATACTTAGCTCATTTGTAAAAACAAAACTATTTCTTTGGTTTGAGATAATTACTTAATAACTTAGCTTAAAAGTTCTCTTGGAAATCTCAGTTTCCTTTCATGCACAAATGTGAAAACATTTTTAACTCTTGAGAATACTTAGTTCCCGTATAATTTTTGAAGAATGAACGTTATTCTTACTTTTTACTGAAAACTAGCTCAAAGGATCTTTTGGAAATCTCAGTTTCCTTTCTTGTTTAAATGTGAAAACATTTACTCTTTGGGAATACATAGTCCTGATGTACTCTTTTGAAGAAATGACTTCAATATTTACTCTTTACTCAACTTAAAACTTACGTCTTAAAACAAAGTCAAAACGTTTGTGAAAGACTTTTGAAAACTTTTATAAACTTCTCTTGACTTGCTTCTTAACTTCTAGACTTGACTCTTAGCTTTCCTTGAATTTAATTATGGATTCAAGGTTCATGATATCACGTTTATGGATGATTTCATGATGTTTAGATGTACCTAAGAGTGTTGTAATCAACTAGAAAGCATATGTACATTGCTAAGGAAATAGTACGAAAAGATAGGGGAAGAATGGAAAGAATTGTTGTCCCTGGCGCTCTAAGAGGCGCGGGGCGCCAACCCTTGAAATTCAGAGATCAGGTTGGGGCACTCTGGCTGGCACGGCGCCCCAGAGTCCAACATTCAGAGACCCTTTTTGGGGCTCTGAGAGGCGCCATGCCCCAGGATCCTCCCCTGGTGTTCCCCGACATTTTTTCTCTGTTTTCTATCTCTAAACCCTCTAATTTCATTGTGTTCTTTCCCCAAGCACTTAGAATCATTTATACCCTCAATATATAACAAATTCAACTCAAAATTACACTTGGAAACATGATTCAAATCTCAAGAAAACTCCAACAACACAACCCATAAGAATTCAAACGAATTTCATCAAGAACTCAAAGGATTTACTTTCAAATCTAATAAACTTCGCTAAATTGAATCATGATTTGCGCATGGGTGAATTAACCCAATGATATGTAATCTAACATACCTCGTAGTGATCACCCCTTGTCGAAATCCTTACGAACGATAATCTTGGCTTTTTTCTCCTTTCTTCTCCTCTTGCGTTCTTTTTCCAAAAACCCTAACTCTATTTTTCCAAAGCGTAAACTAAATCCTATCAGTTTAGACCTTAAAAATATTATCAAAAATGAATTAATTAAGTTGGGTATGGAAAAGACCAAACTACCCTTCCAAAATCTGGATTGGACTTTCTTTATCATACAACCCAACTTCCAATGGTCATATCTCACTCATACGAACTTGGAATCGCACAAACTCGGCGGCGTTGGAAAGATAATTCAACGATATTTCGTACGGTATCTAGAAACAAGCCTAAATCATCCTGAGATAGGATATATGGTCGTTTCAAGTTGACCCAAAACTTATTATTAACCTAAACAAATTTCTAGATTTTCACTATTTCCTAAAATCACTATTTCCAATTCTTGACTTCTTCCTAGTTATTTCAATTTACGAGATGTTACAATATCTCCCCCTTGGGAACATTCATCCTCGAATGAGATTACTCTTACTAGGCTAAGGGTGTAACATCAACCATTCAGTTCAAACACCCAACAAGCATTTGCAAAAACAACATGCCAACTTATAAATAAATACCAAGGAAAGGATTAGTACCTTAATTTGGAACTTTTCCAGATTCGAAGAGATGTGGATATCTCTTCTTCATGTCATTATCATATTACCAAGTAGTTTCCTCAACAAATTGATTTCTTCATAGAACTTTGACTGATGCTACTTCCTTGGTCCTCAACTTGCAAACTTGGCGATCTAGAATTTGAATAGCAATCTGCTCATAAGACAATCTATCCTTGATCCCAATATCTTCGGTTGGTATGATCAATGAAGGATCGCCCATGCACTTCTTCAACATAGAGATGTGGAATATCGGAGGAACCGCTGCTAACTTCTGTGGTAGCTCCAACTCATAAGATACTTTGCCAATCCTCTCGAAAATTCTGTAAGGGCCAACATACCAGGGACTAAGCTTCCCTTTCTTACCAAACCTCATAACACCCTTCATGGGTGAAACTTTCAAGTAAACCCAATCATCTACTTCAAACTCTAACTCCCTTCTCCTAACATCAGTGTAGGATTTCTGACGACTCTGTGCCGTTTTCAATCTCTTTTGAATACTTTCACCTTCTCCATAGCTTGATGAACTAAATCTTGTCCTATCAACCCAGCTTCACCAACTACAAACCATCCAATAGGATATCTGCATCTTCTCCCATAAAGAGCTTCATAAGGAGCCATTTGGATGCTAGAGTAGTAACTATTATTGTAAGCAAACTCGATGAGAGGCAGGTGATCATCCCAATTACCTTTGAAATCAATCACACAGGCCCTCAACATGTCCTTTAAGGTCTGAATAGTATGATCGGCTTGTCCATCTGTCTGAGGATGAAAGGCAGTACTTAAGTTCACCTTTGAACCTATGCCTTTTTGGAATGACTTCCAAAATTGTGCAGTAAATTGCGCACCTCTGTCTGAAATAATGGAGACCGGAACCCCATGAAGTTCTACCACCTCTTGAATATATAGCTTAGCATAATCATTTGCTGAATTCGTAGTCTTTACCGGCAAAAAAAGGGTTGATTTGGTCATTCGATCTACAATCACCCAAAAAGAATCATGTTGTTTGCGAGACCATGGCAAACCTGTGATGAAATACATAACAACTCATGGTTAAATTTAGAATGTGATATGCAATTATTTAATTTGGATGAAACAGTACCGCATTAAATTTAGAAAGGTCTAATACAGTTAATTCAATAGATTGAACGGTATAATGTTAGACTCTATTGTAAGTTCTCCATAGTCATATCAATACCCTTAACTTTTTACTAGTAAGGTTTAGTTTACATAAAGTTTAAAATCATTCATGGGTTCTTATCTGTGCTTTTTTGGTGTTTGTGGAAACCGAATAGTGCATTAATTCATAAAATCCATAATACAAATATAATCAAAGTTATAGTGTCACATTTAATCTGACTTGCCTTTCGATTTTAGGCCATTGTTTTTTTGTATTTATATGTAGTAGTACCCTTTTTTCTTTGAATGTATTATTTTCGCCTTTCAAGTTTGTAGGTTTTGTGATGTGCATTTATGTAATAATTGTATTCTAGGGTTCGAAGAGTCAAAGATAGTTCTTCTCCACAATATTTATGTGAATAAGCTCCATGCAATAACTAGGTCATCGAGTGTTTCTCCGTTTGTTTAAGGGAGATAGTATAGTTTGCTTATTTTCTACATGTCAAAGTTGTAGCAAATGAAATGTAATAAAGATGAAGGCGTTAAGGCTAGAGAAATTTTTTAACAGAAATTAGCCGAGAAGGACATTACTAGAACTCAAATGGTATTTCTTAATTCATTGAGATTATCAATGTTTATTTTGCTCATCATAAGAAGAAGAAGACTGCTGGTGAAGTGGATTTTCATAGTATCCTTTCTGTAGAGTCATTGGCTGATGATGAAATAATAAAAAAACATTATAGAAGACTTGCTCAAGCTCTTCATTAAGATAAAAATGTATATGTTAGGGGCAAGGGGAGCTTAAGATTATGTTTGAAGTAGGGAGGTTGTTGTCTGATAGAACCAAAAGAATGACATATGACAATAAGCATGGATCTTCTGCTTCACGTGTGAAGCCTCTTACACCAGTGCACTGAATCGAGAGGCTTTTCTGAAGAAAAGCAATTTGTTCATTAAAACTAATGCATGTTTTATTCTTGCTTTAATTTCCACTCGTTCAAAAGTTGATATGATAATAAAAAGAGATGCATAGCAAGGATGGAGATCAACAAGAAGCTTAGAGAAAGGAGCACAACTTCTCCAACTTCATCTAAGACGAAAAAAGAAGCGGAAAAGAAGAAACTAACTTTGTTTGTATGTAGTGCTCCTTTTGATTTTGAACAAGAAGCTAAGTCAATGACGGTTCCTGATTTGGACTTTCACAATTTTGACAAGTGTATAATTTCTTCCCATTGGCCACATTTTATACTTGTCAAAATTATGGAAGTCTGAATCAGGAATATTGATTGACTTAAATTCTAGTTCTAAATCAACAGGAGCACTAAAGATAGGCGAAGTTTGTTTCTTCTTTTTCCATATATTTTCCTTCTTAGATGAAGTTGGAAAAGTTGTTTCTACTTCTTATTAATCTCCATCCTAGCCTTATTCGCTTGCATATTGTGAATTTCTAAATTGTACAATTCTCCCAAACGCCTAGCCATGCCTCTCTTTTTTAATGGCCTATCATCTTTTGAACAAGTGGAAACTAAATCAAGAATAAAACATGCATTAGTTTTCACAAATGAATTACTTTTCTTCAAAAATGTCTCCCAGTACAATGCACTCATAACTTCTTATGATGTAAGAAGCTTCATTCTAGAAGCAGAAGATCCATGTTTATTTTCCTACATCATTCTTTTGGTTCTATCAGACAACAAACTCGGAGCTTCAGATATAATCTTAAAAGTCTTACATCTGTTTCCAACAAATTGATTTATATCAGGCTAAGAGCTTGAGCAAGCCTTGTGTAATATTTTATTATTGTTTCATCATCAGCTGAGGGCTCTACAGAAAGGACATAAGAAAAATCCACTTCCACATTAGTCTTCTTCTTCTCATGAGCAACATAAACATTGATAATCTATCGGAACTAAGAATTACCATTTGAGGCGGGAAACCTATTTTGAGCCTTCAAAGCAAATTTTTGAGCTCCAGCAATGTCCTTCTAAGTTAATTTTTGCTCACCAATTTATTTGACCTTAACAACTTCATCTTTGTTACATTTTATTTGCCTACAATTTTGGTAAGATGCAAATAAGCAAACATTATTGTCTCCTTCAAATTAACCAGAAAATGGAGCAACACTCAACAACTTGGTAATTAGGTGAAGATTATTTACATAAATACTGCAAATAAGAAATATATCTTTGATTAGTCAAACCTTAGAATACAAACTTTACAACAATGCAAGTCACCGAACTAAAAACTTGAAAGCTAGAAATAATACCATAATCGAAAAAAAGGTTACTTGTTATCAAAGCTACGACTTAAAGAAAAAAATGTAACACCCCATATTTCGAACAAATGAATATTCAACACTTGGCATTTAAAAATCAGCCTTAACCATACTTCCAAGGAGGCTTTCCATGATTCGTGGATCATCCTTTGAGCCATGGATCATTCCATGAGCTATGGAATAGCCTCATGGACTCACCATTTTTCATGAAATCCAAGGTGTGGAAATCCTAAACATAAACATTTAACTTTTATCAGGGGAGTATGTCATATTAAATACTCATTTTCTGATATTCTTTGCTATCAACTCTCCAAACTCTAAACAAACCTCAAGGAAGACTAAGTTTAGGGTTCTAAGGTTCCAACCTAGATCCTCTTTGGAACTCTAATTCTTTCTGATATGTATGGCAATCATAGTGAGGAACTTAATTCGTCCTCACACCCCACATCTACAATTTCAATTAACAAGATGTAAAGATATGGTTCTTACTCCAATGACCATTATTTCAAATTTCTCTTTCTCTAATTGTTCAGTCTACTGTTGAAATTATTGTCCTTCATATTCTCATTGTTCAGTCTACTGTTGAAATTGTTGTCCTTCATATTCTTAGTGATCTTTGATTGATTAAGGGTTCATGCTTATACCACCACATGGTCCCTTCTTAGTTAAAGTTATTTGAAAACCTTTTCATATTACTTCTTATGCACTAATTTAATGAGTAAAGTATGCTAAGTCTTAAAGCAGTATTTTCAAAAGAGTTTCAAGAAAGTGCAATTTGCTTTAAGTGCATTATTTTTAGAAACAAAGAAAAGTCAATTGTAAATCAAGCATAATCAATTTTAAAGCATGTTGAGTCAGTTCTAATGAACCATGTCAAGAAAGGACTCAAAGAAAGAGATTTTCGGTTTTATTCTAAAGTGAGACATTTTTCCTGAAGTGGGACAACTTTAAAGTTATTCAGCACCAATGCATATTTTAGGATTAGTATTAAGCATCAAGTTGGATATGGGTTCAGATAATTCTAACTCTAGAATTACGTTGCCAGCATAGGTTAGAATCGTATTGTTGATTTAGATAACTCCCCACTAAGCCCCTAGTAAAGGCTTAGAGATTGGATCCATTAGTCAAGTTCTTTCTTTACCCGGTAAAGATAAAGAATGTCTCTGACAATGTGGGCAAGATGTTGTATCATCATAAGGCTCATGTTATAGTTGTCGATTAGCGTAATTTCCCATGAAAAGTAAAGTTACATTATTTTCAGTATTTTTCATCTATATTTTCATTTGTAAAGTTTATTTTTAAAGTACACATACATACTTTACTATTTAGTTGACTTTATTACGGTACATCATCTGATCTACTCTTTATCTCTGTATTTTTAGTTGTAATCAATTGTTTCATTTAACTATTTTACATATCATACATTTCATATATTACACTATTCGGTGCTACATTGTATTATGATGTAGATTCAGGTATTTGATCGGCAACAGACGCAGGGATCTTACTTTTATCCAGCTTTGATGAGACATCCTTTCTTTCAGATGTCTCTAGTTTATCTAAGGTTTAGTGGTTATTATATATAACTAGTAGAGTGTTCAAGTAGTTGGGGCTAATATCTTAGACACACTTATCTTCAGTACATTAGACGTTTCATAGAGGAGTTAGTTGAGTTAAAGTCTCTAGTATGAAGTCGATCTTCATTCTTCTTATTGAACAACTGATTGAGGGACCTCTATATATCATTAATTGATTTACACTTTATAATATGATCAAATAAAGTGGAGGAGGTTGAACTCTTTGGGATGAACTCCGTTTTTATGCATTAATATGCTTCCGCTTCTTACATGCACTATTATTTCCTGATCCATCGAGATGAGAACTTGGCATACTTCCATTAACAACATCTCACAAATCTTCAACAACAAGTTATGATACTGTACATGTCTTCCATAACTTATAATTGAATTGGTTCAACAACTTCATCCCCAGTCTATATGACTGTTGAAATCTATACAGAGAAATTAATTAAAATCTACAACTAACCCAATTTTGAAATACAGTTAAGACGCCGCCAATGTACTGCTATGGATCTAACACCATGTATGGAAATTCTAGAAGAAAAGTATAATTGGGGAGTCTTCATGCTTGCCCAAGTTTGTTAACGAGGATCAAAAGATTCAACTAAAAAGAGAAGCTAGAAAAAAGAATGAAGAATTTGAATATGATAACTTGGTTTTGGAAGAAGCTTTGAATTGAATTTTCTTTAAGTTGATTACAAATTTTCACAATCCAAAACCACGGGTCATGATGACACTTATTACAACCCACCAGTAGGTAAGCCTACCCTTAGCCCGGCAGAAATGGGATTAATAGTCTGATGGCTGGCTTACATACTAGTGGATTGTAGTAGGTGTCATCACGACTCATGGTTTTGGGTCGTCAAAGTTGGTATCACAACTCCAGGTTCACCAATGTCATCGGTACAAAGCTGGTGTCTATTGGAATCCTACGAATCAGTCAGGAGATGTCTGTGTTCATTTTTCGGGAGGCTATAGGACGCTTTAGGGAATTCTCACCTTTGATTCCTTTTCATGCGTCTTAGTCGTGTTTGGTTTCTAAAAATATCATTTGTTCTACTTTTTTATAGATGGTTCGCATGAGAGGTGCAGTAGCTAGGGGTGATGCTCCTGAGACTGCATGTAGGGCCCCAACTAGGGGAGTGAGATAGAGATTGACCTTGAGGTCAGAGACGGGTTGCAGCACCATCTCGAGGTTAGGGAAGAGATGTTACACATATCCCATCATCATTAGATCGACAGCAACCGGGAGTTGAAATTTATACCTTTATTTGGACTGTGTAAGGGGTTATATATTGTGAAATAAGGATGGAGGGAGTAATCTTAAACTCATAGAAGGATCATAGCTCAGTTGGTAAGCGGGGAAAGATAAGACTCTGGTGAAACACCATTTACTTATCGTAATTGTTGAGTTTATAGCTCGCAAATTCTTGCATTTTGATATCTGATTCATTTGAGAATTATTACATGTTTACTTGTTATCTGGTCTACTTTACATACTAATACATGTTTTATATGTATTAACGTTCCTACTTTTGGGGGCACTACATTTTTGTTACAAAACTATCAAATGAGTAGAATAACTTCTGGAGATTTTCTTTCGCTTCAAACAAGTAGAAGGAACTCACCTGAGATTGGGGAAAACACATGACTTTTGACTATGAAATGCATGCCTTTAAAGACAATGTCGTAACTAATTAAACTAAAAACTCAGTGACAATGTAGTTTCATCGACATTAATAACGTTTTTAGTGATGAAAATATAGTATCATTTACAATTTTTTAATACTTGTTTTGAGGGATGAGTTCGTCATAAATACTACGTATGCATTTGTGGGTACCCAAAAACTGTTTACTAATACAACTTTATTTAACGATGAAACTCTCATTAGTCTTTGTATACACCCTTGCTTTAGGAACGAATGATTGAAAACTTATTTTTCGTTATGAAAGGTTTTTCTGACGAAATATGATATCTAAGTGACAAAATTATTTGTCACTGATAATAGAATTTGTTGCAGTCGGATAATTCTATTAGTCCTCTTTCATGCTAGTCTCTTTTCCTATGAATAGGCAAATATATGTATAGGTAGAATCCATTGTACAAATCCAATTATTATTACTTCAAAAATAAGATAAGAAGCTAACAGAAACTTGTTAGAGACTCTCTTCCTGTTTGTTGGAAGTTATGATGAATGGGAGAGGCCGAATAGGTTGGTCAAGATCATTCAACTCAAGATGTGAAATACCATCATCGTTTCCCCATCCTGAGTGCATCATAATGGGACCCCTAGGTCGCTTGGATTGTTCTTTTCTAGCACCAGGATCTGAAATAATCAGAGATGAACAGGATGGGTATCAAACAATTGTTAAGCTCACTTATGTATCTACATCAAATGTCATGCTAAAAGTCTATCTAGTTGAAGTTTTCAAATCCACAAAGTAAAACTATACAAGAAAGACCATATATGCATCACCCTACCTCCTATTTGCTTACAAAAATTAGGTGACGTAGCTTTACCAAACTAGGCTACATCAGGAGTAGAGACATTCTCCTCAACAGCAACTTAATTACGATTTAAGATTGCGAATTTCCGTCTTGCTAAAGAAAATGACACATCAGGCATGACAAGGGAACTTGTGGGAATTACTCAACTCAAATCACTCACCTCCTTCCCCCATGCAGTCCAAACAATCCCCTTCATGACCATGGAGGGAATGGTAAACCCACCACAACCCTACACCTATACCACACCTGATAGAAGAAAGGCTAACTAGCAGCATAATAAGATTGGTTGCGAAATAGTTGGACTCAAAAATTGTTAACACCAGAATTTTACAACATTCTTCATCACCCTAAAACTCTATCCAATCTGAGTATACAACACTTACACCAACTAAACAGCTTTGTGAACTCATCATTGCGACAAATCCTGGATATGCCAACTCTGTTTCAGTCCAACGAAGAAGACAAGCAGATGGAAGACCAAGTAGTTCCCCAACTACAACCATATTGGACTGATATGAAGTTTGCATATCAGGATTTGTCACAGTGATGAGTTCACAAAGTTGTTTAGTTGGAGTATAAGGGATAAGTGTTGCATGCTCAATTGGATAAAGATACAGGGAGATGAAGATTGTGGTAAAACTCCAACATTGTCAATTCCTGAGTTAGCTTGTGTCGCAGTCAAATCCTATTATGCTGCCAGTTAACTTTTCCTCTATCAACTGTGGTAGAGGTATAGGTTTTGTGGTGGGTTTTCCATTCCCTCCATGGTCATGAGGATATTGGGTATTGTTCGAGTTGAAGAAGCGCGTGTTTTGGCGTTGGATGGAGTTGTGATGTTGAAAGTGGTAGTGGAAGTGGTTGAATTGTGACGTTCTTGATTGATTGCTCATCAAGATTAGAGGAGTGTGGTAATGAGACTTGTGCATTGTCACTGATTTGGGAATGGGTTATAAAGTTCATCTTTTTGGAGTATTGAGATTTCTATAGGACATGGTAGGTTGTACTTGAAGATTTAGTAGTACGCATTTTATTATTATTCTAATGGGCTTATTTGAAAGTGTAGTTGTTGGGTTGGCTTGTGTGGTGCTATGTTTATGTTCCATATCAATTGAATTAGTATGGTATTTGTGATAGTATAAAGTATGATTTGTTCCCCAAAATGTGGCATTTGGTTGAGAGTAGGCCTTGTGGAAGAGGATATAGTATAGTAGGGTCAATTGTCGTGTCTTTACGCAATGATTAGAGATTGCAGCATAGGTTTATCCACGTTGTCGATATAAGGATTATTCAAGGAGAACTTGGTACTGCTTGTTTGATGTGAGTGATAAAAATAAATAATCATCGGATAAAATTTTGGTGTCTTGTTTAGTTGACATGTTTGGAATAACTTATCTCATCATTTATATCATAGTAATGGTATAAGTTATCTCATATACATGGTGTGAGATAATTTATCCCTTGATAACTAATCTCAAGATAACTAATCATAGGATAACTTTTTGCCAACCAAACAATCCACAACTCTTTGACATTGCTAATGTTGTTTTTTTTGTAGTAACACAGTTGCATAATACATTAAATATGTTCTTTATCTTGGCCCCATTTCACATTTATGTCCTCCAACTTTAGGTGTGCACAAGTAGACACTTAAACTTGTATAAAGTTAAATAAATAGACACACATGTCCTACGTGGCATCTTACATAACAATTTTTGTCCTACATGGTTTCTTACATGGTGTCACATAGGACACACGTGTCTACTTGTTCAACTTTATATAAGTTTAAGTGTCTACTTATACACACCCAAAGTTAAAGGACATAAATGTTAAATGAGATCGAGTTAAAAAGCAAATTTGTGTATTATACCTTTCTTTGGGAGGCAACGTGGGTATCTATTTTTCCCGATAAAAGGTTATTGGTTTTTTGGGGGGCAAATCCCAGGGTAGTTTTTGGATTTTGGGTCGTTTGTAGTATGGCAATAATGTCTTGTGATTTGTCATTAATATGGTTCTTTATTATGCTGTTTGGAGGAGTACATAGGTGGAATGTTATTTTTTGGACAGATATGTATTGCATTTTGTTCGTACTTGGGCAGAGATGTCTTGTAATTTTTTATAAATCAAATATATTTTCGACAAGTAAAAACATTTAATATATGCATTGATATACATTTAGCTGGTATTATTGTTACAAAATTGGCATGATGCTAAGATTAAATGAACTCACAGTCGCATCAAATCATTTTATATACTTGTTCAGTATCATACTTTACTTTCCAAAGCAAAAACATTCGAGTACAGATCACATATATAAATTTGTACATCTTTGACTTCCATTAGTACAAACAAAGACACCTGTAGATCAAAGTGCAATAGTTACAATTACAAGGAATTTAGCACATCACAAAGGAAGCAACCAGTGATCAATCTACGATCCCAGCCTTTCAAAAACGCCACGATGAGCACATTAAATTGCTAAATCTCAAAACTGAGCTCGACTCTGGTGTTGCCATTCCAACATTTGAAGAAAGCAGTATAAAAATGTACGTATCTTTCAACCAGCATACGCACCAAGCTGGATTAACTTATCTATGTTTTACTTAGGTAGACAGAAAAATAAAAGAGGGTACGACTTACCACATGATGACCAAGCTAAAGCCTAAGTCATCTATTGAAGCTGAAAATGAAATTTTGAAGACGATACACACATGTAAACATACAAAAATCAATACTAAAGTTGGGAGAAACAGCCCTGCTATGGAAATCCAAGAATAATCAATACATATTTCCACATTCCAGTCCTCCTTATACCCCGTAGGCTAGACAAATTTTGCCCAATCCAGTACACCAGACCAAGCCTGACTTGAGTGGACGTGACAAATATACATTTACTCTGTGGCGACCAGATTCATTTGTTGGTGAGAGATCTGTAGGAAAGACAAATAAATGACAAGAGAAATGACCTTCACCTCTGGACAGGATTTGGAAGATGTATATTTCTACTCCCTTTAAGGAAAAGATAAAGTGGTATATGGATGAAGTTCCTATGTGCTTTGCCAGTAAAGGATGCACGAAACATGAAAACAACTGTTTGGCCATGGAACAAAATGACATGGACTAGAAAATCCTCACTGATTGATAACATGATAAATAGTTTCCAATATGGAATGCTGCCTCTTCAAGTTATGGGGCAACATCAGACAGGTTTGATTCAAAATAATACAAACTTTAAATGGTGCCATAACGGACACTCCTGCAATCGTATAAAGCTTGAATTTTAAAATAGAAGAAATAACTTCAAAACATGTACCCTTTGTAATGAATGAAGTGAAATGTGTAGTTGCCAACATATCATTCAAAGTAGAAATGTCTTCCATTCAAAACATTCTTTGCGTCTACTAACATGTAAAGCTTTAGTTTCCATGACCAGTACCACCAATGCCTTACCAAAACTCCAAATGCATGCTGCTACCTTAACTATATTATATTTACCTGTCCCATGCTGGTAAGTACAAGAAGGCCATAGGAATTTATGTACAGTTTCCAAAAAAAAAATCGCTAGATAAAATGGGTACTACCACTAAAGTTGTAAAGCAGGGAGAAAGGCTAGATAAATGGAGAAAGATTAGTACATTTCCCCTGCAGCCATGTCAGCTTCATGCTGCTGCTGTTAAGACAAATGAACATCTCCCTTAGACTGGGATTGTCAAATAAATCCAAAGCTGCATAGTAAAGATTTTCTGGAATGCCTTCTATCCCATCCAAAGCTTTGATACATTTACGGATTGTAAATCTACCATCAACTTGAGGCATTACAACTGTCTGAAACTTTGAAGCAGCAATCATATCCCCCATCGCTTCTGCCATAGCATCAATTATCTCTCTATCCCCATAGTTCTGGCCTGAAGCAGGAGCTATATCTGATGGACACTTTCTCTTTTTACCAGCTACAGTCCTTGTTGTAGTTTGTTGTAAAGTAGCAGCACTGTTTAAAGGAGTTGATGAAGGAGGAGCCAAGTTGCCACTTTCTTTAAATGAGATATCTATCCCAGCAGATTTGTCCAGCCCTTCATAGTGACTTGATTGGGCATACTTCCCATCAGCACCCGAGTCAGCAAATATTGTGCACAGCTGCTCATAGATAGGGCACTCCTTGGTTTTACTCAATTCAGGCTTCGGCTGAGCCTGTTTTGCATGAATCTGTTAGGAAAATTGGGGAGGGGGAGGGGGAATTGAAAACACAAGCATATATAGAGAGAGAGACTGAGAAATACCCCAATGTCTTCCCATAGATCAAAACCAATGTAGCAAGAATCGTCCAAAGCATCATTTTGATCAGAAGCAGATTTAAGGTTGTAATAACGAGTTCGCAACACATCAAGGTGCTTTCTTAGTTGGTTGTTATTGAAATGAAGATTTGTCTGTCTATTAAATTCATCACGTATATAATTCCAAGTTTTCTTATCAAAGACATTGTTCGGCCGGTTCCCCAGCTTAATCTGCTCAACAACAAGATCAGCAAAAACCTTGTCCAGGGAGGGTGTCCATCTTGTTCTCAAGCGTTCTTGTTTATGTTGCATTTCATTAGCTTCAGAATCCATCTGTAGTGTCAAGGATATCATTATAAGTGGGAACGCATTAATAACCAACATATAAACAAATTTCTAGGATAAAGCTACAAACATTAGGTATCCTGCTTTGCATGTGCATCATAGTAATGTCAAGTATCATATCAGTTGACTGCTCAACGAACCAACCTGCCTTGGGGCTCAGCCCCCTATATTTTACCTCGGCTCAACTCAACTCATTTTTGGTCAAATTTTGGCTAATTGAAAGCGGTCACAACAATCCTTAAATGAGAATAATGACACAAAATGAGTAGAAAGTTCAGATATGTTAATTTATTCATGAAAATTATAGTATCTGCATGCAAGGCATGTATTTCAAACCAACTGAAGACTAATGGAAACTACTTCTTCCCAGATTCAAGAAACTGATCTATACCTTTAATTTATGCCCTTTCTGAGAGTCATTCTTCATATAACTAAAAACAGTGATGGGACGCAACTAAAAAGATAACAACTGAGGCAGAAAATGACCAGTCTATGCATGTAACAATGGCCTGTGATACAAGAATTTGTTGCCTAAAAATGACAAAAACAAATTGTCATACTACTTACAGAAAAATCAACATGTGCCACCATATTAGTATATTTGTCCATAAAAGTAATTCTAGAGAAAATGCATCTCAGTTCATCCAAGAAGGAAATGAACGCTCAAAGTGTGAAATGAAGGATCTTAAACCAAATATATAGACTTAAATTTTAATTGGCATTCTTGTGCCAAACATTTAAGGAAAAATCAATCAGCTATGCCACGTTTCGATGGTCACTATGACCATTGGAGTATACTGATGGGAAAAAAATTAAGATCAAAGGAGTATTAACCAATTATCGAGGACGGCATCGATGCTCTGGCGGAAGGTGAAACTTTGACAAATGCTCAAAAGGCATAGTCCGAAGCAAGAAAGCTGAAAGATTTGAGGGCAAATTATTATCTTTCTCAGGCAATTGAACGTCTCATCTTAGAAACTATTCTTTGCAAAGGAACTTCTAAAGATATCTAAGACTCCATGAAAAAGAAACATCAAGGCACTGCCAAAGTGAAGCGCGCACAGCTTTAATCCTTGGAAGCGATTTCGACTTTCCAGATGAAGGAGAGCTTGTAATGAGTAATTACGCTAGAATAATGGAGATCAACAACAAAATGTGATTCCACTGTGAGAAGATGAAATGTCACACGCTCTTTGACACCGAAGTATGATTATGTCGTTTGCTCCATTGAGGAGTCAAAAGATATAGATGAGTTATCGCTTGACGAATAGCAAAGCTCCTTATTGGTGCATGAATAGAAGACTACAACAATTCAACTTCTGATGAGCAGACCTTGAAGGCTTCTACTTTTATTTCTTTCAATTCTAGAGGAAAGGGTAGACGTAGAGGAACAAGGAGAGGAGATCGAGGAAATATAGATAGGTGCAGCAAAGATGGCATCAGGAATTTTAGAGTCAATGATGACTTTGGCAAAGGTAGAGGGAGAGATTTTCACAAATCAAAGGTAAAATGTTATCATTGCCATAAATTTGGTCATTGTCGTTCCGAATGTCATACTAGGTTTGCCTAATGAGAAAGAAAAAAAGTCAAATTTTGCTGAGAATAAAGGAGAAACCTTTTCAATTGCAGTTCACACTAAAACGAGTCCAAGGAGCAAGTTATTTGGTACGTGGATACTGGCTACAGTAACCACATGACTGAAAGTAAATCTTTTTTTGCTGATTTAAATGAAAACTCCCGGTGATATATATTTTGAATGTGCTGGAAAAGGGTGATATATATTTTAGAACCAAGAATGTGTGTGCAAGACTCATATCTAATGTGTTCTATGTTCCTGCTTTGACATGCAATTTATTGAGTGTTGATCAGCGGGTAGAAAAAAAGTGTCATCACCTTAAGGAATGACACATGTGAAATTTATGATCCATTTAGAAGAGTTATAGCTATTAAAATGAGTCCAAACAGGTTGTTCCCTTTGAAGATTTAAAATGTTCAAACTTGTTCTATGGCGGAAGTGAAAAATCCTTCATGGTTATTTTCGATGTGGTCACTTGAACTTTGGTGGCTTGAAGATCCTTCAACGGAAGACGGGGCTTCCTGAAATTGTTGTTCCCTCCTAAGTTTGTGAAGAATGTGTTGTTAGCAAACAATATCGTTCTGAGTTTCCTAAAAGTAACTCATGGAGAGCCAAGGAGGTATTTGGGCTGGTGCACTCGAATATTTGAGAACCAATAAATCCAATCTCTAAGGGAGGTAAAAAATATTTTCACCTTTATTAACGATTATTCCAGGAAGACTTGGGTGTATATTTTACCGGAAAAGACTGAAACTTTTAATATCTTTAAAAGTTGCAAAACTCATGAAGAGAATGAGACTGGAAGGACTATAATGAACCTTCAGACATATCACGGTGGAGAATACTGCTCTAAGGTATTTGATGATTTTTGTGAGACTCGTGGCATTTGGAAAGTGCTCACAACAGCATATACACCACAACAAAATGGTGGCAGAGAAGAAGAATAGAACCATTCTCGACACAGTTCGAAGCTTGCTGGCTCGAGGAAGAGTTCCAAAGCAATTTTGGTCGAAAGCAATGAATTGGAGCATTCACATCTTGAATAGAAGTCCCAGTTTTGCTCTTCGAGATGCTACATCTAAGGAAGCTTGGAACTGAAGGAAAGCGGCAGTAGACCACTTTAAAAATTTTGAGTCCATTGCTTATGCACATATTCCAGAAGTATAAAGAAATTATCTTGACAATAGAGGTGAGAGATGTGTTTTTGTTGGTGTTAGTGAGGCATCCAAGGTGTACAAGATGTTCAATCCATTAACAAAGAATATAGAGACCAGCAGAGGTGTAGTTTTTGATAAAGAGAGAACTTGGGATTGGAATATGAAGCAGCCTACTCCAATCTTAGTAGATAATGAAGACAGAGAAGTAATTGCAATGCATGGCATTTATGAAATTTCTACTCCAGCAATTGTTGTCCTTTTACAAACAAACTTTGGAAGAAACTGATGCAGTGGATAAGTTACTTCGTCGCGCTCGCAAAAGGCAGACATGGATGATGGATTATGAGGTAACAGGAATTGATGTTAATGAAGATGTTTCTCACTTTACATTGTTTGTAGATAGTGATCCTACATCTTTTGAGAATGTTGTCAAATAGGAGAAATGGAGAAAAGTTATGGACGATGAAATTGATGTTTTTGAAAGAAATGGCACTGGGAGTTGTCAGATCTTCCAAATAGACACAAAAACATTGGTGTCAAGTGGGTCTACAAGATGAAACTGAAAGAAAATGGTGAAATTGTCAAGTATAAGGCGTGATTGGTGGCTAAGGGATACAAGCATGAGTATTGTGTGGACTACACTAAAGTTTATGCTCCAGTTGCAAGGCATGACTTATAAATTAATAATGGTGATTGCCGTGGCGACACAAAATTAGTAGCTTGTCTTTCAATTGGATGTCAAATCAGCTTTCCTACATGGATACTTGGAAGAAGAGATATTTATTGAACAACCTTTTGGTTAAATTAAAATTGGAAATGAGCATAAGGTATACAAGTTGAAAGGGGCTCTTTACGGACTAAAACACGCTCCGCGAGCTTGGTATAGTCACATTGTGGCTTACTTCTAAGTGTTGGTTTCCTCAAATGTCCATATGAGCACTCTCTAAGTGTTGCTCATTGTGTTATATGTTGATGATCATATATTTACCGGAAATGATCGTTTCATGTTTTCTGATTTCAAGAGGTCTATGATGATTGAATTTGAGATGTCTGATCTTGGTAAGATGCATTATTTTCTTGGTTTATAAATAGTGCAATATGATGATGGGATATTTGTTTCCCAACAGAAATATGCGCGGAAAACTTTAGACCAATTCAAGATGAAGAATTGCAATCCTTCCAATACTCCAGTTGAGTTTGTCCTAAAGCTAAGCAAAGATGGAAGAGGAGATATGGTAGACAACACACTCTACAGGCAATTTGCAGGTAGCTTGATGCATCTTACTGCTACAAGGCCCGACATCATGTATGTTGTAATTCTTATAAACAAATATATGGAGAGCCCGACAGAAATTCACCTGCTAGTTGCTAATAGAATCCTTCGCTACTTACAAGGAACTAAGGATTTTGCTTTGTTCTATAAGAAGGGTGAGAAATCTGGTTTGTTAGGTTTTGCTGATAGTGATTATGCAGGAGATCAAGATGACAGAAAGAGCAATTCAGGCAATGTTTTTATGCCTGGCACGGGGTTGCTTCGTGGTCTTCCAAGAAGCAAAAAATTGTCACTTTATCGAGTACTGAAGAAGAATTTGTTGGTGCTACAACTTGTGCTTGTCAAGTTGTTTGGTTGAAAGGAACTCTTGAAGAACTACAATTCAAACAAGAAAGAGCAACTAAAATTTTTAGCAACAGCAGCTCTACCATCAAGCTATCAAAAAATCTCGTGTTACATGGAACTGTGGAAGAAGCAAGCATAATGATGTGAAGTATTTTTTTCTGCAAGATCTCAACAATGAAGGAACACTAGAGTTAAAATATTGCTGAAGTGAAGACCAACTAGCGGATATTTTCACAAAACCTCTCTAGTTACTTTCTTTCCAAAGCCTGAGAAGATCATTAGGACTTTGCACCATGGAAGAAGTAAAGAAATTGAAGATAAACTGAAGCTTGAAAGCTTTCAATTTAAAGGAGGACGTTACAAAATGAAATGTGTATTCATTTTGTTTGTCCTAGTCTTTAGAAAGTAGTTTTAAAGTGGGCTATTGTCGAGTTTTAGGAGAAAATCTTGTGAGATAATTCCTAAATTTTAACTAAAGTTTTGCTATGTGTTTTGCTTATTAAACTGCATAGCAGCATTTTTATCTGCGAGTCGATAGATTTCTTTTCTCTTATACTGCCAGTCTCTTCTCTATCGTCTTTTCACTTACAGATATATATATTTCTCGAAGCAGTTTTTTTTAATCAAAATTCACATCCTAAATGAAAAACAATTCATTGAAGCATATGAAGGAATTAAATCGGAAACAAAAGTAACATCAATAAACTTCCAAACTCATGGAAAAAAAGGTCTTGGTGTAAAAACTCACTCTACTTCAACCACCAAATTACAAGCCCTAATAGTTAAAGAAGTAATGGAACAGTTTGAAGTCTAAATTGATTAAAAGATTAAAACTTTATCAGAAATCTCACAATCACATTATCAACAATCAGATCTAAACACCTCTATTGAATTAAGAACAGAAAAGTAAAAAAGGAATTAGGAGTAATAAATCAGAGAATTGAAGAAGCATACCCCACAATCAGAATCATGCCGAATCCGAACCAACTCATTGCGCTTGTGAGATCCAGCTACCAACCCAGTAATTGCCTCCATTTCTTTTCTTAAAACTATACCACACAGCTTAATCAATCTTGATTAACTTCTGCTTCTTATGGGTTTATGAGAAGAAAGATCAAAGAGGGTTACTTCTCTGCCATGTTTCTCACTTTTTACGAGAATTTCTCCGTTTTAGTATTGAATTATTTTTAATTCATTATTAGGAATTTTAACCGGTTACCAGAAATGGGCTTTAGGTTTGTTTAGAGGTACAAGATGCAGTGATAGCTAATTGGACAATTTACATAAATAATATAACTTTAATTAAGAATTATGACATATTTTTTAATCTTATACTCCCTCCGTCTTATTTTATGTGGCATCATTTTCTTTTTTATCAGTCCCAAAAAAAATGTCACATTTTTTATTGATCCCACTTAATCTTAAAGACAGTACTTCAATATATTTATGAAAAAAGAGAAAAGTGAATTTACTTTTTAATATGATTATTTTTTAAAGGGGCAATTTGATAAACATTTTAAAGTATTCATTTATTTCTTAAAATTCATGCCCGATCAAATATTGTCACATAAAATGAGACGAAGGAAATACAAATCAGTCTTACTTTTTTAACAATAAATAGTTCATTATCTTTTATTTCTCTCTTTCTCGTCTTTCGTCATTTTCTTTCCTTTTCTCCATCATTTTCTCTCTTTTTTAAAAAAAAATCAATTATGTTAATGTTTAAGGATGTTTTGAAGATTAAAATTTTATTTTTTAAAATATATGGACATTATTTAATAAATATAAATTATACTTGTAATATGTTTTGAATTCAATACATTATTCATATTATATGAATTTTTCAATGCACATTGTGAATATATAATTAAAATATTTTTAATATAATAATATATTTTAACATCGTTAATAAAAAAAAATAACAATTGTAATATAGAATTATGTGTGAATTTCAAATATTTCGATACAATTTAAACTAATTTTACGTTGTTAACATGTATTATATTTTTTGAAATAACAACAATTGAATTTATAACAATGTATAATATTGAATTCAAATTGCATTATAACTATAATGTATATAATAACACAAAAACTAATTTGAATAATTTTTTAATATTTAAATATTTGAAATATAAATAATGTGTTCAAAATTATATTATCGTATTATTGATATATTTAGTATAATTAATTCGATATTTTTAATTCCATATATCAAAAATCAGAATAGTGACTTTTCAAACCAACAGTAAGTAAATTTTCTTGATAAATAAATATATCGACCCCTTAAAAAATAGTGTAACAAAAATAAAAAGGAACAATCGGCAAGTTTCTAGACAAGTATAGAAACAACGTGATGAAGAGTAGAAGCTCCTAGAAACTCTCCTCATTCTTCTTGGATCCTCCTCCAGAACTTTCACATTTCCACTATATAACCCTAACCCCTCATTCCAAAATTCACTGCGAATAGAAATCAAACCAAAATTAAACAATTCTAAGCACAAAATCACAACATCCAAAAATTTCTCAATACTGAAAATGGATTTGAGGTTGCTGGGTATTGATAACACACCACTCTTCCACACTCTCCAGCATATGATGGAAGCTGCCGGTGAAGATTCCGACAAGTCCGTCAATGCACCATCAAGGAACTACGTTCGTGATGCTAAGGCCATGGCTGCTACACCAGCGGACGTGAAGGAGTATCCTAATTCGTATGTTTTTGTTGTGGATATGCCAGGGTTGAAATCTGGGGATATCAAAGTGCAGGTGGAAGAAGACAATGTGCTGTTGATTAGCGGAGAAAGGAAGAGGGAAGAAGAGAAAGAAGGGGCAAAGTTTATTAGGATGGAGAGAAGGGTTGGGAAATTCATGAGGAAGTTTAGTCTGCCGGAGAATGCGAATACTGATGCGATTTCTGCTGTTTGTCAAGATGGAGTTCTGACTGTTACTGTTCAGAAATTGCCTCCTCCTGAGCCAAAAAAACCAAAAACAATTGAGGTGAAAGTTGCTTGAAGTTATGGACTCTGTTTTGATGGTTGGTGGTATGATGTAGTAGAAATAAAGATGTTAAGAGATGTAGAAGTAGTGATGTTTCACTCTTTCTTTTGTCTTTCTGCTATGTTTTCAAGTTTGCTTTCAAGTTTGCAATGTGAGGTTACAATACTGGGTATTGTTTGTTTTGCTGTTTAATGCATTCAGCTACTTCTTTTCTTCAGACAGAAATGGCTTTCATTTAATTTTCATTGGGGATTAGCCAACATAAATGCATAATCGTCATCCATAAATTTGTCATTCTTCAAAATATGGAAAGGTGTAATGAATTTGAATTTGAAAAGTCCTATTCCAAAATTAACTTGAAAAACTATAATATTTTGTCTTGGAAGAATTGATTCCAGTTAGGCGGCATAGGTTCTTGTGTGAGCTCTACACCGAAAACAAAATATTTTGTTAATTTGTCCGTCATTTGGCAAAAATAAACCTCCCAGCTATATAAATTTAGTACCAAATTTTAGTATTTGGGTATTTTTTAAAAATTTAAAAATTTTTACAATCTTTATACTAGTTTATAAAATATTCATCATTTATGTTTTGGATTAGAATTTATTTCTAGTTTGTTCTACAAATTATACCTATTTTATATAATTTTATTTGAGTTTGCTTATTGAGATCACTTTTAGTGATAACTAGTAATTGTACTTTTAAATATACAAGTTAATGGTGTTTTTCTTTTGTTTTCTCATAATAATCATGATTGTTATTATAACCTTTCACGGATTCGTTATAAAATAATAATATAACCTTATTTGAATAATTTTTAGAATGTACGGGTATAAAATATGTATTTTTTTAAAAGTCAAATATTTCCCTCGTGAAATTCTCCAAAACCTTCCCCCAAAAATATTTGGAAAGTTTAGGCCAAACACTAATGTATCATAATTTTTAAAATTAATATAAATTAATAATAAATTAATATATTTTCAAATTTGAATATTTAAATATTATATACAAAGTATAATAAGATATGATTTTTCATGTTATGATAATGAAATAATATAATATTATTTTTTTATAAATAAATACAAAAAATCCTTTTTCATGGCGAAATAATGGAAGTTTGATTATTTATTTGAGAGCAGAAGAGAAATACACTTTGATGTAAGCATGAAATGCCAGAAAGTTTCTGCTATATAACTGTTGTGTTTAGTAGACGATCAGAAACCTGAAATGAACAAAACAAAACTTCGGCCAAACTACATTCTCACCTGGACACAAAATTCTGGCAATTTTCTCTAGGATTTTATCATTTACGGATTGCCTGATTGATACAAATAAAACTAGGATTACAACAACAAACCCAAAGTTCTGAGGAGGAAGAAAGAATTCATCTTTCTCTTTTTTCTTCGTTGAACAGCTCGTAATGTGTTTCCAACATCTCTGACTGGAGGGCTCACACACTTCCTGACAAATAAAGCAATAAAGAAGCCCTCCTGGTCCTCTATGAGATCGGTTCTCAGCACATGTTGAGCTGCGCAAAATTTTTAAAAAAATAATCATACACATGCAACTGATGAAAAAACAGACGAGCATCAGGCAGGAAGGATCAGAATGTATCAGAACAGCACTAAATTATTGTTCTTCATGATGGTACTGTATATATTTACAGAGCTCATACATACATGTTTTCCTACGGCCTTAAGTGTAACACAAATACTATCACTATTGAAGGTGGTATAGCTCTTCTGGCAAATGACATGTTGGCCTTTTGAATATAATTGCAACAGTTTCAGTTAACCAACCAGATCTAGCTTAGACTATTAGCAATTGAACAGGAAAATATATGACGCCTGAGAATGCTTAAGAGCACTTGAAAACTGTAAGAACAAAATATTCTTTCATTCCACTGTGCTCTTTCTTTATTTGTCTAGTTTGACCAACTTTTGGAAGGCAGTTTGATTCTAAAGTACTAGGGTCAGGTAAGCACCCATAAAGAAAGCTTATGAGATATGATCACTTACATCCATCAAAAATTGGATGACCTCGGCGAGGCCATTGGGGAAAGATTGTTGTCAGTTCAAAACCATAAGAAGAAGCAAGAGGCAGAACAGATTTGATGACATCTTCATTCTCAACTTGGTTAATAGAACATGTGCTGTAAACAATTCTCTCAACAGCTGGAACTACATCAAGATGAGAGGGTAAATTGATCAGTTGCATGCACAAACATACATGAATTTGCCATTTGTGGCAAAAAAAACAAAAACAAATCAGAAACAATGTTATAAATCTCACAAGATAATGCATGTTCCAAAGCCTTTCTCTGAAAAGCAGCGAGCTTTTCTAGTCTATTTACATCAGACTCTGCAAAGTTTTTTCAGAAATTAGTTTAAAACGAGAAAAGCAAAGGGTTGTTTACACAAAAGATACGAAAATGAATACACAAAGAGCAAAGTCACCTGCTGTATATGAGGGGAGCAGGTGATCTAATCTATCAACAACGGTCCCAGATCCTGAACATGATGGATCTAACAGTATTGCTTGAACCTGGTGGCCGGTTAATGTGTTAAATAAAGGAATTCCATTAAAAAATCCAATCAGAAAACAGAGGGTTACAAAGTTGGAACCATGCTTGGTGAAAATGTGAACTGGCTACTTATTTTTTGTAAAATCATCACCATTCAGGAAAACTAATTAGAGTGTAACCCAGCATTACTCCAGATCAAATATCTATCTTCATGGTTGTACCAGCACTGACTGATATCCTTTTTCTGTTTTTCACACTGTCCAGAAACAGGAAGGATTTTGTCTCATTTTTATGCTTGTTCTGGATACACTAAAATCATATGCCTATATACAAGTGTTTCTTCAACAAATTGACAACGAAGAATCAAAGGCTTTGTCATGTTCAATCAAAGTGTTACCAACTCATAGTTGAGGAGAGAGATTGTCCTCTTTTCCAGCCTGCTATCTATTGTATCAGAGAATCATTCGATACAAAAAATGGATCATGCACATAAAACTAACAAGCTTTACAATAAATTATTTTTTCCCTATCAATCATGTTTATGAAATAGGTCAACCGATTACTTTATTCCAGTGCTGCAAGTTAAGCAGATTGATTAACTGGACAGAAAGTAATAGATTTCACTTAATAAGTTGATAATATCTGACAACCAACAACGCCTCATTCCCCAAAAAATGTCTTGTATGTTTACCTTCGAGTATGCTGGATCCTCAGGACTCATGTTTAAGAAGTCCTCATGCTTGACTTCCACATCTTCGGATAAGTTAAGTTATCGAGGCATATTATTGCAACAATGAAACAAAAACCAAATAGACATTATCATATAACTAACTGGTTTTAGGATTACTTGTAATAGGGAATTGAAACAACTAAAGATATCTGCAGTTCCAAAAGCCATATTTCCTCAAAAATAAACTTCAGGCACCTAATGCAAAGAGGTGTTTATGGTATTAAAAGTCTAACGCCATATAGAAACTAATAACTCCACCCAGTTTGAGTGAACAATTGCGAGATTACTGGAATTACTTAGAGATGGGATAATTTAAACAAAACCAAGGACCTAAGCACATAATTTAAGGGCTTCCAATACACTTTAGGTATATGTCGATCCAAAAGAAAAGTGATGGTTAAATTTCCTCTGAAGCAATCTTATGTGAGAAGGTGGATAGGATACCAGAAAGCTATTAAAAGGATACTAGTCGCTCCAGCCAGTTCAACAGTGTCCTTCAGACGTTTAACCCTTTCTTTATTAAGTTCACAAGCTATTATCTTTCCATTTCCCTTCATAAGAGCAGCTAGATGAACAGTTTTGTTCCCTGGTGCAGCACATGCATCGATGACCTTCACAGGAGAATAAACAACCATGAACAACAACCAAGTGGAAAATGACGATCTAGAGAACCTAACTACTCTTTTTCCATGCAATTACCTCCCATCTGGGTTTAGGCCCAAGAGCAACTGCAACCATGGAACTTGCCTTACCCTAGTGGAACCAGGGACATTAGTAGCATGTCAATGAAAGCTAGATAGAACCCAAAAGAGGGGAAAGGATTGCATAACAAGAAACTCCTTATTGTATTCACATCAAAATTCCATTCTAAGAAAGAGAATTTTGCACCTGTAGAAAGACACTTCCACTTTTTACCAAAGGATGATCATGCAGGTCAGTCCTTGGGGGGAAAATCAACAGGTCAGGAACCACTGCATCCTGACAAACCTATTTAATGTCCGAAAAATAAACATAAATAAACTTCATAATAACGAGAATACAACACCAATAACAAGTAAAACCGGATTCTATCTTTATTCTTGCCCAATTAATCGGTTCTTCAAAAGATCAATCAGGCCATGGAGAATGATTTGATCAATAAATATTTGATTGTTTCTTCAATGCAGAATTGATTCACAATAATTGTCCTATCAAATAAGGACACGAATACAGCAATAATGATATCATTGAATTGACAAACATAAAAAATCTGTGGTACTACATACTTTAAAGTATATCAATCTCCGTAGTTTACTAGTATCTTTAAGTATGCCTGCTACCTCCATCCCCCTAAGTGAGGTCAATACATCAATTATCAATCCAGAAGCCACTCTTCAAATTCTAGAACAGCTGGAACCACCCCCACCCCTCCTCATTTTCTTCTGAAAGGAAATTTCTTAATTTTAGGACCTCAATTTGTTAAATTTCGTATTTCATCTCAATATTCTAAACAAAACGTCTATGTCCACCCTAGGACTATCATACCTCTAATACAATTATCGTGAAAACTGGATAAAAAATCTATAAACTAGTCAGGCAAACAATTCATTAGAGGAAGTACTGCAAAGATTAAGTACAGCAAAGATGATCGTCGGGATCAGATTTTGGCTTAGGATGTTTTGACACAAGGAATTATCTCTGATACATCTTCCACCTATACTCTACCGAGTCAAATGACACTAAAGTTACTTCAAATTATTCAGGCGATGCAAAATAACTGCTGCATCTAAGGATTATATCATACCTCATACTGTTTCTTAAATTCGACCAGGGCAGACTCTACGTCCATCTTCAGAGTATTTACACGAGCATAACGGGTTTTCGGAAGGTCTGCAATGATATAAAAAACAAGATTCCAGTGGCACATCTGAGACTGCTTTTTCTGCTCCATATAATAAATACACCAAGTGTAATCCAACACAGCTTAGAATATAGACACTTTTCCATCTATTTTTGATAAAGAAAGGATCTTCTCAGTTCAATTATATTTAAATAGTCTGTTGACAAGTTTGAACTATGTATGTCCCATTGTTTAACCCATAGAGATAACCACCATCAACAGACTAGGAGTTGTACCACGTACCAGAAATCTTATAAGAAGTCATCAAATCTGAGACATGTTTTACTTTCTTTCGAAC
This sequence comes from Solanum bulbocastanum, assembly GCA_037074985.1. Lineage (NCBI taxonomy): Eukaryota > Viridiplantae > Streptophyta > Magnoliopsida > Solanales > Solanaceae > Solanum > Solanum bulbocastanum. The sequence continues at coordinate 34,971,276 of CM073604.1, forward strand.
TAAAAGCTTGGCAAGAGCTGCCTGCAGCACATCCTTTTTCTGCAGTAGAAACTTTTCTGCATCACCAGCTAACAAAGCCTCCTGTATAAGATTAAACCATCTCCATAAGCAAGAGCCCAAAGCAATGAAACCCACTGCGGATGTATATTGACAAATACCTGGCCAAAAAGGATGTCATATAAGATTATATACATTAATTCTTCTTGCCTCTGCAACGACATTAACAGCAAATTAGTGCACAATTAAATCAAAGAGAATTAAAATTCCAGTCAAAAGATTCCAGAAGTTTGTATCTTGATTAAGTCCAGTCCATTCTATAGATCACCATAATGTATTGCTATATGTTACTAACATTTTTCCTTCCAAAACACTGGCAAGGTTCCATAACAAAATATCAGATTTCCTGATTGCTGCTTACTGTTTATATGGATGTTTCATAACGCAATAATTCATTAATTACTATTGTGCAGACAAATCCAAACTATTACACACCAAAGATGTCTATCCAACATGTAAAATAGTTGATGTAAACAGGGTTAACGGGTTATGTTAAGAACATAGTACTTCAAGACAGTGTTCTTAATGGCGCTCGCCATTCGCCAAAGGCGCTATGGCGAGGCGAGGCGAGGCCCGCACGCCATTTCTCAGTGAGGCGCGGCGAGATCAATTAGGCGAGATGAGGCGACCTGAGGCGACGTAATGGCGACCCAAATGGCGGCGCCTTTTTGTTTTTAAGATTTTAAAAAGGTCACTTAATAATATTAGGACTCAAAATTAGGGTTTTTTTTTTTCATGTTTCCTGGTCATCGTGACTTGCTGCTCAACTTCTCCTCAACCTCGCGACTTCTCCTCAACCTCGCGACCTTCTCCTCAACCTCGCGACTTCTCCTCAACCTCGCGACCTTCTCCTCAAGACCTCAACCTCGTGACCTTCTCGACTTGAAAGGTATGTCCTCTTTTCTTTCTTCTTCTCTTCTTTTTTTCCTTTCTTCTCTTCAGTCCTCTTCTCCTCAACCTGGTGACTGCTTGCTACCAGTACCAGGCTGGCTTCTCTGCTCTGTTTTGAGTACCAGCTACCTTCTCTGCTCTGTTTTTTTCCTCTGTTTTCTTCACTGGTCAGTTTTTTTTCTCTGTTTTCTTTGTTCTGTAAAATGCTGCTGGTCAGTTTTTTTCTCTGTTTTCTTTGTTCTGTAAAATGCTGCTGAAGCCTGCATGCTACTGCTTTCATTGTTCTGTGAGGCTGTGACACTGTAAAAGCATTGCTGTCTAGTATTTTTTTTAAAAATAAATTAATTCTTCCATAGTAATTAAAATAGCATATGTTGTATTGTACAGTAGTGAATCTAATGGCGTCGGATGCTAGCAAAAAGAGGGATATTGGATGGAATTATGGCACTCAAGGAGCAACGAAAGATTCGGTTAATTGTAACTTTTGTGGGAGTACTTTTAATGGTGGAATAACTCGACACAAGCAACATTTAGTGGGTGGTTTCAAGAATGTTAAACAATGTACAGCTTGTCCGTCGGCGATTAGAGAAGAAGTAAGGGCTTATATGCAAAATAAAATCGCTAATAATCCCAAATTTCAAGTGAGGCTGCCGGAAGAGTATGTTGATATTGATGATCTTGATGATATGGATGAATATGCGGAAATGATGCCTCCCTCCAAAACTCCAAAGATATCTTCTAGTGGAGATGCATCATCCACCGCGCGGAGTGTGACGAAAGGCCCTATGAATCTCTATTTTTCACAGAAATCAACACAAAAAGGAGGCTTTGAAAAAGGAGGAGGAATTGATGAAACAAAGAAAATTTTAAGAGAGCGTGCGGTAAGTGCTTTTGCAATATGGATGTATGATGCGGGGCTTCCTTTTAATTGTGTCAATCACAAATCATTTGATAAATTTATTGAGACAGTAGGACAACATGGCCCCGGAATGAAGCCTCCTACATTCCATGAAGTTAGAGTTACTCGCCTAAAAAAAGAGGTGGAGAAAGTGGAAAAAATTGTTGATGAACATAAAGTGCAATGGACAAAGTTTGGATGTTCCATTATGATGGACAAATGGACAGCACGAAATGGTAAAATGATCATCAATATTTTGGTGAATTCTCCAATTGGTAGTGTATTTCTTGGTTCTGTTGATGCTAGCAATGAATCTACCGATTCCACCAAAATGTACAAGTTGTTTGAAAGCACTGTTGAAAGAATTGGACCGGAAAATGTTGTACAAATTGTCACCGATAATGCTAGTGAGAATGTTAAAGCGGGAGGCATGATGATGGGTGCGTACCCACACATTTATTGGACTCCATGTGCCGCTCATTGCATCAACTTGATGTTTGGTGACATATTCAAGGTTAAGCCATATGCTTCCGGTAATATCACTCTCCTATCCTTTAACTTTCTTTCTAGTCAATTTTAATACTCATTAGCTACTAATTAATATAATCTTACTTTAACAGTATTTAAGAAGGCCATCAGAATCCACTCTTACATTTGTCAAAGGCCATTGTTGTTAAACTTGATGAGAAAATTCACCAAGGAAAGAAATTTGGTGAAACCGGCCAAGACAAGATTTGCAACGGCCTTCTTGACTTTGAGAGCTATGTACATACAAAGAAAAAACTTGAGAACTTTAGTCCTCTCAACCGAATGGACTTCAAGTAAATTTGCAAAGGAAACTTTGGGGAAAGAAGTTGTCAATCTTATTATTTCTGCCCACTTTTGGAATGATGTTGTTCGAGCACTTACAGTTTGTGGTCCTTTGACAAAAGTGCTTCGTTTGGTGGATGGGGAGAAAAGACCACCAATGAGCTATATTTATGAAGCAATGGACAGAGCCAAAGAAACTATTGCACGGGGTTTTCGTGGAGTTAAGAAGCAATATGAGAAAGTGTTTGAAATTATTGATGCAAGGTGGTCAGACCAACTCCATCGACCTTTGCATGCTGCAGGCAATGTTTTGAACCCAGGATTGTATTATAAAGCTCAAGAAGAGGGAACTTTACTACAGAGTCTGTGGCCTGAATATTATGCATGTGTTGAGAAAATGATCCCCGATACAACAATACAAGATTTACTAGTCGCTGAGCTTCCTAGGTACAAAATGGCGGATGGACTATTTGGTTGTGGTCCGGCTAAAAGAGCTAGAGACACAAGGTCACCGGGTAAGTGAGTTGATTTAGCTCTTACTTAAATTATTTGACTTATTTATACTCATTAACCTTTAAATTTATTTTATTATAGTTGAATGGTGGTCACTATTTGGTAGTGAAACACCAAACTTGCAAAAGTTTGCCATGAAAGTATTAAGCCTAACTTGTAGCTCATCTGGATGTGAGCGAAATTGGAGTGTGTTTGAACACGTAAGTAAAAAAATTATATCCTAATTTCCATATTATATTATTATCAATATCTATTAGTTAATATCTATAACTTATGCACAGATTCATTCCAAAAAGAGGAATAGGCTTGCACTATCGCGTCTCAATGATCTAGTGTACATTAAGTACAATAGAACATTGAAACGTCGTTATGATGCTCATGATCTCATTGATCCAATTCGCTTGGATAACATTGATGATTCAAATGAATGGTTAGTTGGATGCCCTGAAGATCAAGAAGATGAACTAGTATATGAGGATGATGATCTTACTTGGGGTAGTGTTGCTACGGCAATTGGAGCTGATGAGAGTATCTATCCTCTTAGGGGACTTTCTTCAAGATCAAGTGCACTTAACAAGGGCAAAGGAGTAGAAACTACATCTACAAGTTCAACTTCAAGTAGGACTCGGACACTAATTGATGAAGACTACGAAGAGGAAGAAGATGAGGAGCAATATAATGATGTAGAGGATGTTGATCTTCAAGAGTTGGATAGTTTTGAAGAAGAATAGACTTTTAGAGTTCTAGTATTGTCTTTTGAATTATTGGGTCTTTAAAGTTCTAGACTTTTAGTATCTACTTTTAGTTTTTGAATTGAAATATTTGCTAATATATATTATTGACTTATTTGCTATTGAGATTTTGAATATTTATATTTTATATATGCAATTAAATATTTTAAATTTTTGGTATTAATTGGCGCCTCGATTCAAAAAGGCGAGCGCCTCGCCGCGTGGCGAGGCAGGCCCTCGTCGCCTTTTGTCGCCTCTCGCCGTCCAAAACACTGCTTCAAGAAAGCAAGTGAAAGATGGGTAAGGAGAAATTAGCTTACCTAGGTGGTTGGCAGAAGAAATATTTAACTGAGCCTACAGTTAAAAAGGAAAGTAAAGAATAATAAGAACTCTTCTATGCTTTTGAAATATTGAGTTGAGCTGCTTGCCTGGTACACTGGATTATTTGAAGCGCAAACGCCATAATTTACTTGTTAGTTCATATCACATTAAAATTGTTGTTCTTGGGATTGTGAAATAGCAATAAGCAGCACGCAAGAAACAAGATTTATTTTGACATGGACAAAAAGTTCAGAGGTTTTCCCAAGATAAAGTTGAAAATGGCATTGATCACTAAGAAACTAATATAATTGACTACTTATGCCACACAGATAAAATTGTTAGTTATTTGAAAAATTTATGCAACTTAAGCTCTTCCCAGAAAGGCATCAGAAAGCTATATACTTTGGATAACCTATGTCTACTTGATATTCGGAGATGGCCTGCCATCTGTCAATAACGTTATCTTATTTAATCAAACATAAAATGATGAAACATAATTATTATTATTTTAAAAAAAGTAACTGAAGATATACAAAAGAGAAAGAGGTGTGAGTGTCGGACACGGGTTATTCAGAATAATACTCAGAAAGAGAGAACAAAAAAGAGGAAGATTTTCAAGTACAACAACAACAGCACGCAAAGTGTAATCCCACAAGTGGGGTCTGGGGAGGGTAGGATGTAACGAGACATTACCCCTACCTTTTGGGCAGATAACAAGAATTTCTCATGTCTCACAGTTAAGCCCCCATAGCATGCAATAAGAGAAGTAAAAGTGTCAAGATCTAACAATCAATGAAAACTCAGAAGTTGAAAATATTTCTAACCTTCCACTTGCAACTCAGCACATTGGCAGTGTGAAAGACATCCTTGATAACGGGAAGATCTGCAACAAGGAATAATCCAAAACATTTGCAATTATGATGCCAAGGGATGGACCTTTTCCGTACATATGGAGATAGCATGATTTGAGTCACTGAGTTAATATCAGTGCTTTTAAAAGAAAAAGGCACAAAAAAGGGACAAAATTTGTGGGGCTTGAAGTGAAAATCAATAAGTGAAGTGCACTCTTCCTTGAAGTGAAGAGAGAAAATTACAAAGTTAAAAAAATATCAAACATGCATAAATTTAGTACTAAAACATTCAAATGCAATAAACACAACAAATTGCAGTATTGGATAAGCAATATTCCCTCTATTCTTGATTATGTGAAATCGCTTGAATCAGCAGAGAGTTTAAAAAAGAAATGAAGACTTTTGAAACTTGTAGTCCTAAACAAGTCATAATATATGTGTGGCTATAAAGCTTCCAAAACTTCTGGACTTAATCATCACTTTTGTGTGGGTATAAATGCTTCACATTAAGGGCAATTTCTTTTAGAATAATGTTAACAGTAAGGGTAAAATGAAAAGTGTAACATTAATTGTTTTCAAATATATAAATGTGCCAATCTTTTTAAACAAACTAATAGAGAAATAGTGTCACATAAACTGGAATGGATGGAATAATAAATAAAAATCCAACTTTTCAAAGTTGAGACTCAGAAAAACTGACTGTTTATTGTTGGGATCACTTTGTGTGTCATTGTGTCAAAGGCACACTTCTATGAAGCACATGTCTTCACTCATAAATAGAAAACTCTTTGCTTCGCATTGCTCCATCGACTTAAGCTTTTAATAGCTCATTTTGACACTTCAGCTTCAGCTATTTAAAAGGTAAATAGCGTCTGATATGTTATGGTAAAGTCCTTGAGATTTCAAAATTCATAGGACTACTCTGCGCCACTGAAGTACATGTACTAGTTGTGATTTTTTGATAAGATCACAAAGAAAAAAAATGAAAACAATTACTGTAGTAAACCTCCTAGAAACAAGCTATGAATCATGCTTCTTACAATTTCCAAACAACTACAAGTGAGAAGGGCGAATAGATACTTCTGATCACGAAGACTACCCTACTATTCCTTTATTTCCATAAAAATAAAATCAATCTTAAGCAGCAAAGATAAGTGCATCCCATTTTCCAATGGTGTCCAGATTCCAGAGCAAACAATTTTCTCCACAATACTTGAGAAGTTACACAGAAACATTTTAGGTTAATGCCTTATGCCTGTAGAGGTTAAATAATCCCATGATCACTTCTGCCTAGCAAAAGCACCCGAGCTCCCTCTTTAAAGCTGGGATGATTTCCCAAAAGGCAGTTGACCAAGAAAGCAGACAAGCAATTTTAGTCAGCCGAAAATGTATTCACTTGCACTTAGAGGCTAGAAATTTGGTAAAAGAATTGCCTACTTATTTACAGTATTCACTCTTCTTTTAGCTCCCTAGATTGTATCCTCACATTTTGAGATATAAACATAAAAGATGATTTTTTTCAAGTTCGAAGAACTTTCAAGTTTTACTTCATCTCGATTACTTGCCGATCGAAGAACTTTATTATTCTCTTGAACTCAACATCTAGTCAAATACTATAAGAAAACAGGATTTTCTAATGTGCTCTAACAAGTATTTAGAAAATGAGTACTATTAGTGAACTTACATTTGAGAGTTTGACAAACCAAAGCAAAAGTAGCTCTTTTGTTCCTGACAGAGGGACTATACACCAGCGACTTGATGGACCCAACGGCTTGGCGCCGGGCGTCTCCTTGTAGAATAGTTCGCAAAACCTTTGCAGATTCTCTACGTGCAAAGAGCGCCGAACGCTCGGCGCTGCTCAGACGGTTCTGATTCGACTTCTTCGCCGACGGTTTGGTATCCCCTTGCGCCTTCTTCCGCGCCATGGTTTGGAGTCTCCGGCTGGTCACTGTGGAGAGTGGAGAAAGCAAGTGTTAATGGGCTTTGAGAATTCAAAATTGCATGGGTTGGCCACTTTTTAACCTGATAATTTAGAGTTTGGCCATTATTTTAAATGTTGAACTAACATATGATATCGTATAAATAGTACAGTATATAATTATGTATGCATCAGAGATCTATATATATTTATATACCTTATTTATCTTATATTTATATGGGGAATTTTCACATGTAGCCGCTCAAAAATAACTTAATTATGCTCTATAACTATTGTTTGCTAATTAGGATTCATAGCTACATGTTAGAGGGAGGAGAGAGGTGAGTGAGAGAGGACAGAGAGTGGAGAGAGGTGAATTGTATATATGTATATCTGTCAAATTGTATATATATATATTTATAAATAATTGTATAAATTTAATTGATATACATATGTATTTGTATATTTGACGAGCGAGATTGGAAGAGAGGGGAGAGAGGCGAGCGGGAGAGAGTAAAGAGTGGAGAGAGAAGAATTGTATATTTATATCTGTTAGATAATTATATACATGTAACTAATATACATATGTATTTGTATATCTAGCGAGCGAGATTGGTATAGGGAGGAGAGAAGATATATATATATATATATATTTGTATATGTATAAGTGACGTAATTATAGCTAAAATTAAGTTGTCAGTCTTAATTAATTCAATCTATAGTTATGTTATCTAATTAACTAAAATATATTTGCTTATCCGAGTAATTTTTCCTATATATATGTGTGTGTGTGTGTGTGTGTGTATTCTCAATCTCGACCAATCCATATCTTCTCTAAACCGTTTCAAATTTTAGATATGAGCTTCTCTTGATATTTTGAGTACTTTGATATACTATTACTCGAAATGATTCACCTTTACGGCACATCGAAATCCTCTAGCTAATTCAGATTTAAAATGTTTGCCATTGCTAAGCACTATTAAAAATGTCTATTATCAAAGACTAAAACCAGCAATCGTTCATCGGTAATGATGGATTACCCACAAAAAATTGAAGAACAATATATGAGTTGTCGGAGATGATCAAGTTAAAACAACAAAATTGAAAGAGTTTGTTCGTTTATTTCAAAGGATTCCATCAGATAATAAATTTAAAGTAGAATATATTTTTTTAACAATTCACTTTAAAGACTTAAACTTGAAATCTTTAGTTAAACATATGAAAAGATCTTATCAATTTCACTATGTCCTTTAGAGATGTTAAACTCTTTAACCATATCAAACATTAATTGAACTCATTATCAAGTTAAAGCTTTTATGAATACCCTAATTATTTGTAAATTGAAACAAATATGGGAAAATGAAATGGCACAAGTTTTTTGGGAGATATACTTTATGTTATTTTACACCTAAAATTCCATGCAGAAAAGGATAGATTATTTACAAGCAATCAAAGATCCTTCCAAGGTTTGAACTGCATATCAGTCGGTTCGGTTTTGAAGTATATCGATTTGACTTATTGTTTATCGGTTTGTAGAGATGCAAAATCGTTATATAATCATTAAGATATTGACTTATTGGTTATTGGTTTATCAATTCAGTTATCGGTTTAACCGTTAAGATTTGACATAAAAATAATTAATAAAAAATTACTTAGAAACAAGGTGACAAATTGAATGAATCATGTGTGAGAGTTCACAAGTTGCATCTTGCTTAAAAGCAAACACTTTTACATTGTAGAATAACCAAGATTATGAGATAGTCAGAAATAAAAGTAGGAAACTAAACTCTAAGTCAAAGACTTTATATACAAAATGGTATAAATATAATTATTTAATTTACTATTGGGTTATCGGTTAACCCATTAAGAAAAAACTTCAAACCGTTAAGAACCGATAACCCGATAAAAAAAAAATCAAAATCGTTATCTGAACCGCTAAACCAATAACTTTTTTTTTTATTCGAAATTATCGATTTCAGTTCTATTTTGAACATTCCTAATCTGAATCCTCTTCAAGGGGACATGAAAAAAAGAAAGGTCTTACAAAATACTACTCTCCTGTCCAAGATTTTGATGTAAATTTTTGACCAACCCTTACTCAAAAGCAATAGTAGTAGTAATTAACCAAGAAAAAAAAAAGACTTGGTAAAAGTCTTCAAAATTAAAAAAGTGAACATGGTTGTCCATTTTCATAGACTAATTTAATTTCATTCCAATACCTAACCCATTAAACACTTAATGAGCTGTATAGTAGGTCATTATTTCATTTAGAAGGGGTAATATATTTTTCCCAGCTTGAACATGTACACCAAATTGACTTGGTGTTAAAGCGGAGATATATTCAAAGGATGATTTTAAATTCACAACTATCTTGAATTCAAATTATATAGTTGATTGTTTTTTTATTAAAGAAATATATATAATCATGTATTCTACTAAACACATTTACTATAACATTACTTTACACTAATTAACTTAAATTTCAGGAATATCTCACTCCTAGATAAATTAAGTGATGCTTAAACTAATAGGACTTGGTCACACTAGCCTTTTGGGTCACTATTAACCCTAGCTAGTTCATCTAATAATATAAAGGTTCTTTTTTTTTTAAGGATATATTGGTCAAGAAATGCCACATCTAGAATATGTATAACGTCAAGAATGTTACTTCCTCCGTTTTAAAAAGAGTGACCTAGTTTGACTTGGCACGAAGTTTAAGAAAATAAAGAAAACTTTTAAATCTTGTGGTCCTAAATTAAAGTTATGTCAAATATACAAAATTGTCCTTTAATCTTGTGTCTTTAAACATGTCACGTGAAAAACTGAAATTAAAATGTTACAAAAGAAAAGATCTTTTTTTTTTAAAAGAGACTAAAAATGAAATGGGATTATTCTTTTTTAAACAGAGGAGTATTTAGTAACCAAATTTTGCCTAACTTTGGATTGTAATACCATCATTACAGATTAGACTACTTGATGTATCTCAATATTTTTTTAACCTTTCCATTATAATCTTTTAACTTATTTAGCCATCAGGATTACACCTGATCCATCTACCTCAACACTGATGCCATCTTTTAATATTTCAAACCTCATATATTTGCTATATTCAAGTCATTAGTTAACCAATATGTATCCAACAAATGTCTCCTTATAAGTTAAGATACTCCCTGGAACTTGCCTAGATTTCTAGTGGGCTCCAATTGATGTGCACTATATTTTGCTTGTTACAGTTCTCACATTTTTTTAATTGTGTTTTGACTATTATATTTTTATTTATTAATTTTATATAATCATTAAAATATTAATGCCTCTTTAATAAATATTCTTTCTTTAATTTCTCTGGCATAAAAAGAGAGTTAATCTAAATAATTATGATATAAAAATATGTGTATATAGTTTTCAATTAGTTTTTTTTATATATATATGCTAATTAATCAATATTTATTACTATTACTTTGAATAAACTATTTTTAGTAAAAATGACAAGTAAAGTGGTTCAAATAGAATACTAAATAAGCTAAAAGGATCGTATGGAAACTTGCACCATAAAATGCAATAGGTTTATTTATTAGTTATATGCACTAATAGAATAAGGAATTTTTATATTATTAATTATGCTATTTCACCGGCTATGGTAGGTCATTATTTTATTTGTTTAAGTTAAAATATTAATTTTTATGAATAGTTGCATGTGACGAGGAGGTGTGAGAGGTTGATAATGATCAATTTGAGGAGAGATATAGAAGTAAACTAAAGAAGTATTGGGAAAAGCTGATTAGACATGATATGATGCACTGCAACTTATCGAGGGCATGACAATAAATATGAAGATTTCGAAATCGAGGATTATAGTAGACAGTCAAACATTGTCTAATTTTCATATTAGTATTATCATGATAAGTACTCCTCGTTATCTTCTTAGATTTTATTATTACCTCTTGTTCTGTTGGTTTAAGTTATCGTAGTGCTTGTTGATACTTATTTTTTCTCTTTTTCAAAATGGAGTAATCCTATTGCTTTGATCTTCTTTACTTGAGTCGAAGATCTTTCGAAAATAATCTTTCTATCTTCACAACTTACGAGTAAGGTTTGTATACACATTACCCTTCTCAAACCCCATTTATGTAATTACACTCAATAAGTTATCGTTGATTAATTAATTTCACTCTATAGTATAATTAAAACCCTACTCCATATAGCTATTTAAATTGAAACAATCTTACACATCCTTAAATGCATATAAAGATCTAAAGTGAAAAGTGGTTATCAAATAAAGAAAAAAAAAAGGTCATGAGACCAATCATTGTCACATATTGACTTGTAAAGTATTCCCCTCACCGTTGTGAAGGGGTTAATTTGTCTAAACACGAGAGATTGATATGATGTGAATTGAAGTTTACACACACAATAAGCAACATTGAAAAGTCTATGCACGAAGTCTTCTTTCCCATGTCCCACTCTACTTGTTAGCATTATAAGCATAAATTTTGGAGTGACTAAACTAGTTAAGCAAATAAAGCTAAAAAGGGCCCTCAACAATGACATACACTTAGCCACCAATCTTATAACCATTGTCCATGAACCTTCTTCGTACCTCGTAGGAACCTCACTAGGAAATTTAAGAGACCTTATTGCTTCGTAACATAATAAATGTACGAACGCGATGGGGGGGGAATTCAGTTTATCATCATCCATGGATGCAAATAATTCTAGTGCAAACATGTTTGATGGGAGTTATACACCAATACTAGACTCACCTGATAGTGATGATTTCTCAAACAACTTGATTAACTTTGAGCTTTCTGATATTTTTGAGATGGATAATTGGCCCCTTCAACAACCTGATCCAACTCTTGTACCTCACTACTCAAATTATGCAGCAAATCAAGTGGTTACTACTTCCCATGAGGAATCTAATGGTAAGCATTTCATCAACACTACTTTTTAGCATTATCTTATTCGTACGTAAGCAAACATGCATACAAAAGGATATAGTTTTTCAAATTAACACGATTATGTTTCGTGCTAAATGTTTTTGGTTTTGCAAAAAAATAGACGTTGGCAACAGCAGCGAGAGGAGGGAAGTGAAGGACAAGGTTGCTTTCAGAACGTTGTCACAAATTGAAATACTAGACGATGGATACAAGTGGAGAAAGTATGGAAAGAAGATGGTGAAAAATAGTCCAAATCCAAGGTAACATGATTGAACAATAGTTTTGTTTACAGATTTCCTTATATACTCTTCTTGCCTTAAAACCATAAAGCGCCCAGAAGATTTGAACCTTATTTCTCATGATAGCTTAATGTTATAACATTACTAAAAAATCACTATTTTTTATATATCTTGATTGAATCGATGTGAAAAGGAAAAAATATGTAGTAAATATTTCATAGGGAAAAATTAGTAAACTTCCCATTATATCAATAAGAATCTATTTCCAACCATGCATTTTCCCAGTGAGCTGGTTCGGTGGGAAAATCATGATTCTATAACACAAATTTTCACAAATTCGCAATGGATTATTAATGTAATGTTTAGATTGTTGGAATAAGCTATGTGAATCAAATAAGCCTATATGTGCAGTAACTGTTTGGTTAAATCTGGTTGCATCGATCTTACTTTGCCACGTATGTATGTATGTTATATGCGGCTTATTTTTATCGAACTTGTATTTTTATAAGCTATCATAACAAAACAACTTCACCAAAAATTAGAGTCGGTTATATGAATTTTGACGGTACATGCCGTTCCATTTAAGTAAACAGGTCATTCAGTTACTTGATATTCTTTGCAACTCGATCTCAGTCAAGCAACCTAGATATATATATTCTAGGAAATTTACCACAAACATAATTTCACCAAAGAAGAGGTCATCTGCCAAACCAGGGGGACCACATTAATTATTAACTACTTAATTACCAAAAAAGAAGTGCTAATTCCACTTAAAAAGGAATTAATGTCACATCAAAAGAAGATGAGGTGTAAACCTGAATTTGGCAAATCATGGAAATATTTCAAAAGAAAAGTTGAGAGCTACTGTGGTAGGCAAACAAAAAAGTTATGTGCTATTTTGCTCTATGGCAGCTTATGGAAAGTTGAATGATAACTACTTGTTAACTCACAATGAGCATGTTTTGTGTATCAACTTACAGGAATTACTATAGGTGCTCTGTGGAAGGTTGTCCGGTGAAGAAGAGAGTTGAACGAGACAAAGAGGATTCTCGGTATGTGATAACCACCTACGAGGGTGTCCACAACCATCAAGGTCCACCCCCGTTCTGATCGATGAAGAAGAGATCAGTTGAAAGTTACTATGAGTACTGTAGCTTAGCTAAATCAGGCCAGTAAATTGGATCCCCTAACCTGTTTCCAGCGTGACTGGGGTCAGATGGAGGCGTCTATCTGTAACTTAAAATGTAATCAATTAGAACATTTCAGTTGGCATGTACTCTTACCCTGCTTCCAACAGGATTTATATATAAATAAGCTACTGTATAAGGCAATATTCTAAAGAGAGTTATATAAGGTAAAGAAGCTAGAAATCACCAGCATTTTGAGAAAGTTGGTCTACAACATTGAAACAACAGCATGAGAGCCCCCCAAAAACTTAGTTATTGTTGAGAGCCCCAAACATCATGAAATGCTAACTTTCAATCTATCATTACTAGAGAGAAATAGCTTGGAGATTATGCTATGCAATGAAACTATGTTCAGCTATTTTACATAAACATGATTGAGCGATTAATTTCTTCCCTTCATATACAAAGTGGGGAAAATATACAGTGCCTAGAAAAAGGGTGTTATAACTTGATTCCCAACTGACTGAGATTGGGACGGCCTTCAGTTGGAAAAATAATATCAGCATTTCGTATATGAGCATTTGATTCTTCAAACTTAGAATCTCTGGTATGAAAATCTGATGAAATGCTCCACAAAACATCTCTAGGCAGCATATTTCTCCTTAACTGCGAGGATGATCTTATGATGGCGTTTGACTTGGAGAATGAACGTTTGCTTGTCCTCCCCATGCCACTTGATAGCAACCACCGCGACCCAGCTTGTTGCTGACTTTTTGTGCCCCAACTTTGGTCATCAGTAAGCCCATTATTAAAACCTGCAACATGAATTTCAGTGATCCTAAACTGAGAAATAGCCTGCCTATGGATTCCACACTCACTTTCTCCGGCAATAATTTCTTCCAGAATGGATTGCTCCTTCGGATCATTTTCACTGCTTGAATTCCTTTCTGATGCTCTGCCGCATGTATTTTGTTCAACAGGAGCATAGGACCTCTCCAATTTAATCAGAATGAGCATGGAGATGCCAACCATCTCATAGTCACGCAGAGGATCTCTGAGTTGAACCCTCAGAGCTAACGTCAAGCTGTTACACAGTTCCGGCCTTTCTTCACCTGTTTCCAATCCTGAGCTATCTAAATCAACAGACTTAGCACAATGGGCTGCTAAGATTTTGGTAATTCTTTCCTTGGTCTCATCAGGATTATTACTGAAATCTCCAGCATCCAGCCTCAACCATTCATCTAGTGAAACAGACAGCTCCACTAAAGCACCCTCGTCATCATCACTTTCTTTGCCACACCAATGCTTTGATGCGCTAGCAGTATAAGAATTAAGAACTTCACTAAATTGAGGTCTAATGCTTGAAGGTGCTTCATTGTCTGACAAGTTTGACTGGATTCTCAACCCCTCTATTGTAAGAGATTCTATGTTACCCATTGCCAAAGGAGCTAGATCCTCCATAAACACGAAACCTAAATCTACATTATCAATTATTGAGGTTGAATTGAGATGACCAGAACTCTGATGAAACAGCAGATCTTCACTGTCCTTCTTCATACCTAACAACCCATGCCAAAAAGTGAACCTGCCAAAAGAATCACAAGAACATCACATAAATCATCATCTTGGATGACAAACAAATAACAAATATAATAGAAAATTTATAGTTTTATATCATGATAAAATTACAAACCTCTCATCTCGTTCAAGTCTGGATCCGGCTTCCCAGGCAATTTCTAGTATATTCCTCCCGGTGATATCTTCTAAAGGCATCAGCTTATCTGCCTGAGCAGACATTTTGGAAAGTCCACCAGATGCCCAGCAGCTGAGTATTTCCATAACACTACAAGTACCCATTGTAGCAGGGAGCACCACTGGACTAGCAAATTGCATGATTAATCTTGCACCATTCCTTGCATTCCGAAAAAGTTGAGGACTCATTGAACATAAGAAGCCCCCATTACGCGTGCACATTTTAGAACCTAAGCCCTCACCAATAGGAGGAAATTTTAATGGTCTTTCAGGGGAAAGATAGATTGGACTTCCAAACCCACCAAAGCTGATGCGTGGTGAATTCTGGAATGCTGTCTCATTCAAACCCCAATCTTGCATTAAAGCCTCAGTTTCCAAGTTCTCTATCATTTTTGCATTCCTTTTACTCCTCAATGACTGGGTACCTCTCTTATGCTCCTTCTCAAAATCCTTAATAACTGATGACAGATCAAAGTCATCAGAACATGCAACTTTTCCATGAACACTTGAAGCAATGCCACTGAATTCCACTTGATGGTCTGTTGCATCAAAATCAAAACTTGAGTTTCCAGAAGAAAGGGTTTCCTTCTCAAACTGTCTCAAAAGGCATTCTCTTGGCGAAACCAGACAGCTATCCGAACTCAAGTCAACTGAGGTCTGCTCAATCTTCAACATTTCCAGAAAATCATTTGCCACAGACTCTGTCACATCATCTAGGCTAAGTGATTTCACTCGCCTACTGGATTTATAGCTGGACTTCAGATTCATGTAGTTTTCTTGGTCACTGGACTCATACATTTCTACTGGTGAATCCAACTCTGCAGACTCAGCAGTCAACAGGTCAAGGAAAACTGACTCGAGCTCTTCAAACATTTCACCCTTGCATACATCACTCTCCTCATAATTGCTGCTTTTCATTATATGTTCTCCTTCGTAGACATCATTGATTTCACACTTTTGCTTGTATTCACTTTTCTCATTACTTCTTTCCTCCAAAATGTATGCAACATCAGCAGTTTCTATTTGAGTATCATCACAATTTTCATAAGAACATACTTCTGGTTTCACCTGCTCTTTCGTAGAAGATTCTATGCCCAGCTCACTGACAGAAAACTCAATATGTTGATCATCTATGGTATTTTCAGCAGAAAACTGTGACAAAGCACCAGAGTTAGGTTTTAAGGGCGCTAAGTATTCAAAAAAGAAATCCATATCATCCAATTTACCCAATTTTCCGTCCTCAAGTTTTTTATACAGAAAGCTAATAGAGCGAGAAAGTTCTGATTTTTGGTCTGATAAAACTTCATCAAAACTTCTCGCATCTAGGGACCTAGATGAAGAATGAGCCATACCAGCAGGCACGCCGGGGACGCTTCCAACCCGCCGAAGACTTCTATTAGCACTAGCCCCATCACGTTCTGACAAATGATCTATTGCAGCAGGTTTGATGCCTCGCATGAATGGGCCAGGTTCAATCGAGTTACTCCCTGATACAGTGAACCCGAAACTAACATTCAAAATTGCACCTTTAGCCTTTCCTGAAAGCTTGAAGCTCGTGGTCCATTTCCCTGAATTCCTTCTTCCCTCCTCTAACTCCTCCATGGTAATTGGAAGCAACCTCGTAAGATCAACACAATGTTTGCCAATATCAAGGGCTGGAGCCCCAATCACAGAAACATAAAGCAGGAAATATTTGGGCTCATACTTTGCTGAATGCTGGTGTCCGGTCCTACTTCCATATACAGAACTGGAATGCATCAAAGTCTCTTCAAACTCAGCTGTTCCCTGACAAATCTGAGCAGGGCGAGTACTCATCACTTCACCCTTACGTTTCCAATTTACATACAAAGAAAGGTCCTTGAAATTGACGGGCAATCCTTTTATGGAATGAACATGAAGAAAGAAACAACAACTGAACCGTCGATGGAGGATATGAGTTAGAACCTTTAATGGCTTCCAACTCCATATTGATGATTTCTTCTGTTTATGCAGCATGTCATCAGCAATATTGGAACTGGATTTGGAGATATGGGTATCACCAATGGAATCATGCCCATTATCTGCTTGAAAAGTTAAAGCCTTCTGAGGGGTTTTATGTACATAAAGAGCTTTACTAATTTCTTCAATGTCACGCAACAATCGCCCGCCATTCAGATCCCCACTATTGCTTTTCCAAGACATCATCTTATTCACTGCCAGAACATAAATATCCAACCAAAATTCCAAATAAGCCAAAAAAAACAAAGACCCTTATTGACCAGGAAAAAATATTACTTTATCTATTTTTATGATGGTGGTGTCTAGACCAGCATGCTCCTTGACTATTCCATCTAGTATCTATTTCCTCCCAATAGCACAGGTACCAAGAAAATTTATATTATTATTTTTAAGGAAAACCAAAAACATAAAAATAAACCAAAATATCAACTACGCCTCAGATGAACATAAGCAATTAGGCAAAATGAAGAACTAAAATTGTCTTTATACTTTTATCTTCATTTCTTCAATTTATGAATACAACAGATCAGTACTCCCAGTAATTTTCCACGTACTATCATGAAAAAAAAATACTCAGTAGAGCACGGAAGTTTCAACAATAAGTATTTATACTTCTATTCAGAATATGGAAGTTTAACATGAAAATTTATGGCCCACGTTTAATATTATTTTGGTTTAATAAATAGTTGCTAAATCCTTAATTAAGGAAGTTATTTTGGATAACCCCATTTATACACTTGGATAGAAAACGGGAATTAACCGCTCAGTCCTATCTCTGCCAATCAAACGCATAAGGTAAAGAGAGAGAAAAAAGAAAACAGCTTTTGTCAAGAACAGAAGCTCAAGTTCGAAACTTTTAGAGATGGTAGACATTCAATGAATATGTTATTCTTTAATTAGAATTACACTTCTTTATTTTACACGTATGTACTGCATTCTTGAGATTGTTTTTTGTGAATGCATTATGTGGGCTCAAAGTATATTTAAATTCATGAGAACATATGGTTATAGCTCAATGGTTTTGCTGGCAGTAAGCAATTTCCTTTGAACCATACGGCATGGATAAGCATGTATTATTTGTGCTTATGTGATTTACATGAAAAAGACGTTGTAACTTCTTAAAAGAACAAAACTTCATTTGAAATTATATGGGAATCAATCATCTTTCTCATGTTGCTAAAGATTTCAAAAAGTTAAACTGGAATTGTTTCTATCAAGTTTGGAAACATTTCGTGAATGTGGTAGTTTAAGGCAGTTTACAAATTCACGTGTCATTAAGTGCGCAACTGCCTGAATTAAGGTTGAAGTTTATGAAATCTGATAGTGTTCAATTATTTATTTGGAATTATATATATGGGATTCATTAATCACCGAAGTGATCAAATCTTTATGAATAATTAATTCTAAAAATAATGATTAAACTTAAATTCAATTACGCATTAGTTTTGATGCTTATAACAGATATAAAACTTATGGTTTGACATTTTTGGTTATATGACATTTATGGATTACCGAAAGGTTGATTGTTTGTTTTATAACCATTAAGCATTAATGAGATAATTTAGATGTTCGTTAGTTTTATTTATTTATCCAAAGATAACAAATATTATTAATTGATGACGATTTAAAGATTATCAAATAATGTTAGATTCACATTTAAGTATCATTAGTATAAAGTTGTATTTTAATGTTCTGCTGGAAGGAGGACATCAATATACAGTTTAAGAGTACATATACCATTTTTGAATCTGATAGTATCTTTAACTCATCACTAAAGTATTAAGACAAATGTTCTATTTGCAGCATTTGCACTCTCCTTCCTCTTCTGTTACGACCTTTAATGGTCTTAACTTCTCAGATTGGTGCGAACATATCAAATTCCATCGGAGTTTTAGATTTTGATGTTACACTTTACATTGAGAAGTCAGTTGCTATTACTGAAACTAGTAGTGTTGAAGAAAGGTCTTATACTCTTATTATAAGCATTGCTATTACTGAAACTAGTAGTGTTGAAGAAAGGTCTTATACTCTTATTATAAGCATTGGGATTGGTCTACCATATCAGATGTTATGCATGCTAGGAAGTCAATTAATTAAGTATTCAATTATATTTTTTAAGTAGATTTATGAATATTTAGGGAATGAATATTGCGGGCAACATTAAGTCTACTCTTCCCAAAATTAGAAATGCAAAAGAACTTATGAAAATTGTGGAAGAATGCTCCCAAAACTGTTGAAAAGTCTATTGCCGGGACACTAATGAGTACTTTGACTACCATGGAGTTTGATGGTTCACGTACCATGCATGAGCATGTCAGTGAACTAACAAACATAGCAACAAGACTTGAGTCTTTAGGAATGGAAATGGATGCAAATTTTCTCGTACAATTAATTAGCAACTCATGAGTACTTTGACTACCATGGAGTTTGATGGTTCACGTACCATGCATGAGCATGTCAGTGAACTAACAAACATAGCAACAAGACTTGAGTCTTTAGGAATGAAAGTGGATGCAAATTTTCTTGTACAAGTCATAAGCAACTCATTACTGTCTGAGTATGACCCTTTTCAAATGAACTACAACACCATGAAAGACAAATAAAATGCACAGAATGTTGGTTCTGGAGGAAACAAGACCGAAGAATTAAGGAATCCACTCCATTAACCTTGTAAGCCATCAAGGAGTTGGAAGAAATGAAAGAAGCATGATAAGGAAAAACGCAACAGTTAAATAAGTCCTCCTCTCAAGTACATAAGAAGAAACACAAGAATGATAAGTGTCGTTTCTGTGGAAAACTTTAACACCTTTAGAAAGATTGCCTAAAACATAAGACAGAGGTCGAGAAGAAAGGTAAGCCTAGTGCTTTTACATGTCTCTAATCAAATTTAACTGAAATTCCTTATAATACTTAGTGGATTGACTTTGGTTGTATTGTTCATGTTTCTAAGATGATGCAGAGATTCCTTGCAACACAATCAGTAAACACGAATGAAAGATATGTATACAAGGGGAATAGATTGAAGGCTCTCGTCGAAGCTATTGGGGCTTACCGTTTGATCCTTGATACTAGGTGTCACTTAGATTTACTTGAAACTTGTTACGTACCTTCTCTTTTGAGAAATTTAGTTTCTTTGTCTAGGTTTTGTAAGACTGGATATACTTTTAATTTCGATAATGGATGTTTTAGTTTGTTTAAGTATGACCATCTCATTGGTACTTGTATTCTTTGTGATAACTTATACAAACTAAATCTTGATAGTCTATTTACTAAAACACTCTTAACTCTGCATTATAATGTTGGAAGTTGGAATCAAAGAAATTTAGTGAATGAACAATCTGCTTACTAGTGACATAAACGTGTAGGTCACATATACAAAGAAAGACTGAAGAGATTAGTTAAAAATGAAATTCTTCCATAATTGGATTTTACAAACCTTAACATTTGTGTGGATTGTATTAAAGAAAAACAAATAAAGCATACAAAGAAAGGAGCCATAAGAAGCACACGTCTTCTTGAAAAAATTCTACACATTGATTTGTGTGATCCTTTTGATGTCTCATCTATCAGTAAGGAAATCTTTTTATCACTCTTATTGACAATTTTTCACGTTATGGATATGTATTTATTGCATGAAAAGTCTCAAGCAATAAATATCTTAGAGGCACTTATTAATGAGGTTAAAAGAAAACTAGGCAAAAAAGTGAAAATAATCAAGTCAGATAGATGGAGGTTGTGAGTATTATGGAAGATATGATGAAGCTGAACAACACCCTGATCCATTTGGAAAATTCCTCAAAAAGCATGACATATGTGCTCTATACACATGTATGGCACACCACAACAAGGTGGTGTGGCAAGAAGGCGTAATCAAACATTAATGGATATGGTTAGGAGTATGTTTTTGTAATTGGCCCCGAGGCCTAGCTCAAGCGGCAAAAGGTGGAGAATTTGTGGCTTAGGTCGCAGGTTCAAGTCCCACACCATGCAAAGCGAAGCCTGGTATTTAAGTGGAGGGTAGAGGGGCGGGCCCATTATCCACCGAGCTTAGAAGGCTGTGATTGGTCCAAAGGGCGGGTCACAGACGGATTTCTCGGTTATCAAAAAAAAAAAGTATGTTTCTGTAATTCTCTTTACCTCTTTCATTGTAGTATGTAGACTTTAAGGACAATCGTTTACATGCTAAAAAGGGTTCCTAGTAAAGCAATTTCAAAAGACACCTTTTGAACTATGGATGGATAGGAAACCTAGTTTGAGGCACCTACATGTTTGGGATTGACTGACAGAAGTTAGAGTTTATAATCCACAAGAAAAGAAACTAGATTCAAGAATAATAAGTGGTTTCGTCATTAGTTATCTAGAAAAAAAAAAGGTATAGCTTTAATTGTCCTAATCATAGTACGAGAATGGTTGAAACTGAAAATGTTAGGTTCATTGAGAATGGTGAAGTTAGTGGGAGTGGAGAACCACATAAAGTGGAAATTAACAAAGTTTGGGGGCAAATTCATCTATCTTGCCTTTCTTCTAAATTTGTTGCTCCTCAAGTTGTTTTACAACCTAACAATCAACCAGAACAACAAATTAATGCTCCTGCTAATCACAATGAAGTCATAATTGATGAACCTGTGGTAGATGTACCACAAAAAGTAGCATAAAGAAAATCTCAAAGACAAAGGAGAGCTGCTATTTCTGATGGCTAATTGGTATATCTACAGGAGTTAGAAATTGACAATAATCCAATTTCATTTTCACAAGCCATTGAAATTAATAATTTTGATAA
This sequence comes from Solanum bulbocastanum, assembly GCA_037074985.1. Classification (NCBI taxonomy): domain Eukaryota; kingdom Viridiplantae; phylum Streptophyta; class Magnoliopsida; order Solanales; family Solanaceae; genus Solanum; species Solanum bulbocastanum. Next base: position 34,993,099 of record CM073604.1, read on the forward strand.
ATGATAAATTCTTATGAAAGATGAGTTGAAATCTATGGAACAAAGTTTGAAACCTTGTTGAGTTACCATACGACTCCAAAAGAGTTGGATGTACATGGGTCTTTAAGACCAAACACGACTCAATTGGCAACATCAAACGTCACAAGGCAAAACTTGTTGCCAAAGGTTTCACTTAGAAATATGACATTGACTATAAAGAGACATGTTCACCTGTCTTTAGAAAAGATCCACTCAAAATTATAATGGCTTTAGTAGCTCATTATGACTTAGAGCTACATCAAATGGATGCGAAAATTCTCTTTCTAAATGAGAATTTAGAGGATGGAGTTTATATGAATCAACCAAAAGGGTTTTCCATTAATGGTAAGAGACACATGTTATGTAAACTTCAGAAGTCAATATACAGACATTTTTTTTTTGAGAAAAGTAACAATTAGTCTATGTTTATCCACAAGTATACATACTACCTCAAAAGTGTAGTTCCCCTCCAAAAGTGTTGTAATTACATAGGATCCTATGACTACCAAGTTACAACCAGTCTATAGTTGTGCTGATTACTTCTGAGCTATCTAAGACAACTTGTTTACACCAAAAATAATACAGAGCTAAGCAATTAAGTTTAAATCTTTGCATGTTGCTCTGCTTTCCTTCAAAACATCACCGGTTCCTCTCTAGCCATACTGTCACCATATACATGATGGGTCAATCTTCCATCTCTCCTCCTTTCTTCCAGCATTTCCATCCCTATTCCAACACTTCAAAACCTCTTTGATCCTTCCTGGTTTCACCCATTTGATCTCTCATTCTCTCTCATATTGGTGAACATTTGCCACAGCTGGTTTGTCCATTTGTAGCGTAAGAAGAGATGGTTGACTGTCTCTCCTTGCTCCACACAAAAAACACCATGAAAACCTCTTTTGTTCAAGTTCTCATGTGTCAAACCTGCCTCCTTAGCTAAAAACCAAGTAAAACAGTTTACTTTATAGGGTATCTTAGTTTTCCATATCATCTTCCAAGGCCATTCTACTTCCTCAATGCCAACTGTGTTGAGATCTTCATATGATGAGTTAACAGTTAAACACCCTTTGCTCCCCACATTCCATACCAGTGAATCCTCTTTCTCAGACAATACTTAAACAAGCTTTCTGGCAATGGTATCTTAAGTTTAATGAAACTATTGTCATCTTTGAATTTAAGGAAAACATTGTTGATCGGTGTATATATCTTATGGTGAGTGGGAGTAAGTTTATGATGCTAGCCTTGTAAGTTGATGACATCTTGCTTGCTACTAATGATCTTGGTTTATTGCATGATACCAATAAATTTCGCTCAAACAACTTTGAATCGAAAGATATGGTAGAGACATCCTATGTAATTGGGATAAAAATATTTCTATTTTGGATAGATCACAAGGATTGTTGGGGTTGTCTTAGAAAGCCTATATGAATGAAGTGTTAGAGAGATTTAGAATGGAAAAATGTTAATCAAGTCCCGTTCCAATTTAGAAAGGAGATAAATTTTATAGCACACGTGTTTTAGTTTTATGGCCCACGTTCAAAATTACTTTGGTTTGATAAACAATAGCTAAATTCTAATTTAACTAAGGAAGTCATTTTGGATAACCCCATTAACCCACTTCAATGGAAAGTGGGAATTAACCGCTCCATCTCTGCCATTCTGAAATAGAAGCAAAGAAAGAAAAAAAGAATACTGTTTCGATTCAAGTCAAGAACACTACGGCCGATTCTGGTATGTGTTTCTTAACTGAATTTCTTAAATGTACTTCTGAAAATTATATAGTTCCACCCTCCTGAATAATTGATAGGATTTCATGATAGATTCCTTATATATACAATCTGTAATTGATGAAATTCCTTACATAACATCATAATTATGTAAAAACAAAGAAGTAAATTTTTTCTAAGTTTAATTCTTATTTTCTACAATTTATTTCCACAACAAAATCAAATAGCTAATTCAACAACAAAGTTTCAATTTCAGTGACAGTAAATAAATCCAACTAATAACACAAATCAAAAAGGGTTGAATCTAAAGAGAGAAAAAAAAGACTTACAGTAGTGAGATCCAACATAGAAGAGCAAGAGAAGATAGGAGATGAGTTGACCGCTTATTTTAGCTAAAGCTTTCTGGGTTGCCCGATTGATGATGCTACCCTCTGCTACTTTTTTTTTTATCTTCTTTGCTGTTTTCTTCTTACTGGATTTCGTGTTCGTCTGCAATTCCTCTGGCAGCGCCTTACTTTTCACGCGGCCAACAACGCCACCTCTGCCTAACCAATTTTGTTTTGCGTTCTCATTTGGAAGACCATAAGGAAATTCTCAAAGCAAAACGTGACGTAAAAATATTTTTTTTGTTTTATTAGAAGAATATTATTATTATTTTTTTTTTGGTAAAACACTCTAATTATGCTTTAAATGCCCCATGAACAAATTTTCAAATGAATTAAATACCATCTTGATGGGTGATGTGGCACTTGGCAAGTGAGTGCATTCATTCTTCTAAAAGTACGTGAAGAAATTAGAAAAAAGAATTATAAAATTATACATATAACATATTTTTATCGGCCATTATTTAAATATTATTTTTTTGATATATTAACTTTGTGATTTCTCCTAATTAAATATGTTACATAAAGCAGGTTAATATTGACATCAAACGGGAGAAATAATTTTCTAACATTTTATCAAAAAGAAATTTTTTTATACTTAATAGATCTAAGAAATCATTTTATTTTATCAATTTACTAGAGGATGATCTCTTTTCGTTAAAAAAAAGAAAGAAGAGAAAATACACCAAATTCCTTATGAACTTGGCAACGAAATCTATTTTAACACTTTAATTACATAAGCATTAAATGCCTCCCTTAATATTTCCTCTGTCTCTAATTATTTATCTACTTTTCCTTTTATAGTTGTCCTTAATTACTTGTTCATTTTGACAAATAAAAAAAGGACAATTATTTTACCTATTATGCCCTCAATTAAATGATTAATTACTTTAAAAAATGTAAACTTTTCATCCATTTCATAATTAATAGGGGTAAAATAGTAAACTCACTATGTCATTAATTATTTTCTTAATAGGTGTGTCAATTCAAAAGTGGACAAGTAATTAGAGATAGAGAAAATAACTTTGAAATGTATTATGTACCACCAGATTATAATACCACTCTTACCTAGCACATTATAGTCATGTAAGTGCCACAACATATTTATGTCAGCACCATGTTATTAACTTTTTTTTAAAAAAAATAATTAATTAAAAATATATTTTTTAAATCAAAATTTGAAATGTGGACCCATTTTTATTCCCCTTTCTCCTCCTTCCTTCTTCTTCGCCATTTTTAGGCTCTAGCGCTTCATTGCTCTTTTTTTTTTTTCCTTCTTCACCATTCAATTTAAATTCCCCCCCCCCCTCCCACCCACCCCGCCATTCCCCTCAAATCTGCCTTGTGGGAAAATGATTTTTTTTAGAAATTATTTTTGTCTTGACAACTTAAATAAAAAATGAAGTTATTTAAGAATTAATTTGATTAAATTTCTTTTTATAAAATTAATTTGATTTAATTTTATTTGAAAATTTAATCATATGAAATTATGAATATCCTTAACATAAAAGATACAAAATCTACATTAATAACTCGAGATAATCTCTAGAAATCTATATATTACAATAAAGCTGGATATGAAAACGGTGGTGTGGCTCTCTCTAAGGGCATGATTCTTATTTATCTTTTTTGTAATTTTTTTCATGACATTTTTCTCTTATTTCTTTCAATTATTTTATTTTCATACCTCTTCAATTATATAAATTTTTCCTTTAATAACTATTACTTAATAATGGTCATAACTCCTAACCTTTCATATTCATAACCTTCAAATAATTTAATATGCAAATTTATGTCATCTTAAAATCACACTTATAAAAACCTATTTTGAGACATATGTGATGATTATTTATTTATTTTCATTTTTCCTTATTTTTCATCTTTTATCTCTTTTGTTGGTTAATTTTTTGTCTTCTTTCAATATCTAATTTTGTAGGAGAAACATCTATAATGAATATTGTTAGACGCTTTTGTATAGTTTGATTTTACAAGGTAAAATTATTAGATATGCCTAATATAGTCATCACTTTTTCTCTTTTGCATTTACACATTCAATATTATTTTTTTTGAATTCATGATAATATATATCATAGAGTTTTTTGGAAAAAACTGTTTGAATTTTTCTTTTTTGCTTCTCTTTGTAGTTTATAGAGATCTTTTTTTCTTCTTTTTGTAGTTTTTGGGGCATTAGGTTATGTTATGTTGATAACAAGATCTTTCCTTTATCTTTAACTTATAATTAAATATTCTTTTAAGTTTTTATATGATTAGTTAACTTTATATATGTGTGTGTGTGTGTATGTATATGTATATGTATATTGTTGTTGTTGTAAGGTTAACTTATTTTGTTTTCATGTCAGGATATTATTGAAAATAGAAGAGAAAACACATAAAAAAAATCCTGAACTTGGTCCGATAACTTACTTAGCATTTAAACTACACGGACGTTTAAATACCCAATTAACATCTTTGAAGTGAATTAAAAACCACCCTAAGATTATTATACCACTCTCACTTGCCACATCATAGCCTTATAAGTGTCACAACATAGTCTTGTCAGCACCACGTCATTAATTAATTTTTTTATTAATTATTTTCACAAATTTTCTTTTACACTTTTTAAAATTAATTTACACTAAGTAATTAATTACAAATGCATTTTCTAAAATTAAAATTTAAAACGTGGATCTATTTTTATTTCCCCCATACCCAGCCCCTTTTTATTTCCCCCCATACCCAACCCCCACCCACCCCCTTCACTTATTTCTTCTTCCTTCTTCTTCACCATTTCTAGCTCTAAACTGTTCATTTTTTTCCTCTTCATATTTTCCAACGAGCTCCACCACACCTCTTATTTCTCTTCCTTTCTTCGTCTTAATCGGTGAACCAACAAGTTTTTTTAGCTTCGATGAAAATCGATAAAATTTATATGTGTGAAATTGACGTCAATAATAAGATGTTGGTGTTGGGTTTTGTAGATTACTAAAGAGATGGTGATAATGAAGTAGCTGATAGAGTTGAAGATGAAGATGGAGGAAAAAAGGATGTTTCAATGGAGAAGAAGCTTATTGGGGAAGACTATAAAATGAAGAGAAAAAAAATTGAAAATTTTGTGGGCCAATAAAAAATTTCATATAGTTTAATAAAAGTTAATATATTAAGAAAATAATATTTAAAATATTAATTATATATAAAAAAAATGACATGTTTATGATTTTATAATTTTTTCTTTTTGAATTCCTTCATACGCTATTAGGTGAGTGAACTCACTCTCTTTGCCACATCATCCCTTAGGGGTGCATTTAATTCACTTCAAAGATGTTAAGGGGGTATTTAAACGTCCGTGTAGTTTAATATCTAAAGTAAGTTATCCGACCAAGTTCAGGAGGGTTTTTATGTATTTTCTCAAAATTGAAGCTGAAAAGAAAGCCAACATATATATGTATGCTACTCAATAAAGCATGTGTATATAATTTTGTAGTCATGTAAATCAATTTTTAATAACTATTGTGATAGAACATCAGAATGTGAAGTTAATTCATAATTTTTAAAACATTGTGTAATTTATAAAAAAGATGTTTATTGATATGAAAATTTATAGTCTTCATATTCTTAGTTTTTTTTATTACTATTAATATTAGAAGTTCTCAAGTTTTTGAGATTTTCAAAGATCACTATTACAATATGTTTGGTCAGAAATTGAAATACAAAAGTATTTGTTTAGGATAAAAAAGATTTAGTAAAGTTGTTCTCTCTCAACCTACTTTCTTTACCAATATAAGAATTATCTTAGATATAAGAAAAGTGGTGTATTACATCTCTTTGACTTAGAATCTTATTTATCATTTTTTTTTCTCATTTTTTTTTGGCAATTTCTCTATTTATTTATTTATTTCTTATTATTGTACAAAAATGAATGTATCATTATCAATATGGGCTCCGGGCACCAGGTGGGAAGCAAAAAAAAAAAGAATGTATCATTACTAATACTCCTTCATTGATTCATATTTTTTTCTAATATAAAAATTTAAGTATCTTTATTTTCCGTACATTAATGATTTTTTATGATCATAACTCCTAAATTATATTAATAATCATGTTAATGATATCATTTGATATTTCATATTGTTGTCCTCTAAAAAGAGGCATTATAAAAAAAATGATCAAATTTATATGTATAGTAAAATTAGGAATTATGTACATATAAATAATTAAAAAAAAATAATTTTCTTAACTCTCTCTTTTTTTTTTTTAAAGAAAAACTTTAAATTTCATCATTTAATTTTCTCAATAAAAAAATTATGTTAAAAGTGTTTAGAAATCATATATATAAATTAATTTTCTTCTTCACAACATAAATGGGGTGTAAATAAGGATAATAAGAGTCATATTTTTTTCTTTTTTCCTTCTACCATAATAAATGTGAATAGATGATTAATGTGTATTAAATTTATCATTATTGAAAGCAAATAAAAGTTTCTTTTATTTTTTTCCACATCAAAGAAGGAGTTATCCTTTGGAGAGTTGTTAGTCCAATTTATTTATAATAATTACCACGATAATATTTCAACAATATAAATAATTGTATTTATGTTGACAAACTTTTTATTGACCTATCTTCAAAATTGCATATACGTATTATTTTAAAAAAATATTTTCTTTGTCGCTCTTTGATAATCTCTATATAATTGGATTAGATAAGTATCACACCAAGTCACTAAATGATATCATGACTTATTTTTTATATCTCATTTTACGTTATGTGTTGAACTTTTTTTTTTTTTTTTTTTTATAAATGTAACCTCAACCATAACGTTGCACTATTGCAACTTAATTCTCTCTTCTCACAATGTCTCTACAAGAATGAGAGTTTACATACACAAAATTTAATATCAATTGATTTTATGAGACACAAATTGTATTAGATGAGTGTCAATACGAACATCAAATATCAAAAAAAATATATATCTCTAACTTTTGAATTTTGTGCATAACTATGTTAGAATATGATACAAGTATTTCTTTCTCGCCGTGATTTACCACAAAGGTATCTTTATTTATTTATTTTCATTATTGTGTCACTTAAACAAAAAGAAAGTCACGTAATTTATGATCGAATAGATTTACTATTGTTGATTGAACCAATAATGTTGCTATAAAAATTATTGAATTTAGTATAAAACTATGATATTAGATTGTCAATTAGCTGAAGTTTTTCATATCAACATTTATATTTTCAACTTTTTAATCAGTATGAAAATTTCTTTTTAGCAACTTTTTTGAATAAATAATATCAAAGTCGTATTTTAATTTGTATTTCTCTCTTTTATTATATTATTTATTAAAACATTTATCAAATAGTGACATTAATTATTTAAAAAATATATTTAAACACCAAGTACGCTAGTTTAGTATTAAAAAAAGACAAATTTCATATCATGCTTTCTAAATTATTTTAACATATAACATTATATTTTTCATTTATGTTTTGTTAAAATCTTGAAAACTACTTTTGACAGGAAAAAAAATGTAATAATTTTTTTGTTGAGTAAAAATATAAGTATTTGACGAATAAATTTATGTCAGAAATGAAAAACAAATGGAGAGGAAAAAATATATTGTATAATAGTATTCGTAAAATGTTTTAGCATAATTTATGTTTAAAAATAAAGTTGGTGTCTTTTTTTTTTTCTTAATTATTTTGCTGCTTTTTTACCCCATGTTTGATCTCATTACATCTTTATTTATAATTTTACTAGTAAACACATCCGTGTTTCATGCGTACCTCATTAGATTTATGAATAATCTTTTTTAAAAAAATATTTTGAGTCAAATATTATTACCATTAAACCCAATAAATTATATTTCAACTTATAATCCACTACCTATGCTTTTACTACTTTAAATATAGTTGATTTCGTATAATCTATTTGGTATGTTATATTTAAAAACGTGTAAAGAAAGAAAAATAATTTCAAGAAATTTGCTTTCTGTTCGTGCGTCTGCAATAAATTCTAAATTATATTTTTAGGATGGAGTTAAATTTCACGGTGTTCACAAAAAAAAATAATGAAAAAAATTGCTCTAAATAAATAGATAAACAATAATTTAATAAAATCATAATTTACATTCTCTAACTTTTATAACACGTCATACATATATATATATATATATTACTAAAATTCCTAGAGTGGAAATATATAACTAATTTCAAGTCATGTTTACCATATTATTTTATCTAAAAAAAATTAGTACATCTTTTATAATCTGCTGCTTGTAAAATAATAAAAGGTAGACTTTTATTTTGGTGAAAATCATCTTCAGTATATTGAGAAATAATATCAACACTACACAAGCAATCCAGTAGGAATACCATATTTGCATTATTCAACTAATAATATACTACACTTAAATTTTTTAATCTAGCATGAATCTAATATGAAAATCAAACATTCAAGATAAAAAGAATAGATACATAATAATTATTATTACAGAACGAAAAAAAAAAAAACAATAGTTGCAATATACCAAAACTGTTTGTACACTTTTATAAATATATATAATATATAAAAAAGAAATAATGCTAATAAAATTGTTACTTGTAGCAACTAAGTAAGATAAGATAAAATACATTACTTGCACATTAATTAATTTAGGGGGTTATCCACATGAAAGGTTTTGAAGTCATGAATATTATTAATTACCAATTAAAAATAGAAGTTACAGAGACCAAGAAATGTGAATTATGGAGAATAATAATACTATTGAGTAATTATTTTTAGAGGAGGTTTTGGAATTATTTTTTAAAATATCACACTGGTGAAGAAAAATAAAGAAAATGCTAGTAAAAAGTTTAGAAAAAAGATAAATCTTTAAAGGTACCACATCATCTTGTTTATATCTAATATTCTAACTTTATACATAGATAGATATATTGGTCGTAATTAAATAATAAAGAGAAAATAACTTAAAATATTTTTTTAAAATGTTATTTTAAAATAAAATGGAAAATTAATTTATTAAGAGTGAAAATTAGAAAGACGTGAGTTATGGATAGTTACTCCTTATAAAGAGTTTTTATTGTAAATGTTCCTCCATTAATAAAAAAATTATTTGTATTTAATTAAGTAAACTACTTTTACAAAAAATCAATTAGTTTAAATAAGAAAAAGGTCAATAAAGGAGACAAAAGATAAATGTCACATCACTTTTTTATGTTTCTCATTTACAATAATTAAGAGAACTTAAAGAAATAGCATTTTTAGTTTTAAATATAATTAATGTGAGTAAGGGGAAATTTTTTCTTCATTCTTTTCACTAAATAATTTGTTTATTAACGAAAAATTTTAAAAATACTAAAAAGATGATTTATTTATTATTTATTTTGTGACTGTTTTTTAATACGATAAACCATATCATATATTTTTAGGGGCAGCAATATGCGATAGTTATGAGAAATGTTTCATGTGTAATATTATATCTTTCAATTGTGACAGTAATTAAAATATTAATTTGAACTTGACAAACAAATATACACAAAAATAAAACCATATAACTTTTCATCTTATTCATTCACATAATAATAAGAAAAATAAGAGCAAAGTAAAATGAGTAAAAATACTAATTGAGCTTTCTAATATGTTAGTTATTAGAGTTTCATAATTTAATTTTTGTTGAATAACAGGAAATTATATATCTAATCAAAATAAAAGAAAAAAAAATAGAATAACATTAATTGAAATCAAAACAATTCATGAATGAATCCTCAAAATATTTGGAAATCATTCAAACTTTTGTGCTAATATGACCATCTCTCTTGATGAAATCTTTCAAGATAATTAAACTTCCTTCTTCATTTTGATGAACTTGTACCAAATTAATGTGAACATCCATGTGATGAATCTTGAAGAATATATCTATGATCTTTATCAAAATGAAGACCACATGGTGACATTATTAAGTACATGATTGATGAAAAAGATGAAGAAAAAACAATTAAAAAGAGGAAAAAACTATACTAATAAAAAGAAAGAATGAGAAAATGAAAATGAAAATGAACATTGAACATTGAACATTGAACATAAAAAATTGTTATTTATAGATTGTGTAAAGCACAAGAATAATTAGAAATAAGTTGAAGAGACATATTATTTAAGTAGGGAATGTAAATAGATGGAGGTTTTGTTGTAACTTACTAGATATAATTAGAATAGTAAATATGATTGAATTATTTAATTAATAAACAAATTATTTAATGAAAAAAAAGGAACATAAAGCCAAAAAAAGGAGAAAAAAAGATAAATAGAAATGGAGGCCATCGAGAGGTGCTACATCACCTTATCTATGTTTCACATTTATATATATATATATATATGATTGTGTCGGTTATAAAAAACAGAGAGAATTTTTAACTTTAGATTAGAAAAATGATATTAGTAGATATGTAAAACACATATCATGAAAATAATTATATTAATGAGGAGCCAAAATTAGTGAAATATGAGATTTTCTCACAAAAATTAGTGGATTTTTTCCCTAACTTATTATTTTAACTATGTTTGAGAGCCTTGTTAAATAAAATTTAATTTAGACCTTTAGTTTTTAAATATGACAATTGTCACTCATCTAAATATACACTTGATGTAACAATATCCAAACACGAAAACTAAACGATTACAACCCTAATTCATGGTGGCGACGAAAGGCGGCCAACCCTCACCGGGGGTTGATTTTCTACTACCAAATTCTTAATTCCCTCTCCTACCATCAACCCTATCCTAACATCAAAAAATCAATTCAACTGTTAACTCTATTATGACTAAAGAGAAAATCTTTGCAGATACTTTGAATGATAATAAGATCCTAGAGGATAGCTGGTTAATGAAGGAAATAACTTATGTGGAAGGTACTCCACAAGTAAAATGGACAGAGTAGGAAGTAATTAAGATGACTCATATTGAAACACTCCAATTTGCAGTAATTGGGAAGTTCTCATATGAATGGACAGATCCTGAAGAGTTGAAAAGGATTATTCCTCAACAATGTGAGTTGAAATGTGATTGTCAAATAGGATTGCTACGGAGTAAGCATATTCTTATTAGGCTAACAAAAAAAGAGGACCATGTTAACATGATCTCGAAAGAGACTTTCTACATAAACTGTAAAGATGGGTACTCATACTTGATGTGTACCCTTATTTATGATTCGAGATTTAAGGTTTCTAAAGAGACAACTATGGCGATGGCATGAATTTCATTTCCTAACCTATTGCCAAAATTCTTTGTGAAAGAATGTTTGTTTTCAAATGTTACAGCAGTTGGTAAACCAATCCAATTGGATCAAGCAACAATAAAGAATACGAGGCCTAGTTGTGCACGTGTAAAAGTGTTGATGGATCTCAAAGGAAATTTTCCTACTTCATTGCAGATGAATATAGAAAATCCAAAAACGGGGGAAATGAGGTCAAGTTTGATAACCATCCAATACGATTATGTCCCTAAATATTATTTGGAGTGCAAAATACAAAGACATAACGCAATTAACTGTACAGCAGGGGTAAATGAAAGAAGAAAGGAAGAGCATGCAAAACAATTTTGAAATGATACCAATATAGAGCAACAACCATTCTTCAAAAAGGAAATGCCAAAATTATTTCAAGTTGGAAGGTAATATGGGATCCGGATAACTGGACTGTAGTTAAATATATAAGAGATTGTCCCAGTAAATCAAACAAATCTACCACTGTGGTGAGTAGCAAATTTTGTGCTCTTGCACATGAAGAAGAATACATATATGATATCAACAAGGGAAAAGATAAGTCACAACAAGATATTATAGAATTACAAAAAGGATAATTAGCTAAAGAATGGGTAACTAAGTCTTTTGGACCTGTGTTACACGGAGGAAAATACAATGCAAAGAGCAAATAGGGAACAACATAACACAAAAACATATGAGCAAAAATGAAGCAAGTCTAAAGGATAATGGCCAAGAACCTCAATCCAATTCAACATTGACATCTGCACATGTAGAAGATAGCAAAATGAGTGTAGAACATAAGGGAGTGTACAGCCATAAGGAAGAGATCAACATTCCGTCCAGTCAAGAAGAGGAAATGGGATTCACATTAATGATCATAAGTCAAATAATTATTTAGCTATTGTGCCTTTCCCTACTCCTATTCAGACAAAAGACATTACAATGACAATACCTCAATCTCTTAATGAGGTTCTTCATAATATTCTCACCCACAAAGAATTAGAAATCGAACACCTCAAATTATGTGACACAAACGTTCAAGTAGAGGACCTTTCACCTTGAAGTATTAAATCAATAAAGTCTGCAAAGAAGCATAAAAAATAAGGTAATGGAGAATCTTTTCAATCTATCAAATCTCAGCCTAAGAGGCAGGTGACACATAAAAAATAATGTTGTCAATGAAGGCCCTTATATGAAATATTAGGTATGTGAGGACTCAAAAGGCATTCCAAAGGATCCAGATATTAATAATTTTCACAACTTCAGTTTTGTTGCTCTAATGGAACCGTTTCAGCATGTGGGTGGCTTGAACAGATATAATAGAAGATTGAAAATGGCAACGGGGTATGCCAATAGTAATGGTAAAATTTGGTTATTTGTGAATCATGGATTTGATGTAACAGTGAGAAATTTTGAGCAACAACTTTCTATATCTTAGAAATCAGAATTCTAACTCAACAACATATGTTACTATTATTTATGAAAAATGTGACCCTTATCAGAGAATGCAGCTACGGGAAGATATTTCCCAAATAGCTGACGGTCTGCAATATCCATGGATAATAAGAGGGGACTTCAATGTGGTTCTTAATGAGGAAGAAAAAATTGGTGGTTGACTAGTGACAGGGAATGAGGTTGAAGATTTTAAAAATTGTATTGAATCTAATGAGCTATATTTGGTTCAATTTAAAGACAGTCCATTTATTTGGTGGAATGTTAGGATCGGAAGTGATTGCATCTTTGAGAGATTAGATATAATTTTTGTTAATAATATGTTGCAAGACCAATTCAATTTCTCAGAAGTGGAACATCTTTCTAAAACTAGATTAGATCATGCTCCACTATTATTCTCATATGAAAACAGAGATTCCAGATTAATCAAACCTTTTAGGTTCCTGAATTTTTGGACTGAGCATAGGGATTTCAAGGATGTAATCAAACGGAATTGGGATGATGAGTATTCAACCAACTATTTTTTTGATTTCAAGAGGAAGATTAAGAAAGTAAAGGCTGCTCTTTCTTTATGGAGTAAGGAAACTTTTGGAGACATATTCAAACAACTCATCATCAGAGAGGAAATAACAAGAATCAAGGAAAAACACTTTGAGGAATTTCCCTTTGCTGAAAATAGAGTTATTATGCATAGGGCAAAGGAAGGTTGAAGATACTAGATATTTGCTTCTAGAGGAGAAATTTTGGCAACAAAAGGTCGGGTATGATTGATTTGACAGTGGTGATAAAAACATAAGATTCTTTCATAGCTTGGTGAAAGGGAGAAGACAAAGAATGAAGGTAACAAGAATTCAGAATGCAAAAGGACATTGGTTGAAAGATGAAAATGCAATGGCTCAAGAGGCAATAACACACTTTCAAAACCAATTTCATCAAGACAAAAATGCCACTAATATCACCTTGCTGGACCACATACCAGAATTAATTTCTGAGGATGAAAATACTGAGTTAGGGATTGTTTCAGATGAAGAAGAAGTGAAGAATGTTGTTTTTAATTTTAATGATGACAGTTCTAGTGGTCCAGATGGACTTATAGGTAGATTATACCAAGTTTGTTGAGACATTATAGGCAATGATATTTGTAGAATGGTGTGTGAGTTTTATATGGGCAGCTCCTTACCTAGGATCATTACGCATACTAATTTGATTCTCATTCCCAAAAAAGACATCATTCAGTCCTTTTCAAATATGAGACCTATTAGTTTAACTAATTTCATTAACAAGATCCTATCCAAAATTATACATAATAGATTGAAAAAGATTCTCCCAAAACTGATTTCTACTAACCAATCTGGATTTGTTAAAGGCAAAAGTATCATTGAGAATGTTCTATAGGCTCAGGATTTTGCCACATATATTACTACGACAGGAAAACCTGAGAATGTGATTAGAAAGCTGGATATGTTTAAGGCCTATGATAGGGTTTCTTGGTATTTTCTTATGAAAGTACTAAGGAAAATGGGATTTTCTAATAGAGTGGTAGATTTGATTTAGAGATTGCTAGCAAATAATTACTACTTTGTGCTTCTTAATGGTCAATCATATGAATTTTTTCATTCAACTAGAGGAATTAAACAAGGGGATCCTTTATATCCAACATTATTCATCATTTCATTAGAGGTCCTACATTATTCATTATTTCAACAGAGGTCCTTTCTAAAGCTCTCAATACTCTATTTGAAGACCCTGATTTTGATGGTTATGGGATGCCTAAATGGAGTGCTAATCTCAATCATCTAGATTTTGCTAATGATACCAATATTTTTACCCCTTCAAACATATATTCTATGGAAAAATTATGTCTAATTTGCAGGATTATGAGAAGCAATCAGGTCAAAAGATCAATAAGGAAAATATTTCTTATTATGTACACCAAAATATATTAGTAACCTTTGCTAATCAAGTGGAATAGATTACAGGGATGGTAAGAGGACAATTCCCTATGATATATATATATCTAGGATACCCTATTACACATTCTAGAAAGAGAAAGGAGCACTCAGAATTATTTAATAAGATTAAAGGTAGATTGCAAAGTTGGAAAGGGAGAATTCTTTCATATGGGGTAAGGAAGTCCTTCTTACTAGCGTTCTTCAAAGCATCCCTATCTACATTCTTTATTCTATCACCCCCCCCCCCCCCTCTCCCTCCAAATATGTCATTAATGAGATTCATAGAATTTTTGCTAAATTCTATTGGAGTAATAAGGAAGATAGCAGAAAAAAAACACTAATCTAAATGGGTGAATATGTATCTTTCTAAACATGAGGGGGTTTAGGATTTAGGTCCATGTTTGATCTATGAAAGGCTATATACGCAAAGTTATGGTGGAATTTCAGAACTCAAGGTGGTTTGTGGTCCGATTTTATGTGGACAAAGTATTGTAAGAAACAAATTTATACCTTTGTTCAATGGAAAGAAGGTTCTCAAATCTGGAAGCATATGCTTGAGAATAGGGAAATACTAGAGCAACATATGTGGTGGGAACCTAAAGGAGGTACTTCTACTATTTGGTATGATAATTGGTCTAACCTGGGACCTTGTACTTACATGCAGTTGAGAAGCAAACTTGTCACCCCATGAAAAATGTTGAGGAATTTCTAACTGAGGATGGGTGGGACTATACAACAATGATAGATTTTGTCCCTGAGTATGTTGTAGAGCATGTCCAGTCTAATCTGCACCCATCATATCTCAGTAATCAAAGTGACAAAGCTTGGTGGACTAAAACAAATAATGGCAATAGTTTTCTGTTAAATCAGTTTGGGAACTGTTGAGTGACAATAAAAGAGAGGATTGAAGACATGGTAAATTTGTGGATAAAAGGTTGCTTGCTTGGAGAATTTGGTTTGAAAATATCTGTATGGCAAGCTTATCTAATGCATGGATGGAATCCTGATTAATCTTGGGACTGTAGGTGTTGTATAAATTCGGAAGAAAAGACTATTAATCACCTATTTGCTATCAAAATTTGGAACTATTTTAGCAGTGCTATTGGAATTGTGGACCCTATGCTAAATTTGAAGCAATTTATAAGGTTATGGAGTGTAGGAGAAGGAAACTATAAAGTGAAGGCGGTTTGCCAAGCTATTCCTATCATTATTCTTTGTTTCTTGTGGAAGAGCAAGAATACTATTATTCATGGAGGATCCTATTCAAAATTTAGAGTATGGGATATTAATGATACAATTAATAAGTTCATTTATACCAGATTTAGAGTTAACTATGGCAGCAGCTCTTGGCCTCTTAGTCTTTCAGAATTGGAACAACAATTGCGTAACATTTTTTTCTAGAATTGTTAGATGGGATCCTCCTCCTATTAATTTATTGAAGTGTAACACTGATGGAACATCTAAAGTGAATCCTGGCCCTAGCTCAACAATTTTTTTTAACAGGGATCATATTGGTAATCTGGTGGTTGCTAAAGGTTACAAAATTCAAGATACTACTAATATAGTAGCTGAAGCTAGAGCTATAAGGGAGAGTCTCAATTACTGTATTGAACATGGAATTGATAATATTATTATTGAGACGGACTCCTTAGATATGGTGCATATTCTAGAGGGCAAGTGGGAAGTGCTATGGAATGTCGCAATGGAAGTTAGCATCATAAGGAGATTGACAACTAATATCTCAGCAAGATTTAAACATTCCCACAGGGAAGGAAATACTTTTGCCGATTTTTTTGCTAATTTGGTTTTCTCTTTTGCAGGTGATTTTCAAATTAACAACTTTTAGAAAATTCCTAGTGCAGGAAAGAAGATACTCAATTTAGACAAATATGGTACATCATACAAAAGAAGGAAACTACAAGTTAACAAATTTAAGAAAGTGCATGTAACACCCAGAAAACTCATAGGTGAAACTAGAGCATTACGTGAGAGTTTTTGAGTTTGATATGGGATTTGAAAGTATAAAATGGTTTCCCAAAATTAGGTTAAGGGGTTTAAGGGTTAAACGTCAAGGTACGACCCCCAAGGACCAACCAAGGGTCCTTGAGGAGGACCCTAAATCCTAACCCCCAAGACTCCCCAAATCTACCCAAGCTGCCAAAATAGGGCCACCTACAGCCAGTAGGTGGACCCACACCCTGTAGGTGGGGGTCGTGGGTCAGGCCCTCAAGATTAGGCTGCATATACCCACCTATGGACCTGCAGGACGGGGCATAGACCGACCCACAGTGTAACGACCTTTTCCAACTACCATATGCAAATAAATCACGAGATATTTTTATGCATATATTGTCCTCATGCAAGTAAATAATGATAATAAAAATATATCATCAACTTTCGAGTACCCAAAATAATTGGGTTCATGCTTCATACGATCATTTCAAACAAGTAGGACATGTAATATATTACAAGCTTGGGCGTACATACCCCAAATAAACCAAACATATAGCCATACTTAGATTACAACCCATGGACATGATACGGTTAGGCTTCAAAATCGAATGGAAATATACATCACATAGATCATGTATAAGTATCAAAATTTATACAAAATATATATGCTTATATGCAAATGTGATCTTCTTAAAAGTTCTCAAAATTTCCATCTCCCATGGCCATCCTCATGCCTCCTCTCGATCAGCCCCTACGATAGAAACAACTATCGCTAAGCATATACCTTAGTGGTGTAAAAACTATAGGGTTAGAATCCTCAAAATTCACCAAGCTACCTTTTCCAAGTCAATGAGTATTATACTTGAAACATAATAAATAAATCAAGTAACAATAGATAACAAGTATCAAGTTTTATATTCCAAGATACAAATGTCAAGAAGCTCATAGCACCATTTTCCAAGAATTTTAATAGCAAGGCTCGCCCCATATATACTTCATGTCGTCACACCCAGCACAAGCAAGTATCAAAAAGGACCGAAGCCCTGTATCAAGAGAACCAAGAACCATATTAAAAATGGCTTTCTAGTTCATACTTAAAATGGATAACTTCTATTCCTAAGACGAACTACAAATCCAGAGTCAAGATGGCAAATAATCTGAATCAAGAGGCCTACCAATAGTGACAAAGCCACAGCCACAAGAAGGACATAGTCCCAACAAGAGTGTCAAGTGATCAAACAATCCGTATGAGTGGCAAGTTACACAAGCATCATACCAACACTACAATGCAAAGCGACAAGAGGTAGCTGAGGTATCAAGATCAAATTTCATATATACCAGCCATTACAAGAGTGTAAGTACAAGTTTATACACAAACCTCAATACTTTAGCGTAGCAACAGTCCAACCAACTTTGTAAGCTCAAATCGGAGACCAACCAACGTATCAAGGTCCTCAACTTGTTCATAAGTATATATATAAAAATACAATTAAATGACTTCTTTAATTCCTAATATCTCAATAATATCGAAATAAAACAGGATTATCATCACAAGTAAGCTCAGCCCACACAGATACGACTTTGTTCCTAAAACAGTGATTTTGGCCAGTTTAGTGCCCCATATTGTAACATAGATTTGAACAGGAAAACGACAAAACTAGACTTTGTAACCTTCATGAAAGATGTAGATACATCTCTTAAGATTGCAACGCAACAAAAATCACCAAAAATACATTTTGTACAGAAATATATCATCAATACACTAACAGTGGTTCCTACCGAATCTCTAAATCCGAAGTCTGAACAAAACTTGTCCTGCGTTGCGTCCCAAATTTCAAACGTAACACACACTACTCAACATCAAAAATAGAGAAATCTGGACAGAACCTGTTTGTATTGCATCCCATTTTTCGAATCCATAACAGCTAAATTAGAATTTTACATAAACATAAGAGTTGTAGATACATGAATCATCTTTCCAAAACATATTTATTCACTCAAAACGGAGTTCTAAAACCCAAGATATACATGAATTATCAAACACTACCCAGCTCAGAAATAAATTCCAGCACTTACCAATAAGACAGTTTGTCTCTTGAATTTCAGCCAAAAGACCAAGGTTTTTTTTCTTGTGATTTTGAGGAAGAAAGGGTTAATTAAAGTTCTAATGTTCCAAGTCTTCAAAAGCCACAAAATTCACTAGATAAGTCTTAAAATATATAGCCACACAAGGTGATATTTATCACTTTGGACAACTGTCCTTCAAGCTGCCCAAATAGTGTTGTGTGCTGCCCAAAATGCATACATACACACACACACACACACACACACATATATATATCCTTCACCTTCTTTTTACAATCATACAAAATTCTAAATAAACTCTTACGTAAATACCCCCATACAATCCCATAAATTACGATTACAATCTATGCTAAGCAAGTTTGCAAATATCACAAAATTTCAAGTTCCCAAAATGTGAATAAACCATATTGAAGTAGTTTAGCGAAGGTAAATCAATATACAAATTCTTATTAGCATGTAGGGGTGTTACACACAGTCCGTGGGTCATGGGCGTGAGTCCTGTCTGAAGCTCAGCCAAGGTAAGGGTATATTAGGAAATTCCTTTTGAGGTTAGTTTGAAGTGAAGTCATTTTATATTTGTTTATTTAGACCTATATAAGGGTTTTTAAGCTATTAAATTACCCTTACACTTCACAAATCTCAACTACCCAAATCATAACCTTTACCCCCAAAGTCTTCTCCTAAAAACTCCATTGAGGAAGAAGAAGAAGATCAAGTAAGGGCTTGAAGTAGGGGGCTTTCTCACACGATTTTGGTTGGATTTCTTCAACTAAGGTATGGTAGTCTTGATTCATGGAATGCTTTCATCCATGAAGCCCTCAAACCTTCAATTTCAAAGAAGCAAATTCTCCAAAACCTAGGGTTTTCATTCGAAGTCATGTATTCTTTCTCAGAACATTTTCAATGGTTTAATTATCATATATTATGATTGAATTGCTGTTTTAAGATAAAATCTCCCATGAATCCATGAATTCCCTGTAACCCTAATTTATGACTATGTGATGTGGGTGAATTGTAGTAAGATGAATACTATGCAATTATTCTCGTAGTAGTTTAATTACTTGAATTATGTCATTATCCATGTCTAATTGTAGTAATTCTAGGTGTGTTGGTGAATTATGATTCATGGCCCCTGAAGGGCAAATTATAAAGATTGATGTATAATCATGATGCTTATGTACATGCTTTGTGATTTCAATGAAAGTAATGTGATCATGACTATAATGTAATTTTTGTATGTTGAAAGGTTATTCTCAATTATACACTTGTGAATGATGATGACATGTTGTGAAAGGTTTCTTCAATAATGTTATATTTTGAATTGGTAGGCTTAGGGCATCATCTTCATGTGTAATTTAAGTGATCTTGATTGGTATACCTTGAATTGGTAGGCTTAGAGCATCCTCTTCTTGTGTAACTAAAAGTATCTTGACTTAATGAAACTTGATCGGTAGACCAAATGGTTGCCCTTTCATAAATGATTAATGAAGTATTCTAAGGCTTTGTCTTGAATCGGTAGACCAAATGGTAGCCCTTTCATGATGAGTCCATGAACTACTATAATGATGAACCTTGAATCAACAGACCGAATGGTAGCCCTTTCTTGAGGATTCAATGAGCTATCCTAATAATGTACCTTGAATCGGTAGACCGAATGAAAGCCCTTTCATGTGTGTAGTAATGTACTTAGGGTCGGTAGACCGAATGGTAGCCCTCTCAAGTATAATAATCTTAAAAGAGAATGAGCTACTCTATGGGAATTTAAAGCTTAGCACCGAGTGGATATTGTAAGGTGGAAGCTCTCCCTACGTTAGGCTGGGTTACTATGAATGCCTTCCTTATCCCATAACTATGTGCCCACATAGGTTATTAGCTAGTGGATCTACCTAAGCTAAATTACCGGTTCTACCTTAGGCAAGTAGACCAACTATTTTAGGTATGGGACATGACACTGGATTCTATGATTTACTCACATGGTTTATGTTGGTTAGGGCTTATTCCCATCATGTGAGTTATGTGCTATGGTTACTCAAGAGGTTCTATGAAGTGTGGGTACCATATGGGATGTCATCCATGCATTGCACGAGTAAATTTTGAAAATGGCTATGGTGTATTTCTTGAATGTCATAATGTTTAATGAAATGAATGTACTATAATGATGCTAATGAGAATGTTGACTTAAAGACTAAATGTATTGACGAATGCTTAACTTGGAATGTTGCCATTGGTTGCTTTCCTTGTCATGACTTGTTAAATGTGAATGTTTCTTGTTTATGAGAAATGGGCTAAAGAGGAGAATGAAGAATGATAAGTATGTTTATGGTGGCCTCAAAGTGGTACTTAGTATGAGTGGTATTATGGGATGTCATTCATATATTGCAAAAGTATAACTTAAGGTTGCCTAAGTGATGGTTCTAATGTGTTATAATGATTTATATGATGATTATGCTTGTGACTCATGTTTTATACTAAAAGTACATGATGATTCTCAAACTTGTAAAATGCATGGTTTTCAATTAAAATATCCTTTTTAGCATAATTTTTGCATGGCTATCATACTTAGAGCCCGTTTGGATTGGCTTAAAGTTGGTCCAACTTAATTTTAAGTCAGTTTTTTACTTCTGGAAGTGTTTGGCAAATATAAAAAATAACTTAAAATAAGTCAGAAACCAAAAATAGGTCTCCCTTTACTTTTTATTTTTTGACTTAAAAGTCATTTCAGTTTGACTTTTTATTTGACTTAAAAGCTACTTTTTAAGCCAATCCAAACGGGCTCTTAGTGCATCTTTGTGCTAAACCCATATTGCATCTTCATTTTTCTACAAAGTGTAGGGTTTGATGATATTGATTTCCATCCTCGTGGATAGGTTCATAGTAGATCAAGAAGAGAAGTTATGGTGAGTCCTCATAGTTAGGGGTGTACAAGTCAAACTGTAAAGTCAAATCGAATCGACGAACCAAATCAAATCGAAAAAAAACCAATTTGTGGTTTGATTTGGTTGGTTTGACGGTTGGAAGAAAAACCGACCACTCTTGGTTTGGTTTGGTATTAAAAGTAAAAAAGTCAAATCGAACTCAAACCAAACCGACATAATATATTATTTATAAAATATTATTTATAATCTACTTTGTTAATATATTTTTAGTTAGTTTATAGTTTTCAATGTTTATATATTTTATTTCGAATTTGGGCATGTAAAATTTTGTAAACATTATATACATATATATATATATATATAATTTAATATTTATTTATAGATGAAAAATATTATTTATAATCTACTTTGTTAATATATTTTTAGTTAGTTTATAGTTTTCAATGTTTATATATTTTATTTCAAATTTGAACTTGTACAATTTGTAAATATTTTATTTTGTATTAAGATCCGAAGTTACGATCATATTGTTATAGTTTTTCAAATTCAGAGTTAATAATTTACTTTGTAAGGATTTTGTTTTGTATTCAGTTTGTCTGTAGCCTTTAATCTTATTAATTTAACATAATGAACGTTGATACGTAAAAGAAATATTTTATACTCATATGAATTTTACCGTCTTTTCAAAAATTTATATTTATTTAACATATTTTGAGTTTAGCTTATCACACAGGTAAGTGAAAATATATTTGATCTCTTTTTCAAATATCGTATAATTGTAAAAAATAGAAAAAAACCAAAAAACTGAAATTTTTTTTGAAAGAACCGACTAAAGTCTAAACCGAAAAAACTGAATTTATGTGGTTTGATTTGGTTTTTAGATTTAATAAACCGACATAATTGATTTAGATTTTTTTTTTAATGATAAACCAAACCAAACCGACTTATGTACTGTTGGAATTTATTTGCCCTGATTTCTTACCATAAATATGTTTTCCTTTTAGAAAAATATTTTAATATTTTAACTAGTCCTTTTCTTGTACGAAATGTTTAGGACTCTATAAATATAGGCTTGTTCCTTCTAAACTTAATCAACATTCACAATGTAGTCCTAGGGTTTTGAGAGTTGCGGTTATGGAGGAGAATTTTGTGTACCTCCTTGCATTCCGAGTGAATTGGTTGAGGTTGTTTCTCTCTATATTTTTTACTCTCATATTTATAGTGGATTTCTCATCTCCTTTGTGGACGTAGGTCGATTGACCGAACCACGTTAAATCTGTCTCTTTTTGTGTGTTTCCTGTTTGTCTTCTTAGTCGTGGTCTTTTGAGGTTTGTTTTGCTAGCTTCCACATTACACCTGTTTATTTCGGTCCTAAAAAGTTGTATCAGAGTCATGGTTCAATGATGGAGCCATGTTAGAGATAAGTGTTCGTCTTGGCGGGTGTAGTTCTAGCCGCAACCTTTTTGACAGTAATGAAAATCTTTGTTGGAGAAATTGTTTTAAAGAGGTTCTATGTGTCGAGACGTAGATTTGATAGAGGAGATTATGGAGAAGGGATGCAAGATCCTAAAGATTATATGAAGAAGGTGGACAATTTATTTTGTCAGAAATTCAGGCCAAGAGGAAGATTTGTTGGGATTTATTTGCCCTGATTTTTTACCATAAATAGGTTTTCCTTTTAAGAAAATGTTTTAATATTTTAACTAGTCCTTTTCTTGTAAAAAATGTTTAGGACTTCATAAATATAAGTTTGTTCCTTCTAACTTAATCAGCATTCACAATATAGTCCTAGAGTTTTGAGAGTTGCGGTTATGGAGGAGAATTTTGTGTACCTCCTTGTATTCCGAGTGAATTGGTTGAAGTTGTTTCTCTCTATATTTTGTACTTTCATATTTATAGTGGATTGATCATCTCCTTTGTGGACATAGGTCGATTGACTGAACCAAGTAAAATCTGTCTCTTTTGGTGTGTTTCTCGTTTGTCTTCTTACTCGTGGTCTTTCGAGGTTTGTTTTGCTAGCTTTCGCATTACACCTGCTTATTTCGGTCCTAATATGTACACCTCTACTCACAGTGTCTGAGGGCATGACCATCGTGTCCTTTACCTTTTATTAATATGCTTAGAGATTTTGTATGGGTTGCGTCCCAAAGTTTTAGTCTTATGGTTCTAGATGGTTTGAGACAAAGTATAGACTTCCACTCATGTTTATAAAAGACTTCGATTGTAAAAGAAAAAGTTTTAAATTTCCGCACCATATTCTATTGTCTTATATTATGAATGCTATGAGACTTGTATGAGCCTCTTTGGAGTCTTGTATGCCCTGTGACGTCTGGGGTGTAGACTCGAATCATGACAATGCAGATTGAAATATCATATATACAATAAGAATGGTAATCATTATTTTTCTGATATATCTAGTGTAACCTATTAAAGTGATATCATAAGTAAGTTTTAGATTAAACAAGATACTTTTATCTCACTTTTGTCTGAATTATATTCGATTGGTTAAAATACCATGCACCTGATGAGAGCTTGAGGTGTTGCATATGCTATAAAACCAGGACAAATGAGGTACAAATAATCTTCAAAATCTATTACTCCCTCCGTTTCACAAAAAATGGTCTAGTTTGACTTGACATGAAGTTTAAGAAAATAAAGAAGACTTTTGATTTTGTGGTCCTAAGTTAAAGTTATGTCAAATGTACAAAATTGCCCTTTAATCTTGTGGCCTTAAACATGCCACGTGAAAAGCTGAAATTAAAATGTTACCAAAAAAAGAAAGAGATCATTCTTTTTTAAATAGACTAAAAAAAAATGAGGTCATTTTTTTTTAAACGGAGGGAGTATTACTTTAATGTTATTCACAAGGGTACATATGATATTAGATAGAAAGTTAAAGCTGAGAGTTGTACATACTGTGATTTATAAACATCTACAAGTACCAGTTAGAACAGAGTCATATTCATTGGCAACCTCGACAAAACAAAGTTGGTAATCCTTTTTATGGATCTAAACCCAAGTGGTGGTATCAATTTCATTTGTGGGATTCAACCCACCGAGATTACATCTAAGAAGATGAAAAACTATGCTTACCTCTGGTTGAGTATGCAACAAACATTATTGTGGTGGTCAATTTGAGATCAGAGCAATTTTCATCAAGCGGATTACTCCATGGGAATCTCCTCTGTGTGGTCGTGAGCAAGAGCTAATCGACTATGTGTGAATGTGAGCAAGCGTTAATTGTGATCGACTGTTTACTCCATGGATAGTCTTCTTCTAGCTACTAGAAAGAGCTTCCGTGCTCTTCATTTTCCACGTTTCCTGTTCCTCTTTCCCTTTTCATTTTCTTTCTTATTTTGTTTGTTTCCCTTTCTGCATTTTCTGAACAACTGTTGGGGTCTAGCACTTTTGGCTAAGCACTCTTTTGTATTTAAGTCCTTTTAATTTAATACATGTGACCCCTTGGGTCTTTGATTTCAGAAAAAAAAAAAAAAACACTTGAGAAAATGGAGAGAAGGTGTAACGAAGATGAGCCAAGTCTCAAAACTTTTAAATAAAAAATATACAGTCTCATTTGCTACACCACATCTGTTTGATGGGGACCCCACACCATTGATCAGCTTCAAATGTAGCTGTCATAAAAAATGATAGTCACCCCAAAACAAAAAATTGTGTTCAAAATATTTGATGTAAAGGCCATTTTCACAAGTATATCTACCTCTATATTGCCTCTCTGAAAGATCACTTACCTTAACACCACTAAGGATCAGTTTGACCCACATATATTTGAGAAAATTTTGGAAAATGGTATCTGGTCATATAATTTGTTACTATTTATAATAAATAAATATATTTGCCAAATACTAGAAAAAATAAGTATAGACAAAGTTCTAATATTTATAAATTTTAAAAAATTAAAAAATTACCTCAAACCTTAATATTTTTTTTTTATAAAAAACACTCATCATTTATTTATTTCAACTAATATTTATCTACCAAATTACTCCATTAATAACTAATAACTAATCCTCTTTGCTATCTATACATAACGTGGCCAAAAAGAACAATTTGTTTTTAATGAGTTATAATTCATCCTAAATCATTGAGAAGTTGAAGTATGTGATTAATGTATATTGTTCTTGCCCAAATTGTTATTTTGTTATTGTTGATTGTTATTAATTATGTTATAGGGTCATTTTTAACAAAACATGTTCATTATAAAATGGCAATACAAATGTAAAAGTACTTTAATAATTTTTAGAACTCATGGCTATAAATCATATTTTTTGAAATAGTCAAATATTTCTCCCACAATTAAATGACCAAACACATGGTGAAACTTCACCCAAAATACTTTGCAAGAATATTTGGAAATTTGAGGTCAAACACATTCATTCCATTTTATTTAAGTTTTACATAAAATTGTGAGAAAATAGTCAAATGTCTCCCAAACCTATTAGTCAATTCTCAACTACACACCTATACTTTATGGGGGTCCTATTACCCCCCTAAACTTTTTATTTTTGATATTTTGTGACCCTTAAACGTTGACCTGTCCAAGAAGGTGAATACAATACACCTGTAGGCGCATAAGGGTTCAACAAAAAGACATAAAATGACTAAAATTGAACTAAATAATCCATTTGGCAGTATCTCATTCGAGATTATATAAGTAATTCATTTTTTATTATTCTTTCCCTTTTTAATATCACAAAATTGTTATACCCATTTCATGATTTCTTCAAGTTTTCCTCAAAGTCCTTCAATGGTGGTCTTTTAAATTTCGTCTCTAGGAGCTTCAAATCAGTTTATAGCTACTGATTTATGCTTAGTTAATCATACATCAACCGTTTTTAGCAACAACAATCACCTAACTCATAAGAAACTTTCATATATGAAGCTCAAAAATGGATTTCAAGTTTTTTCCTAAACCCCTCATAATTTCAGCCAAAAAAAAATAAATAAAAAGAAGTCAAACCACAATGAACCAACAATGGAATTTGAAATTTCACTTTCTAATTTAATTCTTACCAAATTTGTTTTTCACTCCCACATTTGTGAATACTTATTTGTGGAATTTTGTTTTGGGTTGGATTTCAAATTGAAAGTTTATGTAGACTAGCTATGGAGTTCTTCCTCTTCTTTAATTTGGTGTAGAGATTTTTTCATCATTTTCTCTTATTATTATTTAAAGAAATCATTAGTATTTTGGAAAAACAATCTCTATTTGAAAGCATTTTTTGTAAATTTCAATTTCTAGATTTGATAAAAATGAAAACTTTACATAGTTTTACAGGAGATTATTAAATTATTACTTTGATTAAGCTTATAATTTACAGGGAAAAAAAAGAAAAAGAATAAAAAAATGAATGTATAGTGATTCATCGCGTGTGCTGCACAACTTTGACATAAAACTGGTTATGTCTTTTTAAGGAGGTGATTATTTCATATTTAAATAGTTCAGGTTGGTAATAAAACCCCCGTATAAAATAAGTATATAGTTGAGAATTGACTAATAGATTGAGGGGGCTTTTGGCTATTTTTCCTAAAATCATTGAACAATTCTTTCATAATGAAAAGTGCTTTCAATTTGCTCAAGTATCATAGAAAATATATTTTTTTAAAAATTTAATATCATATAAAATATCTCCTTTTTTTTTCTAATAAGTTTTTAGTGAATGAGCTTTTGCTTACAAACCCTTTTTATGAATTTTATGACACTTCAATAAAATCGATTGATTTTTTCACTACAAAAATAATTTCAGTAAATTTATATGGAACTAACTCCAGTGTTATATATGGAACTTTCACACAATAAGATGAATCTTAATAACTATTGCAATAAATATAAATCGGCAATATCAAGAAATTGTTATTTGCTAGTAATTATAATTTACTATAATTTGTTAAATTATAAAGAGTGACAAAGATTCTTTTGGACAATGTATATTTGGAAGACTATTCATGGAACTATTAACCAAAGAGAAAAGATCGACGAAGCATTCACCAACTCACGAAGTAAAAAAGGAAATAATTTATTATTTTTTCCGGCTCTTTTTAATTATTGTTTTGGCTCCAAAAAATTGTACTAAAATAATTAAGTTGATAATTAATTTTAAATTATGACCTCAAATTACAAAAGTATTTACTTTTTTTAATAGAAGCAACTTTTAAAAAAAAAAGTTAAAATAAGACGAAAGGAGTAACACATACTAATTGTTAGTTTGTTACCTTTACAATATTAAACTTCCTTATTCACACTTCCAATTATTTCCTTATTCAAACTTTTCTTCTTATTTATGTGTTTAATACATAAAAATTACTACATTTTATGCTCTATAAATACTCATCAAAATCTCAGCTCGATCTCAACAAAATAGTAAACATGGCAGACATAGAAGATGGGTGTTGTGAAGACGCTTGTATCCATTTTTCAACATGTCTTTGCATCATCTTTTATGCGTTGATCGAAATATTTGTAATCAGTTTCATGTGTTACGTTGCATTCATCAAGCCATTAGCTTGTTTACCGCATATGTTGGATATATTCATCAAAATTTCTGCAATTGCACTCAGTATCAGACTCATTGCCGTTTTCATTTATCGATCCTGCTACAGAGGAGGAGATTAATTTTGAAGACTTTGATGAGTATGAAGATCTAGAAGATTATTTATGTTTACTTTACTTTTTTTATATAAGTTTTATTCGTACTTTAGGATTCTATGTAGTTTGTTTTATTTTAGCATTTCAAATTATGGAAGAATTACAATTAGTTTGTTTTCTTGCAAGTTGAAGTTTAGAGAGGTACAATTATACGTAAACATGTTGAATTTTTTCCCCCCCAATAATATTTATTTGTGAATTATTAAACGCATAATTAATGTTGGAAAAACTGTATCTCAAATATATTACTTATATCATCCTTTTATATTCTTGCATTTAATTAGCCTTTATGGCGTTCTTTATGCTCCCCGTCTATTTTTATTGTCATATTGTGTATTTCAAAAGTTAATTTGGTTAATTTTTAAAGTTAAATTAAATTATATCAATTCGATATTTATTCCTCTTAATTAGCCATTAATTTTATTAATAGTCCATTATTCTTATTTTTATCGATGGAGCTCTTTAACCATATTATGGTATATAGTTCATCTATAAATACTCAAAGTCTTTCTTTTCGAGTAGAGAAGATATCAAGAATACATAAATTTATTCTCCTCTATTATATTAGTTTTCATTCTTATAGAATCTTTGACAGTTTTTGTATTCCTAATTTATATTTTTAAGGAAAGTTTCCCTACAATTTTATAACTGGATATTTTTTCTACGATTTCCAACAATTAAGGACCAAAAGTAGAGCCAACAACTATCTCCTCATTTCATCCTTGTTAACGTGCTTAATAATTCACTAGTTTAGAGTATGTGTTGTGTGTGTTTCACATCAATCGAAAAAATTATATATACATGGGGTTTTCATCTTTCGATTTGGATCGGTTATTAGTTAAATCAAAATCAAATTAATTTAGTCGGTTTTTAAATTTTTAAAACCAAACGAAAAAAGATAACCTTCGATTTGGTTTGAGTTTTTGGTTTGAAAGTAATAAATTACTTGAGGACATATGTATCTCGATAGACACAGACACCTAATAGATGAACAATCCACATAAAAGTTACTGTCAATTCAATCAAACAATTAAGCAATACTAAAGTTATTATTACATGAACAAAGTAATTCAATTAAGAAAAAATATGCTTATCTTTTTGAGGTAGGATAGGTAAAGACTAAAATAATGAATTTTGATGAACTTGAACTTAGGGTTGTAATAGTTGAGCTAAAATTTAAGTGTTGGGCTTGAAAACATGGTAAAATTAAAGACGACTTAACTAAAATTTAACCACATATTTATATTTTATTTATGAATAATACACACACACACACACACACACACACACATATATATATATATAATTTCTCGGTTCGCTTTGGTTATTTTTGCGGTTATTTTTAGTAAAACCAAAACCAAACCAAATAGTATCAATTTTCAAAATTTAAAACCAAATCAAATATCAATTTTTTAAAAATCAATAGATCATATTGCAGTTTAATTTAATTTTTAATCATAACCATGAACAACCCTATATACAAGAAAAATAACATTACTAAAAAATGCTAATGACGTTAAAGGTACAAAGCCAAATATCAGCTACTACAATAGAATCATTTTAAAATCTACATATTGTTAGGGTTTTGCTCAGATTTTCTTATCTTATTTGAAGTTTATTTATTCCTAAAAAAAAAGACAAAACATTACCATAAATGTTTTTACTTTTCCTGAAAGGAAAAAATATTATTCTTCCATATTTGAGTTAATTCTTCCCTTGAAAGAAAAGTTTGGAACTCTATAAATTGAAGACCCCTCGATGTTCTTATATCAACAACAAAATAACATTCACAATGTCATCGTTTAGAGACTTTTGTTTATGGGGGGATTTTCTCTCTACAATTTTAATGTTTTTATTAGTTTTAATATGTAGGTCAATTGGTCAAATGGTCAAATTCCGTATAATAATATTTTGATTTTTAGTATAAGTTGTTGTTTATCACTCATGATTTGCAATTGTAAGCTTTCGCATGATGCCCTAATCACTTTCGACCCCAACAAGTGGTATCATAGCATATGGTTCAATGATCCAATGGTTGAACAAGAGTGAAGATAGGTTCAAGTGGTTTCAAATCAATTTGCAACAAATTTGATGCTAATGAAAAATTTTGTGCTACTATATGTAGAGAAAATTTTCAGATATATTTTCAACAATCCTGAACAACCCCATATACAAAAAAAAAATAACATTACTAAAAAATGTTAGTGACGTTAAAATGTACAAAGCCAAATATCAGCTACTACGATAGAATCGTTTTAAAATCTACATATAACTTAATTTATAGAAAAGAGTAAAACAAAAACTACATATCTGATTATATTGTCATGTATATTAATTAAAGCTTCAGGTCGCATTATATCAAGATAAGAATCAAATCAAATATTGATTTTCATAGCTTAATCTTTTAGATGTACTTAATCTTTCTTTTACTATTTCTAAATCTTCTTCAATATCTATTTCTTTATAACTGTAATCATTATTATCTATTACTGTAATTATTTTATCAAATGGATTTTCTATTTTGATCTTTTGAATTTTATTTTTTGCTATTATTTTATGCTTTGTAGTTAGTATGTATAAATTTTTACATCTTGCTGTAAATATTTTACTTCCTGGTGCTAGTTCTATGCCTGTCATTTTCCAGTATAGTACTAGTGATTTATCTATATTTTTGTCTTCTATTGCTACTGAGTAATTTGCACTTATAATAAATTTAAATTTTTGGTATATTAAATTTCCTCTAACTGCACTTATTATACTTTTTTCTATAGGTTGAATTATTCTATCATCTGCTAAATATAGTTCTATAGGTGTATTTATTCCTTCTCTAAAACATGCTTTTATTAATATTTCTGTGGCTCCTAAATGTACGTATTTTATTGGATTTTTTGATTTTAAATCATGAATTTCTTTATTAATTATTTTCTTATTTATGATGGGTATTTTAGCTTTACCTTTAATGTATTTACAATCTATTACATGTTCTTTCTGGCTTACTACATAATATTCATCATGTTGTAATTTAAATAAATTTTTTAATCTAGGTACTTCTAATATTTTATCTATACTTAAGTCTAATTCTTTTCCTTTTATTTGTTCAAACATATTATTATCAAATATTATTTTTTGTTCTGTATATTCATTATCTTGATATTCTTCTTTACTTATTATTTTTATGTCGCTTTCAGTCATAATAATCAGAATATTCTATTATTTCTTCTTCATTATCTGTTATTTCGTATATGCTATCTTCATTTTCTAATTCATAATCTAAATAATCTATTTGTTTATATTTATCATTTTCTATTATTACTTCTGTTATTTGTTTTTTCTTTAAATCTTTTGGTAATTTACAGTCTCTAGCTAAGTGTCCTAGTTTTCCACAATTATAACATTTACATTCTGTTATATTTTTCTTAACTCTATGTGGTCTTTTTTGTTTATAATTTTTTATATAGTATCTTTTTCTTGGTATTTTATCTTTATATTTTGTTTTGAAGTGTTTATACTTCTTTTTTCTTTTCTTATATTTATATGGATTTTTACATCCAAATTGGGGTGCTAACTTGCTTGTACAATATGCTAGATTTTTTACTAATATTTTTTCTAGTTTTAATTCTTCTTTATGTTTTTCACATAGTTTCATAAACCATTGTTGTAAGAACTTTATTCTAGCTCCTAGTGTATCTACTGTATTAGATTCTTCCCAATCTTTTATTATTTTTGAACTAAATGGTTCTGGTAATTTTGTGTAATATAATTTTCTTATTTCTCTACTTTCATCATTTGTATATATTCCTTTGTAGTAATATTCTCTAAATGCACATGTATATTCGTCTATGTAACTCATTTTACATATTGCTAATTTATTCATTAAGTTTCTATTTATTATTTTATCTTTCTGTTGTTCTTCTATTTCTGTTGTCATACTACCAAATTCATTTCTAATTGATATTTCATATTTATTTAATATATCTATTGCTGTTGTTGCTATTTCATTATTAGGTTTATTATGATTTCTTAGTGTTGCTAAGCTTGCTGGTGTTAGATTTTGTAACCATATTTTTACTGTTCCTATAAGCGTTCTTTCTATATACCCTGGGGCATCTATTATTGATATTTTGTTATCTATTAATTGTTTTGATATATAGCCTATCCATAATTGGATTGTTTTATTTGTATCTGCTATACAATCTAAGTCTAAGACATTATTTTGATCTGTAGTTTGTCTAGGTGTCCAATTTTTATTTAATCTTTTATCCCATAAAACTTTATCTCTATTTTCTTTTTCATAAGTATAGTATGTTGGTGTTGTATCTGTTCGTGTTTTAGGATTTGAAGTACTTGGTTTTTCATCTAAATTTCCTACATTTATTTCTATATTTTTATCTTTTTCGATAAGATCAGTATATGTTTCCGAATATGATTCAGAATTATTTTCTGAAATATTATCATTTTCTTCTTCATTTATTTCATCAATTCTTAGTTCATCTATTTTTAATTCAGGTAATTCTTCTGTTTCTTCTAACATTGTTTTCATTTTTTCTATTTCTTGATTTAACTTTAATTCTTCAGTTCTTTTCTTAGTTTCTTCTTTTATTCCTAGTTTTTCTTCATATAATTGTTTAAGTCTTTCTAATTCTTTTTGTAATTCTTGAATTCTAGTATCTTTTACTTCTTCTATTTGTTTAATTTCTTTTTTAGCTTGTTCTCTAATTTTTTCGATTTCTTTTCTTCTATCGATTTCTTCATTTTCTTTATTTAATCGTACCATAGTTGTTAGACTATCTTCTAATTTTGCTGATTCTTTATCTGGCATTAGGTATAGTTGGTTTCCTATTTTTTTATATCTTCGTTCTAAGTTTGAATGTATTATTTTTATTTCTAGTCCATCTTGACTTTTATATATTTTTTCTTCTACAGCATATTCTTCTTTATTCATTATAAATTGTGTTATATTTATATTCTAAGTGTTGTAATTGTAGATCTAATAAATGTCAATTATGTGAATAGTAAGAGTCGGTTACTGTGTAAATAGTAAAGGTCAAGTCACTGTGTAAATAGTAAGAGTCAGTCACTATTCATGATACTGTTCATGAATAGTAACCACATGTAAATTTTGTATATATATACATGTTAGGAGAAGGGGATGATCATCCTCAACTCTCCACTTCCGCAATTCTCTCAACTTCCGCAACTACCCCCCTCATATTGGTATCAGAGCTAGATAAGAAAAAAATATTATGGAGAAATCTAACAACAACCAGGAATCTATGAAGGAACCAGTTCCAGAAAATCTACAAACTGAGGTATGTTCATATTTCAATATGAATAGCTAAACTTTCATATTCCTGATAATCTCTTAAGTATTATTTGATTATTATCATGTTATAGTATTGTTATACACTGCATAAATTCGAAGTAGTTTGCTATGAGTGAAGGTAGGCTGAGAATAGGTAAGCCCAGACTATGCCATCCGAAATCGGAAACCCAGTTAGGCGTGAGGAAAGCCGTTTGAGGGGAAGTACGAACTTGTTGAAGGCGCTGTTAGAGTAACTGATTGAAGCCAAAAAGCCATAGTAATGACCAAAAGAATTTATCCAGGATAACTTTAATATAATTTGATAATTGATAATAATAAATAAAGAGGTTAGAAGGAATAAATTGTTTAGTAATCATGAAAATGATGAATACATACTTACTAGATGAAGATTATAATTACAAAATACTTATTTTATATTTCCTTAGAACACTTAATATTGACATAAAAAGAAAAATTTATGACCTTTTAATTACTGAAGAAATGTCAGAAATAAACCAGATAATGGAATTAATAACACAAAATTAGCATGAACTAACTATTCAAAGTATATATGAATTATATGACTTATATTCAGATTAATGATAAACTACGAATATTTAACATATTGGCTACAAATTATGGAAGATCTAGATATACTAAATAAACTTTTAATAAATAATGTCATAACATATCGAAGAACCCAAGATATGGAATACTTAGAATATATTTTAGAAAATACAAAAGAAATACGAAATCTTATGGTAAAAAAGCAAGAATATTATGAAAAGATATTTTCACCAGAAAATTAAGTTTAGAACAATATAAATATAAAGATAAGAAGACAAAAAATGTAGGTGAAGAAAAGGAACTTTTTTTCTATTCAAGTGTATCTTACAATGGTGAATGATATCTCTATTTATAGGTTGAGAAATCAATTTAAAGGTCACCATGTTTAATGTCAAATTAGTAGATACATTGTTATCCCAAAACGGTTCATATCACCTTGGGAATATACATCCATGATAAGGATAAGTTCATGAATAAACTTAATGGACAATCCACTTAGTTCAATGGATTTATAACATGATTAAATTTTTTTCTCTTCATTATAAGATCCTATAATAAACAAAATTATTCTTTACTATTATTCTCAAATTTATTTTTTATAACCGTGCCAATTATTGAAAAATTCAAATGTATAAATAATTGTAACGACCCTATTCATCGTTACTAAAGGGCACTCCTTGCGGAGTCCCAAAAGTTTGGTAATGTAGTGCAAAATTTTTTAAAATTTGAGCACACGACGATATTTGGCTTAAAATTTATTTTCTAGGTTGGGCTAATGCCAGCCCACCATAGCGGAAGGCTTCCAAAAATTCAAGGCCTTCTTGACGTTGACTCTTGTATTGGCTTTACCCGATGAGGGTGTAGAGTTCACTATTTATTGTAATGCTTCTGGAGTTGGGTTAGGTGGTATTCTGATGCAAAAGGATAATGTGATTGCCTATGCCTATAGGCAGTGGAAGACCCATGAGAAGAACTATCCTACCCACGATCTAGAGTTGACAGCTGTAGTGATGGTGCTTAAGCTATGGTGACATTATCTATATAGATTTCATTGCGAGGTCTTCAGAGATCATCAGAGTTTTCAATATATCTTTAGTCCGAGAGATCTGAACTTGAGGTAGCGTAAATGACTTGAGCTACTGAAGGACTATGACATCACCATCTTATATCACCCATGGAAGACCACTGTGGTAGCTGATGCTTTGAGTAGGAAAACTTTTAGCATGGACATTGTTGCCGCTATTAGTGTGGAGGAGAGACCATTGGTTGGAGATTTTCAGAGGTTAGCCAACAGTCTCGTCTTTTTTCAGATTTTTGAGGAGACACGTGATTTGATTGATTTTATTGAGGCTCATTCTTCCTTATTTGGGAAGATTCGTGAGCACTAGTTTGATGACGAGAAGTTATGTCTCATTCAAGACAAGGTGATGAGAGGGAAGCTCCAATTCTGATGGTGTCTTGAGGATTGAAGGCATGATTTGTGATGCTTTATTTTTATCCTTAATAATGTCTCGAAGACCTATTACATCTAATAGATTTCATGAAAGAAAGTTTTTGCCTAAATATCAAAATTAACTAATTCAAATTTCGTAAGATTATCCAAAAAAAAAAAATAGTACCTAAGTCTACAAAGTTATTTATTGAGACGGTTGTGCTAATAATGTGTTACAAAATTATATAATTGCAAAGAAAATAGAAAAAAAATTAGGGAAAAAAGGGAAAGATTTTATATTTCACTTGTTCTTATACAAGAACTTGGGCTCCAAGTTGCAAAATAGAATTTTTTTTAATCATAATTCTTCTACCACAAATGTTGTCTTTATCTCTAAAGCTCTATGGAAGATGGTATTGCATAGACAAATAGACTCAAGCCTATTGACAACTAATGAACATACATAATATTTATAACCACTACAGATAATTAATGAGTAGATGCAAGGTAAATATCTTTGAGAAGATAGTAATTTTAAAAATTATGCCTTATACTAGTTATTCTTCTTAGTCTAATTCCAACAACCAAAGGTATATTGTCATGAAGATAAAAGAAATCATAAGCTTTTTCATTAATCAGGAATGAATAACAATTATTGAAAATTAATCTTAAAATCATATCAATAATGACTTCTGAAAAATCAAATCTCCTTAGGACTTTAATCAGAAAAAAGATATCATGAAACTTGTTGTAAGTTTTGGCCATGTCCAACCTTCTTACTACATTGTGAAACTTTTTCTTCATATTGATATCCCTTATAATCTCTTGGGCTAATAACACATGATTTTCAACCTATTAACAACTAATTAACATACATAATTTATCTACCATAAATATTGTGTTTGTCCCTAAAGCTCTTCCATAATAGGTAAATAATAGACTCAAGCATATTGGCAACTAATAAACATATGCAATATTTACAACAACTACATATAATTAATTTAGTAGATGCAAGGTAAACATCTTTGGGAAGATAGTGATTTAAAAAATCAATATGCAGAATACTTTTATCCATATTTATTAAGAAGAGAAAATACATCAAATCACTCTTAAATTTAGGTAAAATTCACTTTACCACTTTTATTAATTGGCATTTAAATATCCCTTAACAACTTTGAAATGAATTACATATCATCCTGAGATTATAATATACTCTCATCCGCCACATCATAGTCATGTAAGGGCCACATCATAGTAGTGTTAGTATTATGTCATTAGTATTTTTTATTAATGCTTATTCACTTTTTTTCCTTAAATACTTTCTAAAATGCACTAACTAAGAAATGCATTTTCTAAAATCTAAACCCATTTTCATCCCCCCCCCCCCGCCCCCCCCCCCCCCCGCCCCCGGTGCTCCGTTCTTCCTTGCTCTTCACCATTTTCGGCCCTTCAATTACTCTTTTCTTTCTTCACCATTTAATAATTCTCTTAAAAAATAACTATAGAGAAGAAAATCCACTAACAATACCACATTATTTTCTTGAAATCTACTAACAATAACATGTTATCTTCTTCACAGCCCCTCCCCTCACCCATCCACGAATCTTCTCCTTGGGAGAATGAATTTTTTTTGAAGTCATTTATTTTTTGACATCTCGAATGAAAATGAAGATTGTATTAGAAAGTTGATAGATTCACATATTTTGCATCACAAGTAATAAAAAATCAAAATGGATCATCCAAAATTCAAGAAAGTTTATATCAATGAAATCGACACTAATAATATGATGGTTGTGGTGAATTTTGTGAATTACTAAAGGGCTGGTGAAATGAAAATAGTGGCAGAGTTGCGGATGAAGATAAAGGAAGAGGAAAATGAAGAAGAGGGAAGACAACAAAATAAAGATAGAAAAAAAGATTAAAAGTTTTTGTAGGCCCAATAAGAAAATTCACATATTTATTAAAAAATTAATATATCAAAATAATAATATTTAAAATATTAATTATATATTGGTGTCACGAACCAACCCATCGGCCTGTGCATGCACCTACTCTAACAGCTAGATTGGAGAATCAAATTAAATTAGGCCATGCGGAAAATAAATAAATTACTACAAAAATCTCTTTAATACCTTAAAAATTCATGAAACCATCAAATTTAATAAAAATCTTT
Source organism: Solanum bulbocastanum (assembly GCA_037074985.1). Lineage (NCBI taxonomy): Eukaryota > Viridiplantae > Streptophyta > Magnoliopsida > Solanales > Solanaceae > Solanum > Solanum bulbocastanum. Next base: position 35,030,941 of record CM073604.1, read on the forward strand.
TACAAATGACAAAAATCCTCCTAAGGAACTAGTCTAAACAAATACAAGAGCTACTAAAAGGGTACAATTTATACATGAAAATACAACACAACTTTCACCATTAGGAAAGGAAAATAAAAGTTGTTGGAGATCATCATCGTCTCCACCTATAAAACTGACCATGAAACTAGACTATGCCAAGTGCCAAAGCAAGAGTAGTGCCTGTACAAACAGACATACTGGTAGGTATCATCGATCGACCCTAACCTAACACAAAATATATTATAGACAATCAGATTAGACATGCAGTATCAAGGTTACACCACCCAAGTTTCCAATCACATGTTTTTACCCTCTCACGTATAATGCCCATAACTAATACACTTTAATCTCAGCCTCCTATCTCATTCCGCTACAAACTCCATCATTAGACACTCGATCCTCTTACCCTCTAAGGCTTCCCAAGCTTATTTGTTATGACATCCTCTTATCAGATCCTCATTGTAACACTTTAGAATTTGAAAAAGAAAGAAAATAAGTTTTTGGGTTACAGACTGTCTACAGGTCCCATCTACGGATTATAAGCTTTTATGGGCCGTTGATGACAACCATAAAAAGGGAGAAATAATTTTCTAAAAAAAAGTACCACTATCCTTTTTATAATTCACCAGGATGATTCGTAATTCTGTACGAGTCTTAGATAGATCTCGTTGGTGAGTCCGAGACTTAGTGAAATTTTGAGGGTCAAACTTTGTTTCTACGATTGATGATTACGGACCATAGAAAGACCTATGAACCATAGAAGTGTTTTGTCAAAAGATAGGTGATTTCATGGTCCCAGTTGACTAGTACAAACCACAGAAAGTTCTACGGTCCGCAGGTCAGAACCGTAGGGCGAGTCCGATAGTTATTTTAAAGGGGCTTTTGGGTCTTTTCCTAATTGTTTTAATCTAATACTATATCGTTGTGTCTTCTACCCTAAGCCCTATATAAAACTTTTAAGCCCCCAAATTACCAATTTTCAATTCATTCTCCTTATTTCCCAAAACTCAACCAAATTCACTCCCCACATTCTCTCAAGATTAAGGAAGAAGAAGAGATAGGGTTCATCCAAGTCTCTAATCCTTCATTCTTTTTGGGCTTCTAGTATCAAGGTATGTGGGTATCACCCACTACAGGAAAAATGTGAATTACATGGGGATTTTCCTGGGGATTAGTATGAAAATCTGCATGAAAATTATTTTCCTGCAAATTTTCATACTAATCCCCATGTAATTCACCCTTTTCTTAGAGTAACCCATGGATTCCTTTCCTCTATTGGGTCTCTAAGGTTTCCAATGTCCTCGTTCAATTTCAAAATTGATTCAAAATTAGGGTTTTCAATTCAATCTTTATGAGTTTCATTCAATTGTGATTGATTACTATTAATTAAGTCTTCTAATGCATGCTTTAATGTCAATACATGATATTAGTTGGAATTATGTCGACCCATGCCTAACTTATGAATTTCAACTATGAACCTATGAATTATATATTTATGAAGATATGCATGTTTTTATGAAGTTATTAGTATACTTTGAAAGGAAAGTATCAATGTTGTTGTGTAACACCTCAGATTTGGAAAGAAGGAAAATATAGTTTTTGAGCTGATGCCTGTGTCTATGGATCCTATCTACAGACTGTAGATGACAACCGTAGGAGGTGGAAAATAATTTTTCAAAAAAGGTTCTAATACCCTTTGTACGGTTCACTAGGATGACCCATCATTTCAGGTACAAGTCGTAGATGTTAGCCCATATGTTTGGGCTTTTGTTATTGGGCCTATTTTCTATTAGGTTAGGTTTAGTTAATGGATTTCTATTAGGTTAGGTTTAGTTAATGAATGCTTATACATTTCCTATTCTTTTGTATTGAGACTAATTCTATTATATTGTAATATAACTCTTGCCTCTTGTTCTTTAATTAAAGTAGTTCTGTTAACATGGTTTCAAGAGCTAAATCGATCCATGCTCCTTGATTTGTTAGTTGAAGACTTGGTAGCGGTTATATGTTGTGCGGATCGATTGGTGTTGTTGCTGCTTCCGCTGAGTTCTTGATTGGTGTTGTTGCTGCTAGTTGTTTAGATCGGTTCGACCCAAGGTAATTTAATTTTTGTTTTGGAATTGTTCGTGTCTTGCTGTGTTTGCTTCTCTTTTGACAATATGACTGGAAAAGATGATTCTCTCCAGTCCATTAATGCTCAATTAGATGGTAAAAATTATGTATATTAGAGTTATGTCATGAAGAATTTTCTTCGTGGGAAGAATATGTGGGGTTATGTCACTGAGGTTAAAGTTAAACCTAAAGATGATACGGCTAGAAATTTTGCATTATTGGTAGACTCATGGGAAAGCGCTAATTCCAAGGTTATCCACTAGATCAACAATTCTGTAGCTCAGTCAATTGGTATGCAATTGGCGAAGTATGACACAACAAATGAAGTTTGGGACCATTTGGAGAGACTGTATACTCAGCCTAATTTTGCTAAGCAGTACCAGTTGGAGTATGATACTCGTGCTCTTCAAGAGAATGCTATAAACATTCAAGATTTCTATGCTGCAATGTCAGATTTGTGGGGTCAATTGGCTCTTATTGAATCTGCAGAGTTAAAAGTTTTTGAGCCATACATCGCTAGGAGAGAAGCACAACATTTGGTTCAATTTTTGATGGCATTACGTTCTAATTTTGAAGGACTACGTGGAACAATCCTTCGTCGATCTCTTCTCCCCACAGTTGATTTCGTTGTTCATGAACTGATTGGAGAAAAGACCCATATCAAGTCTCAAGTTGATAAAGGGTCTAAAGCAACTAATACGCCTGCTGTGTTTGCTGTTTCAACTGATCAGTCTAGACCACCACGTTCTTGTCACTCTCCTAAAGTTGCATTTGATGAGTGTGCATTCTGCAAACAGAAAAATCATTGGAAGGCTCAGTGTCCATTTTTACTTAAGGCAAAACAACATCAATCTGGATAGCAGCAGAAGTATGGGCAATAGAAGTATGGGTCACGCTCCTTTGATGCTCGTCCTCCACAGTTTGCTGCTGCTGCTGCACCATCTGTAGATACTGAGTCTGTTAGCACTATGCCACCTTCTGCGTTGGATCCCTAGGTTTTCGAACAGTTCAGACAGTTTATGGCTTCTAATCCTACTGCCATGTCAGTATCTAGTCCCTCAGGTATTCCGTCCTCCCTATGGATTTTGGATTCTGATGCATCTCATCATATGTCACCTTATTTGTCATCGTTTGGTTCTTTGTCCCCTATTTCACCAATCTCTGTTATGTCCGCTAGTGTTACATCTATGACAGTCGAGGGTGTTAGTTCTGTTACTACCCCTAACATTGTTCTCTCTGATATTTATTACGTTCCTAAACTTGCTTTGAATCTTGCTTCGGTCAGTCAATTGTGTAAAGCTGGTAATTAGGTGTTCTTTTCTGATTCTGTTTGTGTTGTACAGGACCAACACACTCAGAAAGTGATTGGGATAGGCCGTAGATTGGGGAAACTCTATGTCTTGGAGATTCTCAAAGTGTCTTCTGTTGCTGTTGCTGCCTCCAGTATTGATTTGTCGTCTTTTCGTTTGAGTCCTTTGTCTTCTCAGTTTTATCTTTGGCATTCCCGTTTGGGATATGTGTCAGTGTCACGTTTACATTTCTTAGCCTCTACTGATGCTTTGGGTCATTTGAACACTTTTGATATTTCTAATTGTAGTGGTTGTAAACTGGCAAAATTCTCAGCTTTACCGTTTAATAAAAGTGTGTCTTATTCTATTGCTCTTTTTGATATTATTCATTCTGATGGTCGCCAATATCCACTAAGGGTGGCTCGACCTATTATGTTTCGTTTATAGATGACTTTACTCGTTATACCTGGGTGTATCTTATGAAACGCAGATCTGATTTCTTTGGCATTTACAGTAACTTTAGAGCTCTTGTTAAAATACAACATTCGGCTGTGATAAAGTGCTTCAGGTGTGACTTAGGGGGCGAATATACCTCTAATGATTTCACTCAGTTACTCGCATCTGATGGCACCATACACCAGTCGTCTTGTACCGGTACTCCTGAGCAGAACAGTGTTGCAGAAAGGAAACACCGTCATATTATTGAGACAACACGCTCTTTATTCTTATCTGTAGAGGTTCCTAGTACTTTTTGGGGAGAAGCAGTCCTAACTGCTGTATATGTGATTAATCGTATTCCTACTGCATTGACTTTAGGGATGTCTCCGTTTGAGAAATTGTATGGTCACCTAACGAATTATTCTGCATTACGAGTTTTTTGATGTACTTGCTATGTTCTTTGTCCTCATGTTGAACGAAATAAGCTGGGGCCAAAATCAGCTATATGTGTGTTTTTGGGGGGTATGGTGTTGGACAAAAAGGATATCGTTGTTATGATCCTGTAAGTCAGAAATTATATGTTTCACGACATGTCACCTTTTTGGAACATATTCCTTTTTATTCGATTCCAACTAAATCCCATGATGTAACGAAATCAGATCTTCAGCATATTGATCCTTTTGGCGTTGACATGGAGGTTCCAGTTTCGGATTCATCCATGCCACTTGATGATAGTGCTTCAGCCCCACCTGTGCCTGCGTCTGCTCCTTGGACTGTTGAGACTAGAGACCCACCACCTCCGAGGAGGTCTACGCGTCCTTCTAAGTCCACCAAACAACCAGATTTCGCATACTCTACATACTCATCCTCATTTGCTTCCTTTATTGCCAACATACATCATTTGTCTGAACTTGAGTCATATCGAGAGGCTGTGACTGATCCTCTTTAGCAAAATGCTATGGCTGAGGAACTCACTGCTCTTTATCAGACACATACATGGGATTTGGTTACCCTCCCACCAGGTAAACATACGATTGGATGTTGATGGGTGTATAAAATAAAAACAAAGTTTGATGGGTCTGTTGAGCGATACAAGGCCAGACTTGTGGCAAAATGATACTCACAAAAATATGGTATGGATTATGAGGAGACTTTGCCCCGGTGGCAAAGATGAAGACTGTTTGCACTATATTTGCTGTTGCATCCGTTCGACAGTGGAAGATATTTCAAATGAACGTCAAGAATGCATTTCTAAATGGTGATCTCAAGTTTATATGACTTCTCCCCCAGGTATTGACCACCAACCGAGTGAAGTTTGTCGGCTTCGAATAGCTTTATATGGTCTCAAGCAAGCCCTTCGTGCTTAGTTTGAGAAATTCTCCACTGTGATTACTTCTCTTAGATTTGCCTCGAGTAATCATGATTTGGCATTGTTTGTTAGATGTACGAGTGCAAAGAAAATTCTTTTGTCCTTATATGTAGATGATATGGTTATTACTGGTGATGATTAGGGTGGTATTGAGTCATTGAAGCGTGATTTGGCTCATTGATTTGCCATGAAGGGACTGTTGTAGGTAGTTTGGTTTATCTTACTGTTACTCGCCCGGATGTAGCTCATGCAGTTCATGTTGTTAGCCGGCCAGTTTGTTACTGCTCCTACTTCTGTTCACTGGGGAGCTGTGCTTCGTATTCTGAGATATCTTCGTGGTACCCAGTTTCAGAATCTCTTGTTTCCCTCGACGTCATCTCTCGAGTTGCGAGCCTATAGTGATGCTGATTGGGATGGCGATCACAATGATTGTAAATCCACCACTAGTTTTTGTGTATTTCTTGGAGATTCTTTAATCTCATAGAAGAGCAAGAAACAAGATATTGTCTCTAGACCTTCCACGAAGGTTGAGTATCGTGCTATGGCTGTGACTACATGTGAGATTGTTTGGTTACGTTGGCTTCTTGAAGATATGGGGGTTTACATTTCTTTGCCAACTCCTCTGTATTGTGATAATAAAAGTGCGATACAAATTGCAAATAATTCTGTTTTTCATGAGCGGACGAAGCACATTGAGATTGATTGTCACTTCACCCATCATCATTTACAGCTCGGGACCATATCACTTCTGTTTGTTTCGTCGTCCTTGCAGATTGCTTATCTTTTTACGAAGGCGCAATCGGTGTCTCGATTTTGATTTTTGTGTGACCAACTCTCAATGCTTATTGCTGTTGCATTGTGAGTTTGAGGGGGGATGTTAGCCCATATGTTTGGGCTTTTGTTATTGGGCCTATTTTCTATTAGATTAGGTTTAGTTAATGGATTCCTATGAAGTTAGATTTAGTTAATGGATGCTTATATATTTCATATTCTTTTGTATTGAGACTAATTCTATTATATTATAATATAACTCTTGCCTCTTGTTCTTCAATTAAAATAGTTCTATTAACATGGTATCAAGACATGTACGGTCCGTAGGATGACCTACGAGCCATACATGGAATTTGTCAAAAGTTATTTTTTTCTTCTTGAACTCCAAAGCAAGAAAACTATGTATTTCCAACAGTGCCTGTGTTTCAACTGGTAGAGATGTTGACCTCAAGTCCTGTGCTTCTAGTTATTTTTTTAACATTTTTCATTTTTACTCGTTTATTATTTAAAATATTTTTTCACTTTTATTTGTTATTTTTTAATATATAAAGAAAATATAACTATTATTTTTCATATTGTATTTCAAACATTAATTATTTATTTTTTAAAATTAATATTATATTAATTAATAGAAATAATGTGGTAAACTAATCATTATCAATTATTAGTGGCTAAATTTAAATACGACAAGTAAAACTAAACGTAAAAATAGATTGTAAATTACCAAAAGGGACAGCTCTTCGCACTATTATAAAGAAAAAGTTCATACGATTCTTCCTTCTCCTTAAGCAGAGCAGAGAAAAAAAAAATCAAAGATGGATGCGATAGTGCAGAAACCTTACGATGCTACGGTGCGGCTGATGATGGCTTCGCTAGAGCGCAACCTCCTGCCGGACACCGTTATACGGCGGCTCTTAGCTGGCCGGCTTCGCTCCGGTTATAAGCCATCCTCTGAGCTGCAACTCTCTGACCTTCTCCAATTTGTGCACTGTACGCACCTTCTCTCTATATTTATTTTCTAAATATCAAAACTCTAGTTTTACTTATGTAGTTAGAGTTTTAAAATTTTCAAGAATTGCAAAACCATTTTTTACATTCAAAATAACTTTTAACACTTTTCAATTGGGGTTTTTGGATCAAATGTATCTTTTTGCTTTTTCTTCCTTAAGAACACCAACAATATTAACAATTTCCAAATTTCAAACTTCTTTAATTCTTCACGATATTACCTCAAATTTCAAGTTTAGTTTCTCTTCGAGCTAGATATCAAAACTTAATATCTTTTGAGCGTGAATTCAACCTAACTCAATAAGATTCACTTGAAATTTTTTCACAGTTTTAAAACTTCAACATTCTTTAATGGTAAAATTTTCTCCACAACTTCAAATTATTAGAAATTTTGAACATAGATTTAAAAATTAGTAGGAAACAAAGATCTAATGTAAAAAATAACTACAAAAGCATGAAATCAAAGCAAAATTTTGAAATTTTGGGACTGATTTTTGTTTTTCTAGAATATTTTTTTAATACAGGTGTATTTTTTAAACTCTACAAATGATTTTATAATTTTGATTTTTCAAAAAAAGAAATTAATGAAGTAGCCGAAATTTGAGATGATTTCGTGAAAAAATTAAATATGTTTGAAAATTTGAGAGTTGTTTATGTTCTTCATGTGTTCTTAAAGAAAAACAAACAAAAAGAGTACATTTGATCCAAAATTCAATTGAAAAGTATATAACCTTGTTTGGAGTGTAAAAAGTGGTTTTGCACATCCAATAAGTTCGAATTAGAATAAATAGCATCCATGAGGGGCCGTCGCAAAACCGGAGTTAAAAAAATGACATGGATGAACCCTTTCTTTAACAACAATGGCATATATGAGCCAAACTTTTAACAAATGATATAAATGAGCATTTTCTAAAAGGTCGATGACATATTTGAGCCTTTTTCCTATTATAAAAATGGTTCACATATACAATTTTTCATGTAGAAGTAAAAACATTAATTTAAAGTTTATGTTTTCGATTTTTGATTTTAAGAAAATCTATATAGTGATATATATGATTCTTCTATCACAGTTCAAGATATATTTGATTTTTTGCATATATAATATTTTTATTCAACGGCTAATTTGAGTTTTAAATATCTCCATTATAGATTTATTTGTTTATTGTTATTGGAGTTTCTTATTCTTATTTAATTTTTTTCTTTTATTTTTTTGTATAAAAATACAAGAAATAAAAAAGTGTGAATGAAAATTAAAAAAGAGAAAATAGTAAGAAAAAAGAATTTTAAACTAGTTTTTTGCGACTATATATATATATAAAATAACTTTTACAAGAAAATGTGTGAAAAAATGAAGATCATCAAAATAATCAATTTAAATGATTTTTTTTTGTATATCATTCCCGTTAGATCAAAAAGGTATATCTAAGTCATTTGTATAATACTAAAGATATATGTAAACCACCTTTATAATAAGAAATATATCAACTATATATGACAAAATTGAGACGTATAACATAGCCTTTTCCTATTTCCTAATGAAACATGATATTTTGGATTTTATGAAGATACTCCTAATTGCTGCATTAAGTAATTACAAAGTACAAAAGTAGTCCTTTCTTTATGCACTACTTAGTCTCAATTGTGCCGTGACGTGAATCAATTTGATTTTTGGCATTTTGTTTTACGTTACTTAAGTAAATAGAAGTTGAGATTATTCATCAAGTTCAATAGTGAAGATAATTCTATTCTTCATGTTTCAATTCATTTGATATAATGAATTTAGCACAAAATCTTTTAAAAGAAAAGATATTTAAAGTTTATGATCTAAAATGAGTCATAGACAGTATAGTAAGGTGTGCATTCTAAAATTAAATTATTATTAAATACATAAATATATTTTTTAATTCGAATTAATAAGAAAAATGAGCCATATAAATTATGATAAAAAAATAATATTCTTTTTCGTTTTTCCTTAAAGCTCTACTTACCAGACGTATATATTTTGGGAATCCTTTCCATATCCACATTAATTCGAAAATACTAATATTACATATAAATATTACTCCCTCCGTCCCTTTTTATATGTCACATTTTTACTTTACACCTGCATTAAAAAATGATGTAACTTTACCCTTCTATTCTTATTTAATGTTTTCTTAAGTCAACTTTATAATAAATGATGAATACATTTTCAAGATTAATTGACTATTCTATCAAGGGTATAATAGGCAAAATATGATAATTTATGCATAAATTTTATAAAATGACAAGTATTGTGATTCAGTTATTTATAGAAAAGAATGACATGTAAAAAGGGACGGATGGAGTACTATGTGACACAATTAAGCCTCATTTGCTTTCATTAAGATTAAAAGGTTTGAATCTGAATGCATAACTGAATGATTAAGATCTTGTCTATAAATCTGAACATTGAATGATTAAGACTGTTTGTTTTTAACATCTAAATATATAATAAATAAATATAATTTTATTAATATGTAAACACAATAAATATTATAATTCAAATAAAATAGTAGTTAAATATTACATAAACAAAATATAAGAAAAAAACGTCATTCTTTGATAAATATTAAAATATTTTAATTATAAATAAATATTTTAATTTTGATAAAAAATAAAATGGAACTACATATATAAATTATAATAATAAAAATAATTGTTAGAAAAATATAATCTTCTTTTTTTTGAAAAAAATAAAATAATTCAAGACAAACTAATCTTAAATAAATAAGTGAGATATCTCTATGTTCTATAATTTGTTTGTCACATACTCTTCTCTAAATAAATAATGAACATGATACATTCAAATGATTTAAAACAAATTTATAAAGGCATCATTGTTTGATTTCCATATTTATGAAGTTGTTTTGCACTTCAATCAGATAAAAGTTTTACGATAAAATTTTATCAATTAGATAAACAAGCAGAGAGTACAAAAATTGAAAAATTAAGGACAATAATTAGGATAACTAATAAAGTCGGAGAATGAGAGAGGCTTGAATTTTTTTTTTTAACTCGACAACAAAAGAGTCTTTAAAAGATCCTAAATGATGATAAGACTATGTCACAGATCTGATTCATTCAGACCCTTTCAGACCTATTAAGATATTTTTAAAGTTAAAAAAACAAATGCACTTAATGATTTAATATCTGAACCATTCAGATTCAGACATCCATTAAGTGCATACAAATGAGGCCTTATATGACCATTTTAAAATCGGTTTAAAATTTTAATAACTTGGTTATTTATCCAATAATTTTATGCATTGTTTGGTTTGTAAACAAAATTAAAGTTATTTATGTATTAGTTTTATATAATATTTAGTTGATAGGTTTCAAATATGATATAAAAGTTACTCATGTATTAATTTTATACGGTATTTTAGTAATTCTACATAATTAATACTCATATAAATTATGAGGAATCTATGCATACTTTATGCAGAATAGAAAGTGAGATAAGTTATGAAGGTATTATTTATACACGAATTAAAATAATAAAATTACATAGTATTTACCACTATCAATTTATTTTCAATTTTTTTTAATTATGTGTGCTTTTTTTTTAAAATTATTTTTTAAAAATTATTCTTTTTTCTCTCATTTGTTTTTCTTTTTATAAAAAAAATAGTCTTTCGACCTACAAGATCGAGCACGGATTAGTTTAAATTATACTATATGCATGTTAGTATTAATTACATATTTTTGAATGTTAATGTTTACTGACAAAAACTAACTGAGTCAGTCTAATTTGTTTACTTATTTGTTTATAAATAATACATATTAAATTATAACAAATTAAATATTCAATAAGCAATAGTCTTTGCACGGTAATTTCTACGTAACTAAATTCTACTTAAAAAATATCTACATAACTAATATTTACATAATTAATATTTTTATATCTAATATCTACGTAACTCTAACAAATAATTAAATGACCCCTAAGATTGTACACACATGCAGAGCACTATTATGGAAAACCAGTGTTTGGTATGAAGTAAAATGGCCTTCCACGGAAAATGATTTTTTAGAAAATATTTTTTTAAAAACAATAAAGAAACAGGTCTTTTACTTATTTTCTAGTGTTTTATAAGTAAGCAAGAAAATATTATCCCAAGAGTATTTATACATTATCTAGCAAACATTATGATCTTATTGAGGCGGATATTAATGGGGAGTAATGGAGGTGGTGAGATGGTCAGAGTGAAGGTGGGGCGTGGGGGTGGAGAGAAGACAAATGATAATAAACATGAAATGTTACTTATGCAACTTGTTTTCCCTATTTCTATTAGGAAAACCATTTTCCTCAATTTTAAGTAGTTTATTTTTCTAGAAAAAAAATTCTGAATAATTTGACGAACCAAACATAGAAAAACTGGAAATGTTTTCCTCCATACCAAACACACTACAAAGGCAAAGTCATATTTTTTAGTATATGAGTTTTGGATCATTAATCTATTTTGCTTAATGAATTAATTGTGGTTATTAAATGCATTTTTAACATGAGTACCATGTTTGTGCCAGCCAAATCCAAATCTACCATTATAGCTTTCAAAACTATTCAAACATTTAACTCTAGTTGTTTTAGATTTAGTGGAAGCTAATTAATTGAAACAGAGTAAAAATTAGACAAATCAAACTGGACCTCAAATAAATAATACATGTGATGATGTGCTTGTTTTACATACAGCTTTAAGAGAGATGCCAATAGCTGTGATGACTGAGAAGCCAAAGTCCCAACATTATGAGCTCCCTACCTCTTTCTTCAAGATTGTTCTTGGAAAACACCTCAAATACAGGTAACTATATATATATATATATATATATATATATATATATATATATATATATATATATATCCAATCTTTAGTCTTACAACTGGCTTATTGTATGACATGTTAATGCATTTGCTGTTACTTCAAAAACAAGTTGAGCACTTTAGAGGATGCTGAAAAAGCAATGATGGAATTATATTGTGAAAGGTCACAGTTGAAAGATGGACACACTCTACTTGATGTTGGTTGTGGCTGGGGCTCCCTTTCTCTATACATAGCACAAAAATATAGTGCCTGCGAAGTTACTGGCATTTGCAACTCTGTCACTCAAAAAGCACACATAGAAGAGCAGTGCCGGTAATAAACTTCTTTCGATGACCTAAGAAATGTACGCCTTTCTTATTGTTCTCCTCTGGTTTATGTGCTTAGGGAACTTCAGCTGCGGAATTTGGAGATCATAGTAGCAGATATTAGCATATTCGAGATGGAAGGATCCTATGATAGAATATTGTCTATTGAAATGTTTGAGGTATTGAGTGCAAGATGAGTGTGTTTGTCACAATTTAGATTAAGATGACCGCTAATAAACTTATATATTTATAGCATATGAAGAACTATGGAGATCTCCTGAAGAAGATGTCAAGATGGATGAAGGCAGATAGTCTTCTTTTTGTTCATTATTTTTGCCATAAAGCATTTGCTTACCACTTTGAGGTACATACACGTCTAGCTGATCAATGCATGAGTATTTCCTCTGCTTCAATTACAGACGTGGTTGTGCAGGATGTGAACGTGATGATTGGATCACTAGGTACTTCTTCAGTGGAGGTACAATGCCTTCTGCCAATCTCCTACTTTATTTTCAGGTGAGTTTGATGATGTAGATCATTTGAGAGTTCTTCTCCATTATTTTTGGACCAAACTATTGATGTCATTTTTGAACCAAATTATTAAAGATATCATTTTCACATAGTTTAAGAGTATTTTTGGATTGATAACTATTGTGATGGATGCTTGATTGCAGGACGACGTTTCTGTGGTTGATCATTGGCTTGTTAATGGAAAACATTATGCACAGACAAGGTGAAACTTAACTGGTTTGAATATTTTCAGAATTATGAAACATGTATAATAAGATTTAACTCCGTTTTCAGCGAAGAATGGCTCAAGAGAATGGATGAGAACAAGAGTTCCATAAAGCCAATAATGGAGTCAACTTATGGGAAGGATTCAGCTGTTAAGTGGACTGTCTACTGGAGAACCTTTTTCCTTTCGGTTGCTGAACTGTGTGGCTACAATAATGGAGAAGAATGGATGGTTGCACATTTCCTCTTCAAAAAGAAATAAATTTCTCAAGCAAACTCTACAAGTAATAAGCATGCCTACATGCATTTTACTTAAAAACATTAGGAGAGGTAATTACATGCCGAGTAATTTGCGATTTGCACCCTTAATGTATGCTGACTTATACCTTATTCTATCATTCTTAATGATTTGCATTATTTGCATACTAATCTTCTTAGTTCTTTACAAAATCATAAAAGGTCTCAATTTCAGTTATTTATAAGGATAAAATAGGAAGTTACATACTATAAAGAAAAACAAAAAAGTGATTTAATTAAAGATGAATAAAAACAAGGGAAAATGCACAAGTACCCACTTCAACTATACGTGAAATCTCAGCGACACACTTTAACTATACATGAGTCATATTGCCCCCTGAATTGTTTTTAAGTGTAATAAATACACCCTTAACACAACCTAAAACCTATATAGTCACTCACATGATGGGAGGTGTTTAACACTCGCCTCCAAGTCATCATTATGTCAGCGCCATGTCAATAAATGATCAGATATATAAAAAAAAAAATATAAAATTCCATGTCATTTGATTCCTTCTTCTTCATTATCAACACCCACTCCATAACCACTAAACCCACTTATTTTAACCATTAAAACTCATAGCATCACCATGAAAATTATAACCCACCACCAAATTTATCACTTCACTACCACCGAATTCAATATCTACTGTCAATTTTATTTTTCTTTTAATCCAAATAAATTTCATAAAACATGGTCCAAAATCTCCATTGAAGAAACTACCTAAATTTTGAACTCTATTTCAAGAAGAATTCAAAATCGGGGTCATGTTTTTTCTGATTGAATTTGGGTTAAGATAAAGGCTGATTGAAGTGAGAAGGGAAGAGAAGGATGGAGGGTGTTATTGATGGAGAACTGAAGCGGCATGGAAGTTGGATTGGGGTAGGGGTGGGATGTCATATTGTTGGAGAACTGAAGCGGGGGTGGGGGGCAGGAGTGGGGGTGTGGGCAGAGCGGGGTGAGGGTTGGGGGTAGGGGTAGGGGTATGACATGGATAATTGAGGAGAGGATGGTAATTAAATTATTTATTTATAATTTTTTTTTTAAAAAAAAACTTTAATTTAAATTATGCTCTTTATATGCTGCCTAAATTAAATTCCTAATATGCAATTTTTTTTCTCATTAGCGAATTTCAAGTAATTTATTTGAGTAGAAAATGAAAAAGGAAAAAAATTCTCTCGATACTATACAAATTAATGAAAAACACTAAAAAAAAATTCTCTAACAATTTAAATATGTTGTGAAAAATGATAAAATTTGCTCTATTTCACAAAGAAAAAAAGAAATTTAATTTTTAAAAAAATATCAAATTAAGTTTTAAAGTTAATTAACTATATCTACTAATTAATTATAAAATGTCCAATTAAAATGAACATGTGTCCATATTAATAAGATTTTAAACCTTTTTCGGTATCTCACATGCCTCTAAGAGAGTGAACACACTTTCTGTGCCACCTTAACACGAAAGGGTGCGTTTATTACACTTTAAAATAATTCGGGGATAGTTAAGGTTTGTCGTTGGGATTTCGTGTATAGTTGAGGGGGATACTTGTGCATTTTTCCTAAAAACAATATTAAATACAAGTCATTGTCATTTCTTTTTCATTAAAATGAAGAACAATCATTCATTTACAAATGCACCTTGATCCCGTGCCCCTCAATTATGCCATCATAATGTCAAATTATAGTCTAATCCTACTACCATATTAATATCCATGAATATCAAGACATCACTACTATCAACTAACTTGCTATTCTTTACAAATTTCCATGCCAACTCCTTGGCCCTTTTGGAACAGTACATGAAACTGACGTCATAAACCAACTCATCCATACCAACTAAACCCAACACCATATATGAAACCAAGTTCATCATGATCAATATTAGACAACTAAGAATTGAGTCCCCATAAACTCAATCTATTAGTTAAAACAATAACGTCACATAACCCCTAAGAATTCAACTATCAATAAACAAATGACACCTCAACCATCACAAGTAACACATAACCTGAACTTCCAATGCTTATCCTAACTTACTGTAACATGAATCAGGTCTCACATGATCACATACAAGTCATACCTAAGTTCTACTCACATTTCAAGTAATCTAGACTACTCCAGGATCCAACATGCAACAATTACTTTATGAAGAAATAAATCAGGTTCACTCATGGAACCATAAACACATATTTGGTCCTCTTATGAAACCTAAACTCAAACTTTTAGTGTACCATCGTGGTATTCGAGCCATCCTTAGTGAGTGTGTTGGCGTGGTACCTAAGTCAATCATATGTGGATATCCCCGTATCTGGCGTGGTACCCGAGTTAATCATTAGTATATATTAGGCGTGGTATCCGAGCCAACCCTGGGGATATCCTGTATCAAGTATGGTATCCGAGCCAACACAGACAATCATGCACAATCACAATCATCATGACTAATAACACTTGAAATCACAAGTCACATAACCGGTTCATTGTATGTGATTATCAATATGTTGTCATTACATATGGTTCATATATATTTCCTACCATGCATTTCACAATGATACTACAAGCTGTAGACATGCATACACACATAATCAGATATCACCTTTCTAATAAGGAACTTAAGGTAAATTAAGAACTAGAAAACTACCCCTAGTCATTATCTCGTCTCCCGCCTAAATTATAACCATTTAGATTCTGTACCCGAAGGCCTATGCATGCAACTTTCAAACATCTACAAGATGAAACATACTAAAACGAGTCTAATTACTCAATTGAAGGAAACCTAGCCTACTGTCACGATCCAAAAATGGACATGATGGCACTTGCCTATTACCATCAAGACAACTCAGCCTCAACCCAATGAAAATAAAAGAAATGTGGAAAGATAAAGCAAAAAAATTATTCATGTTGTCACATGTACAAACCACTAGTACATAAAGTGCGAAATTTAGAAATAAGTACAAGTTGTAAGTATTTTTTTTATTAAATAGAACAAAGCATAAAAAGAGGAACTAGAGGACCTACCTAGATGACAAACATCTACCTCTCAACAGTTCTCTAACAAGCCTCAGAGATGGGAGAGAAAGATCAATCACGCTATATTGGGCTCAGAATCTACATAAGTGTAGAAGCAATGTGTGAGTACTAACAATACGGTACCTAACAAGCAACCTAATAAACAAAGCAACTAGCTAGAAATTGAATACTCCTTTCATCTCATCCGAACCTCCTCAAATTACAATTTGCACAGAGATCAACCCAACCTAACAACCCTACAATACACAACTCACAAGGCTCAATACTCACAGTTCAACAATAAACACGAATCAAGTAAGTCAATCCCAATGTCAAGTAGATCAATTACACATAACAAGTGCATCAATCATAATTAACAAGTAAGTCAATTATAAGCATCAAAATGCATCAAATCACAATAGTCAATCTCTTACCGAAACTATTTTCCTACGGCACAATCACTAGACGAAATCATTTTCCATTGGTTTTTATATCAAATCACTAGCCAGAACCATTTTCTATTAGCTTTATTTCATTAACTAGCTGAAACAATTTCCCATTAGTTGTATATAACTAGCAGAAACCATTTCCCATCGGCTTTATATCCTGTCACTAGTTAGAATCATTTTCCATCAGCTTTATATTACTAGCCGAAACCATTTCCCATCAACTTTATATTGCATGTCTCATCACGGTGTACAACAATCAATGTATATAAGCAAGTTCACATAATAAGAAAGAGACAATAATTCAAGTCCAGATCATGATCAAGCATGTCATTAATCAATCAACAAGGGTCACAACAAGGCAATTCACAAGCATTGTAATCAACATATACCCTTTTCATTTCAGCCCATTTTTATTCTTTAATATTTATCAAGTGGAACAATTAACCTTTCACTTCATTCCCATTACTCCCAACACACACAATGAAAGGAATACATGAATTCTACTAGAATACAAGATTTAGGAGACCACTTACCTTAATTCAACCAATTATTCACTCCAAGATTTGAGTCTTCCTCTTCCGATCAATTTCCAAATCCACACAATCTATCAATCAAGTATTCACACTAAATTTTCTGGAAACAACAATAACCATATTACTTACTTTGAAATATAGGTCAATCAACTCAAAATTTGATTCCAAAAATGAAGTTTGAATTTGAAATTCTTTTCTTGAAATCATTACCCATGGCATTTGGAAACCATTGGTGCAAGCTATTTCGAAAAAAGACTTAAAACTATTTCACAATCTCCATTTTAGTTTAGAACTTGAGTACTTGAAAAACCTTGCCATTTCCTAATCAAAATTCCAAATTTTGATGTTAAAATCCATAAATAATAAAAGGGAAATAAAGTTTTTGTAACACCCCATATCGGAAAATAGACCTCTTGGTAGATTTCCAAAAGTTATAGGTGCAACCCATGGTTGCCACCCACGGACGGTAGGGTGACCCACGGCCCGTGCTGGTGTTCAATGCTTTGCATTTGCAACCCTCTCCGACTCAGCCCCAAAAAATAATCTAAGTCCTGACACACGCCAGGACCTATAGATCGTAGGTCAGACCATGGTCCGTGGTCCAGGGCCGTAGGTCGGACCCTCTAATTCCAGCCTCCAGTCACGACTGATGGTTGACCAGCACGGACCATCAATCGATCGACGATCCATCGGTCCCATCCGTCGATGACCCCAACAACAATTAAGTCAGGAGCCTTTTGGTCTTTTCCTTGTGCATTGGGCTCCTAAACTACATGGTTTTGGTCAGTTTTTGCCTAGAAACATACCTATAACTTACCTAAGTTAGATCATTCTTCAAAAATTGGGAAAATTAGAGCGTATGAGGAGAAAGATGTTAAGAATCCTAGTTCAAAAACACAACAAATTTCCTTCAGTTCCAGCCCCGAAATCAAAAGATTTCTCCGTGGAATTCATCACCAGGCATGTGAGATTTCACTAGTGGGTTCCTTTTACTCATTAGATCCCTAGATTTCAATCAGAATCTTGATTCATCTAATATTATCTAGACTTAGGGTTTCTTGAATGTTAGAATTATTGGGTTTAGCTGTTAGAATGATCCAAATCGTATTATCATGAATTCAGTATCATTATTGCCCAGGTTCATGCATAAACTCAGAACTCTAGCTATGTAGTTCTTTTAATTCATGAATTACACATGCTAGGCCAGATAATTCAATTATATATAAACATGCCTCAATTTTTGAATGCATTATTATCAGTATATTAATGTTGCATTCTCAGTTTGCATGTCAGTATTTCGAGCTATCTAGTATTATAACATTTCATTCATAAAGTGTTAACTACTTAATCAATTGGGAGAAACTTAATACCGAGTGGACTAGTCACCCTCAAGTCCCAGAACTACGCGTCTCGTAGGATAAGTCCCTTCTTTTGGGCATTACATTTTAGTGATCATGCCAGTATGCCTATATACCTCTGGCAGGGTATATTGGGTCCTCTCGATGGGGCGTATACATTGAACTCCATATTTAGCTCATGTGGTTTTATGTCGGTTATTAGTAGCTCTGTTACAATTCAGTCAAATTCTATTGCATTGACCATGTTATCAGTATAGTCTAGTATGCACTATCAATATGTTATAAACTCGGTCATTGTATTCAGTTTAGCCATGTTCAGTATTTCCAGTATCCTTATCATGTTTAGATTATATCATTATTTTATTGCTTGTTCAGTTATATTATTATTCAGCTTTCCTCTATCCTGCATGCTCAGTACTTTTCAAGCACTGACGCATAGTCTACATTACATCTTCTTGTGATGTAGGTTCAGGTCCTCAACAGTCAGATCACGCATAGATCGGTTCCTGATCTTCAGTTCAGTAGCATCAGTGGTGAGTCCTTATTCTTCGAGGACTAGTGACATGTTATCTTTCCATTTTAGTTTTAGTTTCAATTTTGCTAGATTTAGCTGGGGCATGTCCCAGCACTTCTAGTCAGTTTAGAGGCTTATTTCGAACATAGTTAGTTTCAACTTTAGTCTTAGAGTTTGACTTTTCATTTGTATTCAAACTCTCAGTTTTCATATATTCAGACTTAGTATATGGGTATACCACATCCTTTCAGATTATTTATATAGTTTAGCTTCCGCACATTATTTATTGATTCAGTTTGTTTTAGTATACTTATGATATGCCAGTAGGGTTAGCTTGGGGTCACTCTTGATCCTAGGTCCCGTGTTCGCGTCTAGGGGGTAGCCTCGGGGCGTGACAAACTTAGTATTAGAGCCCTAGGTTTAAGGGTCCTAGGATGTATGAAAAGCTGCACTAATTAAAGTTCTTTTGATGGGTGTGAAGTTCACCACATCTAATGAGAGAGAGGCTACTAAGTGTTTTAGAAAAACTTCACTTTCTTTGCTACTCTTATCGTGCGTAAGGTATGATCAACTTCTCATTTCTAATCCGTCGTTATACGCTTAAGATCATGCCTCCTCGTAGGGCTTACAAAAGGAATGCTAATGCACGCAATGCTAATGAAATTCTTTAGTCCCAAACCATGAAGTTTTGAACATAGAGTTTTAAAATGCAATTTAGCTTTTGGCTCAGAGTATGACCAGCCAGAACAATCAGCAAGTTCCAGTTCCTACTAATAGGAATGGTGGATCAGTGACAGTTAGAGTTCGAGATTTTGTTAGGATGAATCCGCCTGAGTTTTTAGGGTTTCAAATTAGTGAGGACCCATAGAACTCTATTGATGAGGTTAAGAAAATATTTGGAGTAATGAAAGTGACTGGTAATGGTATGGTTGAGTTGGCATCCTATCGGCTTAACGATGTGGCTCATATATAGTACACTTAGTGGAAAGACATCAGGGGTTACTCTTTTCTTTTGTAACTCCCTATATAGCAGTAAACTTCGGTGTCAGTCCAGAAACTCTTTCAAAACCCTTGTCAGTCTCTACTCCAGTCGGTGACCCAGTTATAGCTAGACGGATATACAAAAATTATCTTGTCATAGTCTCCCAGAAAGTCACCTCAGCAGATCTTGTAGAGTTAGAAATAGTAGACTTCGATGTCATTCTAAGCATGGATTGGTTACATTCCTGTTATGCCTCAGTTGATTGTAGAACTAGGATTGTTCGTTTCTAATTTCCAGAAGAACCAATCTTAGAATGGAAGGGTAATAGCTTAGCGCCTATATGTCGATTCATTTCTTACCTTAAGGCTATAAAGATGATTTCTAAGGGGTATATCTATCATTTAGTTCGGGTTAAGGATTCAAGATCCGAAACGCAAACTCTTGAGTCAGTTCCAGTAGTGAATGCGTTTCCAGAAGTGTTTCCAGAGGATTTTCTTGGAGTTCCTCCCAAAAGGGAAATCAACTTTGGAATTGATCTCCTTCCAGATACCCAGCCTATTTTTATTCCTCCTTACAGAATGGCTCTATCTGAGATTAAGGAATTAAAAGAGCAGTTGAAAGACCTTCTAGATAAGGGCTTCATCAGACCTAGTATTTCCCCATGGGGTGCACCAGTGTTGTTCGTGAAGAAGAAATATGGTTCTCTCAGAATAGGCATTGACTATAGGCAGTTGAATAAGGTCACAATCAAGAATACGTATCCCATCCCTAGGATTGATGACTTGTTTGACCAACTTTAGGGTGCTAGTCATTTCTCAAAGATAGACATCAGATATGGTGATCATCAACTCAAAGTCAGAGATAGTGACATTCCGAAGACTGCCTTCATAACTTGGTATGGTCATTATGAAATCGTAGTTATTTCATTTGGACTAACTAATGCTCCTACAACTTTCATGGATTTGATGAATAGGGTGTTCAAGCAGTACTTTGACTTGTTCGTTATCATCTTTATTGATGACGTCCTCATTTACTCTAGGAATGAGGAAGAACATGCGAGTAATTTGATTGTTGTCCTGCAAACTCTTAAAGATAGCCAATTATTCGCTAAGTTTAGCAAATGTGAGGTTTGGTTGCAATCCGTTGCTTTCCCTAGTCATATTGTGTCTAGCGAAGGAATCTGAGTGGATTCTCAGAAAATAGAAGCAGTGAAATAGTGGCCCAGACCTACTTCTCCTTCATATATCAGGAGTTTCTTGGGATTGGCTGGTTACTACAGAAGGTTCGTGGAAGGATTTTCATCCATAGCCTCTCCAATGACTAAGTTGACGCAGAAGAAGGTGAAGTTTCAATGGTCAGATGATTGTGAGAAGAGCCTCGCATAATTGAAAACTAGGTTGACTACAACTCTTATTTTGACTCTACCAGAGGGTTCAGACGGTTATGTTATCTATTGTGATGCATCCAGAGTTGGCCTAGGTTGTGTGTTGATGCAACGAGGTAAGGTTATAGCTTATGTTTCCAGAAAGCTTAAAGTGCATGAGAAGAACTATCCAACCCATGAAGTCGAGCTTGCAGCGGTGGTGTTTGCACTTAAGATTTGGAGGCATTACTTGTATGGTGTTTACGTAGATGTGTTCACAGACCATAAGAGCCTTCAGTATGTGTTCACCCAGAAAGAGTTGAATCTTCGCCAGAGGAGATGGCATGACTTCTTCAAGGATTATGATATGAGTGTGCATTACCATCCCGGTAAGACCAATGTAGTAGCAGATTCTCTTAGCAGACTATCTATGGGTAGTGTAGCACATGTTGAGGAAGAAAGAAAAAAACTAGCAAAAGATGTTCATAGACTTGCTCGCTTAGGAGTTTGTCTCATGAGCAAATCAGATGGTGGTGTCACATTTCAGAATGGGTCAGAATCGTAATTGGTAGTGGAGGTTAAGAAAAATCAAGACAGTGATTCGATATTACTTCAACTTAAGGGCGCAGTCCATCAGCAGAGAGTTGAGGTTTTCTCCCAAGGGGGAGATAGTGTACTTCACTATCAGGGTCGATTATGTGTAGGTGAGTTGAGACAACAGATTCTTCCAAAAGCCCATAACTCCAAATATTTTATTCATCTAGGTTCCACTAAGATGTATCGTGATTTGCAAAAAGTCTTTTAGTGGAATGGTATGAAAAGGGATATAGCGGATTTTGTGGCTAAGTGCCCTAATTGCCAGCAAGTGAATGTAGAACATCAGAAACTAGGAGGTATGACTCAAGAGATCGACATTCTACTTGGAAGTGGGAAGTGATCAACATGGAATTCATCATAGGTTTAGCTCGTACTCGTAGACAACATTACTCCATTTGGGTGGTAGTTGATAGAGTTACTAAGACTGCACGTTATTTGGCTGTGAAGACTATAGATTCGGCGGAGGACTACGCCAAGCTTTACATTAATGAGATAGTCAGGTTGCATGGGGTACCTTTGTCTATCATCTCATATAGATGTTCTCAGTTTACCTCTCATTTCTGGAAGTCGTTTCAGAAGGGTCTTGGTACTCAGGTTAATCTTAGCATAACATTTCATCCACAGAAGGATGGTCAGGCAGAGCGTACCATTCAGACCTTAGAGGATATGTTGAGAGCTTGTGTGATTGACATTAAGGGTAGTTGGGATGATCACCTACCTTTTATAGAGTTCGCCTACAATACTAGTTACAATTCCAGAATTCAGATGGCCCCTTATGAGGCATTATATGGGCGTAGATGTAGATCTCCAATTGGCTTGTTTGAAGTAGGTGAAGCAGCCTTGATAGGACCAGATTCAATTCATGATGCCATGGAGAAAGTGCAACTCATTAGAGATAGACTTAAGACAATCCAGAGTCGCTAGAAGTCCTATGCAGATGTAAGGAGAAGGGAATTAGAATTCCAAGTTGATGATTGGGTTTTCTTGAAAGTGTCACCTATGAAAGGGGTGGTGAGATTTGGCAAGAAAGGGAAGCTCAGTCCTAGATATGTAGGACATTGCAAGATTTTGAAAAGGGTTGGTAAAGTGGCCTATGAGTTAGAATTGCCAATAGAACTAGCAACATTACACCCGATTTTTCACATTTCATTACTGAAGAAGTGTGTGGGTGATCCAACATCTATTGTACCCTTAGAAAGTGTGGTTGTGAAGGATAGTCTCACTTATGAAGAGGTACCAATTGAAATTCTTGATCGTCAGGTTCAAAGGTTGAGAAACAAGGAAGTCGCTTCAGTCAAGATTTTGTGGAAGAGTTAGTCCGTAGAGGGAGCTACTTGGGAAGCAGAAGCAGCTATGAAGGCCAAGTATCCTTACCTCTTTTCTTCCAATTCCACTCCAGCTTAAGGTAATAGTTCCTCTTCAATTTTTTAGTTATTCTTGCGCAGTTTCAATCTTAGCATCGTGATCCTTCAGTTTGTACTTACATTTTCAGCGTATTTGCATGTTCTTGGAACTCAGATCAGTCAAAAAATGTGTTACCAGTATTTAGTGGTAGAGATTGCAACTCTCTCCCTCTTTTTCACCTAGTTAGTCTTTATTCAAAGATGAATGTTTCCAAGGGGGAGATAATGTAACACCTTATATTCGAAAATAGACCTCTAGGCAGATTTCGAGAAGTTACAGGTGCAACCCACCCGTGGTTTGAATCTGCAACCCTCCCCAAAGTCAGCCCCAGAAAATAATTTAAGTTCTGACCCACGCTAGGACCTACAGACCATAGGTCAGATCACGGTCTGTAGGTCGGACCCCCTAATTCCAGCCTTCAGTCGCGACCGACAATTGACCAACACGGACCGTCAGTCGATCAACGGTCTGTCGGTGACCCCGACAGCAGTTAAGTTAGGGGTCTTTTGGTCTTTTCCTTATGCGTTGGACCCTTAAACTACGTCGTTTAAACCCTAAACTATGTGGTTTTGGTCAGTTTTAGCCTAGAAACATACCAAAACTTACCTAAGTCAGATCATTCTTCAAAACTTAAGAAAATTAGTGCGTAAGAGTAGAAAGAGGTCAAGAATCCTAGTTCAAGAACGCGTTAAGTTTCCTTCAGTTCCAGCCCCAAAATCGAAAGATTTCTCCATGAAATTCGTTACCAGGTATGTGGGATTTCACTAGTGGGTTCCTTTCACCCATTAGGTCCCTAGATTTCAGTCAGAATCTTGATTCCCTTGATATTATCTAGACTTAAGGTTTCTTGAATGTTAGAATTGTTGGGTTTAGCTGTTAGAATGTTCCAAATTTTATTATCATGAATTCAGTATCATTATTGCCTAGGTTCATGTATAAACTCAAAACCCTAGCTATATAGTTCTTTTAGTTCATGAATTACACATGCTAGGCCAGATAATTCAGTTATATATAAACATGCCTCAGCTTTTGAATGCATTATTATCAGTATATTAATGTTGCATTATCCGTTTGCATGTCAGTATTTTGAGCTATCCAGTATTACAATATTTCAGGCATAAAATGTTAACTACTTAATCAATTGGGTGAAGCTTAATATTGAGTAGACAAGGGTCAGTCACCCTCAAGCCCCAGAACTAGGTGCCTCGTAGGATAAGTCCCCTCTGTTGGGCATTATATTTTAGTGATCACGCCAGTATGCCTCTATACCTCTGGCAGGGTATATTGAGTCTTCTTGATGAGGCGTATATATCGGACTCCATATTTAGCTCATATGGTTTTATGTCGGTTATTAGTAGCTCCCTCACAGTTCAGTCAAATTTTATTGCATTAACCATGTTATTAGTATAGTTAAGTATTCAATCTCAGCATGTTATAAACTTGGTCATTGCACTCAGTTTAGCCATGTTCAGTATTTCCAGTATCCTTATCATGTTCAGATTATCATTGCTTTATTGCTTGTTCAGTTATGTTATTATTCAACTTTACTCTATCCTGCATATTCAATACCTTTCAAGTACTAATGCATACTCTGCACTACATCTTCTCGTGATGTAGGTTTAGGTCCTCAGCAGTCAGATCACGCATAGATCGGTTCCCGATCTTTATTTCAACAGCATCAGTGGTGAGTCCTCATTCTTCGAGGATTAGTGACATGTTATCTTTCCATTTTAGTTTTAGTTTCAGTTTTGCTAGATTTAGCTGGGCATGTCCTAACCCTTCTAGTCAGTTTAGAGGCATATTTCGGACATAGTTAGTTTCAACTTTAGTCTTAGAGTTTCACTTTTCATTTGTATTCAAACTCTCAGTTTTCATATATTCAGACTTAGTATATGGGTATTTCCCATCCTTTCAGATTATTTATATGGTTTAGCTTCCACACATTATTTATTGATTCAGTTTGTTTTAGTATGCTTATGATATGCTAGTAGGGTTAGCTTGGGGTCACTCGTGATCTTAGGTCCCGTGTCCGTGTCCAAGGGGTAGCCTTGGGGCGTGACAGTTTTAGGATCACAAAAGCTAACCCAAATTATTTAGCACAAGAAAACCTTTCAAAAATAACCTCTAAGGATTTTCCAAGCTAAAAAATGGAAAATGGGACTTACACCCCAAAATTTGTAGGTCAAAACCCCTCTTTGAAGCCGCTTAAGCGAACATTAGTTTGGAAAAGTGAACCCCGCTAAAAGCTCGGCCTTGACTTTCGCAAACGGGCATTCGCTTTTGCAAAGTTTGCAATTGCAAAAAGGTTCTTTGCGATCGAAAATGTCTGGATTTACATATCTTTCTCTTTCATGATTGGGGTTTTTCAATCGCGACCTTCGCAAAACGAACCCCCTATCTCGATCACGAGGGTAACAAATATCAAACCTCAACAAAATTAATCAACTTTCAAAACATCATAAGGACCCTCGTGATTCGTTTGAAACCCCGTACACACAAACCACATATGCAAATAGATTGTACTTGATGTTCCGGACTCAAAGAACAGTTGAAATGCAAATTAGAGGTCTCCTTGACCCAACATCAGTGAAAACCACAAGCGCCTAAAAGGAATAACTCAAGTTCGAGACCTCTAATAATCAACCAAGTCCTCATTTAGGCCTTAAATCATCCCCAAATCCAAAGGAACTCTTAGAATTTTGGTCCAAGCATCCGACCCCGAATGTTGACCAAAGTCAATCCAAAGGCTAAATTTTCATAAATTTTTAATTTAGGATCTAAAGTCCTCAAAAAGACTCCAAAAATGAACCGGAAACTCTCGTGGACCTAGGTTCCAAATTTTGGGACCGATGGAATCGACGAAATTTCATTCCGACACTCAAAACTCAAAAAGATACCAAAAATCACTTTCTTAAAATACTAGCCTTTAAAACTTACAAATTCTCAACTCCAGGGTTAAAACTAACTTTCAAATTCAACTAAAAATTACTCGGGGTCAATATCGAGAGGGGCAAAATGATAAGTTCATAAAATTTCTAAAAATGACCAATCAGGTCATTACACCTACCTGGGCACCAAACAACAAATGATAAACCTTGTCCATGTATTTGACTCCACGGAAGCAATCTATGATAAACAAACATAGTCATAACCTATTTTCTCCTTTTAAAAGTAGGAGAAATATATAAAAAAATTATGCATTAATTAGGCTGCAATTTTTATGATATCCCGCTATAATGAGACTCAAACAGCTACAACGATCTTGCTATAGTGGGAAGCCTCCGCTATGGTGGGATGACATCAGCGTGACCCAAAATTCAATTTGGGCCAAAATCGTCATGTGCTCAAATTTCAAAAATTCTTTTAGACTTTTGAGATTTCATACGACGTAACCTTTAGTAATGACGAATCGAGTTGTTACAATATCTACCTAAAAATCAATTCACAATCCATACTCTCGGATACTTAATATGACCTATTAAAGGTTTAGAAATTGATCGACCCAAGTATCATGAATCTCTTGGGGAAAATAATGATCTAGAAAAGCTTTTGTAAAGCTGTCCCAAGAGGGTGGAGGTGCATCTCCCCCTATTATCTCTCCCAACTCTCGTACCACAATACTGTAATATCATGCAATCAAAATATTGCTAACTCAATTGACCTAAGTCGTTGTGGCATGCATGACCCTGAAAATCATGTGAAGTTGATCGACAAATTGAGGGTCCTCTCTACGATCTGTCAATAGTGAGAAAATCACAAACTCCCAAATTTTTGGGCCCTACAGAAGGTCCTAAAAAGTCTGTTGGATGGCGCTGTGCAAAAGGCCATGTAAATTTTGTATTGCAAATGATATATTTTATCTACTTCAAATCGATTGGTATTTACTAAAAAAATCCATCATTTTTACAATAGAAAGTACATATATCTTCCTAATAAAAAGAATATCCTTAATTATGAAATTGACTAAAAGTGAATAAAGTTAAAATAACTAACTATTGTACAAACACAATATTCAAATGAGGATACTAAAATACCACATGGTAGGCTAATGTATACAAAGTAACAAATTACTGTAAATTCTCAATAATAATAACAAAGAAATAATAGAAAGTTGTACAATAACAACAAACAAGAAACATAACACTATAAAAAGACACAATAGAAGAGAGCATAGAGATTGCCTCTTCTTTTTTTTCAACTGTTGTAAGTGTGTGTATAATTGTGTCAAATGTCACTATTTATAGGTTAAGATCGAGGAACACAAAGAGTTGTCATGGGTATGCCATTAATTTATTCGAGATCATGTGTGAGGATGATGGTGTGATTAAAAAACATAATGAATATAATTAGTGGTGGGAGTTACATATATTCACATAATTGAGAGTTAGTCATAATAAATTTTATGTACTATACTTCACATTAATACAAAAATTTATATATATAACAAAAAAATATAATATAGGTTAGTATGTTTTTTTTCTTTTTGTGAAGGACAAAGATAAACATTCAAATTTTCAATTGGAAGATGAATTTACTTCAATATGAAATTAATACAAAAAATACATATTCAAGAGACTTCATGGTGGTTGATTTATGTACTAATATGATGATTTTCTATTTAATATTTAATTTATTAAATAATTTATAATATTTAAATATAATATAGGGACAAACCTTAATCTAACTTTTACCTAAAATTCTTCCACAGTATGATATGGTATATTCTATATTTTATAAGCTAACAAGGTGGGACGAACACTACACTCGTGTATTGTACCAAGAGTAATGTAAATAGTATATTATAATGGGCCCATCTGTCATAAATATATGACCTACTCTATTAATACGTGTATTGCTCTTTCTTGGAACATTTAACAAAATACTTTTGTGTAAAGTGAGCTTATAGTTCTTCTTCAGGGAATGATTTCTTCCGTCCTTCAGGTTTAAATTTCTTCTCCACTGGTATTATACGTTTTCCTACCAGTGTAGAACCTAGCGGATGTGGATTTATCTAATTTTATGTTATTTTTGTTTTGATGGTAGGTCAATTTTTCATTCGATTGATTTGAATTTTCTTTTAATTTTGCTGATTTATTGGGTATTTGGGTTGTAGTACTGTTGCATGCACTATATTTTAGAGTTCATTGTAATTTGTAGCACTGGTCCTTTTTCTCCTTCTCTCCTCTCCGACTTGCCTATTTACGAATTTGTATTTAATAATTTCTCATATTCAGGTCTTTGCATTTACTTTTAAAAGAAAGGGGAGAATTGCTAACACGAGATGCGGGAATGGAGCAGAAGCTTGATATTCAAACAATTTATCAAATTTTTAGGAGAAATTATAATATCGTTATACATCAGGTACACGAACCTTAATTCTACCAAATCAAACCAAGAAAATATAGGTTTTCCCCATTTTTATTCGATTTTCTTTGAGTAGAGACTGTAACACTAAATTCTTTATAGGGTGAGTTCACAATTTTGCAGTCTATAGGAGTTACATTCTGCTACCACAACAATTATCTTCTGTTTTTCTTCAACACCCATCCTTTTATCTAACTCTGTTGACGCTTAACGGAGATAAAACAAACAACAAACTACCTTAAGTTGATGACATGATGGTTAACCTTAAAATGCACATATCTCCTTTCTGAAAATTGGCATGGACTAACAAGAATCAGTAGGCAAGTTGCTAAATTATTTTTTTAGCATTGACGTTATCATAAACAAAGTCATGTGAGATCATATGAATGGATTGTTGGTGTTCTATGGTAATAGGAAGTTCTACTTTAAAGCTTACAGGCTAGCTTCCTGTTACATATGAATAACAAGACTCAATCGGACATAGAAGACGGTCTCCATGTTCTAAGGTATGAAACTTACATTTAATATGTTTCTCATATTTCTTGATTTTGGTGTCTCTGCATTATGAGATAATATAATGTATCACATGAAAATTGACGAGGGTCATAGATGTCTAGCATGTATTGTTTGCATCAAACGTTTTATGTTGAGCTTTGGTGGTGGAGTAGCAATTCTATTCTGAATTTATTGCCTTTAAGCCTTCAAGCTCTGGAATTTTGTAGATCAGGTGAACCTCAATAGGGATCCTCTCTTTTCCCATGACACATTTCTATTTCTGAGGCGGTCTTTTTTTCTCAATCGGACCATTTATATCTACTGATTGTTGAACAAAAACAAAAGATAAAAATATCTATTGATTGTGTTCGACATGTCCAGTAGTTTAACATTTTTAGAGCTTTGCCTTTATGCACTCTAAGCTAACATAATATTATGTGTTAATTACTGCCACCGTCTTATTGGTTTAGTGGGAGATTCTTCGTTTTGCCTGCGTGATTATCCCAATTTCTTACATTTGTTTACTTTTTCACCATATTTTTGTTGCTACTTTTTATTTTGGTCTCATGTTTTTCACATGCATTAGTTAGGATCTGGTGGTTTATATTGATATGATATTGTAGCTTTCTTGGGATGAGGTTCATTATTTTGACTGTAGTTGATTTATATTTTATGTTAGTAGAATTCAAATATATTACTAAGTTGAGTTGTAAATTGGCGTTATGGAACTACTGAATCCTGGAACATATATTCCTGCGGAAATATGCTTGCTCTCCAATATATATTTTAGGAATATACTAAGATATATGAGATACAAATTCATTACAAATACGTAAAACTCTACGCAAGAACACTTGCCAAATATCAATATTCATGTTTTCAGTAATAGGAATCTCTATATCTTCACAACAAGGCACACTTCTTTGTTACAACTACAGTTGTTTGGCTCTGCAATTAGTTTCAACAAACCTGCACATTAACTTAAGATGCTATCTTCCAATCGCTTAAATATATCTCAAATTAGAGCTAATCGCTTAAATATTTCTCAAATTAGTAGCTCTTGCAACTTGATTCTCCCAAAGAAAACCATTGTTGATGCACCACTTCGACAATGTGATGGGAGTGCAGCAAACGAAATCATTATCAAAGTTGGATAGGCTATAGGCAAGGCAAGTTCTTAAGTAATTGAGTCTATTGTGGAGTAGGCCGGAAAAGATGTAGCAACATTATATATAGAAGAGCCTATAGGTGAAAACAATATATTCCGTAAGCTTAGTTTCTTTAATCATCTCACCAATACATTTGCCTTATCATGTGACCAAGGAAAATATAGAAATTTTTCCTTGTAAGATAATGCTGCCATAACATGATTACACATAATAAGAGTCGCACTATGAGAGCATCATGTAACTATATACTTTTTAGGTTTTGTATTATGGTTATGATTCTTTACATTTATCTTATGTTTACATATCTAACACCATCAAGTGTTTGAAAAAGTCCAACGGTTAAAAAGTTAAAATTTCTTTTGCATTGTTGAAACTTGAGCAGAAAATTTTCAATTTTATATTACTTTTAAGTTCTTCCATATTGGTTCCCTTAAGTTAAATTTAGTTATTTTTACAATTAAAAAATTCATATTGTGCTTGCTATCACTAAATAGATTGAGTGTCCCAGAAAAAAAAAAGAAGAAATGAAGAAGAATATGGAGAAGTGATCATGGCTAAAGGGTACTAACAGGATAAGCTTACAAAGAGTTTAATGGTAAGTTGTTTCTAGCATGGACAAGGAATCGTCTATATGGTTTTATTTTATGCTCTCTATAAATATGAAGGTGTTATGTAGTGGCTAAAGAATGATTTAGTTTTGATGATGTATTACTGCATCTCTTTATAATATATTAGTTGCCTCTATATTTAATGAAAACTCATTAGATGTTAAAGTATTTGTTAGAACATAAAACCAGTGAACATTAACTACTACAGTAGTGTTATTTTTTTAGTCTTTTAGGCTATTTCATATGTCTTTTAAAATGTTCCCTAAGTTCCAACAGTTGTAAGATATTCGATCTGATGAATAAGAAAAGGAAAATAGTGATTTTAATGCATTTTATTCCTAAAAGAAGTTCCTTCTTTCAATTGTGACCGTCTCTTCAAGTACTAATATTATTGACAGAAAGCACAATGTGAGACAAGTGACTATATTTGATCTCATGATAAATCAGAAGAACTAACAATGAAATTCATTGTAGATGGTGTATTTCCGAAACAAAGAATGTAGGTAAAGTGACATTCTGATGATATGAAAGCATTTACTAATTAAATATGACAAAATGAGGATATTAATTTTAACACGATCAAAATGTAAGACACTGTAAAAGAGCAAAATCAACTCCTAATTTCCAGTTAGTAGGAAGATCCCTTGAAAGATAAGGGTTTGGCGACTTCTTAAAATAACCTGAGTTATAATATATTAGGGGAAGAAGTAATTTCTCCTTACCTACTAAAAAAAAGTTACTTTTCAGTGTACTTCATATTTTCTATTTTTCGAGCAATTAAAGTTCCTTTCATTATGAATAATGATTGGTGAAGTTTCTACAGTATAAATTATGTTCTCTGCTTTTTGGTTGTTATGACATTTTGAATTCGAATAATTTCACAAGCAAGTTGTCAAAGGTATTTACAAAAATGGATCTGTGATTGTGATTTATGTGAAATGCATTTGCACTATTTATTTAATGAGACATTTACCGAGTCTTCTTCATAGTAGTATTTGATTTGAGTAATGTGAACACAATATTAAGGAAGATGATAAGTTTATACTGTTAACAATTAAGGTTTGCTTAATTTTGCTTCAGGTTCTTTGTCAAAATCTTAGCTTGTGACAGCAATGCAGGGAGGATGGATTTTTCTTTGCATCAACTATAGAAGATTTATTTAGTTTTCAAGTTCCTCTTTATATGTTATTATGTATTATTATGTAATGACAATTAAAATGTTTTTGATACAAGTGTAGATGAATAACGACACGGTAGACAAATCAAAACTCAAAAGCCATTTTTTCTGCATTGGAAATTAAAAAAAAAGTTCAAAAATACACAAATATACGTGTTGGGCCCGTGTTCAAAAATGTAATTGCGAGAAATTTGATATGTGGGTTCTTTTATTCTCCAGTCCGAGTGTATGAGATGTTAATGTACCTTGGAGAAGCATTTGGTATACCCTTTAATGAGCACACAAATTTTTTGCCTGAATCTAGTAGCCTGGGAACTTGCTCCCGTTTATGTGCATCATTTCTTTTAGTATAATTGCAATGCAGGTAAAGCTGCTCCGCCCATGTCATACTTATTACTATTCCCTCAGTCCCTAATTACTTGTCCATTTAAAAAAATAATTATTGACATAATAAATTTATCATTTTACCTCTATTAAGATGAATTAAAAATTTAATATTTTCAAAAGGTATTACTTTTTTCAAAGTAATTAATTGAGGGTGTGATAGAATTTTTTTTTGTCCTTTCTTAATTTGTTAAAATGGACAAGTAATTATAAACAACTATAAAAGGAAAAATGGACAAGTAAATAGGGACAGAGGGAGTATAACATTAGCTAGTGTTGTCAAAGTCCTGCAACGAGGCTCTACACGTGTTGAGTGCTTCGTTTTAGTGTCGTTATCAAGGCTCTAAGACATTTTTCCTTGCTAATGAGGCCACACTAAACAATTGATATTTCACTCTATCAATTTTTTTTTTTTCAATTTATATATCCATATATTTGTTATTCATGCTTATAATTATTAGTCTTAGACTATACATATATATTTGTATTTTTTTTCTCCATTTGTGTTTTTTCAATAAAGGGCACTTATCCCTATTGATATACATATATATTTGTTATTCATACTTTTGATGGGTAATCAATCTTTTTTAATTCATGTATTTGTAATAGAAAATTTGAGGCTGATAACTCAACTTTCTTCTTGATTGGCATATTCTTACATTATTTAAGCATCCTCATTTGTAATATCATCACGGAGTGTATTACAAATTCTGTGGTGATCAGAAATACTTAGTTCTCTCTAGCTCTTATTTTCTTCATGCTTGTTAGGTAGTAGACGTTAGGTACTTCATTAGGATTAGTAAGGTAAGGCCTAGCCCCCCTGCTTGCACTTATCCCTATTGATATTTTTTATGTTTAATAAAAGGCCACTAGACACTATTTAGTGGTAAATTTGTAAAAAAAAAAGAAAAGAAAAGTAAAGGGCACGCTTTATTTGCTTTGCACTTAAGCTCAATGGACTTTAGAACATTTTTTGCACTTTTCACTTTTGATAACACTGATATTAGCATAACAATACAAGTTTTTCATTTGCAAACAGATTAAATACATCAATTCATATCCAGTAGGAATTTGAATGACATTAATTTTCCCACATTCTTTGTACGTATAGAGAAGGAGAAACACTTACACATTGGTCTTTTAAAAATACAATTGGGATAAGTATTTTCGGCTGCTTGTTACTTATCTAGAGGAAAAAGTAGGCTTAACTAATGATTTATGGCCTCTGCTTGATCGCGGATGCACATTTTTTCAGCTTCATCTTCAGTTGGTGTTCCCTTAGCCTTTTGCAGACCTTTGGCAGATTTTAGATGTGGTCGATTCTTTCTATTGAAAAGGCTAACAAATCATGCACATAAGGCTCACATATGTAGTGTAGAGGTCAATGGTAATTCGTGTTATCGCGCTTTGATGTGTTGCACTTTTATTTTTGGGCATACCGTAGTAAGGAAAGGAAGTGGATTCTTTTCTTTCTTCCTCTGCATATTTTTTCAGTTTTTATTTCAAATAATAAACAAATATTTTAGTGTACCTACATTTAAAAAGGCAGAGTAATTTGGGACAAATATGTTAGTATGTGGTATACCCTGACATGTTTACGTTCAACAATGCATTCTATTTATTTGTCCCTTTGGCCTTCACATTTGTTCACATTGGAAGTGGCACACGCCATTTGTGAATAAAGTAAAATGACATTAGTTTTCTTCGTGATTTTTTTTTATATACTGATCACATTTCTTCAAATATGCTGCCTCTTTGCCAGATTTACCAACGTGAAGAAGTTGAAGAGGTTAAAGTAGTTCTAGCTCCCAAGAAAAATGAGATGTTGGTCAGTATCTAAATCTCTTTGGAATTTTGAAACAGTTTCCAGTAATGATTATCAGTAGTCTCATTAATTCATCATGGACTTTTTAGTATCTGTGATATCCCTGCAATTTCTTCAGAAAGAGAATACAGAAGAGGAAAGTAACGCTATCTGATCATCTTTTAGCTCACACAAACTGTTGATAGTGGCAACCTAACATAAGTGGTATAAAGTTATTGTAACAATGACAGGATCTTGTTATAGTGATAGTATTTTCAAGATTCAAGAGTTATCCCTTGGTTCTTTTTAACTATCTTAGATACCTTTGGTAATTGGGCTGTCATAGTTAATTCACTTCTATATCTTTTATCTGAACTGCAAGTTTCTTCAGGTGCTAAGAAAGCACGAGAAGAAACCGTTGATGCAAGTTGACAGTGGTAGGATCACTTCCAGCGACGAACCTATTGGAAATGTTGTAACTGTGGCCGTGGTAATACTTTGTCCCTAACTAGTTGTCTTTATACTCTTTTTACATTGCTAAAAAAGTGGCGCGCTCGGGGAAAAGAAAATTTTACAAAACTTCATATTTGTGAATCTTGCTTTTCTTTAGTGGAAACTACAATGCAAGCTCATTTTTTAAAAATGGGCAGCACATCACCTATCGAGCTTTGAACTGTGCACCAGTGGTCCTCGGGGATTTCTCGATTATTCCAAAAAATAAAAATAGATGGATTTCTCTAGGATATTAAAGTAGCTAGTTTATTTTCTCATTGATTTTCAAACTCAGGTTGACAAGGATTTTAAATTCAGTAGTACACTAAGAACCTTATAGATCTTCAACCGAAGTATGCCACTTTCACCTGATTTTAAAGGGGATAACCAAGTAATAGCCTCGGATTGACAGGATTTTGATCTCTGAAGAGTGGGATTACATTCCACTAGAGGGCAGCAGTTACCATGCAGAGGCGTATTCAGAATTTCGAGATGATGGGTGCACTATTACAAAAATATTGATTTAAGATATAAATTTGATCGGTTTGACATTTAGATTCTTATTACTAAAAAATGTTCAAATTTTAATATTATAGGTTTATATATATATATATATATATATATAAATTAATTAATTAAAATGTCAAAAGTGCTACCAATAACCACTTAGAGAGGTGTTATCTAATTTTAGAAAGAAAAATAAAACAAGATAAATATAAAATTCAAATTTCTAACCTCACGTAGAGAGGTGCATCCAATCATCATCGCATTATATGATACTCTGAGTATGGGATCACACATCTATATTAGAATAATTTTTAAAAATATAACACTGCGATATATGATCTCGGGAGGGGAGCATGTGTAAGAATTATTATTAATTATTTCTTACTTATGACCCAAGTTTACTTGTAATCCAAGTAATACCATAAATAATATTTAATAAGGAATAGATCTCGTCCGTACATTGGTTACTTGATGGATGTACCAGATTAAGTCATAACCTCTATAAATTGGTCCTCCCTCCACCCATTAGGGTTACCACATATTCTCTACAATAATTCCATTGCTGACGGTTGTGGTAACATAAAATTAGGGAAAGGAGGTAGAAACCAATTTATGACTAACGCTTCCGCTTCTCTTTGTGATGATGTCTTCCTCATCAGGTATGTGCTTCCTAATGATCTCTATGTAAAATTATCGTGTTCAAGATCCTAAAGTATTTAATCTTACATATGGCATCAGAGCATGGATTGTTTGAACGGATAATCTTACATATATATATATATATGAAAATAATTATCTTGTAACGGAATTAAAAAATTGACACGACAATGTCAACATTACCGTCTCTCAAGCTTTTGTACGTGGCATGCAAATTGGTTAAATAATAAGATACTGTAGTATTGTATAATTATTTGTTTTCCTTACCGTTTATCCTCCTTTTATCTTCCACTTAAATTAGTGATGGATAATGCTAATGTGTACTAGCTCTTACCTTAATAAATGTGATGTACTTATGGTTGCTGGTAATAAATAATTGTTCAAACAACCCCCTTCAAAAGTAAGATAAACTGAATGTTTAGTTGTAGGATCACCACAACCTTTCACATTAATTGCTATTTGTTCTACTTTCATTGAACTATCAACGACCTAGAATGTGGATATATGCCTATTTTAGACAAACAATAGATCGGGGTGTTCTCCTACACCATATGCATTGGATTGGGTTTTGTTTTAAATTGTTTGATAAATTAAAGTGGTCGTTATATTAAACAAATATGTGTATATATTTTGTGCAAAATAGTTTGTTAGTCACCAAAGTGGCCAAACTAAAATGTATAAAATTATTCACATGCACAAAATTTTATGATATTATGTGTTCTTTGTATTTATATAGTTTGTTAGTCACCAAAGTGGCCAAACTAGATAAATTAACGTCTACACATATCTTATTTATGATCACTTGATGTATGTATTATGTTTCTATAGTTTGTTAGTCACCAAAGTGGTCAAACTAGATAAATTAACGTCTACACATATCATATTTATGATCACTTGATGTATGTATTATATTTCTATAGTTTGTTAGTCACCAAAGTGGTCAAACTAGATAAATTAACGTCTACACATATCATATTTATGATCACTTGATATATGTATTATGTTTCTATAGTTTGTAGTCACCAAAGTGGCCAAACTAAAAATGTATAAAATTATTCACATGCACAAAATTTTATGATATTATGTGTGCATTTGTATTCATATAGTTTGTTAGTCACCAAAGTGGTCAAACTAGTATGGTTAAGAAAAATATGCATTCATAAAATTGTCATTTATCTATGAAAGTTAATTAAATGCCTATATATTGAAAAATAAATAGATAAATTGACTTTCGCTATTGCTAGAACTTAAGAATTTACCCAAAGGTGAATTAATCATTCTATGAATAGTGAACATTATGAGGTAAATTAATATTTACAGTCAAACATATATTGTATATCCAAAGATGTCGTATATGTTTGGTTAAATATATTTAATTGCCTATTAAAGATTAAAAAAATGGCATTTAAATTATGATAGTGTGTCGTAGTATCTACCCAAAGGAGAATTACAATGTACTTTTATCATTTTACTGAATTCACATTATTTTTGATTTGTGAGCATGTATATCTATTTGCAGTTATTCCTCTTCATTCACATGTTTTGTCTGTTATTGTGTTCAATGGATTGAACTTCTCTGAATGGCATGAACAAGTCTAGTTCCACTTAGCTATGATGGATCTTGACTTGGCTCTATTGAATGATAAACCTACTGTCATTACTTACAAGAGCAGTGAGAATGAGAAGTTGTTCCATAAATCATGGGAGCACTCTAACAGATTGAGTCTTATGTTCATGCAAATGATATTTGCTAACAACATTAAGGGTACTATTTTACAAACAGAAAGTGTCAAGGAATACCTGAAGAATGTGGAAGAATGTTTTCGTTCTGCTGATAAGTCTCTCGCTGGTACACTAACGATGAACTCACGACCATGAAGTTTGATGGGTCGCGCAGTATGCAAAATCATATTATCGAGATGACTAACATTGCAGCAAGACTTTCGACCTTGGGGATGAAAGTGGATAACACCTTCTTGGTTCAGTTTATTTTGAACTCATTGCCTCTTGAGTATGGACCATTCCAAATGACTATAACACTCTTAAAGATAAGTGGGATATTAGTGAATTGTCTAGTATGCTTACTCAAGAGGAGTCAAGACTTAAGAATTAAGGAGGTCATTCCATTAACCTCATGAGTCAAGGAGATGGTAAAGGACTTAAAGTGAAGGCCAACAAGTTTAAGAAATAAATTTAAAAAAAAGGGAAAAAGGACAAATATACCCCCAAAATATCATAAATGGTGCGTCAATACCCTTCGTCATACTTTTGAGTTGTGTATACCCTTACCGTCAATATTTTGGAACGTATATACCCTTAAAATAAACGAAAAAACACGTGTCATGATCTTAATGGTCTATTAAATTTGAATAGACCATTAAGATCATGACACATGTCTTTTCGTTTATTTTAAGGGTATATGCGTTCCAAAATATTGACGGTAAGGGTATACACAACCCGAAAGTATGACGAAGGGTATTGACGCACCATTTATGATAATTCGGGGGTATATTTGTTCTTTTTTCCAAAAAAAAAGTGCACCTGATAAAGTTCCACAGAATGCTCATAAGGAACTCAAGGCCGATGTGTGTTGTTTCTGTAGAAAGGAATGACACTTTCACTAAATGAAAGTTCTGCTTATTTGTGGCATAAATGTTTGGGTCATATATCCAAAGAAAGATTAAAAAGATTAGTAAAGAATGAGATTCTTCCGAATCTTTATTTTATTGATCTTGATATATTGTTTGGATTGCATTAAAGGAAAACAAACCAAGCATACCAAGAAAGGTGCCACAAAAAGCATTCAACTTCTTGTAATTATACACATTGATATTTGCGGACTCTTTGATGTTTCGTCTTTTGGTGGAGAAAAATATTTTATCACCTTTATCGATGATTTTTCACCTTATTGATTTATCTATTTGTTGAAAGAAAAATCTCAAGTAGCGGACACTCTCAAAGTGTACGTTAATGAGGTTGAAAGACAATTAGATAAAAGTGAAAATCATTAGGTCAGATAGAGGTGGTGAATATTATGGAAATTATAACGAATCAGGACAATGTCCAGGTCCATTTGCAAAATTCCTTAAAGAACATGGCATATGTGCACAATATTCTATGCCAGGAACACCTCAACAAAATGGTGTTGCAGAAAGGCGTAATCGAACACTTGTGGATATGGTTAGGAGTATGATGAGTAATTCCTCATTACCCAAATCATTGTGGATGTATACTCTTAAAGCTGCTATATATTTATTAAATAGGATTCCTAGTAAAATAGTTCCAAAGACCCCTTTTGAATTGTGGACGGGAAAGAAGCCTAGTTTAAGACACTTGCATGGACAACCAGAAGCTAGAGTTTATAATCCACATGAAAAGAAATTAGATTCTTGAATGGTAAGTGGTTACTTTATTGGTTATCCAGAGAAATCTAAAAGGTATAGGTTTTACTGTCCAAATCATAGTTCGAGAATTGTAGAAACCAGTAATGCAAAATTCATGAGAATGGCGAAGTT
This sequence comes from Solanum bulbocastanum, assembly GCA_037074985.1. Lineage (NCBI taxonomy): Eukaryota > Viridiplantae > Streptophyta > Magnoliopsida > Solanales > Solanaceae > Solanum > Solanum bulbocastanum. The sequence continues at coordinate 35,070,512 of CM073604.1, forward strand.
AGTGGGAGTGTTGAATGACAAAGTCTGGAAATTAATGAGGTGAGGGTAAAAAATTTCATTGCCCATACCTACTTCCACACCAATAACAAATGTTGTTCCTCTTGTTGAAGAACACTTTAACAATGCTGAACAATATTTGGGCGAAACACTTCAAGAAGGAACTAACTAACAAATATGTGATGCAAATGAATCACAAACAGTGCCATTAAGAAAATCTCAAAGAGAAATAAAATCGGCCATTTTCGATGATTATGTGATTTACAAGAGTCAGATTTTGACATTGGAATTAATAAAGATTCGATTTTATTTTCACAGGCCATTGAAAGCACTAAGTCTGATAAATGAATTAATGTCATGAATGAAGAGTTAAAATCCATGGAACACAACAAAGTCTGGGATTTTGTTCAATTATCAGAAAGTTCTAAAAGAATCGGATGTAGATGGGTCTTTAAGATCAAATGCGATTCTAATGATAATATTGAACGATATAAATCCAGACTTGTTGCCAAGGGATACACTCAAAAATGAGGCATTGATTATAAAGAGACCTTTTCACCGGTCTCAAAGAAAGACTCATTAAGAATTGTTTTGGCTTTGGTAGCTCATTCTGATTTAGAGTTACATCAAATGGATATGAAAACTGCCTTTCTTAATGGAAACCTCAAGGAGGATGTTTATATGGACCAACCAGAGGGTTTCGAAATTAAAAAAAAAGATCAGATGGTGTGTAAACTAAAGAAGTCAATATATGGACTCAAACAAGCCTCACGACAATGGTATATAAAGTTTAATAATACCATAATATCTTTTGGATTCAAGGAAATTACCATTGATCGGTGCATATACCAAAAGATTAGTGGGAGTAAGTTTATATTTTTAGTCCTGTATGTTGATGACATTTTACTTGCTGCTAATGATTTAGGCATATTGCGTGAGATGAAAGACTTTCTCCTCTCTATGAACGTTGAAATGAAAGCTATGGGTGAGACATCCTATGTGATAGGGATAGAAATATTCCGTGATAGATCACAAGGATTATTGGAACAGTCTCAAAAGGCTATATCGAAAGAGTTCTAGAGAGACTTAACATGAACAATTGTTCAGCAAGAATAGTTCCTATTAAAAAAAAAAATTGGGAAAATTTTAATCTCATGCAATTCCTAAAGAATGATGTAGAATGAAAATAAATGAAATTAATTCCTTCATCTTTTATTGTTGGAAGTTTGATATATGTTCAAACTTGCACAAGACCGAATATTAGTTTTGCAGTCAGAATGCTAGAAAGATATCAAAGTGATCCTGGAATTGATCACTAAAAAACTACAAAGAAAGTTGTGGCATGTTATGAAGTCACAATTCATGCATTATGGTTGCAGAACTTTATTTCAGGATTTGGGGTTGTCAACACCATTACCAAGTTGCTGAAAGTTTATTGTGATAATGCTGCAACAGTATTCTTCTCCAAGAATGATGAGTACTCCAAATGTGTCAAACATATGGAATTAAAGTACTTTACTGTCAAGGAAGAAGTTTAGAAACAAAGAGTGTTACTTGAGAATATTAGAACTGATCTCATGATTGCAGATCCGTTAGGAAAAGGCTTACAACCAAAGACATTTAAAAAACATGTTCATAGAATGGGTCTTGGTTGTACTTATGATTGATGCATTTATAATGTTTTTACACTCTGAGCTCAAATTATGTGTTTCTGATATACATTAATGGATTTCTTGTTTGTTATAATGGTGTACACATTATTGTTTGAGATATTACAAGATAAGTCTCTATGAGACATTATTGTGGACCATAATGTTATATGTTTTATAGCTTATGAACCTAGTATGATAAGTTGCTAATGTAGTAGTATATGGAAGGAAGTATGTAGCTTAAAATTATGTACAACCACCATAACTCGCATTAGTAGTTTGTTATATTGTGGTATGTATGATGGACACTATAGAAGAGATTTATTGTATGCGCAACTAATGTTTATTAAATATTGATGTTATATATGGTCATTGGGCCAAGTGGGAGAATGTAAGAATTATTATTAATTATTTCTTACTTATGACCCAAGTTTACTTGTAATCCAAGTAATACCATAAATAATATTTACTAAGGAATAGATCTAGTCCGTACATTGGTTACTTGATGGACGTACCAGATTAAGTCATAACCTCTATAAATTGGTCCTCCCTCCACCCATTAGGGTTACCACATATTCTCTACAATAATTCTATCGCTGACGGTTATGGTAACATAAAGTTAGGGCAAGTAGGTAGAAACCAATTTATGACTAACGCTTTCGCTTCTCTTTGTGATGATGTCTTCCTCATCAGGTATGTGCTTCCTAATGATCTCTATGTAAGATTATCGTGTTCAAGATCCTAAAGTATTTAATCTTACAACATGGATTTATGTGAATCCGGTGACCCCTCGTTGGATACGCCTCTATTACCATGGAATATGAATAATTGATTAAAAATGATAAAATATCTTGGAGGCAAAAATTCAAGGTCTTTGGTTAAAAGGAGGTGATAGAAATATTAAGTTCTTTCTAGGGGTAGGCATAAATACTGGAAAATCAAAAAATTGAACCGAACCAAACTAATTTGGTTTTTTGTTTCAGTGTCTGTAATTCCTCGTAACTTCTAAGCAGAGATTCAGACCATCCTCCGTATGTGTATAGGTTCGAATCGGTGATTTATATATTGTACATGCATGTTAAGGTTCTTTACTAAGTGTAGTAAGTGTGTCGGATGAGTCTTAGGGTCGTAAGGGGCCTCAAACACCCAGTCAAGTTCAAAGCATTTCTATTGGCTAAATTTTTTGCATGAGCTCGTACAAGGGACAACTTCAAACAACCATATTCTCGGAATATGAGGAGTTAGATGACCCTTGACCTATCAAATTAAAGGTCTACGAGTCTTCTTTCCAACCAGTGTTTTGGGAAGCGAGAAGCAAAAAAAAGCGACAATGGCTCGCTTCACAAGAGCGAGAAGCGAGAAGCGAAGCACACACTTTTTTAAAGTAAAGCGATGTTTAGTATAAAAATAAAAAATATTAAATAAACTAGTTACTACTTTACTAGTTACTACAAGCAAAAATGAAGTGCAACTTAGTAACAAAACAACAAATAAACTAAGAAAGATAAATAAAGACTATTAAGAGCAGCAACCAGCATATGCACATCACTTATCACAGTCACACTGTATAGAAATAAAAGAAAAACAGAGCAGCAATAGAATTGGAAAAAAACAAAGCAGTAATAGAAATTGAAAAAAAAACAGAGCAGTACTAGAGGTTGAAAAATAGAGCAGCAATAGAGATTGAAAAATAAAGCGGCAACAAAAATTGAAAAAAAAAAAGCAACAATAAAAATATAGAAAAAACACAGCAACAATCAAAAATAGAAAAAAAAAAAGTAGGAAAGCAGTCATAGCCTCACATAGAAGAAGAGAACTTACAGCATTAGCAGTCTCACCGCAATAAAAATATAGAAAAAAACACAACAACAACCAAAATTAGAAAAAAAAACCAGTCGCAACCTCATAGAGAAGAAGACGAGAAGAAGAAGAAGAAGTAGATAAGAAGAGAACTTACAGTAGTAGCAGCCTTGCAACAGTCCAAAAAAAATATTTGAAGTCTCGAAAGGAGGTATTGTGAAGTCGCGAAAGAAGATTTCAGAAATTAGAAAAAAACCTTCAATTTTTTAAAAAAAAATCCTAATTGGCTCTTTTTCAAATTAAGCGCGCCTTTTCTCGCTTTTTCTTTTCTTCGCTTATCGCTTCAACTTTGAATGTTGCCTCTCTTCAGGAAAGAAAAGCACAGGGGCTGTGCTTAGCCTCTCTTTACGCTTTAAGCGCGCATTTCCTCACTTTTTATAACACTATTTCCAACACATCCAACCATTTGTCAATCCGACTTTTGAGTAAACTGTTATTTGCATTTTACTAAAGAAACGTCAAATTGGTCGTGCGCTCTGCATGCCTGGTAGCGTGGGCGCACTGCGCCAGGCCATTTTTCCAATAACCTCGATATTATCAAATTGGTTGTGCACTCCGCGCGCTTGGTAGCATGGGCGCACCGCATTAGACCATTCTTCCAGAAACCACGTTATTATTAAATTGGTCGTGCACTCTACGTGCCTGGTAGCATGGGCGCACTGCGACATACCATATTTTCAGAAGCCTCGGTATTAAGCTACCTTATTTATTAAGTTAAGTCTGTAGGTCACTAGAAAATTCATCTTGAAAGATTTAGGACTTATTTTTCTCTCAAATTCTCTCCTCTACTCCATCTCCAACATCAAGGTATGTTCCTCCCATGTATCTAGAGTTTTTCTAAAACAACCTCAATCTCTAATCACAAACTTAAAACAAGATTCTAACATCAAATCTTTTCTTTCATATATAGTGAAAACAAGAACTCATCTTAAAGTTCAAGAAGGGACTTTTGGGGTTCCTCTTCAAAGTTAGAGTTTCAATTGATCAAGTAATTCAAGGTATGTAAGAGTTCAACAAGGATTTCCTTCCATCCTCCAGTCCAAGATTTCTCAATCTTCATGAACTTAATTTTATAGTTAGGGTTATCAATCCCACTTTCGAATTCATCAAATTTATGACCCGAATCACATGTTTTCTTGGATTATTTACTCATGATTATGGATCCTTAATTATTGTACTCCCTTTTTATACTTAGTAAGGTTTTCCATTGTCATTTTTATGGGTTATTGACATGATGTTGTTATGATTTCATGAAGCTGATATTTAGAAATAGGTTTTAGAGTCTTTATGCTATTATGAAAATTATTTTTGAATATCTACGAGCTATGCAAGTTCTACGAGACCTTCTCAGGATTTAAGTTATAAGCATGATTTTGAAAGATATATTTTAGAAAGTTTGAGCTTTGTCTCACCCTTTATTCAGACAAACATGTAGCTTATCAAATTATGAGCATATCATATACGTATACTATTTGGGAGGAATATTTAGCATCGAGAGGACACGGGTTTAGAGAATTCAAGTCCCATAATTAAGTGTCACGGCAGGCCTGTATGCTGCTTTGACAATCAACTCCTTTAGCCCTTTGAGGCTCAGTTAATGGATCTATATTAGATAAACAAGCTTTATACTTTGCTAAGGTATAGGGAAGCCCACCCAACTGGGATCATAAGTTGGACATCATTAACTCAAATGATGTTTGTTGGAGGTCATATCCCGACAGACTTATTTCTTTAATTTTAGATCATGGAGGCTTATATTTAGTACATGTTTCAGTTAACTAAGTTTCAACTTCCACTCGCATTTCATAAAATGTCAGATTAGTTCATTAGTAGCATGCCAATACCAAGGGTCCACTTGGAGTCATTTGTGATCTTGTTCCATAAACCACTTCTCAATAGATGAAGACCATGGTGTGTAATTAGTATTATCTTCCAACTTTGTAGTAGTAATAACAAGAGAACTTGAAATAGAGGAAAATATTGATGTAACATCACGTGAAGATTCATTTTTTCTAGAGACTTCAATTAGAGATTGAACTTTCTCTGACATTATGGCTTCAACAACTAGATGAAGTACAAAAAAACTAAGTTGCTCAGATTCAGGTGCGGGTGCGGGTGCCCGATACGGGTGAGGATCTAGAGGTTGGATCCTTCATGATCTAATTTTTAAGATTAGGAGATATGGATCCATGTATGCATACGGGTGCAGGTATTACCTAAAAATTAAAATATCTAAAAATAGAGTTATAAAACCTAAATTATGAAATATTTTGTGAAGAACTTGACGAGAATCCTGTAAAGACATTAAAGAAAAAGGAGTAACATAAAAATTTCTATATAAAAAGTATTTTGTTATAAAATGAGTGAATTGTGTAGTCCATGAGCCCCATTCTACTGTTGAAAGATAACCTCTCCAAGTAATTTGTTAGTCTTTCGTGCCTATAAAAGGCATAGCCAAATGAGAAGTGGAATAACACACATTACTACTTTACTTTTCCCTTTCTCTCTATTCTGTTACTCTCCCTCTCTCTTCTTAATGATACTTTTGTTTTGTTTTCTTCTTCCTCTTTCTATGTTTTTCATTTGATTTAATATTTTATTTTTATTTTATAACACGGTATCAACACGAAGCTTTAACCAATGGAGCAAAATTGATTTTCTTCTTCACAAAAATTAGCATGACTATGATTCATAATTGTTTCAATGAAAAAAAATAAAAATCAACAGATTGTTAATTAAGTCTCTATAAATATCTCCTTTTTTTTCTATTTTAATTTTTGTTCTAGAGTAAATACATCTGGGCATATATCTCATCCCTTGAACATGCTTTTTTTTTTTGTAGGGGTATAATAATATGTATGAGAAAAAAATTAATAATGACTTTTTGAAAGGAACAACTTTAATTTGGAGAAATTAGTAGTATTATATTTGTTAGTACAAAAAAATTATGTTTATTAAAGAGAAACATTACTTAGTCTTTCATATGCAGTGAGCACAATTATATCTATTATATTAGTCAATTGTTGATACAAAAATCAAGTGCTCCTAATTAAATGCTCAAGTATTTTGATCGCCTATCTCCAAGTTTATCTCATATTAATGGTATTAAAATGATGAATTAGTAGTAGAGATAAAGAAAAGTACTATGCCTACTATGATTATTGTGTACTAATATCAAAAAACTTGTTATGACTCTTTGCTTACATAATTTCAAAATTATGAGTACATTTTTATCATGTTCAAGATATAAAATCTAAATCTGAGATTTTACATTGACTCACAAAAGATAGAATTTTCATGTTTACCATATCTTGTATTTACTCAACTATCACATTTTGAAGTTTTTCTTTTGGGAATTTGCTATTTCTAGATGAGTTTTTTTTTCAATAGTTGTTTATTATATCAATTTATTTAAATAATAACTATGCTGAGAATTGATTTTAAGTTATGGTTGGCAAATATGATAAAAATAGAACAATATATGTAGAAAGAATAAGTTTGGTAAGCCACGTGAGGTAGAATGCAAGGAATTAACTCTCACATATTAAATAGACAAGTATTTGCTTTTATATATTTACATTTTATTTATTTATAGGGAAGAATCTGTATATAAAAGAGAGTAATTTATCTTTATCTATGCTTATAAGTACTAATAAAAGTAGTAATATTTTTTTAAGAAGTTTGAAAATGAGTTTTATTGCACTTTGTCCTATTTTGTCATTAATTGAAGGTATGACGATAAAATTCAAGTCTCATCACACTAACAAGATAAGACATCAAATTTAAATTTTGATGCACTATGATAATATAATGTTGGATTCAAATCCCATCGTATTTTGGCTTAGCACGCCTTTATATGAATAAGATATTGGGTTAAAGTCCCAACACAATACATTGATGACTGAGCAAATTGATATGCTCTTAATAAAAAAATTGTGAAGCCCGTCCCACTGAATATGCTTCATTCTTAGAAGAGATTGTGATGACAATAGATTTAAAGTCTGAAAGATGACAATGATTATTGTGGTTGTACAAATGAATATCGATATGAAAAAGGATAAAATAATAATAGTCATCATTGTGAAAAAAAATAAAGAAAGACTATGGGTTTTTCAAATAGTCCTTCAAAATATAAAGGTAATTTTTGTTCTCAAATTTGATATGAAATAAGTTGGGTACACGGTTGATGAGCAGTCTAATTTGATAAACCTATAAATTCCATCTAAAGAAAAGAAGATATAGTGATGGTACACTTGACCTTCAAAAGTGATGTGGAGGTGTATTATATAAATATGATAAATGTCAAGATATGACAACAAACTTTTAATGAAAAATTATGAAGCATGTATATATTATATTATTATAATCAATTCCTTAAAAAGAATGTGACTTGTGATAAGCATCATGAATACTCTATCATTCTTGAAAGTGAATATGTCAAGAGATTATGAAATGAATAATGACATGCTCGAATCAATGTTCGCGACCCAGGATTCTATTTTATCATCAATCCAATCCCCCTTTTTTCTTTCTCTTAAAAATGAATAGATCTCTTTACTTGTATGACTTAGATGTCTCATATTAAGTATGATTGAATAAATACCACACCTCACCTCTACGGGAGGTTTGAGAGAAATAATTTTTTTTTTATTGTGATATAAATGGTCATTGGTAAAGTACATTTAGTACATCACATATATTATGATACACTTTATTATGAACTACCGAAAGGACAAAAGAAGAAAATAATTCTTGGCCACAAAAATTGTCATTGATTATGTATCTTTGTATGTCAAAAATATTTTGTGAGATATTAAAGGGGAGGAGATACTAATGACAAAAGTAAATCAAGAAACAAGTTTTGCTTGTAATGATTTTGACCATGACAATAATGATATAAATTTGACTTTGAAAAATATGTTCACCATACAAAACATGTTATGAAATATGTGGTAGTATCAAATGTCAATTGTGAGCTTTGGTGAGCTACTGTGCTACTACTCAAAGAAATAAAATTGCTCATGATATTGAGATTGTTGTAAGTCTCGAAAGAAACTTTTTAAGTTTCAAAGAAATAGTCAAAGAAAAAAATTTATAGTGAGACTATAAATTATGGAATGATTTAAGATCTTCATATTAATATAATCAAAGTGGGTTATAAATATTTACATGAAAGACTACCCATGTTTTCATAATGTTTGTGGTAGCTAAATATGAGTATGATGATGGAATCACATGCAAAATAAACTAGAAGTTTATTGAAATAAATATCAGTTGGCATGGCCGGTTGACGATCATCCCGGTTCAAATATAATTCGAAAATAAATGAGAATTTATGTGATTATATATATATATATATATATATATATATATATATTGAAGAAATAATAAATTCTTCAAGAATTCTCTTGTGTTGTTTGTTCTCATGATAAAATTATCCTTGTACCAACTAAGGTTGAGATTGTATCTCCTGAAATTTTGAAATGTATAAAAAGGTGAATATGGGCCCGTTAACCCGCCATGTGAATCATTTACTATTATATGATTTTAATAGATGCATCTATGTTATGGTCACATGTGCTTTATTATCAACTTGCAATTTGATTTTTGCAAAAAGTTATTTGCTATAATTGTTAGATCAAGAGAACATTTCAAATTATAAAATTATATTGATGATGTTGATTTATATCCAAGTGGTATAAGCAGAAATTATATGCCTCCAATTATAACTAAACGATTGGTTATGAAAACAAAACTCCCAAAAAAAAATTGGTATAAGATGTGTTATTTAAAGTGTAGCAACACTTGTACGTATCAAGACAACAAGGTTCCCCTATCACAATTGGTTCAGGGTCAAAAACCAAATAATTCTCATCTAAAAATTTAATTGTACGGTATATTACTCCATTGCTCCACCATTACGCAATGCACAAAGATGAGTCTCCAAATAAGGTTTGGCGAATGTTAGATTCTCTAACATTAGAGGGAGCAATGATAAACAACTAGAAAATAAGTTATATATAATGAATTTTTATTGGTATTGGTATGATCCTCGTTGAAAAATAATTTAAGTCAATTGTCAGACACATTCACTGACCCTATGATATAATCCAGTTATAAATGTTCCAAAGATAAGTCCTTGAAGGACATAATTTATGGCACGCCTGAAGCGTGATAGATTAATCGATTCAAAAGATGAAATATCTTGAAGAAGAAGAGGAGAAAATGATAAAGATGGTCATAATGATGAGACAAGTTCTTTTGAAATAACATCATGACATAACACTTTATTAGGAGAGCTCAACAAGTTATGTCATATTAGGATCGATGCAAATAACTGTCGACGATATCTTGAATATAATATAGAGCTCAAAATCATAAATGGTGATGAGGATATTGATTTTAAATCTATCAAATAGTGTGGACAGATAAATGATTGGCCAAAGAAAGTACGCAATTCAAGTATATTTTACTTCACTTGAAAAAGTGATATTTCGAACTTATAGTTCATATATCAAGACATAATGTCAGTGGGGTAAAAATTGATTATTGTGCGATGAGTAAAATCATAAGATATAAGTACGGCTTATGCCTTAGGGCATAAAAGATTTTCGCAAAGTTCTGACATTACTCTATGGAGATATGTTCTCCGTTGGTGGATGCACTAAAGTTTCTTTCAGTTTGACAATATATGAAAAACTTGAATACGTATAATAAGTGATCATCATGTCTATCTAGACAATAGATATCCTTAAAGGATTTAAAAGTTTTTAATGATTCCATTGAATAGTACCCCAATGGTTGTTAAACCGCTTAACATAAAGATCAATTTCGATCTCATTAAAATGGTTAGAAAGTACCATGTCATGGTGCAATTGGTACACTTATGTATCATACTATTATTTTTCATGGTATAATAATTTTTACTAATGTGCATGCAAAATATAACACACTCTTATCAGTGAAAATATTATAGTGAATCAAATACTGACATAAATTTATTTATTCTAATCAATCAAGTGAAGGTTTGTTGATTATGAAATTGCAGGAAATTATTTGATTTATATGAGGTTTCATCTAAAGAAAGTTGTTTGTTTCATGAGGGAATCTACTGTCATATCATGTTATTCTACAAGACAATCAAATTTATTATTGCAAAGTCTTTGTCACTTGGCTATTGCTAGAAATAAGTTGAATGGGCAATTTATCTACACCGACAAGGTCACAAATCAAGTGATTGTCAAGGATGTATTTGGTTGAACTTAACATATTCAACGGACAAGAAAAAGATATATCAGGATAAGCTCAAGGATGCAACATCTTAATGAATGTGATTTATTTGGTTGAACTCAACATATTCAACGGACAAGAAAATGAAATATCAGGATAAGCTCAAGGATGCAATATCTTCATGAATGTGATTTAGCCACAAAGACGCAATCAATATCAACATTTGGAAAGCCAAGTATAAGATTGGGAGACATCATTTACAAGGGCTAAGTGATGTTTTAATCAGGGGGAGTAAATACGTGTTGCACTCTTTTTTCCTTAACCAAGGTTTTGTCCCATTGGTTTTCCTGGTAAGGTTTTTAATGAGGCAACTCTCAATGCATATTACTAGATATGTGTACTCTTTTTCCTTCACTAGGACTTTTCCCACAGGATTTTTCCTAGTAAGGTTTTAACGAGGCACATTATCTATAGTTGAAACCCAATGAGTAATAAGTACATCATATTATGGACGTCGATCACACAGTTTTCTGAATAAACTTGGATCAAGAAAACAATTTAGAAGTTGCTCTGCAAATAGACCTATAGCAACTTACAAGCAGCTCCGCAAGCAGATTCCTATAAGTAGCTTACACAACATGTTCTTAAAGCAACTTACAAGTAGCTCTTCAAGTAGGCTTATTCAATCAACTTACAAGTAGTTTCCTTCAAACCGTTTGTAATGAGGCAACAAATTAAACAAAGCGTATTTCTTGCATTTTTTTACTGTCACTAAAAATTTTCCTTTACATGGACATCCAAGGAAAAGTGTTATAAAATGAGTGAAATTGTGTATGTCTATGGGTCCCATTCTACTATTGAAAGATAAACTCTCCAAGTAATATGTTACTCTTTCATGCCTATAGAAGGCACTGCCAAATGAGAACTGGAATAACACACATTACTACTTTACTTTTCCCTTTCTCTCTATTCTGTTACTCTCCATCTCTCTTCTCAATACTTTTGTTTTGTTTTCTTCTTCTTCTTTCTATGTTTTTCATTTGATTTAATATTCTGTTTTTATTTTATAACATATTTCATTTTCTTCAATTTCATCTTATGTATTGATTATATAAATTAGTAAAACTATCCAGACTTTTGGTTGACCAAATTAGACACTGATCCTACACCCACACACATGTCATGTCGACACAAGTGTGAACCAACAGTGAAGAGTCTAAGCAACTTAGCAAAAAACTGTTTGGTGAAAAAAATTGAAATAGAAAAATAGAAGAAAAAAAAGTTCCTCTTCATGACTTGAGATCTGATTGAGACCTTTCAGATTTGAATTGAACTAGAAATTTACTAAAAAAGAAGAAGAAAGAAATAGCCTATGAAGTGATTGTTTTTACTGGAAAACTATTTCGATTGTCGAAGATTATAGGAGATGTGATGGGTAAGACTAGAATGAAAGATTGACCTTCACAAACTTGGAATGGAAGTTTGAGATGGCCGGAAAAATCTGCCAAAGTGACTTATAGTAAAAGAATATATCAGAATTGTCACCGAAAGATCTATCGAGATGGTCACCGGAAAGGCAACTTGAGTCTCTACAAAAATAGCAGAGGCTAAGATACCATGATAATGATGAAAGTGTATTTCACTTCATATTAAAATGATAGATAACACCTAGAATATATGCACAAAGCTAGACATAAAAGGCCAAGAGCATATCCCTAAAATCATGCATTTTACTTACAATATTTAATTATTATCTTACACACAATCTAATAGTTGAACCACTCTTTAACAATATCTTAACACTATCAAACTAATAGGTATGTGTTCTCTTTACTTCTTCGGCTCGCCTCTTGGAACAGTTTCCAAATTGGCATGTCAAATAAAAATGGTGTATTACCTTCATTAAGTCTGTTCTGATCACATTCTAGCATATTTTGTAGAATTTAGTGTGAAATCTTCTGGACCTAATATTTTCATCCTTGTGTACTGCTGAATGACTCCTAAAACTATCTTCCTCAAATTTCCTTTGCAACCACTCATTCCATCTGGAAAGTTGTAAACCAAAAATGCCTATGACATATATTGTTCTGTCTTTTAGTATAAATTTTCAAAAAACTTTGGAATTCATCATGGAACAATTTGTTTGTCTTATACTATGTAAAATCCCAGAAAATTTTTGAGCTAAGACTCAAACCATCCTTCGTTGTGAGTAGGATTTTATCAAGAAATTTAAAATTTACCTAAATGTTAAGGTCACTAGATGTAGCACCTTGAGTTCCAAAAAGAACTAGAGAAAATTCATTCAAGTCATTCCTAGGTTTCTTGAAGTTTTGAGTCAACTTAAAATGACCATAACTTTCAGTACATGACGAGTTAGGTGGCCCATAAGATATCAAATGAAAGGTCTTTGGATTATCTTTCCAACGCCACCGAGTTTTCTAAGTTTTGAGTTCGGATGAGTGAGATATGCCCTTTTGAAGTCAGTCTATCCATTTAAGGAAAGTTACCCAAAATTATGAGGGGTATTTTAGGCTTTTACTTACCCCTTCAGCTTAAGACGGTTTTAGTAATAATTTAGGGGTCTAAAATGATTAGAATCAATTTCATTCATCCTCAATACGCTTAGGGTTTTAGAAGAGAGTTCAAGAAGAGAAAAGAGGAGAAGAGGAGAAAAGAGGAAAGGTTCAAGGCGTTCTCTGAGATTTGTGAGTTTTGTTGTGAATTTTCGCCAAGGGTTTGGTCCCTAAGAGGTATGTAAGTTTTCATAGTGTTGGGTACGTTCACCCACACGCCAATCATGAGTTTCTTTTACAAATTTCATCCATAAGTTTGGGGTATATTGAGTTCTTGACAAGTGTTCTTGAAGTTTCATTCTAAATCTTGATTGTTGGGGTTTTGATGAATTCTTGAGATGAAAGTTAGTGATTTGAGGGTTGTTTTGAGTATATTAGTGTGTACTTAGTTTGGGTATTCAAATCTAAGTGAGTGGGTAAGAAACCATTTGAATCTATAGAACTTCAAATCACCCTTTATCAATTCCCAATCAAAGATTAAATTGAATGGAACAAGCTGTCTAAAAATAAGCTCAATTAGACAAAAAAAATGAAGCAGAAATCATGATTTAAAATTGGCTGCTAGGGTTTGTGCCAAAATCTGCACTCTCACTTTTCTCTCTATATGGCTGATGATCTAACTGTTGTGATTCTTCGAAATAAGACCAAAAATAAAGTCTTACATATGCACCATAATGTTGGGTTTATGGACAAAAGTGAGCTAGTCAAATTGGGCTTAAATTTATCCACAAAGGTACCGAAGGAGACCCAAAACCTTGAACTTTTATTTATCCACATAGAAGGGAAATAAAACCCAAAGCCCAACAATTTCCCCCCTACCGACTATGTGGAAGAGACCGTATCCCGGCAATCATGCAACATTCTTCAAACTTTCCTCTTGACAAAGCTTTAGTCATTATGTCGAAACCATTATCATTGGTATTGATCTTTTCAAGTTCATGCAACTTAGAATCCAACACATCTCAAATCCAATGATACCTCACATCAATGTGTTTAGACCGACCATGAAATGTAGAATTCTTGCCAGGAAGAATAACACTTTGACTGTTGCAATAAAGCGCATACCTCTCTTGAGCACAACCAAGTTCCCCTAAAAATATCTTCATTCAAATAAACTCTTTAAAGTTTCAACAGCAGCAATAAGCTCAACCTTTGTAGTAGATAAAACTAAACATTTTTGTAACCTAGATTGTCAAGACACAACTTCCCCTGCAAAAGTAATCAAATATCCTAAACCTTAAAGTAGACTTACGAGTATCAACATCACTAGCCTTGTCTGAATCAGTATACCCACAAAGAATAGGTTTTCCTGTACCAAAACACAAACTCAAACTAGAAGTGCCACAAAGATATCTCGTAATCCATTGTACAATAATCCAATGCTCTCTTCCCGGATTAGAAAGAAAACGGCTAACAATACCAACAACATGAGCAATATCTGGTGGTGATGTACACACCATAACATACATCAAACTACCAACAACTGAAGCATAAGTAACTTTCTTTGTATCCTCCTTCTAACCATCACTGAAACAACAATGTTTTGTACTCAATTTGAAGTGCATAGCTAAAGGTGTACTAACAACCTTAGATTTGTCCATGTTGAATCTATGAAGTACTTTTTCAATGTACATCTCTTGTGACAACCACAACTTCTTGACCTTTCTATCATAGACAATATGCATGCCAAGAAACTGCCTCGCTGGTCCCATGTCTTTCATAGCAAAAGACTTATTCAAATCTTGCTTCAACTTTTCAATGTTGCAAGCATTATGACTAACAACAAGCATGTCATCAACATAAAACAAAATGATGATAAAGTCATTATCAGAGAATTTTTGCACAAAAACACAATAGTTTGAAGAAGTATTTTTGAAGCCCTGTTGACTCATAAAAGAACCAAACTTTCTATACCATTGCCTAGGAGCTTGTTTTAGACCATACAAGCTCTTTTTCAATTTGCAAACATAATTCTCTTTTCACGAGACTTCAAAGCCTTCCGGCTGCTCCATATAAATTTCTTTATCTAAGTCACTATGGAGAAAAAATAGTTTTAACATCTATATGTTCAACCACCAAGTCCAAACTTGCAGCCAAACCTAGAACCACACGGATGGATGACATCTTCACAATTGGAGAAAATATCTCATCAAAATCAATTCTTTTTTTCTAGCTAAAACTCTTCACAACTAATCTAGCCTTGTACCGTGGAACTAGATTACCATCTTTATGTTTCACCCGAAAAACCCACTTGTTTTTAAGGCTTTTAGATCTTTAGGTAACATAACCAAATCAATGGTATGATTATCATGTAGAGATTTCATTTCATCTTCCATAGCATCAAACTACCTTCTTTTTTTCTTCACTTTTCATGGCCTTATCAAGACTCTCTAGTTCTCCCCCATCAGTCAAGAGTACATAATCATTGGGAGAATAACGAGATAAAGGTATTTTATCTGTAGTAGATCTTTTGAGAGAACTCTATGGACTATCAATAATAATTGGTTGCTAATCAACCACATTGTCTTTCACTGGAGCATCAACGACATACTGATCATTCTAAATATGATCACCATCTCCAATATCAACTTGTTTTTCATCATTTTGAAAATTTTCATCTGGTGGAATAGTCAAAGGAACTGGATCAACATCAACTAGGTTCTCACTACTCTGAGAATCAACTTTCTCAGCTTTGTCAAAATCTTCAATTGTTTGGTCTTCAAAGAACACAATATCACGACTTCTAACAAATTTCTTCTCAATTGGATCAAAGAAATGATAGCCAAATTCATCTTGACCATAATCAACAAAGATACATTGCCTAATTTTAACATCAAACTTTGACCTCTCATCCTTTGGAACATGCACAAAGGCTTTACATCCAAAAACTTTAAGATGATCATAAGAAATATTCTTACCAGACCAAACTCTGTCGGGGAGATCATTATTTAAAGCAATAGTTGGTGATAAATTGATAACATAGGCAGCAGAATTAAGTATTTCTGCCCAAAAGGAATCTAGAAGCTTAGCATCTGAAAGCATATATCTAACTATCTCAACAAGAGTTATATTCATCCTCTTTGCTAAACCATTTAGGTGAGAAGTCTTCGTAGAAATTTTCTGATGCCGAATATCCTGCTCTGTACAATATCTATCAAAAGGACCAATATACTCACCGCCATTATCAGAATAGATGCATTTCAATTTCTTCTATGTTTGTCTCTCAATCAAGGTCTAAAAACTCTTGAACACATCAAAGACTTAATCATTGGACTTCAAAGTGAATACCCAGAGTTTGCAAGAATAATCATCAATAAAAGTCACACAGTAAAGTGAACCACTATGTGACCTTACCTTAAAATACCACACAAATTAGAATGTACCAACTCTAGCAAATCAAACTTTCTTTAAGGCAGATGACTCTGAAAATAGACTCTTTTCTATTTACCATCTAAGCAATGAACACACTTGTTCAACTTTGTTTGTTTCACTCCAAAAAGCAAATTCTTCTTAGCCAAATTGTCCATCCCCTTCTCGCTTATATGACTCAGTCTTCGATGCCATAACAATGATGAAGTATCATTCTCTACCAAATTTACCGAGACTCTAAAAATAGAGCCCTAAAAAAAGTACAAGTTAGACAACTTATCACCTCGGGCAATAACCATCGAACCTCTAGTAAGCTTCAACTGGCTAGTACCAAGGGTATTAACATAACCCTCATCATCAAGGTATCCTACATAAATCAAATTCAAGAGAACATCTGGAGCATGTTTGACATTATTGAGGACTATCAGAACCATTATTACTTTCCAAACAACAGTCCCAATGCCAAGAACTGCAACTTCATGATTATTTCCCATTTTCAACATCCCAAAATTACCTGGAGTATAAGAAGAAAATAATTCTTTCCTGGGCGTTACATGAGAAGTAGCACCAGAATCCACAAATCAACTAGACTCATCGCAAACAAGATTGATGACATTTTCATCACAAGAAACAAAACGATCATCATGAGTAACAATGGCAACACAATTTTCATCATCGTCGTTTTTCTTTTGTTGTTTCATATCTCTCTTGTACTTGAAACAATATTTCTTGATATGGCCATTCTTATGGCAATAGTCACATGTAACATTCTTGAATCTAGACTATGACTTTCCTATATTTTTATCTCTGTCATTGTTGCCTTTGAACTTGCTTCCCCCCTGTCTACAGAAACCAAAACATCGGAGTGTGAACTAGAATAAGATGAGCCTTAAGATCTTCTTCTCATCTCTTCATTCAAGACACCACTCTTAGCATATTTCATAGTTACAACACCACTGGGAGCAGAATTAGTCAAAGAAACTATAAGAGTTTCAAAAATTCTGGCAGAGTATTAAGAAGACATAGACCTTGTATTTCTTCATCGAATTTTACACCAATTCCGAATAGCTGGTCAAGAACACGTTGAAAATCATTAACATAATCAGAATTATGAGTGACCTATTTATACCTAATGCTCATAAGTTGTTTCAACAGAAACAATTTATTATTGCCAATCTTCGAAGAATAAAGTGTCTCGAGCTTGTCCCACAAACTTCTAGCATGTGTCTCGTTCACAATGTGATTTCTAACATTATCTTCAACTCATTGTCTGATATAGCCACAAACCTGTAAGTGTTCAAATTCCCAATCCTCATCATTCGTAGATTCGGGTTTATTAGAAGCAAACACATGTGGATGCATTTTTTTGACAAATAGAAGATCTTTCATCCTGCCTTTTCAAGTATGATAATTACTACTATTCAAACAAACCATCTTGCTCATATTTGACTCCATCATTCAAATAGACAATCAACAATAACCTTGTGCTTTGATACCACTTTGTTGGGAAAGTCAAGCACAAAATAAATTTGCACGACATGGAAATAGCAGAAGAAGACTCAAGTCAAAACTTTCCCTTATATTTGAATAAAAAGAAGACAAAATAATGCAAAAAAAACATTGTTTGGGCATCAAACAAATCAACCACAAAAAGAAAAATAAATCAACACACAAGACACCAAATTTAATGTGGAAAACCTCTTCGGTGTGAAGAGTAAAAACCACAAGGCTAGTGTTGAAGATGAAGGAAGTTGATGATTGGAACATGTCAAAGGAACAGGTGAAACGAAGTTGAGTCATGTGTTTACTGTTGTAGAGTTAGATTCACACTCGGACTAGACTACTAAATTCTAATTTATGTACGACTAAGCTGATGTATCATGTATGTGGATAAAGTCTACTAGGATAATGTCACACCCCGAGGCTGCCCCCAAAATGCGGACATGGGACCTAGGATCATGAATGACCCCACATTAACCCTGAGTTGGCATATCATAAGCAAACTGAACAAATCTATGAAAAGACATACTAATGCGGAAGTTAAATCATAAAATAACTAAAAGTGGGGAATACCCAATACTGATCTGAATATATAAAAGATTATGAGTTTAATAACAACAGGAAGATTAAACTCAAAACTAAAACTGAATCTAGTACTATGTCTGAAATAAGCCTCTACTGACTATAGTTGCTAGGACATACCCCCAGCTAACTCTAGTAAAAATTGAAACTAAAAGACTGAAAGAGAAAGATAGCATGTTAATCATTCTCAAAAAATGAGGACTCACCACTGATAATGCTGAACTAGATATCGGGAATCGATTTATGTGTGATCTGAATGTTGAGGACCTTAACTTACATCACAAGAAGATGTAGCGCAGAGTATGCGTTAGTAATTAAAAGGTACTGAGCATGCAGGATAAGATAAAGCTGAACAATATATACATAACTAAAATAGAGCATATTGATCAGTGATATAAGATGAGCATGAAAAATATGCTAAACATGTTGAATATGAACTAACTGCATATAGTGACCAAGTTTATAACATATTGAAACTAAAACTGAATATTGAAATGTAACTAATAACCTGGTTAATACAGTAGAATCTGTCTGTGTGAGCTACTAATAACCAACATAAAACCACATGAGCTAAATGTGGAGTCCAATATATACGCCTCATCAAAAGGACCCAATATACCTTGCCAAGGGTATAGAGGCATGACTGATGTGATCACTAAGTATAACACCCGCAAAGGGGACTTACCTATGGGGACACGTAAATCTAGGACTATTAGGGTCAGTAGTCCACTCGATATTAAGACTACTCCCAACTAACTATATAAGTAACACATTATAACTGAATTTTTGTAATACTGAATAGCTCAAAATACCGACATACTAACTGAAAATGCAACATTAATATACTGATAATGAAACATTCTTAACTGGGCATGTATATCTAAATAAACTGACCTAGAAAGTGTAATTCATGAACTAAACGAATCTACACAACTATGGTTCTGAGTTTCATGCAAGAACTAAGCAATAATTTCATGAAAACATGATAATCTGAATTTGATTAATCTAACAGCTGAATCACAACAATATTTTGAAGTTCTAGAAATCCTATAGGTCTAAACATGATAAGGGAATCAAGAATCTGATTGAATTATAAGGACCTAATGGGTGAAAGGAACCTACTAGTGAAATTCCATATACCTGGTGATGAATTCCATGGAGAAATTCTTCGATTTCGGGGCTAGAACTGGAGGAAACCATATTGCATTCTTCGAGAGGGTTGGTTGACTCTTTCTCCTTCTTTTCGTTCAACTTGATGATTTTTTGGAGAATGAGTTGACTAGGGTAAGTTCTAATTAAGTTACTAGGCTAAAATTGACTAAAATGACATAGTTTAGGGACCAACACATAGGAAAAGACCAAATGACCCCTGACTTAAAAGCTGTCGGGGCCATCAGCGGTCTGTCCTGCTCAACCGTTGTTGTCCTAAGAGAGTGGGATCTGGGGATTCTGGACCACGTACCTGGTCTACGGATTATGGTCATACCTACAGTCCGTAGGTCTTGGTGTGGTTCTAGACTTGTGTGAATTTTCCTGGGGTTTTGGGAGCCTAAACCATAGACTGTGGTCCTTCCTACGGTCTGTAGGTCCTGGCGTGGGTCAAGACTTGGCTGAAAAATTCTGGGGTTCTGCGAAAAGAGCTGCATGTGGCCAACCACGGACTCCACCTACGGTCCGTAGGTGGCGCCGTTGGTGGCACCTGCAACTTTTGATTTTTCTGCAATCTGGTCTTTCTAGAATACGGGGTGTTACAAAGGTGTTTTAGCTATAGCCTATAGTAATAGTACTACTCATGTAATTAATAAGTAGGCCTCCTAGTGTAACTAGTATATGACTCTTGTCCTATATAAAGAGCACGTACTCAACAACTTTAATCATCAATATAATTCTTGATTTCTCCATACTTTATGTGATAATTCAATATGGTATCAGAGAATTAAATTTTTTCCATTCTATAACGTATTAGATCTAAATATTAGAATAACCACAATATCGAATTAAAATGACCTCTTCTACCAACACCCTATCAACCTCCTCATTTCACCATCTTATTGTGTTTTGTTCGATTATACTTAATCTAACAAATTATCTTATATGGAGAACACAAATGTCTCAGTTGATTCAAGTGATGAGTTTAACCTACCTCATCACAGAAAATGAACAAACTAAAACTACCTATTCCACTGGATAGATTGTTGAGAAAGTTGTAACAATTGAGAAAGGTACAGAAGACAACAGTAGTACTGATGATTGGGATGAGAAGGATGTGTTGCTAAGAAGTTAGATCTCAGGAACCTGAACAGAAGAAAACATGTACCTGATTGTAGGTTGCTCATCTGAATGCTTGGAAGAAGCTGATCTTCAAGCAACGAAAGATAAGGAGCTCTAGCTCAAACAACCATTCACAAACCCGTGGACGAAGATAGCTAGGAACCAAAAATATCAATGAATATATTAAGGAATTCAAAGGCATATGTGATGGCCTTGCAACCGTTCACAGGCCCGTGGATAAAGATAGCAAAGTAATTAACTTTGCTATAGGTCTAGGTCTCAAATACAAGACTTTTAGGAGATTCGTGCTAGGTAAGGCACCATATCCCACTCTTAATACATTTGTAATGCACTTATGGTTTTGATATGAGGGAGGATGGAGAAGAAGTGCCACAACAAAACCATAATGTGGAATTCTTTGCCCAAAGGGGTATGAGAAGAGGAAACTACTCTCAAAAGAGAGGAAACAATACCTTCAATCCCAGAGGAAAAGGCTTTGAGCCTGCTAGACAATAGGTTCTTATAGAAGCAAATATGCACTAGGTCTTCAGAAGACCTTCAGGTGAAAGTTAGGAGAGGAGCAGTATTGATGTGTGTCAAATTTATGATAGGAATAACCATACTGCTCTTAAGTGTTTTACATGTGGGATTACTCTTACCAAGCTGCAAATGAGCTACCACATTGACTGCTACTAATCTACAAAATACTACTGATGACACCTTATATGTGGACTCGACAGGATGTAGTCATATGACACATAACTCATGTATTCTAACTAATCTTAAACACTGCAATGGACCATATAAAATCATTATTAGGAATGAATCAAAATTAGACATAACACATGTTGGGAACATATCAGGATCAGGCCTAAAGTTAAGAGAAGTTCTTGTAGTTCCTAAGATTAATAAAAATCTACTCTCAATTAGTAAACATGCAAAGGATAATTTTTCTACTCTTGAATTTGATGAAACTAACTTTGTTGTAAAGGACAAGAAAATAAGGACACTGCTGGCCAAGGGATCTAAAAGGAACGACTCTATGTTTTGGAAGATAACAATATATATGTTTCAACTGCTACACACGATTAGAACATGTCAGACAACATGTGGCATACTAGATTAGGACACCCTAGTTTGAAGTCTTTAAAAGTTTTGAGCAACAATAGTCGCATTAATATTAGTAGTTGGAATAAAATGCTTGTTGTTTGTTCTAGTTGTCAGTTGGGCAAGAGTTGTAAACTTTCATTTGGTTTGTGAAATAAAATTGAGAAAGAACATTTATTGAAAATTCATTGTGACTTGTGGGGACCTGCTCTTGTTGAATCTTCTCAACATATGAAATATTATGTCATTTTTTTAGATGATCATATACATGGATTTATCCACTGAAAAAGAAATCTGAATTTTTTGAGGTCTTTGTAAAATTCCAGAAAATGGTGTGAAAATAATTTTCTAAAGAAATTAAGATATTTCAGTGTGATGTAGGTGGTGAGTTTATCAAAACAGACTTCATCAAGCATTTGGAAGATTGTGACATTGTGATTCATATTTCATATCCTAACACATTTGAACAAAATGAGTTTTTGAAAGAAAACATAAGCATATTGCGGAGACTAGTCATGAGTTTCTGAAACAAAACATAAGCATATTGCGGAGACTAGCTTGACTCTACTACTTTATGTCAACCTACCCTTGTTTCCATGGGTTGAGGCTGTCCTCACTACAATGTTCCTCATTAATAGACTGCCCTCCTTAGTCCTAAAGATGGTGAATCCATTTGTTAAGTTGTATGGAGAACAACTTGATTACAACAACCTAAATGTGTTTGGGTGTAGTTGTTTTCCATATATCAAGGGTAGCAACAAGTTCAATCCAAAGATTTACCCTTGTGTGTTCATAGGGTACAATAGCTTACACAAAGGATATAGATGCTATCATCCCTTTACAAGGAGAGTTTACATATCCAGGCATGTTGTGTTTGATGAAAACATATTACCATATGTGTCTCCAAATCAATCTTAGACTTACATTGATGTCTCACCTCACCTTGCTACTTTTGTTGAATCTTTCTATAAACTGCAGGCACATGATAATTATAATTCAGGGGAAGTACAAACTAATAGTACGCAAGTTATTGGTGAAAGTGGTACTATAACAACTCTTATAGTCCTTGATGATGAGAGTATTATTGACCTCTCAAGTGCAGGAATAAATAACGATCATGAGGAACATGTTGAAAGTGATGATCCATACAGTAGTATTAAGACTCCAATTGTAGATTTCAGATCTTCTAGTGGCAGTGAAGAATAGGTTTCCCTTACAGGTCCAGTCAATGAGCATCATCAACCTGAAGATACTACACTTCAATCAACTACTTTAGTTGATGTACCAATTGACCATCAACCTGATAATACTACACTCCAATCAACTACTTTAGTTGAAGTACCAGATGAGGTACTTCCTACACCACAAGGGAATCATATGATCACCAGACACAAGACAAAGGAATGTCACCTATCACTTGTTGCTCGCAACAATAAAGAAATTTTGAGGGAAACAAATACTACTAAAGAAGAACCAAGGTAACCTCATTGGCTTGCAGTAATGTAGGAGGAAATCAATGCTTTACATACTAATAAGACATGGATATTGGTGCCCAAATCTCTTGGTATAAACTTGGTTGGTTCAAAATGGGTGTTCTAGAAAAAATTAAAAGATGATGGAACATTAGATAGATACAAGGCCAGACTTGTGGCCAGGGGATTCTCGCAGCTCAAAGGGATAGATTTTTAAGCAACATTTGGCCATGTGGTTAAAGCCACAACTATTAGGGTGGTTCTTTGTTGTCATCTCAAAGTGGGAAGTTAGACAACTAGATGTCAAAAATGTCTTTCTCCATGGTTTCCTACAAGAGGAGGTGTCCATAAGACAACCTTCTAGATTTATTAACCCTAGGTATCCTCAGCATGTGTGTCTACTTAAAAGGTATTGTATGGTCTTAAACAAGCACTAAGAGCCTAGTTAGATATGTTTGGCATGCATCTCCTACATCTTGGTTTCATCTGTAGTAAGGCAGATCCCTCATTATTTACTTAGCAAACTCACAAAGGCACCATATTTCTCTTGTTATATATGGATGATATTATTGTCACGTGAAGTAATCCATCACATGTCTCAAAGTTGGTTCTACAACTTGGTAAATAATTCCCTATGAAAGATCTTGGTCCTTTACACTTCTTTCTAGGAGTAGAGGTTAAATATTTGAAGGGGGAATTCACTTAAGTCAGAGTAAGTATGTCGTTCAGTTGCTGGACAAGATATCAATAACTTTGGCAAAGGTTGTAGCCACTCCTTTGTCTCAAAAGCATGGTTTACATGAAGTTGTGGGAAGTCTGGTAGATGCATCTTTTTACAAAATAATAGTAGAAAGTCTTCAATACTTGACACTCACAAGACCTAATATCATTCATGCTGTGAATTTAGCAAGCAAGTTAATACAAAGTCCAACCTTTGAACGTCTTTAAGGAGTAAAAATGATTCTCGGGTACATCAAAGGTACTCTACAGTTTGGACTCAGAATTATTTCATAATCACCATGTAGGTTGTATGGATATTCAAATGATGATTAGGGCGGCTGTACTGTAACACCCCTAAATGCTAATAAGAATTTGTATATTGATTTACCGTTGCTAAACTATTTCAATATAGTTTACTCTCATTTTGGAGAACTTTAAAGTTGTGGAAATTGCTAACTTGCTTAACAAAGTGTATCGTAATGGATGGATTTGTGTTGGGGTATATACATAATATTCTATCCTAATTATAGGTAATTAAATGGTGTTGAGGCATATACATATAAATATGTAAATATGCATTTTTGGGCAGCACAAAAGGATAAAAATATAAAGTATGTTGGCAACACCTTGGCCAGCCAAGTGTCCAAGTAATAAACATCACTTGTTGACTATATAGTTCACTCATCTTTGAAAATTTTCGTGGAATGGAAGATTAAACCCTTAGAAACTTAGATTATCATTTCTTCATCAAAATTACAAGAAAAAAATCTTGGTCTTTTGGCTGGAATCCAAGAGATAAACTGCCTTGTTGGTAAGTGCTGAAATCTGTTTCTGAGCTGGAGAGTGGTTGGTAAATTGTGTATATCTTGTGATATAGAACTCCGTTTTGGGTGAATAAATATGTTTTGGAAAGATGATTCATGCATCTACAACTATTATGTTTATGTAAAAGTCTAATTTAGCTGTTATGGATGTGAAAACTGGAACGCAACACAGGACAAGTTCTGTCCAGATTTCTCTGTTGTCGTAGCTGAGTAGACTGTATTATGTTTAGAATATCTCATGCTATAGAACTCCGTTTTGGGTAAATAAATATGATATGGAAAGCTGATGCATGTACCTACAACTTTTATGTTTATGTGAAAATTTAATTTAGCTGTTATGGACTTGAAATTTAGGACGCAACGCAGGACAAGTGTTGTCCAGATTTCTGATTCAAAAATCCGGTAGGAACCACTGTTAGTGTATAGATGATATCTTGTTGTAAAAAATGTATTTTTCAGTGATTCTTATTGCGTTGAAATCTTAAGAGATGTATCTACAACTTTCATGAGGTTACAAGATCTATTTTTTCTGTTTTCCTGTTCAAATTTAAGTTGCAACATGGGGTACTAAACTGGCCAGAATCACTGTTTTGAGAACAGAATTGTATCTGTGTGGGCTGAGTTTACTTATGATGATAATCTTGTTTTATTTTGATATTATTGAGATATTAGGAATTAAATATATTATTTAATTTCATTTTTAAGGTTGTATAGACTTGTGAACAAGTTGAGGAACTTGATACGTTGGTTGATCTCCGGTTTGAGTTTGCGAAGTTTATTGGCCTATTGCTACGCTAAAGTATTGAGGTTTGTGTATAAACTTGTACTTGAACTCTTGTGATGGCTGGTATAAATGAAATTTGATTTTGATACCTCAGCTACCTCTTGTCACTTTGCATTGTCATGTTGGTATGATGCTTGTGTAACTCGCCCACTTGTACGGATCGTTGGACCACTTGGCACTCTTGTTGGGACTATGTCATTCTTGTGGTTGCGGCTTTGTCACTATTGGCAGGCCTCTTGTTTCGGATCAATTGCCATCTTGACTTTGGATTTGTAGTTCGTCTTAGGAATGAAAGTTATTCATTTTAAGTACGAACTAGAAAGCCATTTTTAATATAGTTCTTGGTTCTCTTGATACAGGGCTTTGGTCCTTCTTGATACAGGGCTTCGGTCCTTCTTGATACAGGGCAGCGACCTTTCTTGATACTTGCTTGTGCCGGGTGTGACGACATGAAGTATATTTTGGGGCGAGCCTTGCTATTGAAATTCTTGGAAAATGGTGCTATGAACTTCTTGACATTTGTATCTTTGAATATAGAACTTGATATTTGTTATCTATTGTTACTTGATTTATTTATTGTGCTTCAAGTATGATGCTCATTGACTTGGAAAAGGTAGCTTGATGAATTTTGAGGATTCCGACCCTATAGTTTTTACACCACTAAGCTATATGCTTAGCGATAGTTGTTTCTATCGTAGGGGCTGATCGAGAGGAGGCATGAAGATGGCCATGGGAGATGGAAATTTTGAGAACTTTTAAGAAGATCACATTTGCATATAGGCATATATATTTTGTATAAATTTTGGTACTTATACACGATCTATGTGATGTATATTTTGCATTCGATTTTGAAGCCTAAACGTGTCATGTCTATGGGATGTAATCTAAGTATGGCTATATGTTTGGTTTATTTGGGGTGTGTACGCCCAAGCTTGTAATATATTACATGTCCTACTTGTTTGGAATGATCGTATGAAGCATGAACCCAATTATTTTGGGTACTCCGAAGTTGATGATAAATTTTTAGGATCATTATTTACTTGTATGGGAATAATATATGCCTTAAAAAAAACATTTAGTAATTTATTTGCGTATGGAAAATGGAAAGGGTCGTTACAAAGTTTGGTATCAGAGTCTAGGTTTGTGGTTCTAGGACTCTAGCTGTAAAGTACTTGTATACTTGTTCGTTTCGGAGACAAAAGTTATGTGTATTATTTGTTCACTTGCATGGTTCATAATATTTTTATCGCATGTAAAGTGCACGTGCATCATATACATGTCCATAATGCAATGTGATTTTCCCTTTTGAAGGATTTAAATTATGGCCTCTTCTGCTGACCGACCTATGGAAGCTGCTCGTGAAGGTTCTGGTGCCTCTGTTTCCCAACCTAATGCACTTGAAGAGGTTGGAGAACTATTATCGGATCATTATATTCTCCACACTAGTGGGTTTGAAGTAGGAAACCAGCAGGGTGCTAGAGCTGGTGCACGTCCTCACATGAGTCGTGGTACTCAAGCTATAAAACCTCCTTTTCAACAAATGGCTGAATTCTTCCACCACATGGCGGAAGCGATCCATGATCCTAATGTGCTTAACTTTGAGAAAATGAGGAAAATGGGTGGAGTGGAATTTGAAGGCACCGTTGATCCCACGGATGCTGAACAATGGCTGGAATGCATGGAAAGGGTATTTGAGCAATTAGAGTGTTCCGATGTTGCCAAATTCAAGTATGCTATTTCACTCTTACAAAAGGATGTTTATGATTGGTAGGTAAGTGTTTCGAATGCCAAGGTAAAACCTCCTGTTCTTACTTGGGATGATTTTCTTAGGGAATTTCATATGAAGTATGTCCCACCTGCGTATTGTGATGCAAAGAGAAAAGAGTTTTTGGATTTAAGGCAACGAGGCATGTCTGTTACTGAGTATCAACAGAAGTTTCTACGGCTCTCTCGTTATGCTGGAGGTATTATTACAGAAGAAAAAGACAAGTGTCAAAAATTTGAAGATGGTTTAAATGATTCCATTAGGAAGAATGTGGCGATCTTGCAACATGAGAACTTTTGTAAGTTGGTGTCTGCTGCTTTTACTTGGGAACGACTTGATAAAGAAGAAGTTAGTCGAAATGAAAACAAATTTTGAAAGCCGAGATCAGATTTTGGAGGTCCATCCAAAAGGGGAAGGTTTGATGATTTTACAGCTGGTAGTGTTAACAGGCCACCTCAGCAAAAGCAAAGCAGATCAAAATTTTCTACAGCTAGCACTCCAAATTATGGCCAAGGCAGGTCTCGTGTCCCCACTTGTCCACAATGTGGAAAAAATCATTATGGTACTTGCAGGAGAGCTTCGGGTGCATGTTTCAATTGTGGGAGCTTTGATCATAAAGTGAATGATTGTACTAATCCTAATAATGTTCATTCCTTGAGAACTGAAGGCTCAGTTCATAAGCCTTTTATTAATCCTCCTCGAACTAATGAAGGTTCAAGACTTAAAAATATACAAGCAACGGGTGCAAGTGGAGCGAATAAAGCTAGTGGACCATGGGCTACTGCACGCACTTATGCTATAAGGCAGAGGGAGGATCAAGATCGACAAGACGTGGTTGTCCGTAAATTTCACTTAATTGGCTTATGTGTGTTTACATTGTTTGATCCCGGTTCTACACATTCCTATCTTTGTTCATCACTTGCTTTTCCTGAAAATGTGAAATCTGTGAGACTTGATTTTGATGTGTTGGTTGAAAGTCCCTTGGGTTATCAGGTTGTGTGTAATCGAGTTTATCAAGATTGTCCCTTCATGATTCAAAATCTAGTCTTCCCTGTTGATTTGATTGAAATGCCCTTCAAGGATTTTGATGTTATTATCAGGATGGATTGGCTTTATAAATATCATACAGTTGTAGATTGTAGGTCTAAGCATGTGACTTTTAAAGATCCTACATTTTCACACATCATTGTACAAGGAGAAAGATCATTGACAGCTAGTATTATCTCGGCGGTTTTGGCAAGAAAGTTGATGCGTCAAGGTTGTGAGGCATACCTTGCTCACATAGTTGATTCACGGGTAGAGAGTCCTAGTATCAAGAACATCCTTATTGTGCGTGATTTTCCAGAAGTCTTCCCAGAAAATCTTCCGGGATTGCCCCCGGAAAGAGAGGTTGAATTTCCTATCAAGCTTATTCCTGGACCTACCCCTATTTCTATTACTCCTTATAGAATGGCTCCGGCAGAATTAAGAGAATTGAAATCTCAATTGCAAGAACTTCTTGAGAAGGGTTTTATTCGACCTAATGTATCTCTTTGGGGAGCCCCGATGTTATTTGTAAAGAAGAAAGATGGCACTCTCAGGCTTTGTATTGACTACAGACAATTGAATAGAATCACAATCAAGAATAAATATCCACTACCAAGGATCAATGATTTATTTGGCCAACTGAAGGGTGCTAAAGTGTTCTCGAAGATTGATTTAAGGTCTGGATATCACCAACTGCGTGTTAGAGAGAATGATATTCCTAAAACTGCTTTTAGAACTCGGTATGGTCATTATGAATTTTTGGTGATGCCATTCGGGTTGACAAATGCTCCTGCGGTATTCATGGATCTAATGAATCGAGTATTCAAGCCTTATCTTGATCAGTTTGTGGTTGTTTTTATAGATGATATTTTAATATTTTCCAGAAGTAGAGAAGATCATGATAAACACCTTCGGATTATTTTGCAAATTTTGAAGGAGAAAGAACTTTATGCTAAACTTTCTAAGTGTGAATTTTGGCTTGATGAAGTGAAGTTTTTGGGACATGTTGTATCGGCCGAAGGCGTCAAGGTGGATCCTAGTAAGATACAAGCAGTAGTTGAGTGGAGACCTCCCAAGAGTCAAATCGAAGTTAGAAGTTTCTTGGGCTTAGCAGGATATTACAGAAGATTTGTGAAAGGCTTTTCTATTATCGCATCTCCATTGACTAAGCTATTGCAGAAGGAAGTGAAGTTTACTTGGAATGACAAATGCCAAGAAAGCTTTGAAACTCTCAAATCCTTGCTGACTCAGGCACCTATACTTACTTTACCTACTGAAGGGAAGGAGTATGTAGCATATAGCGATGTTTCTCACAATGGTCTCGGATGTGTTTTGATGCAAGACGGGAAGGTTATTTCTTATGCTTCTCGGAAATTAAAACCGCATGAATTGAATTATCCTACTTGTGATCTTGAACTTGCCGCGGTAGTGTTTGCTTTAAAAATATGGCGGCATTATTTGTATGGAGAGAAATGTCATATATTCACTGATCACAAGAGCTTAAAGTACTTGAGTACTCAAAAGGAGCTGAACCTCCGACAGCGTAGATGGCTTGAACTCATTAAGGATTATGACTGCACAATTGATTATCATCCAGGTAAAGCTAATGTAGTTGCAGATGCCTTAAGTAGAAAATCCTCCGCAAGTATTTCTCTGAGGCCTTTGCTCTTGCTTCTTGAGTTGAGAGCCATGAATGTTTGTTTGACACTTGATTCAAAGGGTTCAGTTGTCGCTAATTTGCAAGTAAAGCCAATATTACTGGAACAGGTGAAAGAAGCACAAAAGTTGGATGAGAAACTTGTCAAAGTGGGCCGAGAAGTTCAAAACGGGGAAAAACTTGATTTTACTTTATCAAAGGATGGTGTCTTATTTTATCAAGATAGACTTTGTGTCCCTAATGATGACAATTTGAAGAAAGAGATACTGAATGAAGCACATACCTCATCCTATGCAATGCATCCTGGGGGTACAAAGATGTACCAAACCATCAAAGCAAATTATTGGGGGAATGGTGAAGAAAGACATTGCGGAGTTCGTTTCTAAATGTTTGGTTTGTCAACAAGTAAAGGCAGAACATTAGGTTCCAGTTGGGTTGCTACAGCCCTTGTCGATACCAGAATGGAAATGGGAGAGAATAACTATGGACTTTGTTTCTGGACTTCCTCGCACCCAAAGAAATCATGATGCAATATGGGTGATTGTGGATAGACTAACCAAGAGTGCGCACTTCTTAGCAATCAGGATGGATTACTCACTTGAGCGTTTAGCCGAATTGTACATTAATGAGATTGTAAGACTACATGGGATCCCTATGTCTATTGTATCTGATCGAGATCCAAGGTTTACATCTAGATTTTGGGGAAGCTTGCAGGAAGCGCTGGGTACTAAGCTGAAATTTAGCACTTCGTTTCATCCTCAGACAGATGGTTAGTCAGTGATATAATTTTTAGAGGATATGCTTCGAGCTTGCATTATAGAGTTTGAGGGTAGTTGGGACAAACATTTGGCTTTGATTGAATTTACTTATAATAATAGGTACCAATCGAGTATTGGAATGCCTCCTTATGAAGCTTTGTACGGAAGAAAGTGATGGACCCCTCTTTATTGGAATGAAGTTAGTGACAGGAAACTTATTGGTCCTGAGTTAGTGCAACAAACAGAAGACAAGGTAAAAATTATCAAGGATCGTCTAAAGATTTCTTCGGATAGACAAAAGTCATATACTGATCTTAAAAGACGTGACATTGAATATCAAGTGAGAGATAAAGTATTTTTAAAGGTGTCTCCATGGAAAAATATTATGAGATTTGGCAGAAAAGGAAAGCTTAGTCCCCGATTTATTGGACCGTATGAGATACTTGAAAGGGTTGGACCGGTTGCATATAAATTGGCTTTGCCACCAAAGTTAGACAAGATACACAATGTCTTCCATGTTTCTATGCTTAGAAGATACCGTTCTGATCCATCTCATGTTCTTCCAGTAGAATCTATTGAGGTTAATCCTGACTTGACGTATGATAAAGAACCTATGTTAATTCAAGCCCGGGAAGTGAAGCAACTTAGAAACAAGAAAATCCCCTTAGTAAAGGTACTTTGGAGGAACCACTCGGGAGAAGAAGCTACTTGGGAGAGAGAAGAAGACATGAGGACCTAATATCCGCACTTGTTCCGGGACTAAGGTAAGGTAAATTTCGAGACGAAATTTCTTTAAGGGGGAGAGAGTTGTAACACCCCTAAATGCTAATAAGAATTTGTATATTGATTTACCGTTGCTAAACTATTTCAATATGGTTTACTCTCATTTTGGAGAACTTTAAAGTTGTGGAAATTGCTAACTTGCTTAACAAAGTGTATCGTAATGGATGGATTTGTGTCGGGGTATATACATAATATTCTATCCTAATTATAGGTAATTAAATGGTGTTGAGGCATATACATATAAATATGTAAATATGCATTTTTGGGCAACACAAAAGGATAAAAATATAAAGTATGTTGGCAGCACCTTGGCCAGCCAAGTGTCCAAGTGATAAACATCACTTGTTGACTATATAGTTCACTCATCTTTGAAAATTTCGTGGAATGGAAGATTAAACCCTTAGAAACTTAGCTTATCATTTCTTCATCAAAATTACAAGAAAAAATTCTTGGTCTTGTGGCTGAAATCCAAGAGATAAACTACCTTGTTGGTAAGTGCTGAAATCTATTTCTGAGCTGGAGAGTGGTTGGTAAATTGTGTATATCTTGTGATATAGAACTCCGTTTTGGGTGAATAAATATGTTTTGGAAAGATGATTCATGCATATACAACTCTTATTTTTATGTAAAAGTCTAATTTAGCTTTTATGGATGTGAAAACTGGGACGCAACACAGGACAAGTTCTGTCCAGATTTCTCTGTTGTCGTAGCTGAGTAGACTGTATTACGTTTAGAATATCTCATGCTCTATAACTCCGTTTTGGGTAAATAAATATGATATGGAAATTTGATGCATGTACCTACAACTTTTATGTTTATGTGAAAATTTAATTTAGCTGTTATGGACTTGAAATTTAGACGCAACGCAGGACAAGTGTTGTCCAGATTTCTGATTCAAAAATCCGGTAGGAACCACTGTTAGTGTATAGATGATTTCTTGTTGTTAAAAATGTATTTTTCAGTGATTCTTATTGCGTTGCAATCTTAAGAGATGTATCTACAACTTTCATGAAGGTTACAAGATCTATTTTTTCTGTTTTCCTATTCAAATTTAAGTTGCAACATGGGGTACTAAACTGGCCAGAATCACTGTTTTGAGAACAAAATTGTATCTGTGTGGGCTGAGCTTACTTATGATGATAATCCTATTTTATTTTGATATTATTGAGATATTAGAAATTAAAGAAATTATTTAATTTCATATTTAAGGTTGTATAGACTTGTGAACAAGTTGAGGAACTTGATACGTTGGTTGATCTCCGGTTTGAGCTTGCGAAGTTTATTGGTCTATTGCTACGCTAAAGTATTGAGGTTTGTGTATAAACTTGTACTTGAACTCTTGTGATGGCTGGTATAAATGAAATTTGATTTTGATACCTCAGCTACCTCTTGTCACTTTGCATTGTCATGTTGGTATGATGCTTGTGTAACTCGCCTACTTGTACGGATTGTTGGATCACTTGGCACTCTTGTTGGGACTATGTCCTTCTTGTGGCTGCGGCTTTGTCACTATTGGCAGGCCTCTTGTTTCGGATCAATTGCCATCTTGACTTTGGATTTGTAGTTCGTCTTAGGAATGGAAGTTATCCATTTTAAGTACGAACTAGAAAGCTATTTTTAATATGGTTCTTGGTTCTCTTGATACAGGGCTTCGGTCCTTCTTGATACAGCGCTTCGGTCCTTCTTGATACAGGGCAGCGACCCTTCTTGATACTTGCTTGTGCCGGGTGTGACGACATGAAGTATATTTTGGGGCGAGCCTTGCTATTGAAATTCTTGGAAAATGGTGCTATGAGCTTCTTGACATTTGTATCTTTGAATATAGAACTTGATATTTGTTATCTATTGTTACTTGATTTATTTATTGTGCTTCAAAGTATGATGCTCATTGACTTGGAAAAGGTAGCTTAATGAATTTTGAGGATTCCGACCCTATAGTTTTTACACCACTAAGCTATATGCTTAGCGATAGTTGTTTCTATCGTAGGGGCTGATCGAGAGGAGGCATGAAGATGGCCATGGGAGATGGAAATTTTGAGAACTTTTACGAAGATCACATTTGCATATAGGCATATATATTTTGTATAAATTTTGGTACTTGTACACGATCTATGTGATGTATATTTTGCATTCGATTTTGAAGCTTAACCGTATCATGTCCATGGGTTGTAATCTAAGTATGACTATATGTTTGGTTTATTTGGGGTGTGTACGCCCAAGCTTGTAATATATTACATGTCGTACTTGTTTG
Organism: Solanum bulbocastanum; assembly: GCA_037074985.1. Lineage (NCBI taxonomy): Eukaryota > Viridiplantae > Streptophyta > Magnoliopsida > Solanales > Solanaceae > Solanum > Solanum bulbocastanum. The sequence goes on from CM073604.1 coordinate 35,104,690, forward strand.
GAATGATCGTATAAAGCATGAACCCAATTATTTTGGGTACTCCAAAGTTGATGATAAATTTTTAGGATCATTATTTACTAGTATGGGAACAATATATGCCTTAAAAAAAAACATTTAGTGATTTATTTGCGTATGGAAAATGGAAAGGGTCGTTACATGTACCACCACTAAGAAATCAACTACATGCTATAGAATCTACCTAGGTGCAAATTGTATTTGTTGGACTTCTAAGAAACAAACCGCTGTGGTCCGATCGAGCGCTGAAGCTGAGTATAGAGCACTAGCCTCCACTGCAACAAAGATGGCATGGATCATGTATCTACTTTATGATCTAGGGATGTTCCTTCAATCTGTTCTGATATTGTATTGCGATAACTTGAGTGTCTTGTTCATGACAGTTAATCCAATTATGCATGTTAGAACCAAACATGTTGAAATGGACTATCATTTTGTTCATGAGAAGGTGGATAGAAGACAACTTCTTACTCAGTTTGTGAGGTCTAAGGATCAGCCAGGTGACATTCACACCAAAGCATTAACAAAACAAGTCTTTGTTGGATTTCATAGCAAGCTAGGAGTTATAGTTCCTCCACTCACTAGCTTGAAGGGAAGTGTTGAAGATGAAGGTAGGAGTTACAGTTCCTCCACTCACTAGCTTGAGGAGAATTGTTGAAGATGAAGGAAACTGATGATTGGAACATGTCTAATGAAGTTTAGTAATGTGTTTACTAGTGTAGAGTTTGAGTCATACTAGGACTAGACTACTAAATCCTAATTTATGTACGACTAAGCTAATGTATAGTGTATGGGGATAAAGTCGACTAGGATAAGGTGTTTTAGCTATAGTAGTAATACTACCTGTGTAAATAATAAGTAGGACTCCTAGTGTAGTTAGTATATAACTCTTCTCCTATATAATGAACATGTACTCAACAACTTTAATCATCAATACAATCCTTGATTTCTTCATACTTAACGTGAGATTTCTACACAAAGCTCCACTAAAATCAAAAAAAGTTACTAAAGTGTTCTCCAAAATGTCCACCAACAAAGAGTCAAACAATGAGCAACGCAATTATAAGATAGCTCCAAAAACTAGAGAAATAAAAGGAGAAAAATCACCAAAACGCAGGTACTGGTCACGAGATAATATCTAGATCTATAGAAATCCAAATCACCCTTTCTCAGTTCCCAATCAAAGATCAAGTTGAAAGGAATAAGCTGTCCCAAAATCAACTCAAACAGACAAGATACGAAGTGGGAATCGCGATTTGAAATTGGTTGCTAGGGCTTGTGCGAAAATCTGCACTCTCTCACTTTTCTCTCTAGCTGCTGATCTAACTCTTGTGATTCTTCAAAATAAGACCTAAAATAAAGTCTTACAATATTGGGCTTATGGGCAAGCGTGAGCTAGTCAAATTGGGCTAAAATTTATCCACAAAGGAAGAAAGGAGACCCAAAACCTTGGACTTTTATTTATCCACATAGAAAGGAAAAAAGAACTAAAACCCAACATTGCCCTGTCGTGCACATTTATTTTATGCTTGCCTTTCCCAACAATTATATCCCTATGTGGAATTCCAATGTTTATAACCTATGGATTTGAATTACATATACCAACAATGTAAAAATTACTTGTCTTATTATAAATATTTGTATGCAATTATCTTGTAAATAATCTACACAAAACTATAACTATTACGCATTAGTCCAAACAACACGGGTCTGACTATATCGGGGCTGACTATATGAAAGCTTACCGAAGAGGTCTCAATCATATACTATGATCCACAACCAGCATACACAATTATACAAATTAAAAAAGGTTAAGTGTTTTACCTTGCAAGTATTAATATTTTGAAAAAAAATATATATTTGGCTTAGAAAATATATCTACTATATTTACAATTTGTAAATACACTTATAAAAAATTACAGTTCCTAGTTATCTTTGGATATAGAAAAAAAAATTGCAATCAAGACTTGTATCTAGTTCTTGTGATTAGCAATCACGATTGGAGAGAAAATCTTCGACTAAAAACTATCCACCACCACCTCCGAAATCAAAGCCTATGGAGCTCTGCAATCGTTGGATCTAGGTTTTGGTCATGACTATTTTCAATTTTTTCTTCTTCATTGATGGATGGTGATTTGAATCTTTGTTGGATCTGTATATGTTCTTATACTTCCTTCTCTGCTTTGTATAACTTGTTGATTGAATTATACCTCTAAAATTGAAATACAATATATAAGATTTAGATTATTTTTTTCCTTCATTGATTGGTGGTGATTTGGATCTTTGTTGCATCCCTATTTGTTCTCATACTCTTCCTACTCCCCCTCTGTATCACTGGATGATTGAATCATACTTCTATAATTGAAATACGTGTATGAGATTGGTGTTATGAAATATACAATGTATCATAAATTGAAATACAGTGACATACAATTAGTGATGGGTTACATGTGTATATCATAATTGATAACTCCATTAATGGAGCTTTGAGCTATGCAGAAGAAGTAATTGAACATGTAAAAGACCATCTATTGTATATGTAGTTAGTTATAATATTAGGTGTTTATATAGCTCACACCTAGCACATGTATATAATTGTTGTATGTATAGGCTAAGTTAGGAAGCTTCTAGATTCTAACTAACTCTAAGTGACTATAACTAACAATGGTGACTAAGATGACCATGGTAGCTTTTTAACTTCACACTCTGGTTAACACTCCCCCTCAAACTCGTGGTTTGAATAGGTTAGCAACTTTAGTCTTGTTTAGAAGCACTTGATGTTGAACTTTACCAAGACCTTTTGTGAGTAAGTCAATCTATTATTCTTTAGTATGGATGAACTCATTCTAGCATTTCTTGACATATTTTCTCACTTACAAAATGACAATCTATGTCTATATATTTAGTCTTTTTATGGAATATATAGGATTTTCCGTAATTTGGATTGCAGCCTTGCTATCACACATCATCTTCACATGTAATTCAATCTTAACTCCAAGTTATTTGAATAGCCCCACTAATCAAGTGATCTCTGCTGCACAATTTTTCATACTTCTAAACTTTGCATCAGCCGAGCTTCTAGAAAATGTTTCTTGCTTATTTGACTTCCAAGAGATCAATGCTCCTCTGAGCTTTAGTAGGTATCCAATAACAGACCTCCTGGTTTTTAGGCATGCTTCTCAATCTGAGTAACAGTAGGTAAGTAATTTAGTTGCGTCTTCAGCTGACATTAACAATCCAAGTCCTGGGGCTTTTTTTTTTTTTTTTTCTGTATCTAACTACTTTCAGTGCTACTTCTATATGAAACTCTTTAGGACAGTGCATGAATTGACTTAACACTGACTTAACACTTGAACTAGGAAAGGTAGATCGGGGCAAGTCACAGTGAGATAAAACAATCTCATTATGACTATATTAGACAACAAATTTCAAAAGTCTCTCTTTCTTTTTTAAATTACGTTTCCACTATATTAAAAATAGTTGTCCAACAATACTTGTTCAATTTAGAAAATCAAGAAATAACTTATCTTTTGTGTCTATTTCACCCTTGCTATTAAATACTATTTATCATCTAACATATTTTTCAAAGCATTAAATTTAATAAAGTCAAAAAATAATATAGTGATATTACCTTTATTATTTATTCTTTCTTAGAGGATATGCCAAGTTAACAATGGACACTATTGTTGAAGAAGGACTAATGTAAATTAGCAAAAATATAAGGACTGATGTAATTTTCCGTGTGAGGATAGAAAAGGTGAGGTGGTACTTACCACAACTTGTAGATAAGCTTGAAAGAGAGACTATAAAAGAAAAAGTCCATACCATTCTGCATTCTCCTTAAGCTGAAGAATGGTATGGATGCAATAGTACAGCTGCCTTAGGATGCTACGGTACGGTTGATGCTGGGTTCGCTAGAGCGCAACCTCTTGTGGACACTGTCATACGGCGACTCACACGACTGCTCTTAGCCGCCCGACTTTGCTCCGGTAACAAGCCATCCTCTAAGCTACAGCTCTCTCATCTTCTCCAATTTATGCACTGTACGCATCTTTTCTCTAATTTTATTTATTTATTTATATACTAAAACTGGCAAGAATTTTAGGCAAAAGTAAGATTACTATTTCACCTTTACATTAAATTTAAATGTTATAAAATTTTTTAATAAATTAAATATAAAATTATAAATTTTCATATTAGTACATGAATCAACCACCATAAAGTATCTTGAATATTTATTCTTTGAATTAATTTCATGATTTTTTTTATTTTGTTCATCTTCCTATTGAAAATATGAACGGTTATTCTTGTCTTTCACAAAAAGAAAAAAAGAACATACAAACTAATAGTATATTCTTTTTTATATATAAATATTAGTATTAATATGAAATATATTATATAAATTTATTATCAATAACTGTAACTCCCACTAATTATATTTATTATGATTTTTAACTACACCTCTCATCCTCATCGAGGATCTCAAATGGATTAATGTCATATTCATGACAACTCTTTGTGTTCCTATAATAAGTGATATTTGACACAATACTAAAACAATTGAATAAAAAGATTATCCCTTTTTATTTGTTTTGTTTTGTTTAGTATTTATATTTCTTGTTTGTTGTTATTGTACAGCTTTCTATTGTTTTGTTGTTGTTATTATTGAGAATTTACAATAGTTTGTTGCTTTGTATATATTTTAGTATCCTCATTTGAATATTGTATTTGTACAATAATTAGTTATTTTTACTTTATGCACTTTTAGCAGTTTTGGTCAATTTTATAATCAAGGGTGTATTCTTTTTATTAGGAAGATATATGTACTTTCTATCAAAAAATACCAATAGATTTGAAGAGGATAAAATATTTTGTGTCATTTTCAATGCAAAATTTACGTGAGAAATTTGGGATAAATGTGCAACTCACGTTTCTAAAACTAGTTCAAGTATAAAACTAGCTTACATTTATTTATATTACCTTAAAAGCATGAACTCCTAACTTGAATGTTAAATTACTACAATATCCCTAACTTAGATTGTGACTTTTCCGATGAGTTGTGACTTTTTTAATAAGTTGTGACTTTTTCGAAGGAGCTTCCTCTCATTTTTCAACCACAATTTTTTGAATCTTCTACTCTTCTTCTTCTTCTTCTTCTTGCATTTTAAAAAATTTCGTGTGATTTCTTGTTGTTGTGTGGGTTCGAAGGATAGATGAATATGAGGTACCACTATTCTAATGAAGTAAGTCGTTCTATCCTAAGATGGTATATTCTTAACATTGAGTACTTGAGGAAAATAATTCTTATGATATAATAATTATTTTTTTACTTAGTATATATATTAGTATGTAATGTTCCAATATATAAAGTTAACATGATGCAGTCTAAATTCATTTGTTTTTGTTAACAATTTCTCCTGTAATGTAGATATATGCTTCTGAATATCTTTTTTTAAATTTATTAAACTTCTCAAGAATTAGAGAATTGTAACGATTTATTTTTTTGATGCTCAAGATAAAAAAAAAATTGTTTTATTTATCAATGCTTCTTATGTGATTTAGATTGTCAAGAAGTTTGCATCAAAATAGTTATTACTATATAAACATTGTCCTTTCGTTTTACTGATTTACTATTTCTTATTATTTTAGTATTTTCGACGAAGAAAACTTCATATGACTTGTAATAACAACAGTTGAAGTTTGTATTAGTTTAATTTTTATTATTTATTTAATAGCTAATTTTAACGAGATAAATATTTTCATTAATGCAAATATATATATATATATATATATATATATATATATATATATATATATATATATATATATATATATATATATACTCTTTATCTTGAGAAGTTAACAAGATCTTCTAACTTCAAAATATATTATTTTTAAATATTCCGAGTTCTTTTAAAAAAACTCACAACAAATGTGAAAATATGTGAATATATATGAATCATTTAAAATTTATCATTAAAAAAATTAATTTTATATTCAGTAATATGGAATAAACATTTTCATTTTGTCCCTACACTAAATTAAAATCTAATAACTTAAAAAAAAAAAAAAAAAAAAAAGGTAACATTGATTAAAAGACCTACTTTTTTTATGTAAGTATAAATTTATTAGAATTCATCTATTGCACATTAATTCTTTAGTTATAACATTATAAATTCTCTTAGTTATTACTAATTATTGCAAACATTATTCACTCTTTTACATTATTTATTTATAATATCGTGAATTCTCATAGTTATTATATTAATTATTTATATCTTTGATCTTTCCTTAATAACGTTTGACCAATAATTTTTCATATTATTATACTGCCCCTATATTTGTGATAACATGGTATTGTTAGTTTTTCCTTGCACGAATAATGCTTGGTTGAATAAATTAAAAATCGTTTACAAGTATATGACCTATATCTTTGTTGGGTGTAAGATATATATATGAGTTCACAAATAAAATATATATATTTTAATTTTACTTTTAGTTTTTTCCGGTAAAAAAAAGGAACCTTTCTCAGTCAAATAACTATCTTTGATTTATATAGTCAATTGAGAAGTCAAATATCAGAGCCAACAACAAGAACATCATCTATCAAATATGAGAGCCAACAACAAGAACATCATCTATTATGTTATAACTTATAAAATAAAAATTAATATACAAAAATAGTTCTAAAAAATAAATTGTAGTTATTCTTCACATGTTCATACGATGTCTGAACAGATTAACGTGGAATACATGTGCAAAGCACATCAGGTTAGATGACAAGAAAAATACTCAACAAATATCATCTATAAGGTAATATTTGTGAGATACAACTAATTACAAGATTGAGCCTTCTCCGATTGAAATAAATATATACATTATTACATTTAACTAATAAAAAATTTCATTGACCATCTTCATAGATTCGCCTGAATAAAAAAATATATAATGATCCACATTGGACATTCACAAAATAATATGCAATATTATTTTGTGCAAAACTTATTATTCAAATCTTCACTTAAATTTTTTAAATTAAAAATCACGTGCAACGCACGTGTCGAAAAACTAGTTCATATAAAAACATGACGTTCTTCAAATCACATAAAATAACAAAAGATATATTGTCACATAATATTCAAAATGATAGCAAAATTATAAAAATAGCACAAAACTCAAAACTATATGATTACTGGTAAATTAAATGATATTCGTCTATGGATATTGAAGTATTGTGCAATATACATGATTATTATTGAATCATGATAGTATCTTAAGATAACTTGTATGTAAAATCATATTCAGAATATACTTATGGGTATACTATGAGTTATTCCATGAATAGTGTTAAAAATCATGGTTTAATGTGATTGCTTATATGTTCAATGATATTCAGAACGGAAAAGGGTCAAAAATATCTCTGGCTATTTGAAAAGGTTTAAATATACCCTTCGTTCACTCATTGAATTAAAAATTAGGGGTGTACAAGTTACACCGTAAAGTCAAACCGAACCGACGAACCAAATCAAATCGAAAAAAAAAAAACGATTTGTGGTTGGTTTGGCGGTTGAAAAAAAAAGGGGACCACTCTTAGTTTGGTTTGATATTAAAAGAAAAAAATCAAACCGAACCCAAACCAAACCGACACAATATATATATATATATATATATATATATATATATATATATAAAATTTAATTTTATTTATAGATAAAAAAATATTATTTATAATCTACTTTGTTAATTTTTTAGTTAGTTTATAGTTTTCAATGTTTATATATTTTATTTCAAATTTGGGCTTGTAAAATTTGTAAATATTTTATTTTGTATTAAGATCCGAAGTTACAATTGTATTGTTATAGTTTTTCAAATTCAAAGTTAACAATTTACTTTGTAAATATTTTGTTTTGTATTCTGTTTGCATGTAGCCTTTAATATTGTTAATTTAACATAATGAGCGTTAATATTTCAAAAAAAATATTTTGTACTCATGTGAATTTTACCATCTTTTCGAAAATTTCTATTCATTTAACATTTTTTAAGTTTAGCTTGTCGCACAAGTAAGTGAAACATATTTGATCTCTTTTTCAAACACCGTATAGTTGTAAAAAATCGAAAAAACCAAAAAACCAAAAAAACCCGAAAGAACTGACTAAAGCCGAAACCGAAAAAACATACTTTATGTGGTTTGATTTGATTTTTAGATGTAATAAACCGACATAATTGATTTAAATTTTTTTTAATGAAAAACCAAACCAAACCGACCGATGAACACCCCTACTAAAAATACCCTTCAATCCACATGTTTGGTCTATTTCTACCCTTAAAACTAACAACCTTTATTTTAAAAAATATTATTATTATTATTATTATTATTATTATTATTATTATTATTATTATTTATTATGTGTCATTTTCTTATTGGATAAATTAAATCTCAACCCATTTAATTTTCTCTACCCACCCATTCTAGTGCCCCATGACCCAAACCCAATTAGAAGACCCATTAAAAAATAAATTGATCATTCTATCTCCATTAACCCTAAGCCTCTTGTTTTTAGCCCAATACGAAAAGGAAAAATTACATATATGAAGGTTTTTTATTTAATAATTACCACTTTTAAGTATACTTTTAATTTATTACCATTTTTGTCAACTTTTAGCAATACTTACTTAAAATAATTTTAAAACAACTTTAACACATGTTTAATACATTTGTAATACAACAGTACTTCATAATGCAGGTTTCATTTTAAATTTTTTCTCAAACACTTACATATGTCATACAATTGAATTATAACTATTTTTAATACACGTTTAATTCTTTTTTCTCACCACTTATAAGTTTTATGTAATACGAATGAATTATACGTAACATTTTCAACACACGTTTTATAGTGATATACAACCAGAAAATTTCATAACAATTCATACACAATACTAGACATGTATTAATACTGAATTAGAAGATAAAGAAATGATCCAAATTCTTATAGTAAACTAATCAGCTTCTAAAACAAAATGCTAAAAAAGATTTTATTCCTTATTCTTTATTCTTTATTATAAGGCCTAACATTTTTGCAAGTCTTCCTATTGTGATTTTGTTGTCCAAAGTTGTTGCATGTTATTTTCGCCTTTTTGAATCCATCTTTTCTCAGTTGTGTATGTCTTTTATTTTTTTACCTCTTTCCATGTGGTGGAAGTACAACTTCTTCAAGAACATGTGTTGGTGTGTTCCATGTGCTTTCATCTGGCAGGAGATCCATTTGAAACTGATATGTCAGTAATAAATTTTTTCTTGTATAGTAATCAGAGTAATATTTCTCATAACCAGTGTGTTTTGTTGTTGAAAAGTCAAAACATGCAGACATGACAACTCATCCAATTAAAATCTCCCACATGTGCATGTGCGTTGTTGAAGACATACCGTGAATCATGTAATACCATCAAGTACCGTATACACATATTTATTTATCTCTACAACCTATGAAAATAAAAAAATATATAATCAAGAGAGATGTTAGATATGAATCAAAAGAAAAAATATTAGCAAAAATAATATACAGACCAAGCATACCCTTAATTTCTCTGATGCAGTTTTATTGCGCCGCAAAATGTTTTCATGCTTTTTTCCAAGGTGAAACCTTGAAATGTCGCCTTTGATTTGTTATTGTTATTTCATTTATGGACAAGCTGTCTCATGAATTCCAGGAGGTGCAAGACTGTAAGAACTTTGGCATGTCTTGTTCTTGAATTGACTTATTCTGCTATATTTGATGTCATCATCCAAGTCCTATTTACTTCAGCATGCACACATGATCATTTGTTGTATCCAATTTCCAGCAAGTAATCTTTGATCCTCTTATCTATCTTCTCAACTATAGTCATACATTGATTAAATTTTGTCATGGTGTATGTTTTTGTCATAGAATAGAACAACTCAGTTACCCTTTGCTGACTTATTCTAAAGTTTTTCATTATGTTTTGCAATAAGTAACACATACACGTAAAATGAGTTACTTCATCATAGACTCTTGAAGGTACCTTAATAATGCTTTCATGCCTAACTGAAATGATACACATCTCTTATTTTTGACCTAATGCGTCTCTAAATTCTCAAAAAACCACCTCCAAGATGCATCGTTTATTGAATCAACAATGGCATAAGCAAGTGGCAGTATGCTCCCTGCACTATGTACAATTTGTTTAATACAATTATAATACATTTTTATTGCAATCATAATTCATTTTAATACATAGTTTAGAAATTCAATATAGAAAGCACTAGTATCATATTTGAAAGTCTCACCTGCTGCATCTAACGTATTAGCTATTAGTAGTGTCCCTTTGTGCGCCCCTTTTAAGAAAGTTCCATCAACAACTACAATTGATCTACAATATTTCGATCATTTTATCGATGTGAACAAAGCTACAAACGCATATAGAAAACGGTCATCCTCTGATTTGTTCAATCTTATATGAGAACCAGGGTAAGTTGCCTCTATTATGTGAAAGTAGCTTGACAACTTTGCATATGATTGAATTGGATTACCCCACACTAATTCAAGCGCTACTTCTTTAGCTCTCCAAGCTTGCATATATGTGAGTCGCACACCATATTCAACTAACATGTCACGTTGTATATCTTTTGGTGTGTAAATAACATCTGGTTCAACACATTTACCCACAATAATACTCCCAACAACACTCTTGGTTGCTTGCCTTTCCAATAATGAATTATGTAGCAGCAAACATGTGTGTTCACTTTCAAAATCTCTAATTTTGAACATTTGAGATTTGTTCAAGCTTGAACCTCGTAAACTCCAACTACAATTTTCTCCTAGGCACTGTATCGAATAGCTGCTTAAAAAAAATTAATGTACAATCAATAATTTAAAGTGATTTGAATTTAGGTCTTACCTGGTTGAGCTTGATCTTGTTGTCTTGAATTGAAAATGCTTAAGAATGGAATGTCTTTTTAGTGCACTGATGAGGACATATTTATTATTATACACTTGATCTTTCTCAAATAAAGAGTGATTAGGATTAACAATGATGTCCGATGCTATTTCTTCTAGCTCATCAACTTCCTACATGATCCAAAGCCAATTAACCCTATTGCTTCACCAATACTATTAAATGTATTAGAGAAGTATGAATTGTGTATAACCCTCATATCTTTTGAAGTGTCTGAACATACTAGTGGAATGAGGGCATAATTAGTCTACAAGTTGACTGATTCAGTTGTTGTGACACACAAAGGGTATCTTGTCATATCTCGATGTTCCTTTTTGGTTTCAACATATACTTTTACCCCCATATAATTATGAATTTGAATTGAAGGAGACTTTTCATCAATTTTATATCTGATTTCAACTTTACTTGTTGATGTGTCTATTTACAATTGAGTAGCAATCATAGAAACGAGGGTGGCAAACATTGATTCTGTATTTATCAACACATTATCTTCCAAGGAATTAATATATTTGCTGCTAGGATCCCATCATCCATTGAAGTAAATCGGCATAGCCAGATTAGTCATACTTTTTCTTGCACATTATTAAAAATTTATTACACAATACTAAAGTTGAATTAGTAAAAAGTGAATTAAGCATGAATTAAACAAGTAATTACTGAAAAGATCAGAGAATGACATAAAGACTGAATTAAACTCGTATCTATTATGAATTAAACAAGTAATATAATCATAACAAATCAACCAACAAACTGCAAAATGAATTAAACTTGTATTAAAAATGTATTACACTATCTTAAAGTCGAATTAGAAGAGTGAATTAAGAAAGAATTTAAACAAGTAACTAAGGAAGCGACGAGAGAGTGTTCTATAGATTGAATTAAATTTGAATATATTATGAATTAAGAAAGTAATTCAATAGTAACAAATCAACCAACAAACTTCAAAATGAATTAAACAAGTAATTACTAAAAAGACTAGAGAGTGACATGTAGACTGAATTAAACATGTATCTATTATGAATTAAACAAGTAATCCAAGCATAAAAAATCAACCAACAAACTGCAAAAATGAATTAAATTTGTATTAAAAGTGTATTACGCTATATTAAAATTGAATCAAAAGAGTGAATTAAGAAAGAATTTAAACAAGACTAATGAAACAATGAGAGAGTGTTCTATAGATTGAATTAAACTTGAATCTATTATGAATTAAGCAAGTAAATCAATCAGAAGAGTGAATTATAAAAGAATTTAAACATGTAATCAAATCATAACAAATCAACCAACAAATTACAAAAATGAATAAAACTTGTATTAAAAGTGCATTACACTATATTAAAATTGAATTAGAAGAGTGAATTAAGAAAGAATTTAAACAAGTAACTAATGAAACAATGAGAGAGTGTTCTATAGATTGAATTAAACTTGAATCTATTATGAATTAAGCAAGTAAATCAATCAGAAGAGTGAATTAAGAAAGAATTTAAGCAAGTAATCAAATCGTAACAAATCAACCAACAAACTGCAAAAATGAATTAAATTTGTATTAAAAGTGTATTACACTATATTAAAATTGAATCAGAAGAGTGAATTAAGAAAGAATTTAAACTAGTAACTAATGAACCGACGAGAAAGTGTTCTATAGATTGAATTAAACTTGAATCTATTATGAATTAAATAAGCAAATCAATCATAAGAGTGAATTAAGAAAGAATTTAAACAAGTAATCAAATCACAACAAATCAACCAACAAGCTGCAAAAATGAATTAAATTTGTATTAAAAGTATATTACACTATATTAAAATTGAATGAGAAAAGTGAATTAAGAAAGAATTTAAACAAGCAACTAATGAAACTACGAGAGAGAGCGTTCTATAGATTGAATTAAACTTGAATCTATTATGAATTAAACAAGTAAATTAATTAGAAGAGTGAATTAAGAAAGAATTTAAACAAGTAATCAAATCATAAAAAACCAGGGGTCATTAATAGTAAAATTTTCATAAGAAATGTGTCAGGTAATCAGGGGTCAAGTAATATGAAATGGAGACAATATTCAACAGATTGACAGAGCTAATTGAAGTAGACATTTCCCTCAATGTTTTCTTACCAAAACCATGATCATACTCAACTTAGAATATATAAATCAAATACAACAACTAAAAGAGCAGAGACAATACACTTGAGATACAACATCAGTGCTAAAATTCATCATTCAACAACCCCTGCTGAAAAATTCCAAACTTAAGTCATAACCAAAATTCAAGGACCATTCAGTATATCCACACACAAAGTAAGACATAAGCTAACAACAACAGAGTACTTGCAACTCACACACCTATAAACTTCAAAACTCTTCTCCAAAACCTCCTCATTCATAAATTCAACATATCTTATCAAACACTCCTACAACTTCTCCACAAAAGATCTAACACACTCAAAAATGAATTAAACTTGTATTAAAAGTGTATTACACTATATTAAATCAGAAGAGTGAATTAAAGTTTTATAACACAAATACTAACAAGTTTAAACCTGTATCTATTGTGAATTAAGCAAGTAATTCAATACACATCGCTGCTCGAAATTCATTCATCCCAAAATTAATCATTGAATACACATCGCTGAAGGTGAGTATAGTCGAGAAAAAGAATTAACCATGAATTAAATAAGTAACTAATGACATGCAATAGAATTTAAATGTTCTAACCTTTCAAACTTCAAAAAAAATCAAACTCAACTCTCTGCTCGAACTTGATTCCTCTCGAAATTGATCACTGAATACACATCATTGAAGGTGAGTATAGCCGAGAAAGAGAATTAAACATGAATTAAACAAGTAACTAATGACATGCAATCGAATTTAAACCTTCTAACCTTTCAAACTTTAAAAAACTTCAAACTCAACTCTCTGCTGGAACTTGATTCATCTCGAAATTGATCACTAAACACACATTCCTGAAGGTAGTATAGCCATATTTGTGAAGAAAATTGCGAGTGAGAAGCAGCGAAAGAAAATTGGCAGTAAGAAGCAGGCGAGAGAAAATTAGGAGCGAAAGATGGAAAAAATAAGGATGAAGTTAATTTAATTCAGCCAAATTGTTATATATGGTTAAAAGAATAATGTTGATAAATGTCATAAATATTTTTTAAAAAGTGTACATGTAAGTGATTTTTCCATAGGAAAATGAGGGTATATTTAAACTTTTTCAAATAGTCCAAGGGTATTTTTTACCCTTTTCCATATTCAGAATACACTGATAATGGATATTGATATATTGTGTGGTATACTTGGATTATTGTTCAATCATGATAGCATCTCATGAGTACTTTTGAATCATGATATAATGTGATTCGGTGTTTTAAAGGTAGTTTTGGGACTCACCTCGAAAAGGGGCACTGATAAAACGCTTCGAGGCTCATGTTTGGAGCTTAGTTATGCGAGACTTACCTATAACTGTTTGATTGTACGCCCTAAACACAATCATGATGCATCCAACTTAAAAAGAGAGGAACAACAATAGATATTTGAAAAACATCAGTAGGTTTCGACTTATCTGAACTAAGGTGGGTTTCATATGACACATATGTCACGACTCGATTTCTCAAGTCATGATGACACCTACTATACCCTACCAGTAGGTAAGCCAACATGTAACCCAGAGCATCAAGCAATGAGCATAAGGGCAGAAATTAGCAAAAATAATAATCTAAACAAGGACAACAAGGCGGAAGCAAACCAAAATAAATATCTACAAAATCACTAACAGAACCTGGAAGTCACTAGTACAAAGCTATCTAATAAAGAGTACAAGTCCCAAAAATGGACCACAACAAAGCATGTCTCAAAGGCAACACAACTAGCTAAAACAAAAGAAGACAAGACAAACCCAAAATGCAAAGTGCTCGCCCTCATCTCCGAATCACAACTGCAGAAAAAGGCTGGAACTACTCACCGCTAGTAACTAGTACTGGGACCTGCATCACGAAATAGATGCAAAGCGTAGCATGAGTACCAAAACAACAGGTACTCAATAGGCATCAAAGGCCGACTGAGCAAAAAGGGTAAAAACAATAAGAAATTATAGAATCTATACATAGAGAGGTCAAAGAGGAGAAGAAAAGGGAGCACACGAGCATGCCAAAAATAAACTAAGTACAACTAAACTAAGCCTAACTGAACCCCCATAAGCCTAGAAGGTACATTCATGCACACATTTAAATAAAATCTGAACGAACCCTAAAAGCCCGACAGGTACACAAAATAGATAAGTCTATTGAGAAAGATGAAAACTGGGCTCCTAGCCCAAAGTAACCAATATAATCCATCAGACTCCATCGATCCAGCAGTGCACTCCCAGCCCAGCAAGAAAGAGTGACCTTAGGGGGCACCCTACCAAACAGTCCACTACCAGTCCAGCTAGAAAGAGGGACCCAAGGGTGAGGTTGATATTCCAAGTCGTCCTACCATGCAGTCAACTCCCAGCCCAGCTAGAAAGAGCGATCTGAGGACACCCAACCAGCAGTACACTCACAGCCCACTTAGAAAGAGAGGCCCGGAGGCGATCGTCGAAATCACCGAGTCTATCGAGCCAGCGATAAGCTCCCAGCCCAGCTAGAAAGAACGATCCCGGGGGTGATGGTATCTCCAATAGGGTCCAATCCAACAACAACCACCATGGAACGCCTTCCACTCTAAGAAATTACAGAAAAGGCTTCATGCCTATACTATCTCAATCCCACGCCTTTAGTGATGCACCGAACCTTTGAGAACGTGTTGAAACCGCAAAATTAGAAGGAGAAGATACAGAAGTGCAGCAAGCACCGATAATTCCTAATCTAAGGTTCAACTATCAGACTCAAGTCTGTTACTCTAGTCTACAAGGAGCTAAGTCATCCGAACAACGTCGGCAGATAGTCAAGGCAATCCAGCCCACAAGGGTCATAAGTCTAAGGCAATGCTAACCTAACCTAGACTAAGGACATCATGCTTACGGCTAAGGACGAACAAACATACAACACATAGCATATAATCATACAATAACATTTAGCACATAAGCATGCAACTCTACTAAACCAGTTAACATGATACTACACCTGAAATATGGTCAATAGATCCTAACATAAGGCATCTAATCAAAGTAAAGTAGGAAACTGGTACCCAACCCCAATTCACTCCAATCGACATGCTTTTACACAATTAAGCTTAATCTAATAGAAAGAAAGCGTAGCCTACCTTAGGGCCGATCGCACGCACTCCAAATCACTTTGCTGGATTTTTCCTTCCCGAACGACCTTTGAACGTTGTCACTCTATCAAATATAGGATCACAACGTTAGTACGGTCGTTTAGACACCAAAATCACAACAAACAGAGACGGGTTAATTTTGGAGTCAAAACAGGGAAAGTGGGACTCGCACTGGAAATTCTGGAATTAATCCCATAAGTAGATCCTAATTAGTTCCTCGAGATCATGTCCCAAAATGGGACACAAATCGGGGATCGAGAACATCAGAATATCAACATGCAACCAAAACTCAAATTTTCTCAAGAACTAGAAATGGGATAGCAGCTGAATCAGTAACTTTACCAGAAACGGGAGGTCTACAGTGAATTCCAACAATACCATGACGTTCTCCTCAAAAAATCACTCAATATGGCCTCAAGAATCACTGAAATCGCACCTAAAATGGCTGAGAAAACAAGTCTCAAAAATTTCAAAACCAAGCTCACAAAAAGGGTTCGTGACAGTAGGTATTTTACAAAATTTACCTCAAATGGGGACCCAAAATCAGTTTCCGAGCTCACCAACGTGTTCTTGCGAAAAATTGCACAAGATGAACCTTTGAATCACTGAATTTGGACTTGAAATGAGAGAGTTAAGCCATTTTAAAGTTTTAGAACAAGTGCTGAATTTTCTGCATAAATACACCAGATTTTCAGCATATTTCAGAAACTTAAAAACTTCGACGGGGCGCTCTGAACTCGTTCGGAACCCCGTGCACTCAAACGAGGTATGCAACCATATCAAATTTGATATTCTGGATTCAATGGAACAGTTAAAATTTCCATACGATGTCAGCTTGACAAAAAAGTAGGTCTTACACCCAAATATCATTTTAAATCAAAAACCACAAAAGGACTCGAAAAAATATCGAAAACCTCGAAACACAAAAGAAGGGTCAATCTAGACCAAACTCGACATTTTGGAGCTGACCATGCTGACGTAATTCTCATCCGAGAGCGTTTACTTATAATGTTGACTAAAGTCAAATTTAGGCTTAAATTTAAAGTTAAAACGCCTAATTGCACCGACTCACACTGAAAACCTCGGGAGTCATGCCGACCATGCTACTAGCCTAAAATGACCTTTCCGGAGCTGATGGAATCATCAAAATTGGATTCTGATGTCATCTTCTTTAACTTTTGATCGAAAATGATCGTTCAAGATTCATAAGCTCCAAAAATACTAAAACTCGCACAATAACCAAACGAACGACCAGGTGACTGAGCTGTGAGTCCCAGAATGTCATAAATGAATTGGGGTCGCTACAGGAATGCTCTAAACGACACATAGAAGGCAAAACACAGAAATGACCAGAAGGGTCATTACAATATCCACTACTAAAAAGGACTTTTGTCCGCGAAAGTAAGGGTCAAGAAGTACTTAAAGGCTCAAACAAGCCGGAAAACTGCTCTCGCATCTGTTTCCCAGTCGAGTAGCCTCCTCAATTGGACGATGCCTCCAACAGACCTTAATAACATGAATGGCTCTCGAGTGCAATCTTCTCACATCACTGGCTAGAATGGCAGTTGGCTCCTCTACAAATGTCAAACGATCATCCAACTCAACTGCATCATATTGGAGCACATGGGACTTATCAAGAACATACCGGCGCAACATCGAGACATGGAAAACCGGGTGGTTCAAGAAATATAGTGTATATGTATTTTTAACATAGTCATGCTTTCTTTTCTGTATTTTTTTTTATGATTTTAGTTTTTTATACGTATGAAACATTTTGTCTATATCAAGTAGACTTCTAACAAAATGTAACTTAATCAATATGACAGTATTTTACTCTATATATTTTTAACGTGATGTCTTTTATTATAGATGTCATGTCTTTATTTGCTTTTCTTTCTCTTCCGTTTGAACTTGTAATTTTTTCTATAAATTTGATGTTACACCACCTAGACATTTTGTAATATTTTCTTTATATGTATCTTTTTTATAGACAATTTCTTTTTTGATTATTAAAACTTATGTTTAGTAATTAAAATATATTAATTCCTCTGATATAATAAAATGCTTATTTTTAATGAAGCATTAAAAATATCAAACCCCCAACATCTGACACAAGATTTTGATGCTATGTTTTGTGAAGAGTTATATTCTTATGTCAAACTTACATACAAAAGAACTTACCTTTGAACTTAGCAATGAATTTATGTATGTTCCACTATGATATATTTACTTTTATAAATTAACTTTCTAATGTCAATTAGGGGACAAACGTGCAACACACGTTCTTAGAACTAGTATATATATATATATGTGTGTGTGTGTGTGTGTTGTGTACTAATAAGGAAATATGAGCTTCAAATTTCACGCCTCATCCTTTAAAGTATCTTGACTGCTTGCCGTATTTCTTTTTACTATCAGCTTTAAGAGAGATGCCAATAGCTGTGATGACTGAGAAGCCAAAGTCCCAACATTATGAGCTCCCTACCTCTTTCTTCAAGATTGTTCTTGGAAAACACCTCAAATACAGGTAACTATATATATATATATATATCCAATGTTTAGTCTTACAACTGGCTTATATATATCCAATCTTTAGTCTTACAACTGGCTTATTGTATGACATGTTAATGCAGCTGCTGTTACTTCAAAAATATGTTGAGCACTTTAGCGGATGCTGAAAAGGCAATGATGGAACTATACTGCGAAAGGTCACAGTTGAAAGATGGACACACTGTACTTGATATTGGTTGTGGCCAGGGGCCGGCTCTTGCATACAAAATTTGAGGCATATGCCTTAGGCCCCCAATTTTGGGGGGCTTTAAATTCTTACCAAGAATAATTTTTTTTGTTGATTTTTTTTACATAAAATTATATTATTTTGTCTCCTTAACCCATTCAAA
Organism: Solanum bulbocastanum; assembly: GCA_037074985.1. Classification (NCBI taxonomy): domain Eukaryota; kingdom Viridiplantae; phylum Streptophyta; class Magnoliopsida; order Solanales; family Solanaceae; genus Solanum; species Solanum bulbocastanum. Next base: position 35,123,831 of record CM073604.1, read on the forward strand.
TAGTAAAAATCAATTATTTTTCGCTAACACTCATATTATTTATCTGTTTGAACTATTTTTCTCCAAATCTTTGATAAGGTAGAGTAATAGTCTATCAAAAAATTGAATCAATAGTCGAAAAGTGTTGAACAAAGTAAATTACAATTTTTTAATTTCTTCTTAAATTTTCAAGCAATGCAATAAACATATTAAAGTAGGATATACCAAGTTATCAACTTCTTGAATCAAATTCTTTGATTTTAACTCTTGTTTTTATTTAAAGTTTGTCAATTTATTACTAAGAATTATGTTAACAATTCATATAGTAATGGCCATAGGTAAAGAGTGTTTTTTGATGTTGAATTGATAAAATCTTTCCTAAAACTAATAATAATAAAAAAAATATTTGAAGAAATCATTTATAAAGAAATTTTAAGCAAAAATTTACATCTAAAGAATTAGAAAAATAATTTTTAGATAAATAGATATGAAGTTTAGATTTTAGGCCTTTAATTGAAATCTAAAAGTTAGAAAAATAATTATTTTTGTTTTTTACCCTTCCTAGGAGCTCTCCCACTCCTTTTGCTCCAATGGTTACTCGAATTGGAAGTGAGGGATGCTTACCATCTGAGATTTTTAAATAAATATATGAAGTTTCTTCAGATTATAGGTCTTTAATTGAAATTTTGCTTTAGGACTCTAATTACTTTGAACTGCTGGGGCTCCTTTTTGTATACATAGCACAAAAATATAGTGCCTGTAAAGTTACTGGCATTTGCAATTCTGTCACTCAAAAAACACACATAGAAGAGCAGTGCCGGTTATAACTTATTTCGATGACCTAAGAAATGTACCCCTTTCTTATTGTTCTCCTCTGGTTTATGTGCTTAGGGAACTTCAGCTGCAGAATTTGGAGATCATGGTTGCAGATATTAGCGCATTCGAGATGGAAGGATCCTATGATAAAATATTTGTTAGGATTTTGCTCTGATTTTCTTTCCTTGTTTGAAGCTTATTTTTTCCTTAAAAAAAGTTTAAAAGTATTACTATAAATGCTTAAACTTTTTCTGAATGGAAAATATAATTCTCTTCCATATTTAGTTTATTCTTTTTTTAGAGGAAATAGATGGAATCCTATAAATAGAAGACCCCTCTTCTCACATTAAAAACACAATAAAATCCACAATGTAATCATTTAGAGAGTTTTATTTAAGGAGAGATTTTCTCCTAAACATATTTATGTTTTTTTTAATATTAATTTTTAATATGTAGGTCGTTTGACCAAACTATATTAATAATATATCTTTAGTATGCTTTTATTTGTCGTCTAATTTGTCAATCATATGATTTGCAAATTATAAGCTTCCGCATCACGTCCTAATCACCCTCCATAACCCAACAATATTGTCTATTGGAATGTTTGAGGTATTGAGTGCTGCGATGAGTGTGTCTGTTACAATTTAGATTAAGATGACAGCTAATAAACTTATATATTTATAGCATATGAAGAACTATGGAGATCTCCTGAAGATCTCAAGTTGGATGAAGGCAGATAGTCTTCTTTTTGTTCATTATTTTTGCCATAAAGCATTTGCTTATCACTTTGAGGTACATATACGTACGTCGATCTGCTATATGATCAATGCATGAGTATTTCCTCTGCTTCAATTACAGATGTCGTTGTGCAGGATGTGAATGATGATGATTGGATCACTAGGTACTTCTCCAGTGGAGGTACAATGCCTTCTGCCAAACTCCTACTTTATTTTCAGGTGAGCTCCATGATGTAGTTTGCAAAGAATCCATCTCTAATAAAAAGAAAATATTTGGATTGATAATTATTATGATGATGTTTGGTTGCAGGATGATGTTTCTGTGGTTGATCATTGGCTGGTTAGTGGAAAACATTATGCACAGACAAGGTGAACTTAACTTGTTTGAATATTTTTAGAATTATGAAACATGTATTGGTAATAAGCTTCAACTCCGTTTTCAGTGAAGAATGGCTTAAGAGAATGGATGAGAACAAGAGTTCCATAAAGCCAATAATGGTTAAGTGGACTGTCTACTGGAGAACCTTTTTCCTTTCAGTTGCCGAACTGTTTGGGTACAACAATGGAGAAGAATGGATGGTTGCGCATTTCCTCTTCAAGAAGAAATGAATTTGCCAAGCAAACTGTACCAAGTAATAAGCATGTCTACATGCATTTGCACTATTACCATAAATTAAAGTAGAATGTGTTGCTATCATATATTAACATTACTTCCATATTTTCTCCCTTACAAAATGACAATCCATGTCTATATATTCAGTCATTTCATGGAATATAGGATTTGTTGTAATATGGATTGTAGCCTTACTGTCACACATCATCTTCACATGTAAATCAATCTTAACTCCAAGTTCTTTGAATAGCCCACTAGCAAGTGATCTCTGCTGCACAATTTGCCATATATCTAAACTTTGCTTCAGCTGAGCTTTTAGAAACTGTTTCTTGCTTCTTTGACTTCCAAGAGATCAGTGCTCCTCCGAGCTTTACTAGGTACTACTAGGTATCCAGTAACAGACCTCCTAGTCTCTAGGCATGCTTCTCAATCTGAGTCACGGTAGGTTAGTAATTCAATTGTCTTCAGCTGACATTAACAATCCAAGTCTTGGGGTTTTTTTTTTCTTTTTGTCTTTAACTACTCTTAGTGCTACTTCCGTATGAAACTTTTTAGGACAGTGCATGAATTGACTTAACACCCGAACTAGGAAAGCTAGATTAGGGCTAGTCATAGTGAGATAAAGCAGCCTCACTATGATTATTTTAGATCATAAATTTCAAAAGTCTTTTATTTTTTAAATTACATGTCGAATCAAACTAACTCATATAAAATAAGACGGAGAAAGTGTGTAAGTGTGTGTGTGTATATATATATATATATATATATATATATAGACTTTCTCCGTCCAACAATTATTTTTTACTATATTAAAAATAGTTGTCCAACAATATTTGTTTAATTCAAAAAATTAAGAGATAATTTATCTTTTGTGTCTATTTTATCCTTAATATTAAATATATTTATCATCTAACACATTTCTCAAAAGATTAAATTTAATAAAGTCAAAAGATAATATAGTAATATTATCCTTATTATTTATTATTTTTTAAGAAATATGCCAATTTAATAGTGGATAATTATTGTTAAGAAGAATCAATGTATATAACCAAAAATGGAAAAGCACGTGAAGTTGGGGATTTTCCGTTTGAGGATAGAAAAGGTGAGCTGGTACTGCCCCACAAATTGTAGATAAGCTCCAAAGAGAGAAGATGAAAGAAAAAGTCCATACCGTTCTTCCTTCTCGCGAAAAAAAAAAATAATCAAAAAAATGGATGCGATAGTACAGCTGCCTTACGATGCTACGGTACGGCTGATGCTGGTTTCTTTAGAGCGCAACTTCTTGCCGGACACTGTTATACGGCGGCTCATACGACTGCTCTTAGCCGCCCGACTTCGCTCCGGTTACAAGCCATCCTCTGAGCTACAGCTCTCTCATCTTCTCCAATTTGTGCACTGTACGCATCTTTTCTCTAATTCTATTTATTTATTATTATTATTATTTATTATTTATTTTATATACTAAAAGTGGAAAGAAATTTAAGCAAAAGTTAGGTTTACCCCTACATTAAATTTAAATGTTATAAATTATCTAATAAATTAAATATAAAATTATAAATTATCATATTAGTACATGAATCAACCACCATAGAATATCTTGAATATTTATTCTTTGTATGTTTGCCTTTCACAAAAAGAAAACAAAAACATACAAAGTTATGTTATATTCTTTTTTTTTTATATATAAATATTTGTATTAATTTGAAGTATATTACATAAATTTGTTACCAATAACTCTCCATTATATGAATATATGTAACTTTCACTAATTATATTTATTATGGTTTTTAACCACACCTCTCATCCTCATTCATGATCTCAAATGGATTAATGTCATATTCAAGACAACTCTTTGTGTTCCTCAATCATATCTATCTACACAATATTATACACACTTAAAACAATAGGAAAAAAAAAATCCTTGTGCTCTCTTCTCTTATCCATTTTTATTTGTTTTGTTTAGTATTTATGTTTCTTGTTTGTTGTTATTGTACAACTTTCTATTGTTTTGCTGTTATTATTATTGAGAATTTACAATAGTTTGTTGCTTTGTATACATTTGCCTAGCATGTGGTATTTTAGTATCCTCATTTGAATATTGTATTTGTACAATAGTTAATTATTTTTACTTTATGCACTTTTAGTCAATTTTATAATCAAGGATGTATTCTTTTTATTAGGAAGATATATGTACTCTATATAATAAAATGATGATTTTTTTTTAAAAGTAAATACCAATAGATTTGAAGAGGAAACAATATTTTGTGTCATTTGCAATACAAAATTTACATAAAATATTTTGAGATAAACGTGCAACGCACGTTTTCAGAACTAGTTCAAGTAAAAGTATAAAACTAGCTTACATTTATTCATATAAAAACATAAAGTTCTTCGAATCACATAAACTAACAAAAGATGTCGTCACAGAATGTTCAAAATGAGATAGCAAAACTGTAAAATAGCACAAAACTCAAAACTATATGATTACTGGTAAAATTAAATGACATTCGTCAATGGATATTGAAGTATTGTGCACTATACATGATTATTATTGAATCATGATAGTATCTCATGATAACTTGTATGTAAAATGATATTCAGAAAATACCTATGGGTATACTATGAGTTATTCCATGAATAGTGTTGAATCATGGTTTAATGTGATTGCTTGTATGTTAAGTGATATTCAGAAATCAGAATACACTAATAATGGATATTGATATATTGTGTGGTATACTGGGATTATTGTTGAATCATGATAGCATCTCATGAGTACTATTGAATCATGGTATAATGTGATTCAGTGTTTTAAAACGGTAGTTTTGTGACTCGCTTCGCCTCGGGGAGGGGCACTGGAAAAATGCCTCGAGGCACATGTGTGGGGCTTTAGTTTTGTGAGACTTACCCCTAAGTATCCAACTGTATGCCCTAAACACAATCATGGTACATCCAACTTAAGAAGAGAGGAATAACAATAGATATTTGAAAAACATCAAATAGTAGTAGGTTTCGGCTCATCTGAACTAAGTGGATTTCATATGACACCTAGTAGTGAAGTGGTAAAGTTTTTGATTCCCGTTAATATATGTTCATAGGTTTATCTATTATTCTTTAGTCTTGAGACACAAAAATTAGGAAGAATGTCCAACCATCATTCCCAATTTTCAGATCAACAATGCAAGTATGTACACGTAAATGCTGGTATACCTTAGACAACAGAACAAAGTGCGTGTCGTTTCTAGAATAATATATATGTTGTGTACTAATAACTAATAAGGATACCAACATGAGTTGGGGTGCACTGGTGGGAGTGTTTCATCTTTAACCAGAGGTTTCGGATTCGAGCCATGGGTATGGAGAAAATTCTTTTGGGAGCGCCACCCCCGAATCGGCCTTGCAGTGAACGATTTAGATTTAGTCAGAGCTCCAATGTGGGCTCCGGATGTTGGGTTTGAAAGTGATGAGGACGTTCTTGTGTTCTTGATATGACAAGAGGTGTCTTCAATTTATAGGATTCCAAATATTATGAGGGCGTCATGCGGAAGCTTGCAATTGCAAATCATAAGGTGATAAATTAGATGACACATAAAACTATACTAGAGACATAATATTATTATATGAAAATTAATATAAAAGAAAAATATTAAAATTGTTGAGAGAATAAATCTCCCCATAAAAAAACTCTTAAACGACTACATTGTGGATGTTCTTGTGTTCTTGATATGACAAGAGGGGTCTTCAATTTATAGGATTCAAAATATTTCCTCTAAGGTAGAAAAAAACCAAATATGAAAGAAAATATATTTTCCTTTCGGTAAAGTTCAAGCATTTATGGTAATACTTTGACTTTTCTTTAAGGAAAAAAATAAACTTTAAATAAGAAAAGAAAATCAGGGCAAAATCCTAACACCGGACACTGGGTGGGAAAAAAAAAAAAAAAAAAAAAAAAAAAAAAAAAAAAAAAAAACTAATAAGGATATATGCGCTTCAAATTTCATGCCTCATCCTTTAAAGTATCTTGACTGATTGGCTGTACTTGGTTTACATACAGCTTTAAAAGAGATGCCTATAGCTGTGATGACTGAGAAGCCAAAGTCCCAACACTATGAGCTCCCTACCTCCTTCTTCAAGATTGTTCTGGGGAAACACCTCAAATACAGGCAACTATACATGTTCTCATTATATTGTGATGTGTCATTCATGTATATTGCACTTCTAAGCTATCAGAGAGTAAGTTAATCTATTGCATGACATGTTAATACAGCTGCTGTTACTTCAAAGACAAGTTGAGCACTTTAGAGGATGCTGAAAAAGCAATGATGGAATTATATTGTGAAAGGTCACAGTTGAAAGATGGACACACTGTACTTGATGTTGGTTGTGGCTGGGGCTCCCTTTCTCTATACATAGCACAAAAATATAGTGCCTGTAAAATTACTGGGATTTGCAATTCAGTCACCCAAAAAGCACACATAGAAGAGCAGTGCCGGTAACAACTCCTTTCGATACTAGACGACCTAGGATATATATACATATGTTCACCTTTCTTATTGCTCTCCTCTGGTTTATGTTTTTAGGGAGCTTCAGCTGCAGAATTTGGAGATCATAGTTGCAGATATTAGCACATTCGAGATGGAAGGATCCTATGATAGAATATTGTCTATTGAAATGTTTGAGGTATTGAGTGCAAGATGAGCGTGTTCCTTGCAATTTACAGTCAAGACGACATCTAATAAACTTATAAATTTATAGCATATGAAGAACTATGGAGATCTCCTGAAGAAGATGTCAAGATGGATGAAGGCAGATACTCTTCTTTTTATTCATTATTTTTGCCATAAAGCATTTGCTTACCACTTTGAGGTACATATACGTACGTCGATCTGCTAGCTGATCAATGCATGAGTATTTCCTCTGCTTCAATTACAGTCGTGGTTGTGCAGGATGTGAATGATGAAGATTGGATCACTAGGTACTTCTTCAGTGGAGGTACAATGCCTTCTGCCAATCTCCTCCTTTATTTTCAGGTGAGCTTCATGATGTAGTTTGTACCTCCTCAAGAATGTTTTAAAAGGGTTGCAAAGAATCCATCTCTGATAAAAGAAAATATTTGGATTGATAATTATTATGATGATGCTTGGTTGCAGGATGATGTTTCTGTGGTTGATCATTGGCTGGTTAGTGGTAAACATTATGCACAGACAAGGTGAACTTAACTTGTTTGAATATTTCTAGAATTATGAAACATGATGTATTGGTAATAAGTTTTAACTCCGTTTTCAGTGAAGAATGGCTTAAGAGAATGGATGAGAACAAGAGTTCCATAAAGCCAATAATGGAGTCAACTTATGGGAAGGATTCAGCCGTTAAATGGACTGTCTACTGGAGAACCTTTTTCCTTTCAGTTGCTGAACTGTTTGGGTACAACAATGGAGATGAATGGATGGTTGCACATTTCCTCTTCAAGAAGAAATGAATTTGCCAAGTAAACTGTACCAAGTAATAAGCATGTCTACATGCATTTGCACTATTATCATAAATTAAAGTAGAATGTGTTGCTAATTTGCTATCGTCGTCAGTTCTATCATATATAGAGAAAATTTCATAAATGAGATTGTCAGTAAATGGGCTTCAGAAAAGGCAATGTGATCACTCTGTTCCTGAAATCCACTTGGACAAAAGTTCTTGAATGGCAATTTGATCCTTTCTTTAGGTGCCTTGTGTTCACAGATATGTTCCATTCATCCTCCCCTCCACACCGTCTCTCTGGAGATAGTTTCGTTGCCCACAATATTGAGCATGAAGTCAGCGCCAATCCTTTTGTTTAGAGGCTTTTACTGGCACTTGAACTGCATCACAAAAACTGAGACACATCATAGTGTTGCCAATCTAACAACAAATGGGCATGTGAGCAGAACTTCAGCAAGACAGATCACCCTCAATTTCAGCAACTTAATTTAGTTTTCTGAAAATAATCTGCATCTACATGATTGAGTACTATATACTTAAACCAAGTACGAGACTCAAGAATCAAAATGATCGTGGAGATACAAGGCTGGCAAAATAATTAAATAGTCCTCTGTCATTGTAAAAGGGATAAATCAAATTGAAACCAGTATGGACACCCCACGGTAATCATAGAATTCCAGCAAATTTTCACCTCTGGAACTAGGCTCCATGTATTTGATTATTTTCATCATCAAAAACTTGCGTCCCACATTCATATGGACTTGTGGTCTACTTAGGACTGGTGCGATTGCCATATCTTTACAAAAACAATCCACATTAAACCAACATGAACTCTCAAGTAGCCACTATATAAGGAATCAGGAAGAAAGCAATTCTTCCACCCAATAATGCATATTGTATACAGCAGGACCATAAAATCAAAAAAACAGGTCATGCTATAGATGTCATATCAAAGATAGTTGACAGCCAAATGTGAGATGGACAAACAGACCAAAAAAAGGGTTACGAAGTCTTTCTTTCCTTAAAAGCCATGAAACTTGACAAAACAGCCAGGACTGTGGGGACAAAATGCTAGCTTTCTACCCTTCTTTAAAAATCACAAAGAAACAAAACACTACATCTCATGTTGAATATTTAAACTGTCTTCATTTAACTGAGTTTAAACAAGCATTTCAAAGGAATCATGATTTTCTAGAGGACTATTCATTTTTATGGAAAGTAGTGTATTTGGAGAATGCCATCTCTCAAGATCAAATGAGAACACTTTACACATCACAATACAATTTTCTATAGATAACATTTAAATAGAGAGAAGCCAACACGAAAGTACTATAATTTGCTTTGTCTCATATAAAAAGTACAAAATAATATTGTTAATTTTTAAGCCGAAAATCACTTTCTTTGACTTGGGAACCATAAAATCATTTTGACACTGAAAGAGCATTGTTTTTAACCAGTATAAAGAACTGTAAATTTAACACATCGGAACCAAATATAAACAAAATAAAAGAATAAAAATCTAAAGGTAAATGAGGAAGAGAAAAATCTCAAAATAAAAAATCAAAACCAATCATATAGAATTGCATTTAAATTCTCAATACTAAATCCAATAACACCAAATAAAAATGGAAATTTTGAAATCTAAACAATAGACTCAGGTCACTCAACAATAGAACTCAATTAGTTTCTTTTCGTCAGAAAATCAAGAAAGAGAGAAACAACAATGATATCTAATCCCACTCCAGAAACTGGAAAAAGAAACTCCTTCTAAACCTTTTGCATAAATAGACTATCTTTGGTACTTCTTGCTAGCAAAACTAACTTGAGCAATATTTGGAAAGATTCAGCAAGGAACTAAAAGAAGATAGGGTAAATCCCATAAGAGAAAATGCAGAGAAGAGGAGAAAAAAGAATTTTTGGACAACAAGTGGTTACTTTGGAGGGGGAGGAACAAGAGAGCTTTTAAAAAAAAAAGGAATTTGACTTTGTACAACTTAAGACTTTTTCTTACTTATCTTCAAGTCTTTCACAAAGAACCATATTCCATATCTTCATGTAGGTTTTTACCGCATCCCCCCCCCCTCCCCAATATAATATTGGTTTCATAAAAAGTATTTTAAAAAGAAAACTGGTAGGTACTACAATCTCCCTGCTGCCTTTGATATCAAAAGACATCACAATCTCATGAACTATTAACTAGGTTTCCCACAATATTGAGCATAAAGTCATAAAGTCAAACCATCAGTCCTTTATTTCAAAAAGTTTTTACTGAACTTGAACCGGAAAAGAGACGTGAAAAGCGTGACTCTAGCTAATGTCCCCGATCTAACATCAAATGTAAACGTGAACCAAGGAGAGTGTGCTGCTCAGTCTAACTACATATTCAGTGCAAACTGGTTGACAAAAAAAAAGCATCTGCTTGATTTAGTAATGCATTGAGCAAGTACTAAACTCCAAAGCCTTCCTTGCTTACCTTAAAAAAATTAATGAACTCAAGAATTACAATGATTGTGCAGATAAACTGAGTAAATATTTAACATTCTGCACAAGGAACACTGAGAAGACCATTGCTGAAGGGAGATCATCAGACTAAAACCAATATCCCATTGCAAAGACTATACAACATGGAAACCAGAGTAGTAATCATAGAATTCATCTGAACTTAACCCTAGTTATAGGCTTGAAGCATCAAATCCTGTTCATCATCAAAACCTGTGTCTCACAATCAATGGAATCAATGCAAATATAGGAACAGGTTTCTGACCAAGGAACGTTATCTGAATTAATCCTTAACATAAACCGGAATCTGGAATGAAGTGGGCCCCCCACCCCACCATTAATTTAAGGAAGTAGAGAGGCGAACAAAGGTTGCCCCTGGGAGGAAGCATTTGGGCATGGGTTATAAGGAAAATCACTAAATCAAGGGGAAAAATGTAAGGAATCAGGAATTACTCCAGCCAAAATAGTCTGTCTCTTTCGACTATAAACAGTATCATAAAATCTAAAAGCATGCCATGATATGTCAATTCAAATCTAAGAAAGCAGAGATCCAAATGTGGATGAACAACAAACGATAGATATCATTTTCAGTCTCTATTTCAATTTCCAACGAGACAAAACTTAACAAAGTAGCCAAGTTTATGCAAAAAATAAAATAAAATGCAAGCTCTTCACTCTCCTTTAAGGATCACCAAGAAATACTAAAGCTTAAGAAGGCTATGGTGAAGGAAATGAGTGTTCTTTATAATAATGGAACTTGGGAGATAGTTCCTTTACCACCGGGCAAAAAGAACAATTGAATGTCACTGGGTATTTACTATGAAGATTGGTGCTGATGGAAAGGTTTTGTCTCAAAGCTAGATTAGTAGCGAAGGATATTGTTAGATTTATGATCTTAATTATGGTGATACCTTTTTTCCATTAGCGAAGATTGTATTTGTTCACTGCCTTATTCCATGACCATTTTTCATTGCCCCTTCTATCAGTTAGATATCAAGAATTCTTTCCTTGATGGAGCAACCACCAGTATTTGTTGCTTAGGGAGGATCTGGATTATATGTCAATTTCGTAGATCTCTTTATGGTCTAACCAATCACCAAGGGCATGTCAGGCCGTTTTAGTACAGTTGTCCAACAGTTTGACATGCTTTGAAGTGAAACTGACCACTCAGTGTTCTATAAACATTCTCATAATGGCAAACACATATTCTTGGTTGTTTTTGTGGATGATATTGTTATAATAGGTGATGATCATGAAGGCGTCATTCATCTTATGCAGCATCTTAGCAGTCACTTTCGGACAAAAGATTTCTGTAAACTAAAATAATTCCTTGGAATTGAAGTGGCCCAATGCAGCAGAGGAATTTCAATTTCAAATAGGAAATATGCTTTTGACATTGGAAGACACTAGCATGTTAAACTGCAGACCAGTTGATACTCCTATAGAGCCAAACGTTAAGATTGTGCATGGACAGGAGGAGCCATTGAAAGATCCAGGTCAATATTGGAGATTGAATGGAAGCTCAATTATCTTAGGATCACACGACTGCACATTTCATCTGTGGTCAGTGTGGTTAGCCAATTTTTCTAGACTCCATTTGACAGTCATTTGAATGCACTGATTTGTATCTTAAGTCACATCAAAGGTCACGCAAGCAAGGTCCATTGTATGACAATAGAGGAGACACAAATAGTACTGGATATTCTGATGCAGATTGTATAGGATCTCCTCCAAACAAACGGCCCGCTTCAGGTACTGTGTTCTAGTTGGAGAAAACCAAATAGATTAGAAAAGCAAAAAGTACGATGTAGAAGCTAGATCGAGTGCAGAGGCAAAGTACTGCTTAATGGCTTTAACCACAAGTGAGCTTATGTCGCTAAAATAACTTCTCGAAGACTGGAGGTATGGTAGAGATGCACACATGAAATTGATATGTGACAATCAAGATGCAATACATATTACTTTGAATCATGTGTTTCATGAGAGCACAGAGCGTATAGAAGTACATTGAAATTTGGGGTGCATCTACTTCATTAACTCAAATGATCAGTTAGAAAATATTCTTACAAAATCACTTTGTGGCAAGTTAGGAGCATACAATGTGTATGCCCCAACTTGAGGAGAAGTATTAAGAATTAGGAAATTATTAATATTGCAAGAGCTCGTTCCTTGTATACATAGGAAAGGTTTAGAATCCTAAAATTGTGTAAATAGGAACAGCAACTACTTTCCTTTATAGGATTACTAGTAAAGAATTATGTAAACGCAACACGCTTGAGGGAATACCAAACAATTCATTCCCAAAATCTCTTCTTTTCTCATTACATATCCAAACTATCTTTCATTTAACATTATCCGTTTTCTTTCTTAAATTCGACAAGAATTTTGATGGTATCATATGCAACTGGTTTAAAGGGCAGAACAAGTTCAAATAATATTAACACTTCACACATCACAAAACACAAGCAATTTAACTAAGATCACAGTCTAACAAACCGTAGCTTAAAATTCCATCAAGAGTCAAAATTTCCAATATGAGCATTGTTATTGCAAGACAATCTTTCAGTGTTATGCAGCATGCTTGCCTAGTTCTACTCAAACGTTTACATGCAAAACTCAGGAAAGCCTTTCAATCAGAGGAAAATTCGAGTACTTTTTCATTGATTGATTACATGTCACCTAACTTGACATCAAATACAATTACAAAAACATTCTAATTAAGCTTCACTTTAAATCACATTTCATTTTGATGGTACTTCAAGATGCTCACTTGTGTGTTACTTGGGAGCACCAGCAGAGCTCTTTGAATCATTTTGATTAACACCATCAGCTTCCAAGAATCTACTTAAATGCTTATCATCCAGATGTTGCTGAAATTTTTTAATGACAAAGTTACTTCAAAAATAAATACATAAACAACAGTGAAATCCCACAAGTGGAGAGGTTGTTTTCGATAGTTGATTGAGCTTAGAATTCAAAGAAGAGAAAACTCACAGATAGACAATCTCTGTATTTCTTCCACTCTATGACACACTCCTCTTTATTCCACTCACCCTTCAAGAATTTGTCAGAATACCACCTACAGAGAAACCCATCATCAATCTCAGGGTTCAGGGTTTTAGGTAAACATCAACTATTCAATAATCTAAAGAAAACTAACTGTTCTTGATCCACAACAAAAAATAAGCCAAAAGGGGTAAATAATATATCATAAAGTTTGAATTTTTGACCTGTTGAAGCAATTATGGTAAGCCTCTCTGAGTTGAGCACAAGGTGAAGTAGTTAGCCCAGATGCATTTTTCCTCTCCTTGAAGATTCCCATGTTAATGGCTTACTACAAATCCATGAATCCACACAGAAACTGAGCAGTTAAAGTTCAATTTTGAAAACTTGCATTTCTTCCTTCAACGGCAAATCAAGGGGTGGTGGGGGAATTTGGATTTGGTTAAGCCTTGCTTAGATTGTGATGATTTTAACAAACAACCACTTATAGGGCCACTATTAAAAATATAGCCAGTACTGCAAAAATAATCACAAACAAAAATGTGATAAGTAATTAAGAAATAAAATAACTATAGTTCAAACTCTCATTATTTTGTTAAGAAAATGATTTGATTCACCAAATTAGTGCATTGTATATTCCACAATAAAATGATTTTGTTGAAAGGGGAAAAACAATTGGTAAATATGATTAGTTCCATGTTGTTAGATGTTAAATTACCATTGAAGTTGTGGGTAAAATATCAAGTGTACTGCTTTGAAATAAGAGCACATATGGCAATTGATTTATGATGTTTCTTGCTTATGTTAGGTTTAAATTAAATTAAAGCTGACTTTGTTGATTCTTTGACTAGTGACTTACGAGGAATATGATAATTATATATTATTATAAAAGTAAAATTATAAAAGTTAAACATTAAATTACCAAAATATATATTTTTTTTTCATTCGGTGTTTAATGTCTGAATTGAAGTCCCTACTAGATTTGGATAGTACATTTTAAAAATGGTGCTCCCTATAAGACGTGTTTACCATTAAACTCAATTTAATTCTTACAAGAATTTCTAGATAGGTACTCCCTCCATTCCATATTAAATAAATTTTTGAGGTGTTTCACACTTTTTAAGAAAAATAAATTAAGACATAAATTGAACATAGTTTTTCATTTTTAGCCTTATTAATTATTGTCAAATTTATTGAAGTCATCATATTGAAAATCCAAATGAAGGGTAAAATTGGAAGAACACTCTAAAAGTATTCTTGAAAACTAAACAATTAAGTTAATTTGAAAAATGAAAAACGCCTCAAAAATTCAATTAACATGAAATGGAGGGAGTAAGTATTTTCAATTTTTAAAAAAAATTATAAAATACTAAATTATTCTTTCGGACACACTTACATAGTTACATGCATTGCATCCGGACCAAACAAAAGTCCATCAATACGAAAATTAAGTCTCAAAGACAATAAAGTAGCACTCCGTCCATTTCATATTAATTGAATTTTTGAGGCATGTTTTATTTTTTAAATTAACTTAATTGTTCAGTTTTCAAGGCTACTTCTAGAGTGTTCTTTCAATTTTACCCTTCATTTGGACTTCAATGTGATGATTTCAATAAATTTGACAATAATTAATAAGGGTAAACATGAAAAACTATGTTCAATTTATGTCTTAATCTACTTTTCTTAAAGGGTATAAAACACCTCAAAAATTCAATCAATATGAAATGGAGGGAGTATATATTAAGAAGTTGAAGCAATTTGCTTCTCCAGCTTCCTCTGGTATAAACCATAAAAATGCAATGAAGAAAAGGTATCTAAAAAGTCATCTGACCATTGGTGGGTTAAGAACAAAAGAGTGATAAAATTTACTTAATCATTTATAAAATATCATATTTATGGTGATGATAATAAGAAGAAAAAAAAAAGGGTATAAATTGTGATGAGGAAGTAGTGAAGTTTCAAATGGTGAAAGCTACATCTATAAGCATAATCTACTTGATTAGTCAGAAACAATTTAATACTCCCTCCATTTCAAATTAATTGAATTATTGAGGTGTTTCACACCCTTTAAGAAAAGAAAATTAAGGCATAAATTAGACATAACTTTTCATTTTTATCATTATTAATTATCATCAAATTTATGATTAAATAACTAAACATTAATTAATAACTAATTCCAGTGATAACTAATGAAGGGTAAATTGAAAGAACATTATAAAAGTAGTTTTGAAAATTGAACAATTAAGTTAATTTGAAAAATGAAAAATATTTTAACAATTCAATTAATTTGAAATGGAGGGAGTAATATCATTTGCCGTTGATACATTAGGAAAAAGTAAGCAATGAAGATAATCGGAAATCATTTCATGCACTCAAAAATATTGTCAATCGATTATAGTCAAACTAATTTTATTTGCAATTTTAGGGATATGTTTTACAAGATTATGCTAAAATAGGAAATTTGGAACCAAAGGTCCATTTTTCTAGCAAAAGCGCATAAAGGGGCACTCCTTTTTGGAGAGAACCAAAAATGGGCAAATCACTCTTAGTTAGGGACAAACATAAATGTCGAAAAATCAAAAAATTGAACCGAATCAAACAAATTTGATTTTTTCAATTTTGGTTCTTTGGTGTTTCAGTTCGATGTCATTTGCTATTTTAATAAATTTGATTTGTGATGTAAGTGTCACGGTTCTTCGATGCATCGAATACCAAAGTTCTATTAAATAAATTTAAAATAATAGTAATACTTTTAATTATATTTATTATATATTTGACCTAAAAAAATGTAATTTTCACCCAATTCATTACAATTTTTTGCCCAAAATTGAGAAAATAGTCAAATAGCCCCCAACCTATTGTTGGATTCTCAACTGCATACTCTAACTTCATGGGAGTCCTATCACCCTCCCTGAACTGTTTAAATTATAATTAACTTCACCCTAAAATGTTTGTAACACCCAAAAATTTTTAAGCTAAGACTCAAACCATCTTTCGTTGTAAGTAGGATTTTACCAAGGAGTTTTAAATTTCTTGAGTGTTAAGGTCACTAGATGTAACACCTTAGGTTTCAGGAAGAACTAAAGCGAGTTTATTCAAGTCCTTCATAAGTTCTTCTAAGATTTGGGTCAACTTAAAACGACTATAACTCTTAGTAAAGATGAGTTAGATGTGCCATGAGATGGAAAATGAAAGGTCTTTGAATTATCTTTCCAACGCCACCGAATTTGCGAAGTTTCGAGGTCGGATGAGTGAGATATGACCCTTTTGAAGTCAAGTTGTCCAGTTAAGGAAAGTTACCCAAAAATAGTAAGGGGTATTTTGGTCTTTTTCTTACCAAATCAGATTTAATTCATTTTTAGTAAGGTTTTAAGGGTCTAATCCTATTAGTTTCAGTTTTATAATCCTAATATACGCCTAGTGTTTTAGTTGAGAGTTCAAGAAGAGAAAAGATGAGAAAAAAGGAGAAAAGAAGAAAGGATCATAGCGTTCGTCGAGTATCTTGAGTTTTGTTGCGGATTTTCGCCATGGGTTTAATCCCTAAGAGGTATGTAAGCTTCCATAGTATTGGGTTTGTTCACCCACACACCAATCATATTATTTCCAACGCAATTGCATTCTTGAAGTTGAAAGATTAGAGTTCTTGATGAGTTATTGATAAGTGTTATTGAAGTTCATTCTTAATATTGTTTTATTGGGGTTTTGATGATTTCTTAAGATAAAAGTGAGTGTTTGGAGGGCTATATTGAGTAGATTAGAGTGTACTTATGTTAAATAATCAAATCCAAGTGATTGGGAAAGAACCCGTTCGATTCTAGGCAAGTTAAGGTGAGAAAACAAGCAAAGAAATTCGTTGGGTTTTCTGGGTTGGGGCTTGGCGCGTCACACCAGCCAGTGCGCCCCATATCATGTACTAAAGTTTAGGGGCTGGAGCCCCGCGTCACTCAGTGCTCCAGGGTCGCCTACCTTATTCAGTTTGCAGTCGGTTGCTCTGTTTGAGTTCTTTTAAAGTGTACTTTCACTCCCTTTTGATTCTAAATACTCTAAACTACTTCTAAACACCTAGAAATCATTCATAACATGAATCATAACCCTTGAATCCATAATTCAAATTCAACGTAGAGTTAAGAGGTAAGTCTTGAGTTCTTTCGAACGTTTTGAGAAAGTCCCTTTGAGTCTTTTTGAGGAGTCTTCTACAATTTCTAATAACTTGTTTCAAGACCCGAGCAACTGAGTATGAGAGTGAGGAGAATGTATTCATGAGTCCATTTTTTCATCACGATATTCTTCATATCATGAACCATAACTCTTGAATTCATAATTCACATTCAAGAGAGAGTTAAGAATAGAGTTTCAAGAAAGTCCTTGAGTTCAATTTGAATCCTTTGTGATCAAGTATCAATTTGAGCTAAGTTTTGAGGAAGTAGGCATGAGAATGAGAAGAGTCGTATACATGAGTTCCTTATTGATATTTTGACCCTTGAGTCGAGTCGATCATAGCCATAAATTGCGCATGGACTCCATAAATTGAGTATCATTGAGAGAAGGAGTATCTTCAAGTTCTTAGTCTTGAGTACTGAGTTCCGAATCCCTTTTGAGATTATATTCCTAATCATGGGACTATTACAATGTTACCCATGAAGTCCTTGAGTTGAGTAGTTCATGTCCATAATTCCGCATGAACCTTATATATCGAGTAGTCTGGAGATGAGAAGTATCTTTGAGTCCTTGAGTTGAGTAGTTCATGCCCATAATTCTGCCTGAACTCTCTAAGTCGAGCATTCTTGAAACGAGTATTACCATTGAAGTTCTTGAGTTCTGAGTTATTGAATTCCAAGTATTGAGTTCTATATATATGATTATTGAAAACCTTGAATTGAGTCGTTCACATCCATAATTCGGCATGAAATTTATTCTGAGAAGTCTTTCACAAATTTTTCTAAACTTGTTTTAAGACTTGAGCACTTAAGTTGAGAAAGAGTAGAGTCGAGTAATTTTCTTTAAAATGATATATGAGAACTAAATATTCCCAAGAGTAAATGTTTTCACATTTAAAAGTGGAGGAAACTGAGATTTTCAAAAGAGTTTTGAGCAATTTGAGTAACATCTCTTTTTAGAGAAAGATTTTGAGTAATAATCTCAAAGCACAGAAAGAGTTATGTTTTTAAACATATGAGCTGAGTATATTTTGGGAGTAGTATTGAGAACCGATATGGGGACGAGTTCAGATAACTCAAGTCTACATAAACCATGTAGCCAATGTGGGTACTTTTTACATGATTCCTTAATGCTTTTTAGCATAGACTAGTGGATCCACTTAGTTGAGGCGTTCTATATCCCGACAAGTTATAGGACAGTTTTGGCAGCATGGGTGAGACGTTATATCATCACATAGCTTATAGTGATGGTTGTCGGTTTGAGAAACTCCCACAAAGTTATATTATA
Source organism: Solanum bulbocastanum (assembly GCA_037074985.1). Lineage (NCBI taxonomy): Eukaryota > Viridiplantae > Streptophyta > Magnoliopsida > Solanales > Solanaceae > Solanum > Solanum bulbocastanum. The sequence continues at coordinate 35,142,392 of CM073604.1, forward strand.
TTTTATTATATACAATTGAGTTGTTATTGCGTTCTTCAATACATTGAGTTGCTATCTACTGTTTTAAAAGCTTTCCATATATTGCATCTTTTATTATTGCTTTGCCCTTGAGTATCTTGAGTTGAACTGTGTTTCATTGATTCGAGTACCTTATTGTTAAGTTGAGCTCCATTTCACTGAGTTGAGAACCCTATTTATGAGTTGAGTATCTTATCCTTGAGTATTTCTGAGTTGAATAAGTTTGAGTAGTTATGAGTATCCTTGAGTATACCTTTGAGTTGAGTATCATATCCTTGAGTTAAGTATCTTATTCTTGAGTTGAGTTTAGTTGAGTGAGTTGGGAGGAGGTAAGTATGCTTCCCTTTTTATCAAGTTCAAGATTATGTTTATGCTTTAGAATTCCCCTTATATGCTCGTACATTCCACGTATTGAGCCATTTGGCATGCATCATTTCATGATGCAGATAAAGGTATTCTGGGTCATCAACAATTCGTTGATACCATATGGAGTTCGAGTTAGCTATGGTGAGCCTACTTGCTTCCGAATGTTTCCACTTTTACTTTTAGTTATATCAGTTGTTAGGATGTCGTGGGTCTTGTCTCGACTTCCATCTTTGTCATTTAGAGGTTTCATAGATAGGCAGTACAGTTTTAGAAGTTTGTTTCATTTATCTTGTTAAATGTTTTAAAGACTTGAGTTGCCTAGTTTTGGCTAGTTGAATATACAATTATATTCTGAGTTAATTATTTGAGTTTCAATGAATTTTATTCTGTTTTAAGATTTATATGCATAAGTTAGTCTTCCGCTTATATTCTGCCAAGATGAGGGTTCGCTTGGGGACCAACAATGGTTCTCGAGTGTCAATCATGTTCAGGGTGTAGGCTCAAATCGTGACAATGTTATAATCAGTTATGTCTTTTGTGGTGTAATACACATGCAAGTCACGTCAGCATCACATCAACACCATGTCAATGCCACATATAAATACAATAACTTTTATAATTATCTCTACTACTATTTTTCTCTTTTCTTTTCTTTTATACCCTTTACAAAACCTCAATTATAACTGATGACATCACCCCTGCTAAATTCAATCCATAAGTTCCTCATTGAGGTTAACCTGCATGCAAGAGAAAGAACAATATTTCTGATGAGTAGAAGTACTCTTTATAGATAGAAGAATCCTCTCCTAATCGTATTCCCATTCAATTTTTCAGTAGTTTATTCCATCATTGCACAATTTACTCCATAGATTTCTGATTCAATTGACAATTCTAATGCAATTCGATTTTTTCCTCTTCAATGTTGGTGAAAATAGCAAATTCAATTCAATTAATCAAAATTTCTTCAACTGTGAAAATTAAATTAAATTTTTATGCTTCCTTTTGAAGATACCCAATTCATGATTAAGAAATTTAAGAAAGGTGCATTTTTTCTAATCATAGTTATAAAGCTGAAATGTAGAATTTGAAGGTTATTAGTGAACCCAGTTAGAAAAATTAATGATATTTTCTCATCTGGTTATATTACTCTTGGTCTTGATTTGTATTTTGTACAAAGATTGTGTGGGTACTACAATGAAAACTTGTTGTAACACCTAGGATTAGAGAAAGGCTAGAAGAGGGGTTAAGCGGACAGGTTAAGAACCTAAAAGTGGACCTTAGAACCCTCTACGGAGCCCTAGACGGGACGTGTAGGGTACCACAGTCCGCTATGTGGCTCGTGGTAAGTTTCTAGAACATGCCCCATGTAGGTGTCACTCACACAGACTCCCAGATGGCTCGTGGTGATGTTGACAGACCGTCAAATGGGTCATCCAAGTCACCTAGTTGGTAGGGTGTTATCCAAAGTCACTGGAAAAGGACCATACACGTCTAAATAGCATGTGAAGATTCACACGGACCGTGAAGTCGTCCATGAAGGAGACTCGTCAGACTTAAAGTTTAGGGTCAACTTCAACCAATCATATCTTTCAACACAAAATGAATTAGGCGTCCTATGACGTATCCAATTAAAGATAATGATTCTTTTTTTCAAAGCCACTGATTTTGCCAAATTCCAAGCTTGGAGTAAAAGGTTATGCCTAAAATAGTGAAGCCTTGTCGGGCAGGGCATCTTCACAACCTGCTAGACATCTCGTGATGCTCTAGACAGCTTGTGAAAGCCTCATTGAAGTCACTTCATCAGCTTTTAAGTCAGGGTTTTAGGGTCTTTTCCCAATTGTTTTAACTCAATACTACATTGTTTTACCTTCTACCCAAAGCCTTTTATAATGATTTTAAACCCCCAAATCGCACAAACTCAATTCATTCTCTTAAATTCTCAAAAAGTTGATCAAGTCATCCTCTCAAATATTTCTCTCTCTAAGGAAGAAGAAGAAGTCTAGGGTTTTCAAGGTCAAGTCTCCAATTCACTTGCTTAAGGGCTTTGAACTCCAAGGTATGATAGTATTCACCTATGGAACTCTTTCCTCCATAGGGTTCCTAAATTCTCCAATTTACAAGTTAGAAATCTCCAATTGAAGTTAGGGTTTTATTCCATATCATGGGTGGGGTTGCTTTCAATGTTGATTTAATTGATTGTTCTATGAACTATTTTTTTTACTCAAAAAAATAAATAAAATAAAAATGACTAAGTTTTCGAAAAATTGATTAAACTTATGATCCAAGAGAAATCGAATTTCTGAAAGAACAGAGTCGCCACTTAATTTTTTAGTAAAAAAAATCAAGAAAAAAAACTTAAGATTTTTCAAAAGACCTAAACAGCTAATATCGATTGAAAATAAAAAGGGTTCGAAGTTCAATGTACATACCAAGAAGGTGTTAGGCCCTCGAAATGTTCGTTAACTTGCGGTTGACCGGCGATTTGACTAAAATGACTTTGACTAATTTTTAAAATTTTAACTAAGTAAAAGAACTCATTTATTTTACTATTATTTATTTATTTATTCATTTTTTTTATTATTATTAATTATCTTTAAGGGGAAATAAACTAAAGGGGGTCATTCTAAAGGGAATAATTGCAAGTTGCAAGGCCGATAATAAAAATAAAGTTAAAAAATATAAATATTTTGATGTGAATATGATAACAAATGAAATGGCAATCTACGGGAATTTAATTAAATTAAACCATAAAATAAACAAAGTTAGTCAAACAATACAATATAAATAATAAGAGAAGGAAAAGAAATAGGTAGACTTGGGCTTTGGCCAAAATCCAATTAAATTGGCCTTTTGGCCCACCTGTCCTAAGTCTACCACTTTGCCAACAACCATGGGTCAGTCCATTAACTCCTTTGGACCTGCTGAAATTTCTTTGGGCCTTTGGCCCCCTTTTCATTCTCATTTTGTCTTGATATACACTAGGTGTATATTTGATGTATGCACTATGTGTACCGTTGATTCTCGAACTCCCGAATCTGTAATTTTATTTGAACTTCATATTTCTTCACTTTTCACCTGTATTTTCACGTTTTTGACCTGTATATTATACTTTCCAACTGTATACAAGTGTATACAACAAGAATATCAGTCTGTTTTCAGCTTTTTGAAATCTGAAAATTTAATATCTAGCCCTGTATTTCAGCTTTGGGAACCTTTTACTGCGAACCGAACAGGGACGGGACGAGTTAGGGGACACCAGCGAGTTCCACCACGCAATCACAAAACTCGAAAAGCAAATCCAAATATTTGAACCGACTTCTAGTAGAGACCTCTCAAGAACTTAAGACTGAAAGTTGTGTTCAAATTTCTTTCGATTGTTCAAAATACTCTAACGTATATCTCTTTCCCAATTCTTTCTTCCCCCACCTTTTCTATTTTTTCTACCAGCCCCCTAGACCAACCTCAATAATGAATAAGAAAGAGCTATTTATAGATAAAAATAGGGTTGATTTGGGTGTGGGGGGGGGGGGGGGGGTGGGAAAGGGGAGGGATTGGATGCTTTCCAAATTTGAAATTCAAAAGCTCCATTTTGGATAAGGAGTAAAAATCAGCTGGAATTAGCACCATTCTCAATGGAATGAGAATGTTATCCATTAGATTCTTGAGTGAAGGATGAAGGAGTGATGAGATTCTTCCACCTGGCTGTGTCGAGGACGAGGACGGCTTGCTTTTCTTGGAAATCTTGTATAAATGGATAAGGGAGAGAAGGAGGGACGTGCTACTGCTGGATGCGATTCGGTATTGCGTGGCTGTGTTTGTTTTTGGGTTCGCTTCGCTTTGCACATGAAGAAAATGATGATACAGGAGTCTGGGTCGGGTTGCGAGTTGCTAGGATGCTGGATCGATATTTGGGTGTCTGGTTTGTTGTTCGTTTCTGGGTTTGCGCGAGGAAGAAGAACAAATAAGTCGGGTGATGTACGCTGATGTCTTGGAGTTATTGGGCTGGGTATTTGAAAATGGGCTGGGATTTTGAGGAGAAAACATGGGCTGCTGGAAAATTGAAAGAAGACGGCCCAACACTTGATCCCTTAAAGGGGTTGAAGAAAAAGTTAGATTTTGGCCTAAATCATAGTAAAATTAATTAACAATTTAGCCAACAAATTAAAGAAGTAACCAAAAGAATTAATTTTAGAAGATTTGGCTAGATTTCATATAAGACAAATTAACACAACTAATTTATGAGCTCTTTAATCTTGAAAAAATAAAATAGTTAACTTAACCATAAACTAAGAAATTTACATATAAACTTATTAATCCGAAATTAAAACCATTATTCAAACTAGAACTAAATTAATAAAATATTTATTTTAACAAAGTGAAAATCTTTGATATGATTTTCAAACATTTATAAAATTTACTAATTACGTATATAATTATATGAAATATATTTTTTATTTAAAATTTATAAAATGGCTAAAATTACTTTAAAATAACTTGAAAAATATTTGGATTTTTATAAAATTAGTTATTTTAAATCGTTTGAAAATTAAAAAGCTTGGAAATTAATTATTATCGGGGAGGGTAAAAATTGGGTGTCAACAATTGTCCATCGTTTTACTTGGATTTATGCAAGAAATTTGAGGAAAATGAAATTGACTAATCCAATTTTGACCGACCAGATCTCCATTTTTCTGAAATAGCGGTTTTCGTATGGACTTTAGGGATTATGGCCGAACCCTGGAAATGGGTTTCCTACATATCTCAGGCTATATGGGAATTCAGGCCACGTGTAGTTTGATACGCTTTATTTGACGCACATTTTGAAAGAATTCAAAAGTCATCCTGATACCAAATGATGAAGGGACCGAAGTGCTCGAAAATAAGATTTAAGAGAAAATATGGGAAATACAGTCGAGTTTCAACATTGATTCTACCTACATATCCCTCAACTCAAGGAATCAGGTTGCTCACAGTTCGACTCGATCGATTGAAAAGAAAATCTATTATGCGAGATAACCTTTAGTTTTGGAAAAGCGACAAAGTAAGTCGAGTATGAAAAGAGGCTTGCAAGCTCTTAACCATGAATATGGCGCGCTCCACACCCGTAATTAATAACTTACACAGACATAAATTTCCAAATCTCTTGGTGCGTTGTCACTCAGATTGGAAAGTTGTTTCCGGTAGAGACCAAAAATTTTTTGAATGTGAATCTGAAACCGACAAACCCAAAGATAACCCACATGCCTTCTAATAAGGGTGTGGTTTGATTGTGGTGGAATTCGCTTCCTCTGCTCGCGTCCTAAGAGTTTGACACTCTTCTTTGGACTATGTCCCAGTTCGTTGCTGAGAAAAACTTCCACGTTGTGTTGCATCCTTTTTGATGTCGTCCGCACCTGTGGTTTGTTTTGAGAATTCATCCTCTCGGATGCCCTCAACAAAGACTGAGATAAAACTTATTAGCATAAAAAACGCAATTCAAATGGAGAGATAGTGTTTTTTAGTGTGTTGACACTTAATTTCTCTCCTTGAGTATTTGACGTCAACTTCGTCGGGTTTGACGTAAAGCAGATAAAGCTTGTGTCTCATATTTGTGATATGATATTTAATATAGTCTTGCTTTGATGTCGAATTAATAAAATAGGCTGATGCAATATGTTGACAACTTTCTTGATGTTGTTGTGGACGGTTCTCTGGATGTTGTTCTTGCAAATGAAAATGATGTAGTTGAAGTTGATTTTCTTGTGATGCATGACTTCTTTCCCACGATGCATGAATCTTTTCCCACAATGCATGACTTTTCCCACTACACATGAATCTTTTCCTGCGATGCATGACTTTTCTCTTGCGATGTACGACTTCTTTCTCTTGCTATGCAAGATTTTCTTCTTTTGCTATGTATGACTTCATTCTCTTGCTATGCATGATCTCTTTCTCTTGCTATGCATGATTTCCTTCTCTTGCTATGCATGACTTCTTTCTCTTGCTCTGCAAGATTTCCTTCTTTTGCTATGCATGTCTTAATTCTCATGCTATGCATGATATCTTATTCTTGCGATGTATGAATCTTTTCCCGCGATGCATGAATCTCTTTTCTCGCGATGCATAACTTTCTTCTCTTGTTATAAATGACTTCTCTTAATAATGCTATTCACGGTATCGAACGAAAATGATGCTTCACCGAGCACATAAGTGATCTTCTGGGTGGCGGTATCGTCTCAATTGACAATACAATAAAAATGACCCTCGGAGTGGTGGTATCATCTCATTTGACAATGCGATATGATTGACTCTCCAGGTAGTGGTATCGTCTCAATCGATAATATAATATAAATAACCTTCAGGGTAGGACATATTACCATATCTAATAATATAATGTAAATAAGCTTCTTCCTAGTATCTTTAGTTGCTGAAAATAATAATATTACTCTTTTTGTGATTTGCATTTGTTCCATCTCCGAACGTAGTTATAATGCTCATTATGGTCCTTACTTTGTTGGGAATTGAATGAAATAATGCTACTTATATTCTCAATCCTTTGTTATAAGAAGCATAGAATATTTTCTGCATCCACAGAAAATTGTCAATTTTGGGGAGCTCTTCGCCCTTTTGACTTCTCCATATTCATTGTTGATTTTGAGGTAAAATTATAAGCCTGCATCTACAAAAAATTGTTAGTTTTGGGGAGCTCTTCGCCCTTTTGACTTCTCCGTATTCATTTTTTATTTTGGGGCAAACTTATAAGCCTGCATCCACAGAAAAATTGTTTGTTTAAAAGTGAACTCATCTGTGTCGATCTCTTCTATTATTTGCTCATTGTCTTGCTATCTCTGATCTCCTGCCTCCTGATATGTAAGACATAATATTTTTAGGCAAAAATAATTGAAACATGGGGAAAAGTTTTAAGGCAAATAGATTTTCAAAAAGTTGTATTTGGAAAAGGTCACTGTCAAATGTCATATCACGTCAAGCTTAATGAACTCCTTTGAGGTTGATGCCTCGATATCTATATGATTACTTGCTGGGAAGTATTCAAAGTTGTTCCAAACTTCCAATGAACCTTATTGAAATTTTTAAGGTCATCCTCAAAAATTTCTGTCCCAGTTGTAATTCTCAACGTAACTTCAATCTTGACTTTGTTGGAGAGATATTCTTTTTGAGAGTTTTTGAGTTCCTCTCAAAAATTCTTTCCCAGTTTCTAGTGTAAAGAAGAATAGAAATCTTACGAGAGATATGACCAAGCTGTTGTGGTGCCTACGTATCCCGTTGATGCAGAAATCAGGTCAAACAAAGTTCCCCTTTCTTGAGGATTAACAGAAATAAGAGAGTTACAAAGAAACTGACCGAGGCCGACTTAGGCCGCCTACGTATCTCTTTCTTGAGAATTCAGGTCAAACGTAGTTCAAATACAAAGGAAGCATTAAAAGAGGGATAAAAGGGGTGACCGAGGCCGACATAGGCCGCCTACGTATCTCATTCTTAAGAATTCAAGTCAAACGTAGTTCATTACAGCGGGATAAAATTCTAAACAAAGTGATTACAAGCAAATAGAGCGATTACAAAGAAATGACAGAAATATAAACTGAAACTTCACACATAATATCTCTTGACAGCATCTGAGTTGATCGGTTTTGGCCATTCGGTTCTATCCATCTTTGATAGGACCAAGGCACCTCTAGATAACACCTTACAAACCATGTAGGGTCCTTGCCAATTTGGTGTAAATTTCCCTTTATATTCATCCTGGTGAGAGAAAATACGTTTGAGAACCAACTGACCAACCTCAAACATTTTGGCTCTTACTTTCTTGTGAAAAGCACGAATCATTTTCTGTCGATTTAGTTGACCATGACAAACAACAATCATTCTCTTCTCATCAATCAAGGTTAACTGGTCAATCCACTTACGAATCCAATCAGCATCATTCAACTCAGCCTCCTGGATAATTCTCAACGAAGGTATTTCAATTTCTGCAGGTATAACTGCTTCCGTTCTGTCTACTAACAAGTATGAAGTGGCTCCGATTGATGTTCTGACAGTCGTTCTGTAACCCAACAAAACATATGGAAGCACCTCATGCCAACCTCTGTGATTATCAATCATTTTCCTTAAAATCTTCTTTATGTTCTTGTTAGCGACTTCTACAGCTCCGTTCATTTGGGGACGATAAGCGATCGAATTTTGGTGAGTGATCTTGAATTGTTCACATATTTCTCTTATCAAGTGACTATTGAGATTCGCTCCATTGTTCGTAATGATGGATTCTGGTACTCCAAACCTACATATCAAATTGTTGCAAACGAAATTACCTACAACCTTCTTTGTCACTGATTTATACAAAGTTTCTTCCACCCATTTGGTGAAGTAGTCAATGGCAACCAAAATGAATTTGTGTCCGTTAGAGGTGGCTGGCTCTATTGGACCAATGATATCCATGGCCCAAGCTACAAACGGCCAAGGTGAACTCATTGCATTGAGTTCATGAGGTGGCACTCGAATCAAATCACCATGCACTTGACATTTATGACATTTCTGCACAAATAATCATGCTCTATAGTCACCTAAAAATAACCGGCTTGGAGGATCTTTCTTGCCAAGGTGAGTCCATTCATGTGAGTACCACAAACTCCCGCATGTATCTATTCTAGAAGCTTTGCAGCTTCACTAGCATCGACTCATCTGAGAAGACCTAAATCTGGAGTCCTCCTATAAAGGATTTCCCCACTTGCAAAGAAATTGAGGGTCATACGGCGTATTGACTTTTTCTGGTTGAACGTTGCATTCTCAGGATAGGTCTCGATCTCTAAATACTTCTTCATATCAAAATACCAAGGCAAACCATTTGGTTCTGCTTCAACATGTGAACAATGGACAAACTGCTCTTTTACCTCTATATCAATGGGATTAATATAAATTGTATCTGGATGTTTAATCATTGAGGCAATGGTGGCAAGAGCATCGGCCAACTCATTCTGTGTTCTGGGAGTGTGTCTGAAATTAATCTTACAAAACCTTTTGCACAACTTCTGTATATACTGCATGTATGGTGTGATCTTTGGGTTCTTCACGACCCATTCTCCTTGAACTTGGCGAATTAGCAAATTTAATCTCTAATGACCAGTAATTCATGAACATTCATGTTGATGGCCATCTTCAAACCAAGGATACAAGCTTCATATTCAGCCATGTTATTCGTGCAACCAAATCGGAGTTTGCCGCCATAGGATAGGGCTGACTGGTTTCTGAAACTAGGATCGCTCCGATACCTTTCCCTTGGTGATTCTCCGCTCCATCAAAGAATACCCTTCAACCAGGATATGCTTCAGAAATATCTTCACCTACAAATGCAACTTCTTTATTGGGAAAGTAAGTCTTGAGCGGTTCATACTCTTCATCAACTGGATTCTCCACGAGATGATCAGCCAAGGCCTGTGCTTTTATCCTTTTCTGAGTCACATACACAATATCAAAATCACTCAAAAGCATTTTCCATTTGGCCAACTTCCCGATTGGCATTGCTTTCTGGAAGATATACTTTAACGGGTCCATCTTGGAAATATGGTATGTGGTATAAGAAGACAAATAATATCTCAACTTCTGAGTAATCCAAGTCAAAGCACAACATGTTCTCTCCAAAAGAGTGTAACGAGCTTCATATGGATTGAGTTTCTTGCTCAAGTAATAAATAACTCTCTCTTTCTTCCCAGTTCATCATATTGACTAAGCACGCATCCAAATGCATTATCTGAGACAGATAGATATAGCAACAAGGGACTTTCTTCTCAATGAGGGACCAACACCGTTAGATTGGACAAATAGTTCTTGATGGCATCGAAATTAGTCTACCATTCTCTGGTCCACTTGGTCAAAATATCTTTTTTCAACAACTTGAAGATTGGCTCACACACCACGGTGGACTGAGCTATAAATCGACTGATGAAGTTCAACCTTCCAAGAAAACTCATCACCTCTTTCTTCGTCTTCAGAGGAGGTAACTCTTGAATCGTTTTGATCTTGGAAGGATCAAGTTCAGTGCCTCTTCTGCTAACTATGAATCCTAACAACTTTTCACCCGGCACTCCAAAAGCACATTTAGCGGGATTTAGCTTTAGATTGTACCGACGCAGGCGATCAAAGAGCTTTTTCAAATAAGTTAAGTGATTCAAACTCTCGCGGGGTATGATTATGACATTATCTACATACACCTCGACCTTTTTATGAATCATATTATGGAAAATAGTTGTCATAGCCCTCATATAAGTAGCACCCGCATTCTTGAGACCAAAAGACATCACCCGATAATGATATACACCGTAGGGTGTGATGAAAGCTATCTTTTCTGCATCTTCTTCATCCATCAGGATATGGTGATAGCTTGCATAGCAATCCATAAACGACTGCATCTCATGCTTAGCAAAATTATCAATGAGAATGTGAATGTTCGGCAATTGAAAGTTATCTTTCAGGCTAGCTTTAAGATCTCTCTAGTCAACACAAATTCTGATTTTTTCATCTTTCTTGGCAACCGGAACAACGTTGGCTAACCAAGTTGGGAATTGCATCACTTCCACTACTTGAGACTCAATCTGTTTGGTAATCTCCTCTTTGATATTTAAACTCAACTCAGGCATGAACTTCCGAGTCTTTTGTTTTACTAGATTGAAATCTAGATTAATTGGCAACTTGTGGGACACTATATTCGTACTCAACCTCGACATATCTTTGTTAGACCAGGCAAATACATCAATGTATTCTCTGAGCAAATGAACTAGGTCCCTTCTTTGAGCTTCGATCAGATGGATATTAATTCTTACTTCTTTGACACACCCCTCATCCTAGAGATTTACAGTTTTGGTTTCTTCTAAATTGGGCTTGTGTTGATTCTCGAATTGTCAAAACTCTTCAGCAACATGTTCTAGTACCTCATTTTCTTCTTCACATTCCTCGCGTTTATCATCACCTGCCTCATTTTGTTCATTCAGCTCATGACTTGACATGACGTTGGCAGGTTTTAAATTAATATTATTGAAATCATAAACAAACAAAATTAAGAAAGTAAAATATAGGCAGATAAGTAAACAAATTTTTCGATAAAAGGGACTTTCATTTAAATTGAAAAACAAGCACAAACTATGGTCATGGCCGAGGGCCATTTTGCCTTTTTAAACGTCGCAAGGGAATTTTAAAAACTTCAAACAAGTAAAAACTGCATAAAAGGTAGGTCTCGGGGCTCTTCCGGACTACCACCGATTTTAAAAACTAACATAAGCACATGTCTTTTCTACCAAGTTGAACAGAAAATCAGGAGTGGTGTGGAAATCCAATTTTGCAATTGCTTCTCAGGTTCTGCTTCACGGATGCTCGATGTCTCAGCCTCTTTCTCAATAACCTCAAAAAAGCCCCAGATTCCTTCTCCGAGACCGTCATCATTGACATATTCTCGCACCGGGAATGACTGGTATAGATGAGGGATTGGCCTGCCCAACACTTGATCAACACTTTTGTTCTTCATCTCTGCTTCATCATCTGTGAGGCCATACCCAAAACCAAACTTTGCTCCTTTGACGGAAATTTGGATAGGCTCGACAATTCCTTGAAAATGTTTCCCCAATTCAAAACCTGGTTCGAAACCACTTCGGAGCATAACGGTAGTAAATATCTTGTACACAGAAGGCATAGGAGGCTGTGGAGCCAAGTCATCACCGGTGGCATTTACCAGCTCCACCGTGTAAAAATCACAATCTCGAGAGACATCATCAACGATCAATACATACCAATTGGAATGGCTCCCTTCACCATAAATGACCAATTCTTGGTCATTCCAAACAAATTTTATTAGTTGGTGAAGGATAGAAGGCACAGCCCCAGCCATATGGATAAACGGTCTTCCAAGAAGCAAGTTGTAACTGGTGTTGATATCCAACACCTGGAACTCCATGTTGAATTCCGCATTACCCACCTGAATATCCAAGTTTACCGCACCCAATGTGTCTCTTTGCATTCCATCAAAAGCCCTTAGATTTACTTGGTTCTGATAAAGCTTTCCCAGGTCGAATTTGAGCTGCCTTAGAGTCAAAAGTGGGCAAATATTAAGGTCGGATCCGTCATTGATCAAGACGCAATTTATTATCTTAGTTTGGGGGTTAGTGTGTTGCTTTTGGTGACGGAGGGAAGTTTGCAGGTTGTTAACGTTTTGGTTTTGAGAGGGTGAACCAGTTTGGAGGTTGGCATTTTGGGGAGGAAGTGGCACTTGGAGGTTGGTATTTTTAGGAGGGGGTGGGTTCTGATAAGAGGCGGAGGCATAATGGGGATTTTAGGTGGTTAGGTTGATGATTGGGGGGTTATGAACAGGATTGGAGGGTGGGTTTTGAGCCTGTTCCGCACTTGAAGGAGGAAAGTGAAGTGGAGGCCTTCCATCTGTTGGAGCATTGAAAGTAAAAACTAGATTAGGCAAATCTTGCCTTCTCTGCATTTCGACCCGCATCTCAGCGATCTGCTGCATCAACTACAAGATTAACTCTTTCTAATTGGTAACAACAGGTTGAGCCACAACAACATATGTTAAGCTGGTATCCTCAATGTTATCGCCCATCGTTGACTTGCCCTTCCGAGAATTTTGACCGGGGAAGGAATCTATAGGGCCTTTTGATCTTGTAAAATAGGGGTGTTCAGCCAGCTTATCAACACAGATCAGTTCTAGCTACCTGTAGAGGAAAACTACACAAAGGCAAATATGTTAGTTTTGATTCAGGACAAATAATGCAAAATATCACATAGAGGACATATAAACACATAAGAGTTCCTTTGTTTGAGAACATGTTAACCCACAAATAATGGGGACTGATTTTCCTTGAACAAGTAGGAATTTGCTCGTTTTATTTTGAGACTAGTGACTCATAAAGGTTAAATTGCGTTGAGCTAAGGTCTTCTTGTTGCATCTCTCGGCATCTTTTGGTGTGAATTCAATGTTTCCTTGTAAAATGAAAGGGGGAGAAGAAAATACTTTTAAAAGATATGGGCTGGGCCTTGAAAGGTTGCCTACGTATCTCCCAAGGAGAATTTAGGCCTTATGTAGTTCAAATATAGGAGGAAATTCTCATTTTCATTCATTCATTTCTTGAAGATTACAAGGAAAGTAAAAAAAAACAAACATGTAATAAAGCTCCTAAAAGATAGATGGTGCCTATGTCAAAGTTTCTTCGTCTGACTGTCGCATTAATCGCGGAGGACAAACTCAACTTGAATCTTTCCCATGTTGATGAGAGATTCCATGTCATAGCAAAACTCGAGGCACCTTTCAATATTGTGATCTATGGCGTCATGGTAAGCGCAGGATTTCCAGATTTCAATTCAAACTGGATCGATTACTTCGTCGTCCTTTTTTATAGAGGCCAAGACCCCCTTTTTGAACCAACTGACTGTAGATCTCCAACAACGTCTTCTTGAAAGGCGTGAAGTAGTGACAATAAAACAAAGTGTGCCTAATAACCAGCATACTGGGCTTCGGTTGGTCATAGGTAAGGACGATGTTCTCACCCCACATATACGGGATCTTCCTAATGTTGATCAGGTTGTGGATTACTGCGTTAAGCTCCACACATTCTTCTACAGTGTGTCCTCTTTGGTTTGGGTGGTAGGCACATGTCTTTTGAGATCTTTCATGCCCAAACACAAAAGTGGTTCCTTCGAGAGGCTTCAGCACGTGTGAAGCCTTCAGGTGCTCGTAAATAAGAGCACACAACACGATTCTTACCCCCACGATATGTGTCCACTCATAAGCTGGAAGAGTAATCTTTTTGTCTCCTCCTTTCAGACATCTCAGAAAGGGAGGCATATAGATGATTTCCTCATCGGTATCTTCTTCAGTAGCTCCATGGTGAATGTCTTCAGGACCACTATTGACTTCTTTATTGGGGAAAGAACATTTTCCGCGTATCTTCTGAAGTCTTATGGTTATATCATCGTTAAAGACATCATGCTCCTTCCGCATAGCAACCGTTTCCTCGTTCATGATAGAATATCTTACCATTTTAGCTACTAACTCCGCATCTAGTGCTGCACTTCTGTCTTGCGTAGCTGCGGTGGCTAGTTCTACTTCTATTCTTCTTTCTCCCATCTCTCGTATCTCTTATTTGAATCGGTGCAGTTTCATCCTAAAATTCTCCTCAGTTGCCTTCACCTGGACACTCTTGTCTTTCTCCATCTTACTAGCAATTTTACCTTTCCTGAGATGATAGAGCAATGTTTTAGGATTTAGTAGTAGGATTTTATTTTTGGCTGAGAAACTCAAGACTCATGGAATTTTGGTCGAACATTTGGTAGTGACTTGTATTTGGTATTGTAGGGATTTTTGGAAAAGTTTTGAAAAGGAGTGGGCTAAAAAATGTCCTCATTCAAAGTAATGTACCACATAAAGAGTTAAAGCATACAAGTAAACATACAACTATTGCGTCCTAACATGCATGTGACCCTTTCGTGCCAAGGGTAGGCATAGCGAATTGAAGAATGTATATGTCTTTTTAAGCCAATTTATTATCCCCCAAAATACTTCATTATTATCATTAAAAAAATGTTTGACCAACATAAAATTAAGGACATGAGTTCGGAAAGTAAATTACAAAGCAAAGTACAAATAAAGAAATCCCACATAGAAGATGATAACAAACTTCAAGCTCATCCTGATCCTTCAACAAGTTTGTTCCTCTTGGTGATGTTGACCTCTTCCCATATAGCATATCTATTCTCCTATAGCTGATCTCTTGCCAATTGAGCCCTTTCCTGATGTCTGAACCTCTCTATCGATTGAATCTTCTTTTCCATGCTATCATCCAATTCTAACATGCATTGCCTGGCTTTTTGCAACTCTTGCTTTAACTGAGCTATGACTTCGGTGTCTTCTAAATGTCGACGCTAATGCTCCAACTCATTCTTATCAAACTTCTCTTGGAGTTGATGAAGTCGAATTTGATGTTTGGCTCCAACATCTGCAATAATATGGGGAAAATTTGGATCGGGTTCGATAGTTTCGGCGAAGCTCTTCTTTAACCACTCCTTGTAATCCTTAGAACATTCAAGACGAAACTTGTTTGGCACTAGCTCACTCGATACCCTTCAAGTTTTCCATAATTGAAGCATCTTTTTAGTAAAAGGGACTTCGCCATTTTCATGATCGGTCACAAATCTTGTCATGTCTTCGATTTGAGAAAACTCTTGTTTCCCTCCTAGTTGTCTAAGTACTCGAGAAGGAGCATATGGCCGAGTTCCTTTTAACCCGACAAATATCAAGTAGGGGGCCTTTCTACTTCGGATCACCATTTGTTTTGTTGCTACCAAGAATTGGATCAGCCACTGTATATCTTCATCTCTCAAAACCTGAAGTCTCGGATACCAAAATCTTAGCCTCCAGTCTTGTTGAAATGATTACGTTGCACCCACCAATCGTGACTTTTGAGTCTGTTTGGTCTTTCCAGGGGATCTGGTTTTTGCGAATTATGAGCTTTGATCAAGTGTCTCATCATCCACCATTGAAGTATTAGGTTGCACCCTTGAATGAAATGTGTGTTGCTTTTACATCTATTTAATGCCCTATAAATGTCAGCAAGGATCATATAAGCCAAATTATAGTACTTTCTTGCAGACCTGTAGCCTACTCCATTAAAAATAGCATGAGTGACAATTACTACACTTGGATGGATGGTGCAGTTTGGTCCTTGGGAAACACCATTGTCCTAAGTAGGCATATCGAAAAAGTAAGGGGGCGTGTTTTCTTTCATTTCTCTTTCGAGACTAACTCTTCTTTGAACTTCTCGTAAGCTCTTGCGTGTCCAAATCGATAATACAACTTTCAAAGTGGAATATTTGACCCGGAAAGCCTGTCCATCCACTCAGCTTTGACAAGTGACAATTTTTATTTAATTTTGTCAAAACCCATATCTTTAGAAAGAGAAGATCAATATCAGGTTGGTGTTTCGTCTTGTTACATATGCCGACGCTCTCATAACTTGCAAGAACTTCATCAATAGTCGGAGTCAACTCTACTTCCCCGAACCGAAATACCATGTTGTTGCTGTCCCAAAATTTCACCATTGTTCCAATCAAGTCGGGGTAAGCCACCATTTCCATTAATGACTGGAGATGGCCTATGTGTCTTTGAACTTTATTCTTGTCTTCCGTACTCATGAACTTCTACCAAACTTGGAGGTAAGGATGGGGTATGGTCACTATTCGAGTCCTCAACGGCTCACATGTTGAATTCATCCTACAAGAAAAACAAAAAAAGGTAAGTTACCCCCACCCCCGTAGATAATTAATTTGTTTAAAAATGACATATACATTCTTCAATTAAACACATAAGCATGATAGACACAAGGTGGGCTTCTAATGGGCCCGACACAACTTGGGTGTCAGGTCGACTTAGTTCAAAATGTGCTAAATAAGGAATTTGGTTTCGCTCTATGCTAGCTGACTAAGAGTGGCTTTTGAAAGACCAGGAACTCAAGTGGACAACTTAGGCTGGAATTCACGACAACCATTAGACGTATGACGTACCAATAAATTGTCAATCCTTCCGAAAAAGGGTTGAGTATAAAAAGTCCAGTTGCGAATATGCAAATACCGTCCTTAATATACCATACATCCGACAGAAAATGCCATGAATGCAATGACAGTTATATCTATTTAAACATATTAAGCGCAAACAAACAATTCAGCAATTAATAACAATTAATCAAATAAGTCAAATCTTTTGGTTAGAACTTAATTAAGTCCCAAGCAGAGTCGTCATTCTTGTTTTACTCGAAAAAATAAATAAAAGAAAAATGACTAAGTTTTTGAAAAATTGTTTAAACTTATGATTCAAGAGAAATCGAATTTCCGAAGGAACAGAGTCGCCACTTAATTTTTTAGTTAAAAAAAATCAAGAAAAAAAACGTAAGATTTTTCAAAAGACCTAAACAGCTAAAATCAATCGAAAATGAAAAGGGTTCGAAGTTCAATGTACATACCGAGAAGGTGTTAGGCCCTCGAAATGTCCGCTAACTTGTGGTTGATCAGCGATTAGACTAAAATGACTTTGATTAATTTTTAAAATTTTAACTAAGTAAAAGAACTCATTTATTTTACTTATTTTTATTTATTTATGCATTTTTTTTTATTAATTATCTTTAAGTGGAAATAAACTAAGGGGGGACAGAATAATTGCAAGTTGCAAGGCCAATGAAAAAAATAAAGTTAAAAAACATAAATATTTTGATGTGAATATGATAAAAAATGAAATGGCTATCTACGGGAATTTAATTAAAGTAAACCATAAAATAAACAAAGTTAGTCAAACAATAAATATAAATAATAAGAGAAGGAAAAGAAATAGGTAGACTTGGTCTTTGGCCCAAATCCAATTAACCTTTTGGCCCACCTCTCCTAAGTCTACCACTTTGCCAACAATCATGGGTCAATCAATTAACTCCTTTGGACCTGCTGAAATTTCCTTAGGCCTTTGACCCCCTTTTCATTCTCCTTTTTTCTTAATATACACTAGGTGTATATTTGATGTATGCACCATGTGTATCGTTGATTCACGAACTCCCGAATCTGTAATTTTATTTGAACTTTGCATTTCTGCACTTTTCACTTGTATTTTCACATTTTTTACCTGTACATTATACTTTTCGACTGTATACAAGTGTATACAACAGGAATATCAGTCTATTTTCAGCTTTTCGAAATCTAAAAATTTAATATCTAGCCCTGTATTTCAGCTCCGAGAACTTTTCACTGGGCAACGAACAGGGACGGGACGAGTTAGGGGACAGTAGCGAGTTCCACCACATAATCACAAAACTCGAAAAGCAAATCCAAACATATGAACCGACTTCGAGCAGAGACCCCTCAAGAACTTAAGATTGAAAGTTGTGTTCAAATTTCTTTCGATTGTTCAAAATACTCTAATGTATATATCTTTCCCAATTCTTTCTTCCCCCACCTTTTCTATTTTTTTCTACCAGCCCCCCTAGACCAACCTCAATAATGAAGAAGAAAGAGCTATTTATAGATAAAAATAGGGTTGATTTAGGGGGAGAGGGGGGGGGGGGGGGGAACGGGAGGGATTGGATGCTTTCCAAATTCGAAATTCAAAAGCTCCTTTTTGGATAAGGAGTAAAAATCAGCTGGAATAAGTACCATTCTTAATGGAATGAGAATGGTATCCATCCGATTCTCGAGTGAAGGACGAAGGAGCGATGAGATTCTTCCACCTGGTTGTGTCGAGGACGAGGGCAGCCTGCTTTTCCTAAAAATTTCGTATGAATAGATAAGGGAGAAAAGGAGGGACGTGCTACTGTTGGACGCGATTCGAGATTGCGTGGCTGCGTTTGTTTCTAGGTTCGTTCACTTTGCGCGTGAAGAAGACGATGATACAGGAGTCTGGGTCGGGTTGTGATTTGCTAGGATGCTGGATCGAGATTTGGGTGTCTGGTTTGCTATTTGTTTCTAGGTTTGCGCGAGGAAGAAGAATAAACAAGGTTGGGTGATGTACGCTGATGTCTTGGAGTTGTTGGGCTGAGTATTTGGAAATGGGCTAGGATTTTAAAGAGAAAACATGGACTGTTGGAAAATTGAAAGAAGAGGGCTTAACACTTGGTCCCTTAAAGGGGTTGAAGAAAAAGTTAGATTTTGGCCTAAATCGTAGTAAAATTAATTCACAATTTAGCCAACAAATTAAAGAAGTAACCAAAAGAATCAATTTTAGAAGATTTGGCTAGATTTCATATAAGACAAATTAACACAACTAATTTATGAGCTCTTTAATATTGACGAAATAAAATAGTTAAGTTAACCATAAACTAATCGATTTACATATAAACTTATTAATTCGAAATTAAAACCATAATTCAAACTAGAACTAAATTTATAAAATATTTAATTTAACAAAGTGAAAATCTTTGATTGATTTTCAAACATTTATAAAATATACTAATTACGTATATAATTATATGAAATATATTTATTATTTAAAACTTATAAAATGGCTAAAATTACTTTAAAATAAACATGAAAAATATTTGAAATTTTATAAAATTAGTTATTCTAAATCGTTTGAAAATTAAGAAGCTCGAAAATTAATTATTATCGGGGAGGGTCAAAATTAGGTGTCAACACTATTATGCATGAATTGAGATAATTCCATGTTTTTAAGTTGAATCTTCATAAACCCATGCATAACCCATGATTTATAGACTTTGATGATATGAAGTAGGTTTTGAATTATGAAAGATGAATTTATAAAGATATGCATGTTCGTTATGAAATTGATGAAAAATAATTTGAGTTGCTTTGATAGTAAAACATTAATGTTGTTGTTGTTGTGAAAGGATTTATCACACACACATTATAACATGATTGTGAAAGGGTTTTCTCATATAAATGATTCTTAGAGTTGAAAGATTTTCTCAACTAAACTTTGAATCGAGATTCAAGAGTTATTCTAATGAAACCTAGCTTGATTGGATACTTGATGTCCTTTCATGGATAATAAGGCAAGCATAGATTACCCATGTCCTCTAATGATAAGACAAGCGGCGAATACCTATGTCTCATGAATGTTAATATAAGATAAGACTAATGAATATTCCATGGGAGTTATGCTTAGAACCGAGCGGACAAGTGGGGATTACCCATGTCCCATAAACTATGTGCCACCATAGGATGATTGTCTTAGATAGACATTAGCTAGTGGACCCACGTAAGCTAGAATTTCATGGTATTACCTTGGCAAGTGGACACTCATTTTTCAGTGTGGGGTAGACAATGGATTCCATGTTACAGCTCACATGGTCTCTACATGTCGGTTAAAGATAAATCTCCCACAATAATGAACTAAGGTTACTTCTAGAAGTATCTCATGAACTTTTAAAGATGTTAGCTTGCATTGACCATGTTTTATGATTTACGTTTTCTAACCCTTTATCTCATGATTTAGATTGGTTATTGCATGCCTTTTATAACTTTATGCATTGCTATCATACTTGGTACATTTTTGTACTAACGCATACTCTTGCCTACATTCTTTCCAAATATAGGGTCCGATGCTCAATTTCGCATCCCCATGGCTAGAGATAACTTTAGTAGTTTTGAGAATTGGTGAGTCTTCTTGTTCTGAGGACCAAGCCTTTTATTATTTTTTGTCTCTACTTTTTATATATTGTATGTGATGCATGGGTTACGTCCCAATCAAGAGGACTCGAAACAATAACTATATTTTCCTTCCATTGATTGAACCAAGCTTGAGCAACACCCTTAAGTTGATAGAAGACCAATTTTGTCATTGCCACCATTGACTCTCCCGTGATTTACACTATCTTATAAATATCAACAACAAACTCTTGAGGATCCTAATCAATTTTTGACCCATGAAACTACGGGGGATTCATCCTAGTGAGGTCTCTTACTCTTATTGTCGTCGTACCCATATTTGGGTTCATGGGAGCAATGCCCTCTCTATTGGCTTGGGTTGTCATACCTTGATCCAACACTTGGGAAAAAGATTCAAAATTTAGCATGAGTCACTAGCTCGGTCAAAGGATCAACCGATACTTGAGGAACCTTGAGCTCCATATTCCTTCTTGTATTTGCTCTTTGATAAGGAATATCCTGAAGACATCAGACAAGAGTTAGGAGAAAGACCTTTATAGAGATGAACTCTATCACACGACTTTAGAGTAGTGAAAGAAGTGAAGTTTCCTAATTGCCTTGTAGCCTCTTATTCATAAATGTGGTGTGTTGCACACACATGAACAAGACTCTAGTTGACGCGGCTTGTCAGACATCCTAGAATCTTTTCAAAAACCTAATGTTCTGGATACCAAGTTTGTCACGACCCAAAGTACACCCGAGATGTGACCTAACGAATAAGATCTCAAAAGATTATAAACAAGTCATTTGACATAAGCAAGATGTAATAACAATACAATTAAAAAGATATAGCTAATATAAGTCTCAAATCATAAGATGTCATAAAAATAACAACCGAGTACATAAGAGATACGCGAAATACTACTAGGTCTAGCATAAGCCTTTCAAACATCATAAGAGTGGTTGCGACGTAACTCATATGCCACGTACAAGTCTGAAATGAAAAGATAATACAATAGCTAAAGCATCAATAGTCTTGTCCTCAGAGCATGAGGACTCACCAATCTAATATGCTAATAGAACAATCCAAGCTATCCAAGTGAGGGATGAGGAGCGTCCAATATATGTACAAATATGAAGTAGTATGATGAATGTATTAAGTATGGGGAAATGCATAAAAATATTGGCATAATCATATGAGAAACTTTAAAAGCATGATATGCATGACCAAGTAAAATGTGGTAAAAGCCTTTATAAAGAAATCAAAAATCATATACAAGGTCAATGCATACTTATAACCATTTGAGAACTTTCAAAATCCTTTAATGAAAAAATAGTTTACTTATGGGATATTTACCGTTAACCGACAATAAGACCATGTAATCTATAACATGGAATCCAGCATAAAACTCACACCAAAAAGGGAAATCCACTTGTCAAGGTAAAATTCTGTACCATTCGTATTGCTAAGGTGTATCCACTAGCTTAGGCCATTTAATACAATCCTATGGGGACACATAGTTTGGCACCAGGGAATTGCTACTAAAGACCAAACCTCTACTAGTAGTAGGGCCTTCATTCCAAAGTCCTCTCGATGTTAAGTAAATCCCAATGAGAAAGACATAATCATATTCATATCAAAATACTTGGAAAGTCACAATTAAGACTACCAATACAATTATGAGTTCATATTAGAATAACTTCTTTCAAATCACGATTTCATAAAACTTTCATATTAGACACTTACCTCTCTAAGCATCCAAATCATGATTTCATTCATATGATACTTATCTGAAAAGCATCCTTAATTCATATATCATCATTTTCATAAAAACATTCATAACTTTCATAATCATAATGCATACGTCCATAAGCATAAAACATAATTCATGTTAATAAAGTATACATCCATATGAAATCAATTGAAAATCATGTAATTAAATCAAATCATGCATAATAAGATTGAAAATAAATAATTGAATCATAATAAATAGGACTCATGGAAATTTGCATGTTGCGTTAAATTGTAATGCTATGCCTGTGACTCTAGAGATCCCCAGTTGGGAAAGGTTAAAGTGGGAAGAAGCCTAAGTCAGCTAAGGTCATATCCTTCACTCAGGCTTGGAAAATGGTGGGGCAGGGATGTTTGGCATATTTGACTCATGTTCGGGATGTTGAAGTTGAGTCTATTCCTATAGTGTCTGAGTTTAAGAAAGTGTTTCCTACCGATTTGACTGGTATGCCTCCAGATAGAGATATAGATTTCTGCATTGACTTGGAACAAGATACTCGCCCCATTTCCATCCCTCCTTATCGCTGACTCTAGTAGAATTGAGAGAGCTTAAGGCTCAAATCCAGGAGCTTCTTGATAAATGCTTCATCCATCCTAGTGCTTCCCTGTGGGATGCCCCTGTCTTGTTTGTTAAGAAGAAGAATGGTAGTATGAGAACTGGTGATTTTATCTTAAGCCATAGAGGAGTGGATCGATACCGAAATGACAAGCTTATGGATAAAGAAACTCCCATTGAGTATACTTGGGATAAGGAAATTGAAGAATTTAGTAAGAAAGTGTGTATAAAAAGAATTGGGTTGGTCCTTTGAATTTGATGAGCATACCTGAGTTTGAGGTGTCATATTGATGAAAAGGTTGACTTCGTAGTGATAGTCAAGGCTGACTAAGGGTAATGGTAATAAGAGTTCGTGATGGATTGTGATGAGATGCAACTATATAATAAGATTGTTGGTTAAGCAAATTTTGTATATGAATTATGGGTTGCGAGTATCTAAGGTTATGGTTTTCTAATATTTGGTGAGTAACATGGTTGTATGGAAAGTTTTAAGATATTGGGGGACACCACTCGAATCAATTTTAAAAGAGTTAGAATCATAATGAAGAAAAAAAATAATGGGATGTCGTACAACCTTTAGAGTGAGGCAAGAGCAAGAATATTTTATTTGATTGCAAAGGCTAAAGAGGTATCTTCAGAGAGATAGAGATTTGGGTTAGAGACACGTGAATTCATTCGTTGTTGTGGCTATGGTAATAGGGTCACGAGTCCGTCAGATTGGTAAAAACTATATGAAAAGACTTGAGAAATAAGTGTACGGACATTAGCTCGAGTGTGATGATAAGTGCTTTCTTTTTAGTTTTGAGTTTAGTAATAAGTATGATGGAATTTTTAGTGAAGGATATTGTCAGATCGATAGAGATGTGATCAATAATAAGCGAAGATCCATGAATTCATAAAAATCTTCAAGGTACAAGCTAATGTTGATAGATAAGGGTGTGTTATACTATTGAATTTACAATTCATATTTTTCATTGTAAGTTTACATTCGTGGTGATATATTTTGTCAAGGTATGAATTGGCACTGTGAGAAACGATCAATTGTATCCGGTATTAAGCATTTGAAAAGACTTACACCTGGGTTGAGTCAAAAAATTTATTACTGTTGATTGTTGAGTACCTAAGAAAGGTTTTCATTTAAAATTGTTGGTTTATAGTAAGGTAAATGGTCGGAGTGTTCATGATGGTTGTTAGTATTGAGAGTGTGGACTTCAGTGGAATGATGTGAACAGTATGTGGAGTCAACTCAATGGAAAGGCTGGTATTGACTCTTCAGAGGAAAACCTTTAGTGTTACTTTGTAAAATTCTTATGTGACCATCTATTCCTTTTTGCACATGGTGGTGAGTAGGTTTCACTAGACATGCTCACTTGTGTTTTCACTTTTGTAGGTGGATCCCTAGTGGTGGATAAGGGGTATCAATTCTACGATGTTCTCTTGGTTCAGAGGGATGATTGGGAAGATTTGGTTATTTCAGATGACATATTTGGTGTTATCTTAGATTTGTTAAAGTATTTCAATGGTACCACCTTGCTTATGTGAATTTATAGAAGAACTACCATGCGTAATTATGGTTGTCCGAAAATCTTAATATTCATCTTGTCGTTGAGGTCATGTAACGATCATGTGTGGTTGAATGTGAAGATCATTGGGTCCAATTCTACTGTTCTTAAAGGTAATCTACAATCACAATTGCTAAATCTAGCATTTCTATAGTGTTGTTAGTGAGTTTGTATGCTTGGACATACCCCTCAATGAGTATCAGATGTCTAAAGACCAAACTTTCGTAACTTAAGCTCATGGAAATTCATGTTGGGAGATGCAGATGTTGATAAGAACTATGATTGTTGGGTATTATGAGTGTGCGTTGGTTGGTTCAGGTTCACTTCTAATTGTAGCAAGTATTGATTTGGAATTTTATCAAGCTTAAGTGCTAAAGGATTCATCCGAGTGATTCTGTCAAGGTCTTTGATAACATGTTGCAGACGTGTACAATCAACTTTGGTGGCTATTGGGAATCACTTTTGTTGTTAGTTTACATACAATAATATTTATCACTCGAGTATTGAGATGATTTATGTTGTGTCCAAATTGCACACGGAAGTGCACGTGGTCGTTCAAGTATTAAAGTGGCTCGTTTTAAGAGCCGAATATCACACCCACAGGGACTTACGCTTAGAATCACTCAATTTCTCTAACTTTCAGCTAAACACAAGTATATTCAAGATTTCAAAAGTGATTTATTATCTAATTCTAAAATTGTAACCAATATGTAACAAACGCGATTCAATTTTTGGGGTTTAAAAACAGTGAGTGGGTAAAGTTCAGGGTTGCAACTTCTATCAGAATTCATGCAATCAATATCATTTATATGGGTAATTATCAACTATCAAATCAATGAATCACAAGATTAAATATATGAACATAGTCTCCCGACCTCTAATCGCCTACGATAAATAACACCCTAACTACATTGTTAAGCGGGGATATGATGGATTAAGTACTAAGCATTACGATTTCTTCCTGAATGGTGACCCAAGCATGGTTTCTAGGTATAACCCTATCCTAGATACAAATTAACCCTAGCTAATTAGAATTAATCATGCTCATTATATCCCACGTTCTATCCTCTTATTCCTCACCCGAGTTCAATTTGGACAATAGATTTATTTCAATGGTGATCAGTCACGAAATACGAAAACTAAGAACATAAGAAAGATTTATATGATAAATGACATTAACCCAATGAAAACTTAATAGATTACAATCATCCTGTAGCCACATCCCTAGAACTAGGGTATTTAGCTACTCATAATCAATAATCGATCAAATAATTTTACTGAACATAAAGATATCGAAAAGACAAGAGTTTAGGAAAGAACCTAAAAATGGTGAAAACGTTCTCCCAAGTCATCGTTCTTCAAAACCTAGAAAAAGAATAATTAACAAAATAAAATAATGACCTATTTATACTAAAAGTTGAAATGGCCAAAACTAGAACCCAGGGGCGCGTCGCGGAGGCATCTTTAACTTTCATTCTGTGAATCTTTTCTCTTCTCCACAATGCGGACTTGCCACGGACCACTCTACCTCAAACCTGAGTTTTGCGACCACAATTATACTCCCTCTTCTCGGGGTGGAGAGGATACGTCATTGCCTTGGTATTCTTTTCTTCCTCTTTCTTTCTTGCTTCTTTTTTCCTTGAATCTTTTGTATTCCCCATTGTCCATTTTCGAGCTCGTTTCTCCAATTACGCTCACCTACACAACTAATCATGTTGGTTAGCTCATAAACACATAAAACACTTGATAAGACTATAAACAAACACATATTGAATTCAAACTTAGCTTAAATATGGACATTATTAGATTTCTAGGGATATAAATATGCCTAAGATCACTACCCCCACACTCAGAGCTTTGTTCATCCTCGAACAACTTACTAACTACTCCTAAACCTAGACTCACTATTATGGTATTTGTACATCTGCTACTTTCATCTAAGGATCGGTAACCAATTAACACAAGCATGTTTTCATTCAGAATCTACATGACCCTTGTAATTGACTTGACAACTTTTAGCAACCAACGCATTCAATAACATGTGCACCATTACATATCACCTATCCTTCATACAACAAGTAACCCTCACTCCAAAGAACAATCCACACACTCAACTTAGCAAATTTAATATACTTTAAGGACTTTGTAAACAAGGTACGCTCTCACTCAACAACAACATCAAACATGTATGCATTGAGAACCATAAGCTTGGCCATTATGTACATCTCTACTAATAAAGTGTATAATGCTCAAAATCAAATAGGACTTGTTTTGGTTGTAATGAAGGCTTAATGTAAGAGAGGATTCGTTTAGATAAAATTAGTGACTTATCCTCCCTAATGCACCATGTTCAATGTTCCTCTTACATTCACAACTTTTTCTTTTCGTTAGCCCCCTCTTTCTTCACAGGTTTCCACTAGTGTTACCAACCTTGCCTTTATTTCTTACTTGCCCCCTTTATTTCTTCTCTTTTTTCTTTTTTTTTGACACTCAATAGCCACCCTTTACTTAGAGATTTCTCTCGAGTTAAGGTGCACAATACCCTTGTTAGGGCGAAGGCCATCATTAAGGTTTTCACTAAGTTAGCCACCTTCAACTTGGGTTTTTTCTAGTCGAAATGCAGAATGTCCTAAGGACCAGGGCCAATCCCAGATTCACACTCATGGGGTATCATTTTACCTCTTTTCACTCTTCCCCAACAAACTACCATTTCCACCCTGTTTACTCTTTCAGTTGTTTTCACTTTTCCTCCTAACATAGTACATTAGGGATTCGACTTAATTATGTGGGTTAGAACAAAGGCTAAAAATGGCTCAATTGGGCTATATTAGGGATATTCTTTCTGAATAGGCTACAATTCAAGACAATTCAAAGAAAGACTATTATCATCTTTTAAACACAATAACACTTGTATTTCGCTTCAGTAACAACCTGAGGAAGTTCTAGACTCAGATGCATTCATGGATATCACAAAAACTCACTGCTCATGACACAAGTTATACTCAGAATAAATCAATCACAGCAACACAATCAGATTACGCACAAGGTTCAAATTAAGCTTAAGTTGCATCATTCAAGTCATATACAAAAATTCACTACATTCATATATCGACTTCACACATGTTTTTCGTACATTCCTTTCAGACTTTCAGCTTCAGCACAAACCAACCTACGATTCAATGATGAAATTGCCCTTAAGATGGTCATCATCCGTCTATCATTGGGCAGTTTGGCTTAACTACGACTATAGACTCAATCCTATAAAGACAAAATCTTTTTGTATTTTGTACGGTTCAAAGGGACTGTCCTTGGCCAAAGAACCGAAAACAACCTCCAAGGAACCCAAAATAAAATAAAACAAAGACAAAAACAAACTCTAGCAATGTTCAACAATAGAAATATATGAACAAACCAGATGTTCTAACCCACACCCCACATTTATACAATAGCACTGTCCCCAGTGCTTTACAAAAAAAAATTAGAATAGATCAATAGGTAAGGTGAAAACACTCCTTGATCAATCTTTCATCGCATTACCCCATTCAGCCTCATCACCGACCTGAGCGGGGTCGATCTCCTCCTTCGAGTCGGAATCCACATCTGAGCTAGTACGCACATAATCCTCATCTATCTCGGAATATCATTATCAATAGGCTCGCGAAACTCAGGACCAATGCCAAGTAGTGCCTTAGCATGGTCATTTAGAGGGTAACGCCTCGCGACCTCGCCCAACTGTATATCAGTAGAAGTATGGCAGCCATTCTGATGGCGCAGTATCTCTAAGACATTCATCCTCGCCATGCTAAGCTCATCCCTCATATGGCGCTCAACACTGGTTAAGAGTTGGGCCAAACTCAGTGTCAGGCTCCTTTGTCCGAGTAATGTCCACCGATGCTGGATATAGAGGAGCCATGTAGTCCAAATGTTCTTCAGGAACGCCTACAACATTATACATCTTGGTAATCAAACCACCAAAAGCATATATGTGCCCTTTGTGCACCCGAGCCTTTCGCATAGCAGATTTCACAATGGCTCCGATGTTCAGCTCCATGTCAGTCATCAAGGCATATACCAGGCACACCCGAGCACGAGTGATATCAGTGTAGTGTAGGCCCGATATCAAATAGTTCATAACCACCTTCAGCCAAACGCGTGTCTTCCGAAGCATGTGAGCGTAGGAAAGAGATTGGTGATATCGCTTCCCACTATTCTTAGTCCATTAATCTATGGACTGTGGACCGCACAACATATATCGAATTGCCTGGTATGGAGAGTGTATGATTAACCCTCGAGCGTGATGTATATTCCTTCCACGCATCGTCACATAGTGGGATCGTGCCTCCGGCGCCCAGTTGGCGTAAAACTCCCAGACCACGTGCAAGTTACACTCTGTCGGTTCAGCGAATATGAACTCCATCCCTAGCTCCCTATTCCACCTCAGGATCTGTGGAAACTCACGTGCCAGGCTGTCCCTATCAATACAGACATCAGAGAAGTAAGAGGCCTTGGTGTGTTTTTTATACTATGCCTTCCCTTCCTTGGTTACAATCTTAACCCCAAACCATCTGGTTTGCCCCTTTGGAACTACAGGTGCGAGTGGGACATTCCCACTTCGGGCACGTTTACTATGGCTTGACGCTTCTTTACTGGGTCTGTGTGAACTTGACATACTTATCTGCCAAATAGAACAAAGTTCACCCCAATTGGCTATATAATAATTAAAACATATGAGTGGTGGGGCACACCACCCCACACTTAGTTCAATACAGTCTCATCTTAGGTACTCAGACTTTCCAAAAATGACCAATAATATACTCAAATAATCATCACATTCATCAAACCGGATAGGCATCACAATATCAGTTGGAACCACACAACAATTAGGTAGTGTTACTCAAGACTTCACGCAACTAAAATAGACCCCTGAATACACACTAGCACCCATCCATATTGCTTAGCAATACTTACCATTTATGCATTCATCACCAAAATAATGTCTACTCAAGAATTTGACACTATAGGAATACAATTTATAGTGCTACTCAAGAATTCACACGATAACCATTAGCTACATTATCCAATTTATGGCTCACAGACACAATCATCACAACAGCACAAAACTCAAGAAAGAGCATGTAATAGAAATTCCAACCCCTAAAAAACCTCCAAATCCATAGGTACATTACAATTAGGTAATTCTACTCAAGACTTCGAAATCACCAATATGAAAGAAACAATTTCAGTGAGGTTTTACAAGATTCCTCAATACCCACTAACCGGGTGCACACACCAAGCATCACCCCAAACAACACCCATCAATTGCACCAATTCCACCACAACCCACATACAAGTAGCAAAAACACGATTTCAGCTAACCAAGAATCGCTCCCAACTCACATACAAGTAGCAAGAATCATATGTACTCAGACTTCGAAACACCTCTATGCCAACATGAACACACATGACATTATAACCAGAAACTACATTCCCAAATCCCAAAATACGAGCAAACAACAACTCATAGCAATTCACCTGCAACCATGCCTAGAATAGCAAGAACGACACAAGAGCACATACCTAGAGTGGTGAAGACGAGTTGAAGAAAAGGAAAATCACAGCTTTGACTCCACGTTACGGATGTATGCACAAAAAATTGAGATGGGCAAAAGGGGAGGGGAGAAAATTGGGGTGAATACAGTTAAAAAAAGAGGTGAATGGGCAAATTTGGGGAAAATATGGGGTTAATAGGGTTGGGGTCGGGTAAGTTTTTGAACTGAAATAGGTAAAACCCGTTTATTTAATGAAAACCAAAAATCCTTACCTGGAGGCGCAACGCGGGGTGGAGTGTTCTGCCTCGCAAAATTAATTAAAATTTATCCGAAGTCAAAATTACACGCCCCTTGCGCAACACGACTCCATCACGGAGATGCCTTCTTTATGACGTAAAAGTAACTTACTGTCGAAATCAAAATATCAGGTCCCCTTCGCAACGCGCCAGCTACACGAACCTCTCTGCCTCAAATTGGACCAGGCGAGGCAAAATTTTACCCCATCTCTAGGACTCACCAATTCCACAGGGTTGCCTTAGGTGAAATTTCTGCTTCCTGCACATCCTTAGCATTTAACCCATTAGTGAAAACACGATGAGTTGCCTCTCATCCAGCAACGTAGTTTTGGTTGTGGCACAACTCATATTTTTGTATTTTTTTGAATATTTCATTTTTTTTTGTTTTGAACTAAAATAACTAAGCAAAATCAAATAAATATATGATTGGAACATGATTAGTATAGACTATAACCTTAGTTCCCACCAAATATAATCTGAATTTATCAAATGTGAACACCAATGCTAGCATCTCTTTTTCAGTCACAATGTAATTTGATTGAGATGCATCAAGCGTCTTACTCGCATCGTAGATGGAATGGAACATCTTTTCTTTTCTTTTCCCATGTATTGCCCCAATCATTATGTCACTGGAATCACACATAAGCTCAAATGGAAGCTTTCAATTCGGAGCAATTAGAATAGGAGCTTCAATCAACTTCTTCTTCAGCAGCTCAAATGCCTGCAGACACTTTTCATCAAAAACAAACTTTATCTCTTTCTCTAACAGGCTGCACATAGGTCATGCAATCTTAGAGAAGTCCTTGATGAACCTTCTATAGAAACCAACATGTCCCAGAAAGCTTCTCACTCCTTTCACTGTAATAGGGGGTGGCAACTTCTCAATAACTTCCACTTTAGCTTTGTCAACTTCCAACCCACTTTTAGAGATCTTATGCCCCAACACAATTCCTTCTCTAACCAAAAAGTGACACTTCTCCTAGTTTAGCACCAGATTTGTCTCTTCACACCTAGAAAGAACTCTGTCAATATTAGTCAAACACAGTTCAAAAGACTCACCAAATACTGAGAAGTTGTCCATGAATACTTCAACAAAATCCTCCACCATATCATGGAAGATTGCCATCATACATCTCTGAAATATGGCTGGGGCATTGCACAAGCTGAATGGCATGCGCTTGAATGCATACGTGCCATACGAACATATGAATGTATTCTTCTCCTGATCCTCTTGTGTAATGACGATTTGATTGTACCCTAAATAACCATCAAGAAAACAGTAATATTTCTGGCCAGCCAACCTATCCAACATTTGATCAATGAAAGGTACCGGATAATGTCCTTTCTGGTGGCATCATTCAACTTTCTGTAGTCTATGTAGATCCACCACCCAGTCACTGTCCTTGTGGGGATTAACTCATTCTTGTCATTTGTCACCACCGTCATTCTGCCCTTTTTGGTCACACACTGTACTGGACTTACCCATTTGATGTCTGATAATGGCTACACAATTCCTGCATCCAACCACTTGATCACCTCTTTTCTTACCACATCCTTCATAAATAGGTTTAGTCTCTACCGATGTTGTGCGCTCCGACTTATACCCTACCTCCATATATATTTTATGTATGTACAACGCGAAACTAATCCTATGGATGTCGGATATTTTCCAAATCATAGCTATTTTTCTCTTCTTTAGGATGATTAATGTTGTTTCCACCTGTGCATCAGATAATGTTGTAGATAAAATAACCAGTAAAGTTTTATCTTTGCCCAAAAATACATACCTGA
The DNA here is from genome assembly GCA_037074985.1 of Solanum bulbocastanum. NCBI lineage: Eukaryota > Viridiplantae > Streptophyta > Magnoliopsida > Solanales > Solanaceae > Solanum > Solanum bulbocastanum. The sequence goes on from CM073604.1 coordinate 35,174,446, forward strand.
GGTGAGCTAACAATGCTTTTAATTCCAGCTAAGGTGCTTCTTCATTAGAGGGCTTGGGTGGTGCACCCAACACCCTATTCAAAGGCTCCCATCAATCTCTACATGTACCTACAAGTGCCACATTAAGAAATTGCACAATTTCCTGTGCCTCATCATCCCCATAAATATCATCCCCTACTAATACTCACTTTAAAGGGTCATTAGATGTAATGTAGCGATCCTCTACCTCAAGATCTATCACAGTTATGGCAGACAACTCCTCATACACAGTTGGCAGCTTTAATGTTTTGTATATGTCGAACACCTCCACTTTATCATGTGCTCGCTTAGTAAGTTGCCCAACTACTACATCTATCATGGCCCTCCCAGTCGCTAAGAATGGTCTCCTTAAGATGAATGAGACCTCAGGATCTAGATCAAAATTCAGCACAACAAAATCTACTAGAATATCAATGACCCCACTTGCACTAAAACATCCTCCACAACAGCTATCATCCAATTATAAGATGGTGGTATTAGGTTTAGGACTACCCAACCCCAGCTTCTTGTACAAAGAAGATGGCATCAGATTTATGCTAGCTCCTAGATCATATAATCCTCGCGCATGAATGCTCAACCCAATAGTGATCTGAACTGTAAAGCTACCCGAATCTTTAAGTTTAGTGGGCAACTTATTTTAGATTCTGGAGCTGCACTCTTCAGTAAATGCAACAGTCTTATATTTTGTCAGCCTCCCTTTATTCGCCACAATCTCCTTTACATATTTCGCATACCTGGGTTATACCCTGCAAAACATCTACCAATGGCAAGTTAATGTAAACTTTTTTCGAAAGAGAGAAACTTACCAAAACATTCATCCTCTTTCTGTTTCTTGAACTTTTGAGGGAATGAAGGAGGTGGTTTCACAATTGGTTGCACTCTTTCTTCTTGTGCAACAACTTTGCTCTCCTTGGGTTCACTCTCTTTACTCACAACATTAGTGTTTCTTTTCTTAGGAGATAACTTCTCCAATTGTAAATGATTGTGTGTACCTACCGCGTTTACCTGCTTAGGATTTGGATCAGTATTTCCTAGCAAACCTCCTTGTGGTTGTGAGTTTTGGGCTCTAGCAAATTGCCCGAATTGCTTTTTCAGATTCTGTGTAGCTAACTGGTTATTTCTCACATCAGCAGCTAATTGGGCTTGATCAGCCATGATCTTTTTTAGCATCTCCTCTATGGTCATGTTTCTAGATTGCTTATTTGGCTTCTCCCATTAGGCCAATGGTTGGTATCCCTGTGCATTTCTTTGGGGTCTATACTGATTCTAGCCTTGACTCTGATTTTGATTTCCACCCAAGAAAAGTTTGGGCAGTTGCACTAACTTGGGTTGTAAGAGTTCCCATAATTCTGTTGGTCTCTTCCTCGTTGGGCATTGCCTACAAAATTAACTGAGTTCGGGTTTGCACCACATACCTCTGCGCTATGGTCACCACCTCCGCAGATCTCACACCAAGTGGTGGCTGTTGAACTGCATTTACCTGTGCAGGCTATTGACCCAACACTAGATTGATGAAGTGGGTGTTCATCATATTTTGCATAGCAGCAATCTGTACAGTTAAGGCAGTCACGACATCTACCTCTAGCCTACCTATAGTTTTCTGAATCACAGGTTTCACCCCTCCTCTATTCCATTCAGGGTTGCCCTGCGAGATCCTGTTAAGCAAGGTGAATAGCTCAGCATATGTCTTCTCCAAACCTTGACCACCTGCAGCTGAATCAAGTAGAATTTTGGTGTTAGGCTCCAATCCTTCAATGAAGGTATGGAATAACACCTCATTAGACTGATGATGATATGGGCAGCTCATCAACATCGATTTAAACCTGTCCCAAGCTTGGTACAAGTTCTCTCCCACTTTCTGCCTAAAGTTCAAAATGTCACTCCTCAACTTAGCTATTTTTCTAGATATAAAAAATTGAATGAGTAACTTTTGTGCTAGATCATTCCAAGTGGTAATTGAGTTTGCGAGCTCTGATTTTAACCATCTTTTTGTTTCCCCAAGCAGAGAAAAGGGGAATAAAGTGAGCCTCGCATAATCCACATTCACTCCAGCTAGAGTGTACGTATCACTAATCTCGAGGAAATTCTGAATGTGAATTGTTGGATCCTCATGCGACAGACCAGTGAACTGCCCATTAGTGTGCAATAATTGTACCATACTCTACTTCAATTCAAACCTTCCACCAGCTTCAGGTTTCTTAATGCATGATGTCACATTGGTTAGACGTGGGATTGCCACGTCTCGTACTTTTAGCTTAGCCATTATCTCAGGTTCCTCTTCCATAACGCTTGCTACTAGAGATGTTGGTTCATTAGCAATAAGAGGGACGGGATAAGTAAGTCGTCTTTGCCTTCTCCGATAGTAAACGAATCTTTTCGGTTCAGTTAAAGGCGATACCAATCCTTGATGGCGTCCAGTTTGAAGTTCTCATACAACCTGCAACAATGAAATGCTCAAATCAAGTTGTCAACACTTATTTTTTAACTTCAAAAATTAGAAATATCAATTAATTCCTAATTCTAAAGTCCCCGACAGCAGCGCCAAAAACTTGTTGCGTCCAAATTGCATATGCAAGTGCACGTGGTCATCCAAGTATTAAAGTGGCTCTTTTTAAGAGCCGAGTATCGTACCCACAGGGACTTATACTTAGAATCACTCAATTTCTCTAACTTTCAGCTAAACACAAGTATATTCAAGATTTCAAAAGTGATTTATTATCTAATTCTAAAATTGTAACCAAATGTAAGAAACGCGTTTCAATTTTAGGGGTTTAAAATAGTGAGTGGGTAAAGTATAGAGCTGCAGCTTCTATCAGGATTCATGCAATCAATATCATTTATATGGGTAATTATCAACTATCGAATCAATGAATCACCGGGTTAAATGTATGATCATGGTCTCCCGACCTCTAATCACCTATGATAAATAACACCCTAATTACATCGTTAAGCAGGGATAGGATGAATTAAGTATTGAGCATTATGATTTCTTTCTGTATGGTGACCCAATCATGGTTTCTAGGTATATCCCTATCCTAGATACAAATTAACCCTAACTATTTAGAATTAAGCATGCTCCTTATGTTCCATGTTCTATCCTCTTATTCCTCTCCCGAGTTCAATTTGGACAATAGATTTATTTCAATGGTAATCAGTCACGAAATACGGAAAGCAAGAACATAAGAAAGATTACAAGTATGAAAATTGACATTAACCCAATGGAAACTTAATAGATTGCAATCATCCTGTAACCACAGTCCTAGAACTAAGGTATTTAGCTACTCATAATCAAGAATCGATCAAACAATGTTTAATGAACATAAAGAGATTGAAAAGAAAAAAAGTTTAAGAAACAATCCTAAAATAGTGAAAATGTTCTCCCAAGTCGTCGTTTTTCAAAACCTAGAAAAAGAATAATTAACGAAATAAAATAATGACCTATTTATACTAAAAGTTGAAACGGCCAAAACTGGAACCTAGGGGCACGTCGGGAAGGCATCTTCAATTTTCATTCTGCGAACCTTTTCTCTTCTCTGCGACGCGGACTTGCTATGGACCATTCTGCCTTAAAAATAAATTTTGCGACCACAATTATACTCCCTCTCCATGATGCGGAGAGGATATGACATTGCCTTGGTATTCTTTTCTTCCTCTTTCTTCCTTCTTTTCGCCTTGAATCTTATGTGTTCCCCATTGTCTATTTTTGAGCTCATTTCTCTCACCTACACAACTAATCATGTTGGTTAGCTCATAAACACACAAAAGACTTGATAAGACTATAAAAAAACACAAATTGAATTCAAACTTAGCTTAAATATGGGCACTATTAGATTTATAGGCATATAAATATGCCTAAGATCAACTATATTGAGGCATTGTATGGGAGGATGTGTAGTTATTCAATTGGTTGGTTTAAGGTTGGAGATGTAAAACCCTTAAGGGGTAATGAGATTCGGTAAGAAGCACATGCGAGACAAATATCCCCATCTATTCGACGATTCAAATACTTCTTTACTCTTGTTTTAGCCTTTTTCTCCTAGTTTGTCACTCGGGAACAATAGATGGGTAAATTGGTATTTATTGTAACGGCCTAATTCCGCCGTTATGAAAAAGCCAATGGAGAAAAATTTTGGGCCAGGAAACTTTTTGGTAGTAACTTGAGAATTCCTAGCCTAGTTCAGATTTGGACGAAATCGGAGTCAGTGAGGTCAAGGGAGATCTAGTAATGAATGAGAGATCTAATTTTGAATTTTATCACATAAATAGATAGATAAGATGTTAAGAAAATTTTATGACTTTACGGAATCAAATTCGGCCAAGTAGAGCTCTCGAAATTGATCCTAGCGTAAACGGGTAGTTTTTGAGTGTCATGAGATGAAGGTGTATTGTGAAATGGGAGGTTTGGAACTCTTAATTCAACTCACTATTTTCATGCAAGTCTCCAAAGCGGGATTATTCCCACTAGGGCGAGGCCGCTCTGGCGGGATAGGGGCCACCATAGCGGGCCAATCACGAATTAAGTTAGAAATAAACCCCAAATGTTATTATTCTGCAAATTTTGTTCTTAGGAGTTAGGAGATGAACCAGGGTGACTTCTTGACAATTTTTCACCATTCTTGAAGCTAAAGGTAAGTTTTTCACCCCCCGAATTCGTTTTTCTATCCGTAAAATGTAAATTCATGGGTAATTATTATTAGGGGAGGGTTTTGGAGCTATTTAGATGGGAAAAAAAAGCCCTAACTGCATATTAGGATCATAGGTTTAGCCTAGGGTTGATATTGTTGATTGTAATCCAGGTAATTAGGCATCGTTTATTGATCCTCGCGTTATATTGATTGTTTGTAGACCAAGAACAAGGGAAAAAATCTGGAAAGGGAAAGAATCTGGAAAGGGAAGAATTAAGTTTCTTAGGAGGGTTCAAGCTTTGTTCGAGGTAGGTGATGGTTGTGATTTCATGTTTTTGTGATGTATGTTAGTAATTGCTCCATTATAATGCATATATGTATGTGGATGTTGCACTATTGATCACACTAATCATAAATAAGATGAACAAATGATTGTATGCCATGAATCAACACTTGATTGTATGATTATAAGAATGTACATTGTGATTGTGATTGCGGCTTATTGAATAGAACGGGTGTCACGTTTTGACACACTAACTGGGATCGGATGTCACATACCAATATACATATTGGAATGGGCGTCATGATCCGACACACTAACTTAGAACAGGTGTCATGATCTAGCACACTAATAGTTTGGGTATGGGTTCCATGAGAGGACCATTGAATTGGGTTCCGTGAGAGAACCATTGAATTGTGTTGTGTATCTACTTATGATGGTTACGTTCATATCTAATGGTGATTGTTATTGGAAGACTATTTGTTGCTCTAAAATGATAACTAATGTGTATATATATTTTTTGTACATGTCATGTTTACTATGTGGTGACTATTTATTTATTCTTCTCTTACTGGAATAGCCACATGATCCTATTAGTATATTGTGGTTGTGTACTCATACTGCACTTGCTCGTTCTTTGTTAAGCACAGGGCATCTTTAGGTGGCTACTGATAGACCACAGTTACGTGACTATTGAGCGTGACCGGGTTCAAGGGTGAGCCAATTCTTTTAGGCTGCCACGGATCTCTCTTGTTTAAGTCCACTCTTTTCGAACTCAGACTATTTGTTTAGGGTGTTTTGTTTAGTTTTCGGGGTTGCGCCCCCTTTTCTTAGACTTGTTAGTTAATCAGAGTTTTGGTACAATAACTTTCAGGTTCTAGGGGTTGAATTTCCACATTAGTTATGTTTCATTGTTTTAGTTGAGCCCTGGAGTTTATGGGGACTCCATTTTTATTGTCATTTAAACCTACTTCCATATCTTTAAATGTCTACTTTTCCTTTAAGTTGTTTAGTCGGGTTGTAGTAATGGTTCTCCAAGTGGAGATTAGTGTGGGTGCCAATCACAACGGTCTGGGTCGTGACAAGATCTTGGTGAAATCGACAAAATTTGAAGAATGCTTGAAAACCCTAGATTTTCTCATGTTGAATTCTTTCTCTACTCTTTGAAGTGTTAAAGAACGTAAAATAATGTTTTAACACTGTTTAGACCCTTAATTAGGTGAAAAGGGTTGTTGTTTTGGCCAAGAAGGGGTAGAAAAAGACTAAACTACTCTTTTTAAAACTGGCAAAAAACCTTAAACGAGTCCATCTACGGTTCATGGTTTGATCTAAGGGCCATAGATCCCATCTGTGGAATCTATGTTGAATTTTTAAAGCTGAAAAGTCCATTTACAGGTCAAAATAATGGCACGTAGTAGTTCTTACGGCCCATTGATTGGATCCGTTGGATTTGGGTTCCAATTTTTTACTCCCAGTACCCTACCGACCACTTGACAGGATGAGTCGCCATTCAACCTACGGCTCATCGGTTGGATCCGTCGTTCACAGACTCAGAAAACTTTGATATGGCAATCTTTGGCAAAATGGTCATATCTTTTTACTCCAAATACTAAATGAGTCAAACTTGGTGGCGTTGGAAAGAGGACTCAAATACCGTTAATTCTTTAGATCATAGGCCATTTAATTCATTATGTGTTGGGAGATATGATAATTTGAAGTTGACATATGTAGAATTTTATGTCAAAACTTAATTGATAAATAAGCTTTCAACTCAACTTTGTGCTAGGGGGTTCTTGTGACCTTAAGTCATATCCAAATCCAAAAGAACACTATAGAAATGACCTTTACACATATGAGCAATTTAAGAATCACCCGATTCAATAAAACATGCAAATAAAGAATATTTTGTACCTTAATTTAGAAATTTTTGGAGTGTTACATTAGCCCTTAATTAATTTACTTAGTCGAGGATTTGGATGAGTTCTATGAAGTAGGTTACGATTTACTTGGAGTTAGAGTTTACTTTGTTGTTGATATGTAATGTGAGTTGTTTTGCATGTCAATTGTTCTTTGGACATATTTGTGGTTGTTTATTATAGAATGAAATGTTACTCGTCTAAATAAACATCTAAACTGTTGAACTGTATACTTTGTTGATACTATAAAATATGAGTTCGTGATTATTATATACTTATTGGTTTATCCTAAGAGGTAAGTCGATAGGCTAATATATCAAAATATGTGGATATAGTAATAACATATTTACTATTTAGATAACGGAAAAAGGGCCTAAAATACCCCTCAACTTGTGAATGGGTATAAAATTATCTTTCTTCTACCTTTCGGGCCTAAAATATCCTCAGTGTTAACTTTTTTGCTCTATTTTACCCTCATCTTTAACAGACTAAATTATAACCTCAATTAACAAATTTATTAATGACATGCCACTATCCTATTGGCTACCCTAACAATTAATTAAAATAATTAAAAAGACCAATCCCACCTGCTCCACCCAAAACCCCCACCCGTAAAAATCTCCAAATCTTTTAACCCTTCTGCAAATCAAGAGATAAATCCAAAAATTTAGAAAGCTAAAAGCTGCAGACAACGTGAGAGTTTAATTTGCAGGTGCTCTCAGCTTGTCTGCAGCTTTTCGCTTTCCAATTTTTTGGATTCATCTCTTGATCTGTAGTAAGGGCTAAAAGATTTGGGGATTTTTACAGGTGGAGTTTTTAGGTGGAGTGGGTGGGTGATTTTTTTAATTATTTTAATTAAGTGTTACAGTAGTCAATAAGATAGTGACATGTCATTAATGAATTTGTTAATTGATGCTATGATTTAGTCCGTTAAAGATGAGGGAAAAATAGAGTCAAAAGGTTAACATAGAGGCATTTTAGGCTCGAAAGGTAGAAGAAGGGTAATTTTGTATTAATTCACATAGTTGACGGATATTTTAGGCCTTTTTCTATTTAGATAATGAGTGGATCGTGGCCGATGTGAATTTATGAAAGAGCAGTTATGTATGTAGTTGAATCAGGTACCACGCTAGTATAATACATGGACACTTAGGGTCTTTTGCAGGTCATGACTAGATAAGAAAGATTAAGACCCTTTGACATGTGTGTAGAGATGAGAGTGAAACATATTATTATTGATTGAGAGAGAGAGAGAGAGAGAGAGAGAGAGAGAGAGGGCGAGAGAGATAGGGAGAGAGAGGGAGGGAGAGAGACAGTAAAAATTCAGAGATTATACAATTGCAAGGCCATGATGAATATGATTTTCATGAGTTATCTACTTGTCTGTGTGTGACCAGTTGTTGTTGATTAAAATGTTGCGGAGTATTTGTTGATAACTGTTTATAAATGTGATGGGTTAGCTAGGTATGTATACACGTTACTCTTGTATTATGTTAAAGTTCAAAACTTTCATATGATTGTGTAGTCATGATTTATAATGGGAAAGTGGTTAAAAATAAAAAAGTGTTTTGGTTATATAAATACTAATTTATCTCCTATTCATCGATGTTGTACTGTAAAATTGGAAACTAATGGGTTCATAGGTAAAATAATTGTTGTGTTTTAGATTAGGATGTTAATGTGGGGTTAATTGTCATCTTGGGTTGGTGGTAAATTGTTTTGTTTGAAGATCCTATTTGGTTAAATTGAGTCTTGTGTGAACATAGTAGTATGGGTAGTAACTGTGGAAAAGATTTTATAATGAGTTGGAAGGATTTACAATGATTAACTTGATAATATATTATTTAGTAAGTTAATTGGTTAAGTATTGGATATTGATGATAATCAACGCCCGACTTAGTTATGTGATAACTTATGTATAAGTTTCATGTGCGTGAAATGGATATTGATGATAAGGTTAGTGAGTGTGCTAAGAAATTAATAATGAAATTATAATCTTCTGTGAATAACCAAGGTAATAGGGTAATAGGTAATATGGAGAAGTATTAATTTTCAGTGGCATAGCTATGTGGTGGTGAAAATATTGTATATACAAGTAAAATGATACATGAAATAATTAAATAACGTATTTTGGCATCCTTAATATAACAAGCTGTTATAGTCCAGTGGTTTCACCTCCTTGGAATGAGGAAGTGTTTGTGTGTTCGAATCTCACTAGTTCTACTTTTTTAAAAGATCTTTTGTTGTGCTATTTGTGGACACTCATTATGAAATTCCTAGCTCCGACACTATTAACTGCAATATAATAATGTTACATAATTGTATTATTGTTCTTGTTGATTTTGTAATGTTTTATATGGAACTAATCCAGATCGACATGTGATGTTTATCAATATGTGTGGTGTACTGATACTACTCTTGCTAATACCTCTTGTTGGTGGGTTTGTTTCAAGTTGTTTAAAGTGTGGGATGATGGTTAGTCATCATCAATTTTTATCTACTCATTCTCAAGTGGAAGCTGTTTCGGTTTCGGTCTCTATCTGTACTATGTTAGAAGCTCTTATACCCAGGGGCGGATCTAGGAAGGCCTAAGGGGTTTGAATCTTCTTTCCAACGCCACAAATTTTGCAATAATCCGAGTTTTGAGTAAAAATTTATGATCATTTTAGTAACCTGATACAGTGCAGTGAAGAATTAGCCGGCAGGAAAACATTAAAAAGGATCTTTTGTCTTTTTGCCTCTAAGAAAACCCTAACGAATTTCTTAACTAATTAAAGACCTAAAAGAATCAGATTTTCATATCTTAATCCATCATTCTCTTTCCTCTCAAACCCTAAGGAAAAATCAAAATAGAAGACTTCATTCAAGATTCTTTCAATCTATTTCAAGATTCTTCTTCAAGGTAAGTCTTTCTCCAAGAATTTCATTTTTTCCAACTCAAATTCCTCCATACAATTATGAATCACTAATGAAAATCATAATTCTTGGCCATAGAGATTTCAAGAAACTAATTTAAGAATCTCAAGAAAGGTTTTCTTGATTGTTTATCTTCAAGCAGGGTTTCAAAGCTTATAATCAAGTTCTTATTCAAGATTCTTCAAGAATCTTGTTCTTACAAGTATGTACGGATATCATAGTATTGGAACTAGTTCGTCCTCACACCCTACATCTACTTTCAGATGAGTAAAAGAGTAATCTAGGATTCTATCTCTAGATTTGAGTATTCTTGAGATGAATTGATTTTGAGTTCTTGAGTTTCGGATTTTCTTTGAAATTCTATACCTGATTATTGAATTGTTATATGTTATGCATTAAGATTCTTGAGTTGATTTATTCATGTCTATATTTCAACATGAACCCTGTGAATTGAGCATTTTTTAGATGAGTAGTATCATTGAGTTCTGAGTTCTTGAGTTCTGAGTATTGAGTTTCCATATTGTTACTAAGATTCCTGAATTGAGTCGTTCATGTCCATAATTCTGCATGATCCCTATGAATTGAGTTATAAATCTTAAGAAACTTTTTAAAGCCAACACTTGAGTTTTAAATTGAGTTTTTGAAGAAGTAAAGATGAGTTTTGCGAAAGAGTTTCTAAAACATGATTAGAATGATAATTGAGTATGTCATCAATGTATAAGCAGTATAGTATCTAGTTATGCCATCAATGTTTATGTAGTATGACTTTCTGAGTCATCAATGATTATATCACAATATGATTTTGATGTATTTTTTAGAAAGAGTTTTCAAGTATGAATTGAGTAAGAGTATAAAAGAAATTTTTACGTTGATAAAAGAGAAACTTTGATTTCTAAATGAGTTATGAGTTCAAAGATATTTCAAGAGTAGTTACCTCTTTTGAGAGGATAGTTTGAACAATTATCTCATATCAGAGGAAGAATATGTTTTTAAACATCGAACATGAGTATATATTATTGGGATTAGTATTGAGCACAGATATGGGGATGAGTTCAGACAACTTACATTCCTCATAAACCATGTATGCCAACATGGGTACATGATCATACTTTTTAGATTAATCCTAAGTGCCTTCGAGCAGAGCTTAGTGGATCCACTTAGTTAAGGTGTTTTATACCCCGCAAGGTATAGGATAGTTTTGGCAGAGTGGGCGAGACGATGTATCATTACGTAACTCATAGTGATGATTATCGGTTAGAGAATCTCCCAAATAGAGTTAAAAGTGTATTTTTATTATATCACTTAATATGTTGAGTTCTGAGATGAGTAAGTATTTTTTAAAGTTTGAATGATTTTACTTCTTTATTATGTTGAGTATATATTTATATCTACAGTAGTCGTTTCATTCAGTTAATTGTTATTCATGTTTATGTATGCTTGAGTTAGTCTTCCGTTTGTAGTAAGCTAGGATGAGGGTTCACTTGGAGACCATCAATGGTTCTCGAGTGTCGGCCACGTCTAGGGTGTAGGTTCGGATCGTGATAAAAATAATGATAAATTTTGTTAGCCACATAGGATCTATAGTTAAATTTAACAATTTCATTCTAACAAATTTATTAGATGTAGGATAAAAGACAAAAATAAATTTTTCGTTATACATCAAAAATCATTTCAATCAAGTTAATATATCAAGGGAAAAAACGAAAAAAATATTTTTGATCCTCAAAGTTATTGTCGTATTGCATATGTAGTCCTTGTGTTATATGACTTGCCACATTTGACCTGCAATTAATTAAAATTTATTATTTTAATCCCTAAAGCTAATGTATGTTGAAAAAAAAATTAATTAAGAACATAGAGTATATCATATTGTGATTTGTTAAATAGACGTGTGTGTAAATTGATTATTTCAACCTTTGACGGTTAAATATGAGTCAATGATGAATGCACAATCAACTGTGTAGCAAATGACAAATTTAGGAGGCATTAACACCAAGTAATTGAGTAATATATTATCCTAATGAAGATGTAAGATATATTAGAAGTAGAAAATAGGTAAAAGTAAGTACCAATTTTTTTTTATAGCAAACTACATGTTCGTTCCTAAAAGAAGATAATAATTGGGTGTCAATATAAGTAGAAGATATTCAAGAATAAATATATATGTTGCTTTAGATAATAATTCTCAAATATATTAATTTTAGGAATCAAAATATCATATTTAATGAGAAAAGACATAAAGTGACACATGAAGTTGTTCCGAATTTTCAAAAAGATATATTAACTATGCGGACGTCCTATTACCCCACAAAAGTATTAAATATCATTGTAAAGAGACCATTTTGAACCATTTTCTCCCTGTGTTTGCATTCACGTAGATGATGCACGTGGATGTCATTTTTTTTCTTCCAAAAAGGATTAAAAAGCGCCACGCGACATTTCCTTCTTTATTATTTAATCTTTAAATACTCCATCTTGCTCAATTCTTTCAAAAAGATCTCATGGTTGAAGGTTTAAACTTAAAAAAAAATCATTTTCTTTCTTGAATGAAATGAACCCAAAAAGATTAGAACTTTCTAACTTCTTGTTAATTTCCAGTCGCCAAGGTTTATTTTCTTCTAATTTCTTTAAAAATTGAGAAATCAAGTTATCTTTTGCAATTATATTTTGAGGAAAAACATTCTTATAATGTCAAATACAAATCTTGAATCGTAATGACGAGAATAATTCAATGTTGTGTGTGATGTCATGCAAACATGAAGACTTACTTTCGACACAAATTTAATGGTCAAAGCAAAAAATTCTTATGTTTTTTCTCATTTTTTAAAAGCTTCTAGTATTTATAAAAATTTAGTTCCATGAGATGAGTGAGTCTAGAGAATTATTTCATTATGAAAAAGCGCCACAAATTAAATCCTACCCATATTCCAACCCGCAGAACTTAAAGAAGCTCAACTCTTCACAACAATGGCGGCAAAAATGGACGATTCCAAAAGTGAAAGCTTGCTTCAACATCCGGAGGTGAATCAACTCTTAAGAAATTGAAATAATCAATTCAAAAGGTTCTGAAGAAACCCATAAATTGAAAGCAGCGAGAGTGTCCTTTACCGATAAAGATATTCCAATATTTCAGCTTTGGATCTACACTTTATTGATATTTAAATTAATTCATTAAAAGGGGGTGTGCATCACTCTCCTATTAGAATTCTTGGGTTGGTAAGAAAATGGGTCAAAATGGTCTCTTTATATTTAATACTTTTGTGGGTTAATAAGATGTTTGCATAATTAATGTGTTTTTTTAAAAATTTGCAACAACTTCAATGATGACATTATATTTTTTTCTATTTTAATTAATTAAAAATCAAATATGCTAACTCAAATAACTTGGAGACCATATATCAAAGATTAAAATTAATATTTTTATTAAACATTACGAATAATTTTAATGGACCAAAATATATTAACAACTAAAATAAACCCTTTTTTGTCATTCCAAGTTCATACTCAGCTGTAATCATCCAGATCCAAAATTCATATAGATAGAGTTACTGAAATCCCCTCAACACAACAATCTTGAGTGAACAATGGAGAAAAACTACGATCAATTCAAAGGACAATCTCGTCTTCCCAAATTTGCTGTTCCAAAGAGGTACGATTTGAAGTTGAAACCCGACCTTGTCACCTGTAAGTTCGCCGGCACCGTTGACATCTCCCTTGATGTTGTCTCTCCCACCAAATTCATTGTTCTCAATGCTGCTGAACTCTCTGTTGACCCCAAAACTGTTCATTTTAAATCTTCAAACAAGGTGTTTTTTCTCGAAGATTGACCCTCTTTTCAACAAGTTAGAGAAAGTAGTTTGATTAAAAAAAAATTAATTGAACTTGTTGTGTAGGTATTTGAGGCATTGGAAGTGGGGTTGATTGAAGAGGATGAGATATTGGTGGTGGAGTTTGGAGAAAGTTTGCCAGTTGGTCTTGGAGTTTTCAGTGTGGCTTTTGAAGGAACTCTTAATGACAGGATGAAAGGGTTTTACAGGAGGTATTAAGTTTTGAGAGAATTGGTTTTTGTACTGTTGTAGTGGTTGACTGTTTATTTTATTTTCCCGAGTATATATGGTTGTTGATTGTTCATGATTTTTCCATCATAGAATTCAGGATTATCTTGTTTATGCTTTTGGAAGACCCCAATAATCTTCTTTGAACTTCACAAAACATGTTCATTTTGGTGTTATCTTTTATATTTACCTAGAATCTATATCTGCTTGTTATAATATATTAGGCTGATAATTGATTAATTCAAGTATCATTGGAAAGGTAATACCTACTTCCATAAGCTCTGTCTGGAAGGTACCTTAGCAAGTCGGTTGAGATTACTCTGTTGTGGCCTAACTGTATTAGTTCTATGATGTATCCTGTTGATTAGGAAGCTAGTACATCAATTCTACATTTTCCTTCCCTGTCAATTGGTAGTAGTCCTTTAGTGATCTTTGTTTGACAGAAAAACAAGAGAGGATAATGTTGCAGTTCTGTTTTCAGTATACTTCATTATGATTGTGCTATCTATAGATCACTTAACGGTCTTAATTGGCTCCTTGCAGTACCTACAAGCATAATGGGGAGAAACGGAATATGGCTGTTACTCAATTTGAACCAGCTGATGCCAGACGTTGCTTTCCATGCTGGGATGAACCTGCTTGTAAGGTATTGTCAGCATATGGCCATCTTTGGTGTTTCCACCTGTGCACTTTTCTCTTTGTTTATCTACTCTGTAATGTTAAATTGCTATTGACGGCAGCTGTTTGTTATATATTTATCATACATGAACTATTAGTGTGACAAAACACACATGAACTTGGTCTAATCTTCTTTTCTTTTATTAATCTTTGTCAAGTATTTTATTCTGTTCCTTACAGAATTTGGTTCTTCTAGTTCTATTAGGAACTCAAGTTTTATTTTTCCTTTGTCTTACTTGATATGAACTATCCAGGCCACCTTTAAAATTACTCTTGAAGTACCATCAGAGCTGGTAGCTCTCTCTAACATGCCGGTTGAAGAAGAAAAAGTGACGGGGAATCTTAAAACAGTTCATTATCAAGAGTCTCCAATCATGTCTACATACTTGGTAGCAATTGTGGTTGGCTTATTCGACTATGTTGAAGATCATACATCTGATGGTACATATTCTGGCATTAGTGAATATGTCTTGGACCATTTTTCGTTGGTAAATTAACATTGCTTTGTGCAGGAATTCCTGTTCGAGTATACTGTCAGGTAGGCAAGGCAAATCAAGGAAACTTTGCATTGCATGTTGCTGTCAAAACGCTGCCCCTCTTCAAAGAGTATGCATCACTTTGATTAAATATGCTTTTGTCATTTCATTTATTGAAAAATACTAATGAAGAAGAGGGATCACAGAGGGTAAAACTTGGAAGTTTTTCCCTGAAGTAAAGTTTCTAGATTTTTGTATTGATAATGTACCATTATTCCAGTTTAAGTTTCTTTTTGGTTTGGCAAGGGTATTTTTCTTGGGGGGGGGGGGGTGGGTTCTAAACAACTGCTTGAACTGTATTCTAATTTGTGGAATAAAATACTCACAGGTACTTTGCTGCACCATATTCACTACCCAAATTGGACATGATTGCGATTCCTGATTTTGCTGCAGGCGCAATGGAAAATTATGGTCTAGTTACATACCGAGAAACAGCATTGCTTTATGATGATAAGCATTCTGCCGCTGCTAACAAGCAGAGGGTAATCTGTATTTTTTGGAAGTTGGCACGTGGTATTAAACCGACTGATTCTATCTTTGGATGTGTTGAATAAAATTTTGGTTTTCTTCAGGTTGCAACTGTGGTGGCTCATGAGCTTGCTCATCAGTGGTTTGGCAATCTTGTAACAATGGAATGGTGGACACATCTATGGCTGAATGAGGGGTTTGCAACATGGGTATGCTGCTTTTCTTAGAAGTATATGCTTTTGTTCGTTGACTTGACTGAGTCGTTAAGCTGTTCATTGTAATTTTTCTCTGGTTGGCATTCAGGTAAGTTATTTGGCGACTGACAGCTTGTTCCCAGGATGGAAAATTTGGACTCAGTTTCTTGAAGAGGCCACTGAGGGACTTCGACTAGATGGGCTCGCAGAATCCCACCCGATTGAGGTATGGAGCAATTTCCGGTCTGATTCTTGTATTGTGCTAAAGACTAATGCAAAATTCAATTTTGTGTTTTTTCTCCAATTATGGACATCTACTAGTTGTGCTACCCTTAGAGTCAATACAAATCTTATTTTGTCTTACCAGGTTGACATCAATCATGCCGGAGAAATTGACGAAATTTTTGATGCAATTAGTTATAGAAAAGGTGCATCTGTCATTCGGATGCTACAGAGCTATCTTGGACCTGAAAGTTTCCAGGTTTTTCTTCCCATTATTTACTACATTTACATTTTTTTTTTATTGTCTTCATTCCAATTCCTTTTTGCTATATTTTTCTCCCCCATTCTGTTGTGCTATTATTGAGATATACTAGTTACCTGGTTCGATGAGAAAAGATATACAGTTACCTCTCCAAACACTTGTATATCAGAAGTTGGAGATGGAAAGTGGGGCGGTGGAATTAGAAGAAGAACTATATCATTCAGTGCAACGACCCTTTTTAATATCTCAACTTTCCTTACCAGTGACTCATTGTCAAGTATTATTTGTAGTAAATTTTGACAGGCTTATCTACCAAGTTACACTGAAACTTTGCTCACCTTTAATTATTAATCCACCCCATTTATGTGAAGATGTTTGATTTGATATGTAGTTTAAGATTTTAGAAGACGTTGACATGGAAGCCATATGTGTATATATATATATATATATATGTGTATATCTTCTTAAGTGATGCTATGATAGGTGGTGAGAGTTCCACATGTTATTTTCATTTTCTCTCAAGTCTCTCCTCCTTATAAAGGATTGAACTTTTATATGTGGTCCTAACAAGTTATGTCATTAGGAGTGAAATGAGATGCGAAGATTACATAATTTCCAAAATGAGTAAGGTGTCATCTTTTTTTGACAATGCGTCACATAAAATGAGACAGAGAGAGTATTATATATAAGTTCTTCTTGAATGATTGTGATCCTTACTGTGGGGATTAACTGCTATTCTTGTAATGAAATCACATTAGTCTAGATTTTGGGATGAAAGGATACTCGTGTCTTCCAACATTAATTGCCTAGTAAGAAAATTTAAAATATTTGACTTTCCAAATTCAATAGGTTTGCTAATCCCATTAAAGTAGTCCAGAGCGGCCAACACACTAATGGGGTTCTTCTCTTGAATGTAGTGACTTAAAGCTATACCAAATTGAAGTATTCTTTAATTAGATTTCGTAGTGAGCGTCCGTGAGTCTCCTTAGTAAATTGTGTCCATGCCAGTAGTAGATTGCACTGATTTTGAACCGTCCCCTAATTTTGTGTTGGGCTTTATAATGTGATGACAAGCATACCAGAAATCTTGTAATGGGGATCATGATGATATATTGGGTACTGCTGTTGACCATCATTCTTAAAGCAGCAGCCATTAATTTGTCAAAAGAGAAACCTCGCTATCATCTTATATACCATCCATCATAAAATATATGTTCTAAATTTTCTTTCCAGAATACCATGTAGATTTTTGCTTGTATGGGACTAATGACTTAGTCTCTTGTAATGTTTCATTAAACCAGAGGGCACTTGCTTCATACATAAAAAGATATGCTTGCTCAAATGCAAAGACAGAGGATTTATGGTCTGTCCTTGAGGAGGAGTCTGGTGAACCTGTGAACAAGTTGATGAACTCCTGGACAAAGCAACAAGGTTACCCAGTTGTCTCTGTCAAAATAAATGACCAAAAGCTGGAGTGCGAGCAGGTTATCTTGTTTCTAACTTATGAATTCGGTTTCTTTACCACTCAGTCTAATGCAGATTTCCACTACCCAACTCTAGTTTTCTCCATACTATGAACTCTTTAAGACTCCTTTTGGGCTTGATAATACTTGTACTTCTATGCAACAGACACAATTTTTACTGAGTGGTTCTCATGGTGATGGGCAATGGATAGTTCCGTTAACACTCTGTTGTGGATCTTATGAAGCTCGTAAAAGCTTCTTAATGCAAGAAAAGTCAGAAGCCCTTGATGTGAAGGACTTATTAGGCTCTTCTTCATCTAAAGGAAATCCCTGGATAAAAGTTAATGTGGAGCAGACAGGTTTTTATAGAGTCAAATATGATGATGAGCTGTCAGCTAGACTCAGATATGCCATAGAGAGCAAGGTCTTGTCAACAAATGATAAATACGGTAATTACTGCTTTTTTTAACTTTATTTTTATTTAATAGTTAAAATCGACTGCTGATTGGATTGTATTTTCCTGAACAGGCATTTTGGATGATTCATATGCCTTATCTATGGCATGTCATCAGTCTTTGTCATCTTTTCTTGCCCTGATGGCTTCTTTCAGGGAGGAGCTCGACTACACTGTTCTGTCAAATCTGATAAGCGTAATTGACTACTTCACAGACCTCTTTTAAGTACTAGTGTTGTTAGTCCAAAATTAACTGTTTTCCATTCTTCATGCAGATAAGTTACAAAGTTTCAAGAATTGTAGCTGAGGCTGTTCCTGACTTGCAAAATCACATAAAGTTGTTTTTCATCAATCTCTTCCAGTTTTCTGCAGAGTATGTTACTTCTTTTTTGAAAGTACAAAGCATCTTACTTTATCTTTGTATTTTTGGTCGTTTTCATCCAAAGATGCGCTCATGTGAATTCCACATAAAAGTTCCAAGGGGAGAAGAGTTGGGCCCTGGGGGTGGTGGAAGCAGTTCAGAAAGAGAAAGGCACATAGTTGGAGTGATGTCTACCAGTGTTATAAACATAGATAGATGACCTTCTAATAGAAAAAGCTATTGGATATAGCAGAGAGCAACAGAAATCATAACCAGATTTTGCCTGCTCTGGCTTTCTCGACATTTATGGGTCAACCTATGACAAGAAAATCAATTTCTATTCTCTGAGGCTAGTTCATGCAAATAAAGATTTATAACTTCTTGCATCTTGTTATCTTTTGTCTAGTAGCTCTACTGCTAAATTAGGAGGACTTGAGAGCTGTTAATAAGCACTGAAATGAATTTAGAGATATAGTGTAGTTCTAACTAGACATCTTTGCTGACTTATCCTTAAAAATAAAAGAAAAAGGATATCTTCTGCCAATTATGTCTTTAGAAAAGAATGAATCGGTAATGGTATTTTACAAATTGGGCATGTTTACTTTTTATTCATCACCGATTGAAGAATTATGAGAGAAGAAAAGTTGTCCATGAAGCTGAAAGAGAGGGATTTTAGTCTTGGTCTCCTGGTTGACCATTAAGCTCATATTTCCAGTTTGGCAACAAAAGGTTTACTTCTAATTGGACTTCCCTTTTATCGACAGGAGACTTGGTTGGGATCCTAAAGAAGGGGAAAGCCACCTAGATGCCATGTTGAGAGGGGAACTTCTGAATGCTATGGCTGCCTTTGGACATGATGAAACAATAAATGAAGCAATCAGGCGCTTCCACATATTTTTGGATGACAGAAACACAGCTGTTCTTCCTCCTGACTTGAGAAAGGTTACAACACTTGTATAACAATATTTATTTCTTCTTTACCTTCCACAGATTGTGATCACTGATCCCTCCTTCCATCTGCAGGCTGTT
This sequence comes from Solanum bulbocastanum, assembly GCA_037074985.1. NCBI lineage: Eukaryota > Viridiplantae > Streptophyta > Magnoliopsida > Solanales > Solanaceae > Solanum > Solanum bulbocastanum. Next base: position 35,193,944 of record CM073604.1, read on the forward strand.
TATGTAGGTGTGATGCAAAGGGTGAATAAATCAGATAGATCAGGGTTTGAAGCTCTCTTAAGAATTTACAGAGAGACTGACCTCAGCCAGGAAAAGACACGAATTTTAGGTGAAGTTATCTATCAATTCATGCCAAGTGTGTAATTAAATGTTTTGGTTATCAGGTGATGGGTATGCTAAACCAATAAGTGCATTTTCTTGTTCTATAGGTGCATTGGCATCTTGCAGGGACCCCGAGATTATACTTGAAGTCCTCAACTTTTTGCTATGTTCTGAGGTATTCAAGATTTTTGGGGAGCACTAGGTTATTTCTCTAGGGAGAGAGCTCATGTATTATTATATTTTTGACAAAATGTTTTGAGAGTATTCTATTGACTTGGAAATTTCAGGTACGGAGCCAAGATTGTGTTTTCGGTCTTGCAGTTAGCTTTGAAGGCCGTGAAACTGCTTGGAAATGGTTAAAAGTGAGTACTCCTTTTCCATGAAATATTGCATTGCTCGAATTATTTCTTGAATTACCATTTTCAAATAAGATACCTTGTTTTGTATGGAATTGTAACTTGTAAATACATAGCTTAGAAAAAAAGATATCTTGGTCCCAATTTATGTGGCACACTTTCCTTTTGTCTGTCCCAAAAAGAATGCACCTTTCTATCATTGGAAACAACTTAACTCTAAAATTTCCCTTTTACCTTTGATGACATTATTTATGGCTACACAAATATCTAAGATTTGTTTTAAACAACAAATTTTAGAAGTCATCCTTTCTTTCTCAAACTTTGCATCAAGTCAAACGGTGCCACATAAATTGGGACGGAGGAGTATTAAACTGTTACAAAGGTGTAGGCTGTAAGAGTGAGGAATTCACATTAATACAAATTGCAATTATCTCATTTGGAGGAAGTGCAACATGTTCTTATAGAATTATTAGCACAAAATGCTGCATTTCATGACTTGTAATTATTCAGGAATATGCAACAAGACATACATGCTTGATTCTTTTTTTCCTAATAAATTGTTTGAATGCAGGAAAAGTGGGATCATATCCACAAGACTTTTGGCTCTGGATTTCTATTGACCCGCTTCATCAGTGCAACAGTGTCACCGGTTTGTTTCTGCTCCCTTGCCATCTTTCTTAAGCATTTGCATGCAGTTGCTTACTATTGTAGGACAATCTTTTTTTTTTTTTTGAACTTAGTAACTTGGTATTATATCACAACCAGTACATGGGTTGTACTGAACCTTGTATACTTGTAGGACAACTTTTTTTCAAAATTAGTATCTATTGCCTTCTGCCTTGTAATGAAATGACAAGAATGGCAAGAAAATTTATGAGTTACTACTCCATTACATATTGTCTTTGATCTTTTGGCTTAATCTTTCTTTTCTTCAGTTCTCGTCCTATGAGAAGGCAAAAGAAGTTGAAGAGTTCTTTGCTAGCCGTACCAAGCCGTACATTGCAAGGACGTTGAAGCAGAGCATCGAGAGGGTTCACATTAATGCTAACTGGGTTCAGAGCATTCAAAAAGAGAAGAATCTCTCCGAGGCAGTGACAGAGCTAGCATACAGGAAATACTGAAGTTTTTTTTTTTTTTTTTGAACTTAATGCCCTCTTTTGAGTCTCTACTTTTTCGTGAATGTTAATCATGGTACTTTCTAAACTTGTCTTAGAAAAAACGAAAAAAGAGGGAGGACTCTGATATCTGCTGTTCATCAAACTATAGGCAATAGGTTACATATTTGATAAATCACGATGGTTGATATTGAACCGTTTTTCTTCCTGTGCTCCAGATGAGCAACCAGAAATGGAGATATCTCTTAATTAAATAGATGTGCATTTCTGTTAGGAACACAAATTAACTGCCTTCATACGTGACTGTCACCGTTTAGATGCAATATTAATTACTCTGGATTGGTTAGCTAGCATGTTTAGGCAGTGTCAGTTGCCAAGTCGCCTTTCCAATCTCCCTTTCGTGGCTTGAGAATTTCTTGTCCTACATCTTGTTTCTTGATGTATGTAATGTATTTTAGTTTGACAATGATATGGTAATTCTTCTAAAAATATATGTTGTTGCATTAGTTGGTAGCCACAGGAAGTGTAATGTTAGGCAGATCCAATTGAATGATCTGATGAAGTGCTCCACCTAATTTGCACTAGAGAGTCAAATAATCAGAGGCAAAAAGAGGCAATTCATTTAGGCCACTTTGAATCATGGACACTAGTATGAATGAAAGCTCCTCCACAACCACCATCCTCACTCCTAATGGGATTAGCTCGCTATTGAATATTGACCCACAACCAACTTAGTGTCATCCTCTTATCTAGCTTCTTTATCATATGTATGAAATGGACAATTGAGTCAACTTATCCTGTCTATACACATAAATCCATATAAAGTACAAGAAGAAGCATCTTTTGCATACAATTCAGAAGAGGTCTCTCTATTTGTCTCGTTACTGTTTCCAACAACAACATTAAAAGTAATACTGAGGCAAATAACCTCACAGAGCCGCCTTAACTCGGAGGATATAATGTATGTTTCCTACTTCAAACAGCTAAAGGAAGAAAACTACATACAGAGAATGGAACAAGTACTACAATACATACAGTAAGCTACTCTAATGAAAACCTTAGTCCCGCAGTCCCCTGCTAAAAATTAAAAGGGCTGGCTATATCGAATCATATGAAGTCTTCATCAATATTGTGAACCTATAAATGGAAACAGCTGATTGAGAGATCAGTTATGTTAGGTTTTGCTCTTAAACTTTCTTTGGGCTTTCAAGTCCACAACAATCACTGTTATGTTGTCCTTGCTGCCCTTTTGAAGAGCTCGATTTGACAAACATTCTGCTGCTGCCTGTGCTGCTGGATCAATTCCTTGGCCCCTTTCTGAAGGAAGCATTACACCATTCTTTTTATGCCAGAGGAGTATGCGCTTGCGAGCCAAATCACAGACCTCTTCGTTTGTCATAACATCCCATAAACCATCACTTGCAAGGATAAGGCATTCGTCGTCCTTGGTTCGAGGTATGAACATTACTTCTGGATCAGGAATTATCCAGGGCTTCAAGTATCTATCTCCTGCAACCAAGAATTAAATAAATTGTAAAAAAGGGAATAGATGAAAGACTTGCATACCAACAAAAACAAGGAGAGGCATTTAGCAGGATTGGAGAAAATGGGTCATGCATATGGACATCTAATGCGTCAAATTGTAGTCCCAAACAAAGTCCATACACTTGAAAAATTCCTCAGGGCACCACCATCGCTAAGTTATTTGCTAAATGGCGATTCTCATGTCAAAATTTAAAAAAGAAAAAGAGTGGTGGTTTGAATACACACTATACTCTTCTGGCGAGCTCACTGAATAATCCTTCCACAGTTGTCAAACAATTTGCATCAAGACGGAGATGTTCAGTCACCAGCATGCACATGCCTGCACAACTGGGCGACAGAAGTTGGGGCATACATGCTAAATGAACTCATATACAGCAACTTAAATTACTTAACGTCACTTTAGCCATATTTTCCAAGATGACATTAGAAATGCTATATGATTAACACCAACTACCATCTTATAGGCACTAGAATATCCCTTAAATTTACAGACCCCTGCATGTTCGACATGTGTCAATGCACATGTCTCGAAGCAAAGCCAGCCTTCAGCACAGATTAACAATTTGTTGGTCATTTATGCAATGCTGGATTGAAGATAGAATGAGAAAAAGAACATTCCAACATTTCAAGTTACATATCAGATGGCAAGGGCACACTTGGTCACAGTTATATAAAGAATTGCACAACAGAAGTGACAAAATGAGCTCCCTTCTCATCACAAAGCAATCATTGAGCAATATGAAATGAAAAAGGTACAAATCATCATCAAAGGAGCACCTCCCCAGGACCAGGATACAGAAGGTTACCAGGCTTTCTTGTTTTGTTTTAACTTACAATTTCAAGGAAGTTGAAGGTCATAACACTCAAGAGTCGCACTAACCAGGAACAGACAAGTGATGATCAGAAAACAAATGAGGACCTGAAGATTCACATGCATCTTTTGTTTTATTTTTAATTATAATTTTTAGAAAGTTGAAGGTCATAACCTAAGGGGTCCTTTGGTTGGGAACAAGTTATCCCAGGATTATCCTAGGGTTAGCTATCTTGGGATAACTTATCCCACCATGTATCTGGGATAACTTATCCCATCACTATGATATAAATGGTGGGATAAGTTATCCCAAACATGGCAACCAAACATGATACAAAAAATTTTGTCCCATCATTATTTTCTTATCCCATCACTATTTATTTTTATCCCTCACACCAAACGACCCCTAACAGTTACACTAGCCAGGGTCAGACAAAGGATGATCAGAAAACAAAGAAGGTGCCAAATATTTCCATGCATCTTTTGTATTGATTTTAGTATTATTACTTACAATCTTCAGCAAGTGGAAGGTCATAGTTCGACAGTTGAACCAACCAAGTGATTATTAGAAAAAAAAGAAGGCTCAAATTGAAGATCATTAATCAGAGTGTGTGCCTTTGTGGCCACAATTAGTGCTGGAAAAATGGAAAAAATACCAAGTATCCGTCTAACCCAGCCAGTCAAAAATGAAAATTGGATAATTGGTTCATTTAAATCAGGTCAAATATGGATCAACCCATGTAAAAGTGGGGTTCAAGCTATCAAAGCTCTTCTCTTTCAAGCATTAGCATCCAAGTCTTGTCCCCCTCCCCCCAAACAATCTATTGTCTCTAGATGACCATATTATCCGACATTCCATTATGGTACTTTGTTTTCAAATTGGAATACTCTCACGATAAATTTTTGAAGTATTTCTGATATTAAAGGATTGTTGACTAGTTTGATCTTTTTCCCCTTCAAATATTTTTCCGGAGGACATTAATTCGCAAAGAAAGATGACCATTATCCAAGTAAATTTTAGGTTGATCAAGCACAAAGCCGATATCTTCTAAGAATTAATAAAGATTCATAATTGATTACAACAACAAAAAAGAAAAGCTTCATAACCCAAATTAGTCAACCTCCATTGCAGTACAAATTGTTTAATTATAGTAAATGGAAAACTAATTAGAATTCTAATTAGTCTTCCTTTTTGAAATACAAAATCTCAGTCCAAATGCCATCTGGGGTTTTAAAATTAGGAAGAATCTAAAGTTAGGATCTGTTTCAAATTATTAAAATGCTACATAATATCATCCCTTTAGTTAAGCAAAATGAGTTATTAATTCATGTTTGTTCCTTTTTGGTGGCGTTTGGTCGAAAACCTGACACCAAAAATCAAGTTACCAGAAAGGGAAAAAAAAGTCTATTAAATCTTATTTGTTTGCGCTGTTTACCAAAAACAAAGGTTTACAATTTCAGTGCTTGCCAAATAATTTGTTTCTGTTTTAGCATCTTACCAGATAAGGGAATTATAAATGGATAGGAAATACGTATTATCTGTCACTACCCATTTTTATCCATAATAAATATGGGCAGATTGGATGTGTTATCTATTGTTGTCTAACCTATTTTCAACCCGCCAGTATTCGGTCCAACCTGCCCATTTTGCAAGCACTAGCCACTGATGGAAAGGCACAACAATTCTTACTTTGTTTCATGGAGATAATATAAAAGGAGAGATTGGTTTAATGTCTAGTAAAAGCAATATTTATTCCTCATCATATGCTAACCTCCTACCTCCTATACTCGTTTTTTGAAAATGGTAATTGTTTCTATTTATGTAAAACAGTACATAGGTTGTACTGAAACCCTTATTTACATAAGGAAACTCTACTAATACCGACCTATCCCTATAATGAGTCTAAGACATCAATGATAGAGACGGTATCGTTAGAGTAAATTTGATTACACCAAAAACACACAGTCAAAATGCAATTCAATTTAACTTGTTGCATACTACTCTCCCTATTCTCAAAAACTCTAAAGTTCCTCTCTTTCCATATTGTCCACCAAATAGTGGCAGGGACAATTCTCCAGTTACTTCTGTTTTTTTGCTTGTGTCCCTGCTTCTTCCCAGCTAAATAGAGCCTCTGAAATTCTCCCAGGCATGGACCAGGAGATACTTTTAAGTATCAGGAACAAATTTCACAACTGGCCAGTGACTTCGCATTGGATAAACAAATGATTGACTGTTTCTGCAGTTTTCCCACAGAAAAAACATCTAGAGCAAAGTGTAATTCCCCTCTTCATTAAATTCTCCTGTGTCAATAATACTGCTTCTTTAGCCAATAACCACACAAAGCAAGACACCTTGTAGGGGATCTTGGCTTTCCATATATGTCTCCAGGGCTACTTGAGTAGCTGCAGATTTTGATGGTTCAACTTCTTGTACACTGCACCAACTTTAAAAATCCCTTTACTGTTTCCCAACCACTGCAATCTGTCTCGCCCCATTTCCAGACCACTAAATTGATCAATGCTTCTAAAAAATTCTGTTACTCTTGGAATTTCTCATTCATTGAAGTGTCTTCTAAATACAAAATTCCACCCTTGAGGAGTCCATACGTTAGCTATAGTACTTTGTTGCTGAAGAACTAAATTGCGGATGTCAGGGAAGACAGTCTCCATATTTCCTTCTGCATGCCAATCATCCTTCCAAAACCTAGTTTTTATGCCATCTACCACTTTGATTTTGGTGTTAGGTTTGAATTCATTCCAAAGTTCTCGAATGGATTTCCATAAGCTAACACCATAAGGGGTGGTAACCTCCTTTGTCATCCAACTATCATTCTCTTCATATTTTGCCTTTATGACGGAGCCCCACAGATTTTGATTATCATTTGAGTACTTCTAAAGCCACTTCATCCTTCAAAGCTTTACTCTGGTTCTTCATGTTCTTAATCCCAGTCCCCCAACTCTCTTTTCAGGGATCACAGTTTTTCATTTGACTGAGTGATATCCTCTCCTTTCCTTGTTCCCTTGCCATAAAATTTTTCTCCTGATGCTATCCAACCTATTGATGATTCCCGGTGGGATAGGAAATAATGACATCATATATGTTGGAAGTGCATCAAACACAAAATTAATCAAAGTTAGTCTTCCCCCTAGTGAAAGGTATTGAGACTTCCACCTTGCTAGCCTCTTCTCACACTTCTTAATCATCCCATCCCAGATTTCCATAGAGTTGGATTTTGCCCCCAAAGGCATACCCAAGTATGTGGTTGGGAGGACACCCACTTCACCTCCTAGTATTGACTTCAAAATTTCCATGTTTGGTACTTCATTTACTGGGTACAAGAAGTTTTTCCTCCAGTTAACATGTAGCCCAGACATAGCTTCAAAAATAATCGATTTCCCATTCTTCAACAGAGGTCAAAGTTCTCTGGACCTCCTATACTCTATAACACTTCTTCTGATCTTTAACATGGAATAATTGTTGATAAGGTGAAAATCAGTGTTATCAAAAGTCAAAAGCGCAAAAAAGCTCTAAAGGTCTGTTGGGGTTTTAAGCACAAGTAAAGTGTGGGCTTTAATGAAAAAGGGGCGCTAATAGAAAAATAAAATAATATATATATATATATGTGTGTGTGTGTGTGTGTGTGGGTGGGTGGGTGTGGATGGGTGGGTGGGTGGGTGGGCGTGGGTGTGTTTAGTCCAAGACTACGAAATATAAGTATGAATAACAAATATATAAATAAAGAATTTGAACTTTTTTTACATAAAAGTGTAATACCAATTGTTTAATGTTGCCTCTTCAGGAAATGCTCACTCGCAAGGAAACGTATCTTAGAGCCTTAATGATGACACTGAAGTGCACATTAAGCGTGGCAAATAGCTCAACATGTTTTGAGCCTCACTTCAATACTTAAGCCCGCCTTCTATAACACTGGTGAAATTAGAGTAGAGAAGAGAAGGAACTTCTCAATTTGGTGACTCATGTACAAGAGTCGCTCCTGTCTTTCTCCACTTACAACTTGGTAAGCAACTCTTTTCTACACCTAACAGTTACATACAAAATATTTCACGATATTCTAAGAAATATTATGAGGCACACTCCAAATATTACTATTCAATGAATGTAGATATTGGGGAATACACATTCTAAAACATAATTCCATCAATCAATTTGACATTCAATATGCCCCATATATTGAAGGTGGTGAAAAATAAATTTGTAAATCGAAACTGGAAAGTCATGTGATGCTAGACAATGATGTGGGGCTGACAAGACACTAACTAAACACGTGTTGTTGCACAATGACACGTGTTGATTGGACAGACATGCTGAACAGCAACATTTGCTGACAGATAATGTCGCTAGACAAGAGGCGTGCCGATGAAGGAAAACGTTCCTGGATGGCGATGTGGCACAGACTGGAGAATGACATGTCATTGAACAGTTATGTTCATATTTCAATTGACGTGATACATGCTGCTTAAACAATGGTCAGGAATATGACTAGAAAAGGCAAATAATGCCAGAGCTATCATTGCGAAAATGTAAAAGTCATGAAAAAGTACATACGGTACCCATTGGAATGGTCAACGAAAATTGATAATACAAGTAAAATTATGACAAGAATTTATGAAAAATCTGTAATATTCTCCAACTTATGTCCTATGAATCTAGACACATTCTAAAATGTAACCTCAGTAATCCGTTAGACTTTAACAATTACATTACTCAAAATAATAAGGGAGAAGTAATAAATTACACCCTAAAGTTGCACAAAAAGTCATTATTCTTGTTTGATGTGGAACTAATTACCCCCTATGAGATGACCTAGCAAAGGAAGTGATTCCATTCTCCTACATATGTGTGAGAAGCAAAATAAATATTTAAAAAGAGTTAAATTGTACAAATGGCATTTTCTAATGGGTGATTATTCAATTAATTAAACTTAACTACACTTGATTTAATTTTGTGTGTGCCCTTCTTCCTTTTACTTTTCTTTTCTTTCTCATTTTTCTCTGTATATTGGTTTTAGCCCAGCCATGAAAATCTTCATCAAAGGTTTTGCCGGACATTTTTCCAGTCAATCTCTTTCTTCTGTCTCTAAATCTTCTTCTCACCCCCATGTTTCTTTTAATTTCCAAGAATATTAAAGATGAAGGCTTCAAAATAAACCCAAAAGATTTCTTTCTCATATTGAATACCTTCGATCTCCATTCTAAAGACAACTCATCAAAGAAATAGGAGAAAGAAAGGGAAAGCAAATGGATGATAGGGATCTAAAAACACACATTACTTGTTTGATTCTTCTATTAAAGCTGATTCTTGTCTCTTTTTTATTGTGCTTCAACAAATGTTGGCCGGGAAAAAAATTCCAGGCAAAACCTCCATTTTTTCCAATCAACATCTATTTATCTCATTCATCTCGCTCATTTTAATCTCCTCTCTCAGTATTATTTTGTTGAAACCCACAGGTACCCAAATTTTCTCTTGCAAGTTGTAAGAAGCCTACGCACTTCAGAATTAGTATATGCTTAAGGCTACATCATGAAGCCATTGCTCTACTTCTATATGAGTGTTGCCTTACTTATCTGCCACAGGAATATGGGAAAGAGTAATTGGATACAAACATATTTTCTTTAGCACCTCAGATCTTCTCAAGTGCAGACTTTGGTACCATTTCTAACAACCTGGACATATGAACCTAAGGCCCTACCACTATAGAGTGGATTATTATACCATATCACGGGTCTATATCACATGAGAAGTAAGTCTTGATCGTGATGAAAGTTAGGTATGCTCAGGTTAAACACATAATCAAAATGGATATATTCTAAGAACACCAGCTAGCTGACATATAAAAGCATACTATTCTATAAGGTAACCTATAATAATACCTAGTAGCTCAGTACCTCGTGGAACGGGAAGACGCAGGATGCAAAAGATCATAACATTTTTGCTAAAACCAATAACATGGAGTACACATGGATACAAATGCTAGATAACAAGGTAGATGGGAGAAACATACCAATAGACCTAGACATAGCAAGAACGCCAAAAACCCGATGCCCATTCCACTGTATAACCTTCCCTCCTGCAGCTTCAATTCTTGCATATTCATCTTCTCGGTTTGGCTAATAAAAAAAATATAAACAAAAATTGGCACACAAGGATTAGTCAGTGACATCACATGTAATTAAAGTCATATTAGAACAACTGTTTCACTTACCTTGTGATCCACTGACAATGCCATGGGTTCTTTCCCACGGCACAGGACAGCCCTTGAATCACCACAGTTTGCTACTATTATGTGCGACGAACAAACAACGGCGACAACAGCCGTGGAGCCTACAGTTTCTGGGGCAATAGCCTCACGATTTTCCACCCCTCCAATCTCCTCATCAACCTTGAGAAAACAGTTGGTAAATGCATTTTTCCATTGGTCCTGGCAATTTTGTCTAATACTTTCATCATTGAGATTAGCCATAATGGTTTCCAACTCCTCAGCCAATACAGCATGAATTTGATCCCGGCAGTAATTTGCCACCTGGAAAATAAAAATCCCAATTTGGTTCAAATATATACGTACTGTGGTATCAGTGAGGAGGCATACAAACCTATGAGCTGTAACAGTGTAAGCAAAAAGAGGAAGATACCTGAGAGCCACCATGGCCATCATAAACTCCAAAGAAATGAGCTGTCAAATGACTTAAATACCTAGTCATTCCATCAGGCAAACGATTTCCAACTAGCATCTGTATAGGAATTCTCAAGAACCTAGGAACAGTTGCAAGCGCATCTTCCATTTCTGGTCTCCTTCCACACACAGACGTAAATCCCCAAAGGGGTATATAATCCACTTCAAAAATACTGCGGCCAACTGCTGCATTTAACCCTTTATCTAAAGGTAGCTGAACAACAACTTCAGCTGATTTTGAGCTGGAGCCATCCGTAATCTTCTCATCAAGTTTTTCCCCAATTGCTAGAGGCTTGCTCTCTGTCTCCTGAGCACCTGACTCTACCAGATCTCCAGCCTTAGCTATAAGTTTGACATTGCAAATGTTTTTCTCAGCATCTACCAAATTCTGTCCGTCTACGTCAGGTGCTAGCTCGAAACTTAAAAAATCATCAGCACATAAACTGCTGCAATCACTCACCACAGACAGGGAACATGAACTATCAAAAATTTGATCACCATCTAGTGATAAGATCTCATCATCCTCACTTTCCCTGACAACATCAATCCAGTTCCTTTCATTTTCAGATATCATACCAGTTTCTTCAGGTACAGTAACAGTGAGGTGTTTCTTCTGTGAATCAACAGAATTGCAATCATCATAAACAGAAGATTCTGGATACAAAGTTGTAGCATGGTCAGCCATTGACTTTAGGCTAGTGACATCCATTTGACTTGGGTTGTGAGAGATGATATTACCTAATCTAAATGGCAAAGCAACCGCCAAACACATGTCGTCCATCAAAATCACTATCTTGTAACAACATTACACAGCCTGTCATTGTCCAACTAATAATAATCTTCTCATGACCTTCACCACACCATTTTCCATGCCTAGAAAGATCTAACACATACTCTGATTCACAATTTTGTAGTCAGATCTGGTAAGAAAAAACACCTTTTTGGTTGGAAAATTCACCTAAAAATACCAAAAAAAGTAAGATTTGTCTGTCTGCCAGCACTTTCTTCCCAAAATCCAATGAACTATTGAAAACCCAGATAAAATTTGATAAATGAATCAAAGAAAGGGGAAAAAAGGGGTCTTGGCAAAAAGTGTCAAGAATCACAAGAAAGAAACCCTGAAAAAGATGGTACCCTTTATCATATAAAACTTGAGTACCTTGGATCTGAGGCAACCCAACCAAACCCACCTAAGAAATGCAGTCTTTTTCAAACCATAAATGGGGATGGAAATAGTAGAGGGAGGAATCACTAGCTTATTTTTCAAGAATGGTACTGTTTTGTTCACGGCTTACTTTCCTTCTCATCCATAGAAGAGTAATATAGTTCAATACTTGGAAGAGAATGGAGAAGCATCAACAATGGTAAAATACCAAATAACAAAAATGGGTTGCTTATACAATGTAATGTAACAGTTAAGTGTGATCATTAAAACACTTTCTCATCTTTTTCTTTCTTTTTCTATCTTTTAGCTTGGGTCATGTGGAGCCCTTAATGAAACAACAAATGGACTAGGGGTAAAAAAAAAACAGGAGTAATTAAGATGCTAATCTCTTGTAAAGAAGTTATAAAATGACCCAAAATCATTTCTCTCATAAAAAAAAATAGTTTGAGATTGTTTGTTGGAAGGAAAATATAGAGTGGGAATATATTATTATAATTTTAATACAATAAGAATGTAAGCTTGTTTGCCCACAAAATTTTTTTTAAAAAAAATTATCTAGATACCATGTGTAATAAAAGTTAGTACTTTGTTTATAGAAGATAAGCTAAATAATTATAGTATAATTTGATAAAAAGTTACATGTATTTGATGTTTACAGTAAATTATAAGGCTAAGAATGAGGCTATGTTAGTGATCATGACAGCAAAAACAATTATCTTTAAGGGCTTATATGTTGAATTGGAGGACAAAGATGGGGATAAGAAGTTATCATGCTAGCTAAGGTTAGAGAGAGAAGGGCTCGTAACCTTGACCAAGTAAATTATATCAAGGATGAGGACAACAAAGTACTGGTGGAGGTAATACTTATTAGAAGGAGATGTCAGACTTACTTTCATAAATTCTTAAACGAAGAGGGGGACAAACACATTATATTGGGGGATTTTGAAATAGAAGCGTCACAATTATGATTATTATAGGGGTATAAAGATTGAGAAGGTTAAGGACGTTATTCGTAGAATGCGTAGGAGTAGAGCTATAACATCTCGCAATTAGAAAGAACTAGAAGGAAGTTTAAAATCTAGAAATAGTTGCTTTTGAAAAGAATGAGGAAATCTGGAAATTTTTAAGTTAAAGTGAGTTTTTGATCAACTTCAAACAGTCATAATTCCTAGCTCAGGATGAGTTAGGTGTGATTCCAGATATGGTTGGAAATCCCTTGGAATGATCTTTTCAAAGCCGCCAAATTTGCACGATTCCGAGTTCGTATGAGTAAGTTATGCCCTTTGGAAGCAGGGCTGTTGGATTAAGGAAAGTCCAATCCGAATTTAGAGGAGTATTTTAGTCTTTTCCTTGCCCTATTATTTTAATCCATTTTTAGGAGTTTAATATGGGTCAAATCAAATTTTAGTCAGTTTTAGAATTTGGAATTTCACGCTAGGGCTAAGGAGAAAGGAGAAGAGAAAAAAAGAAGGAGAAAAAGGGCAAATTCATCAAGATCAATCAAGAAAGTTGGTGTTTCGCCAAGGATTTACTTCTATCAGGTATGTGAGGCTCTCATAATGTTGGGATCGTTCTCCCACGTGCCAAGCATATTAATTTCAGTTTGGATTCGACCTAAAAGAGTTTGAATATTGATGATCTTGATATCTATTCTTGAATTCATATATTGTTCTTGAATTTGACTGAGTTGGAAAGTTTCTGAGTTCGTTATGTTGCATCATAGAGTCGTTTTGATTTAGGTTTTTAGGTACATTTGTTGGGTATCTGTATCTAAAAGTAATTTGAGAAAAAGAATCGATTTTGGGTGAATTGGGGTTGGAAAACGAAGAAGAAGATTTCGTTGGACGAAATCTGGCATTGCCTCCGAGTCGCGGAGCTGGTTCCCAGATTTATGAATTTATGTTTCTCGTCACGAAGCTGTCACGGAGCGTTCTGCCTAAAACGTCATGTTCGAAACTAAAATTTAAAAAGCTTCTCCGCATTGCGGAGCCGTCACAGAGTCTTCTGCCTCAAAAGACGTTTTTGAAAATGTCAAAGAAGTATATGGGGACTATGTATTCCCAAAGAGATATAAAAATGTTTTCACATTTAAATAAGAACGAAAACTGAGATTTCCAAAGAGCCTTCGGGCTAATTTTCAGAAAAGAGTAATAGCTTTCTAAATGAAGCAAGAAGGGAAACTGAGATTTCTAAGATAGCCTTTGAACTAAGTTTTTGAGCACTAATCTGAAATCACAAAAGAAGTATGTTTTTAAAACATAAAGAGCTAGTATAGTTTGGGAGTAGTATTAAGCACCGGTATGAGGGAGAGTTCAGACAACTCATAGCCCCCATAAACCATGTAGCTACCATGGGTAAAAAAGAGTCATACTTTTTAGATGAACCCTTTTCACAATAGACTACTGGATTCACTTAGTAGTTCAGGTCCTATACCTTTGGCCGGGTACAGGATGCGCTGGCAGCGTGATATAGATCATTGTATCATCACTATAGCTCTTGTGTGATGGTTGTCGGTTAGATAAACTCTCACATAAGTTATTGTATTTTTTTATATTCATCAGTTTGTTGTATTTTTACATACATTTCAGAGTTATGTTGTATCCTTGTATATATACAGAGTTGACATCATGTTTTTAAATAGATTTTCTTTATATTGCACTTGTTTTAAACTGCTTTATATTGAAATGAGTTCAGTTAAGTATTCATGAGTTAAGAAGAACCAAAGGTAAGTGTTTCTTTCAAATTCCCTTTCAAGCCTATGTTGTTTTAGCATTCCAACTTGCATACTCATACATTCAATGTACTGATGTCAATTGGCCTGCATCGTCTAATGATTCAGACACAGGTAACTAGGATCGGCATTCCAGCGTACTGTTGATCTAGTGAGTAGTTCAGAGTCAGTCAGTGAGCCTCCTTGCATTCCGGAGGATCTATTTTCTTTGGTTTTTAGTTAGTTCATTAGGATGTTATGGGGTTTGTCCCAATATCCATCTCAGTTGTTTTAGAGGTTTCATAGACAGTCAGATGTTAGTCTTTTGAGTCTTTTCATTATCATTTCTTATTGTTAAGACTTGGGTTGCCACTTTTGGCCAAGTTGAATGTTTAACCTTTAAACATTCTCAGTTATTGTATTATTCAGTTTAGTTAAGTGTAATTAATCATTATAAGCATGAATATTGTCTTTCACTGAGTTAAGTAAGCCAGACCAAGGGTTCGCTTGGAGCCAGCAATGGCTTTCGAGTGCCAGTCTCGCCTAAGGTGTAGGCTCGGGACGTGACAAACTTGGTATCAGAGCACAGAGTCCAAGAGTCCTAGGAAGTCTATGAAGTCTTCTTTGTAGAGTCCTACTTATCGGGGTGAAGCGTTCCACGTCTATAATTAGGAGGCTGCAACATTTATGAACTATATCACTTCTTCACACTCATTTCATACGTTAGAGTTTTTCTCTAAAAAGTTTCCCTCTAATTTGTGCCTGCGTGTGTTTCAGATAATCATGCCTCTACGAAGAGTTATCAGAGGTCGTCCTGCTAGACGCAATGTTGAGGAACAGGACTTACCAAATGCACCTAAAGTGCAACTGCAAGGAGAAGTTATTAATGTTGAGTTCAGAGAGGCTATAAGGATGTTCAATCAAGTTTTGACCAATCAGGCTAGGCAACAAAGAGGAGCTAAACAGAATGAGGCTAATACTTCAAGGATTCATGAGTTCTTGAGGATGAATCCTCCAAGCTTCACTGGTTCAAGCACTTTTGAGGACCCAGACAAATTTGTTAATGAACTGAAGAAGGTATTTTAGGTTATGCATGTTATTGATGAGAGTTGAGCTAGCTGCATATCAGATGAAAAATGTTTGTAGGACTTGGTTTGATCAGTGGAAATGGGGTAGAGCTGAGAATGCACCACCTGCGAGTTGGGCATGTTTTGAAGAGGCTTTCTTGGGGCATTTCTTAACCCAAGAACTGAAAGAGGCTAAGGTACGAGAGTTCCTCACACTTAAGCAAGATTCTTTAAGTGTTCATGAGTATGGGTTAAAATTCACCCAACTGTCTCGCTATGCTTCGAAAATAGTTGCGGACATGAGGAGTAGGATGAATCTGTTTGTTGTTGGGTTGTCCCGTCTATCAAGCAAAGAGGGTCGGGTAGCAATGCTTTTTGGGGACATGAACATTTCAAAATGATGGTCTATGTGCAATAGGTAAAAGAAGGGAAGTTAAGGGATAGAGAAGAATTCAAGAACAAGAGGACTAAGATGGGGAATGAGTCCGGGCAGCAGAAGGGTAATGCCAATCAAGCACCCTTCCAACAGAAACAGAAAGGACCTGTTCCATCATCTGCTAGTGCACCTGTGTCTAGGAACAAAGGTGAGTACAATGGTCAGAATTCCAGAGCTAAGCTTGCCTATTCTCAAGGTAGTGTGGCACACAGGGGTAGTAAGCCTCCTGCCTACGCCAAGTATAGTAGGAACCACTCACGTATTTGTCATGAGGGCTCCACTGGTTGTTTCAAGTATGGTTAGACTGGGCATTTCATGTGAGATTATCCAAAGAACAAGCAGGGAAATGGTAATGGGGGCAATAGATCAGACAGAACTACACCTAGAGGGACTACTTCTGGTACTGGCGGAGAAACAAACCACTTGTCTGCTATCAACAGTTGCCAAGAGCAAGAGGATTCACCAGATGTTGTCACTGGTATGATTTAAATCTTTGACTTTACTGTTTATGACTTGCTAGATCCAGGCGCGAGTTTATCTTTTGTAACTCCATATGTTTCTATGAACTTTGATGTTATTCCTGAGCAACTTAGTGAACCATTCTATAAAATACTAAACAAGAGTCGCATGTCAATTTACCGTTGCTTATTACTACAATATATTTTACTTTCTTGTTGGAAACTTGAAATTTTGTGATAATTGCCAGCTTGTTTAGCATAAATTATATCGTAATTTATGGGATTTTTATTGGGGTATTTACGTAATAGTATAATTAGAATTTTGTAGAATTGTAAAAAGAGGTGAAGGATATATAGATATAGGTGTATATGTATGCATTTTAGGCAGCACACAACACTATTTTGGGCAGCACCTTCATTGGACAAGTGTACAAGTGATAAACATCACTTGTTTGACTATATATATTCACTTCTCTTTGAGATAATTTTAGTTCCTTGAAGACTTAGAACCTTAGAACCCTAGCTTACCATTTGTTCTTCAAAATCACAAGAGAAAAACTTGGTCTTTTGGCTGGAATTTGAGACACACTATTTTTGGTAAGTAGTCGAAATTTATTTTTGTAGCTGAGTAGTATGTATTACATTTAGAATATCTCGTTCTCTAGAACTCCGTTTTGGGTAAATAAATATGATTTGGAAAGCTAATTCATATACCTACAACTCTTATGTCTATGTGAAACTCTAATTTAGCTGTTATGGATTCGAAATATTGAATGCAACACATGACAAGTTCTGTCCAGATTTTGGATTTAGAAATCCTGTACGAACCACTGTTCGTGTATCATGATATATTTTTGTACAAAATGTATTTTTCGGGGATTCGTATTGGGTTGCAACCTTAAGATATGTACCTACATCTTTCATGAAGGTTATAAAGTCTAGTTTTACTATTTTCCTATTCAAATCTAAGTTACAACATGGGGTACTAGACTGGCCAGAATCACTGTTTTGGGAACATAGTTGCATCTGTGCAGGTTGAGCTTGCTTATGATGATAATCCTGTTTTATTTTGATATTATTGAGACATTAGGAATTAAAGAAGTTATTTAATTGCATTTTTAAGGTTGTATATACTTGTGAACAAGTTGAGGACCTTTATACGTCGATTGGTCTACGGTTTGAACTCGCGGAGTTGTGTTGGACTGTTCTACGCTAAAGCATTGAGGTTTGTATATAAACTTGTACTTGCACTCTTTTAACTGCTGGTATATCTGAAAGTTGATCTTGATACCTTAGTTACCTCTTGTCACTTTGCATTGTCGTGTTGGTATAATGCTTGTGTAACTCGCCCACTTGTACGGATTGTTTGATCACTTGACACTCTTGTTGGGACCTTGTTCTTCTTGTGGCTGTGACTTTGTCACTATTGGCATGCCTCTCGATTCAGATCATTTGACATCTTGACTTGGATTTTTAGTCCGTCCTAAGAATGGAAGTTGTCTATTTTAAGTACGAACTAGGAAGCCTTTTTTAATATGGTTCTTCATTCTCTTGACTATTGAACTGTGACCCTTCTTGATACAGGGCGTTGGCCCTTCTTGATACTTGCTTGTGTCGGTGTGATGACATGAGGTATATATTGGGCGATCCTTGTTATTGAATCTCTTGAAAAATGGTGCTATGAGCGTTCTTGTCATTTGTATCTTTGAAAATCGAATTTGATACTCGTTATATATTGTTACTTGATTTATTTATTATGTTTCAAGTATGCTGCTCATTGACTTGAAAAAAAATAGTTTGGTGAATTTTGAGGACTCTGAACCTATAGTTTTTACACCACTAAATTATATGCTTAGCAATAGTCGTAGGGGCTGATCTAGGGGAGGCATGAAGCTGGCAATTGGAAATGAAAATTTTTAGAACTTTAAAGAATATCACATTTGCATATAAGCATCTATATTTTGTATAAACTTTGGGATTTATACATGATATATGTGTTGTATATTTTCATATAATTTTGAGGGTTAATCGGATCATGTCACCATAGTTTGTAATATAAGTATGACTATATGTTTTGTTTATTTAGGGTGTGTAAGCCAAAGTTTTGTAATATATTACATTTTCTACTTGTTTGGAATGCTCGTATGAAGCATGAACCCATTTAGTTTGGGTACTCGAAAGTTGATAATTTTTTTTATTATTATCATTATTTACTTGCGTGAGGACAATATATGCATAATAATATCTCGTGATTTATTTGCGTATAGTAATTGGAAAGGGTCGTTACAAGCTTGGTATCAGAGCCTAGGTTTGTGGTTCTAGAACTTTTGCTGTGAATTACGTGTATACTTGTTCGCTTTCGGAAAAAGTTTTATTTGGATCATTTGTTCACGTACATGGTTTATAATAAATTTTTATCGCATATAGAGTGCACGTGCATCATATACATATCCATAATGCAATGTGATCTTCCCTTTTAAATGAGTTAAGTTATGGCCTCTTCTGCAGACCGACCTAGGGAAGCTGGTCGTGAAGGTTCGGGTGCCTCTGTTTCCCAACCTCATGCACTAGAAGAGGTTGGAGAACCTTTCTCGAATCATTATGTTCCCCACACTAATGGGTCTGAATTGGGAAACCATCAGAGTGCCAGAGCTGGTTCATATCCTCACATGAGTTGTGGTACTCAAGCCATGAATCCTCCTTTTCAACAAATGGCTGAATTCTTCCACCACATGGCTGAAGCGATGTATGATCACAACGTGATTAACTTTGAGAAAATGAGGAAAATGGGTGGAGTGAAGTTTGAAGGCAGCGTTGATCCCACAGATGCTGAACAATGGCTGGAGCGCATGGAGAGGGTATTTGAGCAGTTAGAGTGTTCAGATGTTACCAAATTTAAGTATTATTTCACTATTACAAAAGGATGCGTACGATTGGTGGGTAAGTATTCCAAATGCCAAGGTAAAACCTACTGTTCTTACTTGGGATGATTTTCTTAGGGAATTTCGTATAAAGTATGTCCCACCTACTTATTGTGATGCAAAGAGAAAGGAGTTTTTGAATTTAAGGCAACGAGACATGTCTATTGCTGAGTACCAACAGAAGTTTCTAGGCTCTCCCGTTATGATGGAGGTATTATTAAAGAGGAAAAAGATAAATGTAGGAAATTTGAAGATGGTTTAAATGATTCCATTAGGAAGAATGTGACGATCCTACAACATGAGAACGTTTGTAAGTTAGTGTTTGTTGTTTTCACTTGGAAACGACTTGATAAAGAAAAAGCTAGTTGAAATGAAAACAAATTTTGAAAGCCTAGACTAGATTTTGGAGGTCCATCCAAAAGGGGAAGGTTTGATGATTCTAAAGTTGGTAGTGTTAACAGGCCACAGAAGCAAAAGCAAAACAGATCAGAATTTTCTACAACTAGCACTCCAAATTATGGCCAAGGCAGGTCTCGTATTCCCACTTGTCCACAATGTGGAAATAATCATTATGGTACTTGCAAGAGAGTTTCTGGTGCATGTTTCAATTGTAGGAGCTTTGATCATAAAGTGAAGGATTGTCCTAATCCTAATAATGTTCTTTCCTTGAGAACTAAAGGCTTAGTTCATAAACCTTCTATTAATTGTAACATCCGACAATTTTAAATAGCTATGAAGAAGCTTGAAATTTGAAAGTAGCTATTTTTGGAAAAAATACAGAATCTGGAAAATTAGAATCTGGAAAAAATTTGGCTAAGTGTGGAAATCAGTGATTTTTGGCCAACTTTGAGCAGTCGTAACTCCTAGATCACGATGAGTTAGGAGTAGTTCTAGTTATGGTTGCGAAGCTTGTGGAATGATCTTTCCAACGCCACTGAGATTGCTCGATTTCGAGTTCGTATGAGTGAGTTATGACCATTGAAAGTTGGGCAGTTGGCAGGGAATCCGTCCCGGAAATTTTAAGGGCATTTTGGTCTTTTCCCTAGCCATTTCTTTTGAGGTTATATTGTGTGTTAGGCTGCTTTTGGATCATTTTTATCCTATTCTAAAAGAGAAAGAGTTAGGGTTCTTGAGAAGAGAAGAAGAGGAGAAGAAGAGAAGAAGAGGAGAAGAAGAGGAGAAAGGAGATCAACTAGTTTCCGTTGTGGATTTTCGTCGGGGGTGATCCCTATCAAGGTATGTGAGTTCTTTGTGTGGTTTGATCCTTTCCCCCACACACCAAGTTCTTTTTTTTATGATTTGAGAAAAGATTGGATTGTTGTTGAAGTTGTTGAAGTTGTTGAAGTTGTTAGTTGTTGTTGATGTTGTTAGTTGTTGTTGAAGCTATTGTTGGTTGTGGGACATGATTGGATTGTGTATTTGAGTTGTAAATTATTGTATGTTGGGAGATTGATGATCCTTAGTGTTTGGGGTTAAATCCATTGAAGTAAGGGTGGTTTAGAGTTGAAGAAAAGAGGGAGAAAAGTTGGTTTTTTTCTGGGGATAGGGCTGGCAACTGGGCAGAATGCAGAGTGCTCAGCAGCCCCTGCTGAAGCTGGCCAGCAGTCCCATTTTTATTTTATTGTATTTTATTTTGGTTCCTAGGTATTATACCTATGTTTCCTAGTTGTTTCCAACACTCCAAGGTACTTCTAAAAGTCAAGAACTTATCCGTAACATGTGAGCAAACACCTTGAATCCAAAAATTCCATTTTAAGGAGAGTTAGTTAGAAGTCAAGTGAAGTTAGGAATTAAGAGTTAAGCTTAGAAGTTAAGCAAGTCAAGCTAGTTGTAAAGTTGTTCAAGAGTCTTTATTAAACGTTTTAACTTTATTTTTAGACTCAAGTGTCAAGTTAAGAAAAGAGTTTAGAGTTTCAAGCTAAGAGTCTCAAGTTTCAAGTTGAGTTCATTTTCTCAAAGTTATTAGGGAACTATGTATTCCCAAAGAAGTTTTAAAGAAATGTCTTTACATTTAAACAAGGTTGGAAACTGAAATTTCCAAAGAGCCTTCGGGATAGTTTGTTTTGAGTAATTATCTCATGTCAGCAGGAAGAAATGTGTTTTAAAAACATAAGAGCCAGTACATTTTTGGGAGTAGTATCGAGCACCGAATTGGGGGAGCGTTCAAAGAACCCACAGCCCCCATAGAACCATGTTAGCCACCATGGGTAGAAAAGGATCATGCTCTTTAGATGAATCCTTTTCATATTAGACTAGTGGATCCATTAGGCAGTTCAGGTCTTATACCTTTGGCCGGGTATAGGATGCTCTGGCAGCGTGAGGTTGATCGCTGTATCATCACTTTAGCTCTTATGTGATGGTTGTCGGTTAGAGAAACTCCCACAGCAGTTATTGTATTTTTATACACGGAAATTATTGTATTTTATATACATCAGTTTAATTGTATTTCTATATACATCTCAGGTTTATTGTATCCTTGTATACACACAGAGTTTTATAGCATGTTTTAAACAGTCTTTCTTTATATCACATTTGTTTTAAATTGCCTTATATTGAAAGAAGTCAGTCAGGTTGAGTTGAGTTGAACAAGGTAAACTTTTCAGTTTCTTTCAATTTTCCTTCTAGCCCTTATTGCTTAGTTTTCCAGCTCGCATACTAGTACCTTCCATGTACTGATGCCAGTGGGCCTGCATCGTCTTATGATGCAGATACAGGTACCCCGGATCAGCATCCTGCACGTCGTTGATCCAGTTGAGCACTCCAGAGTCAGTGGTGAGCCTCCTTGCATTCCGGAGGACTCAGTTATTTTGTGTTCTTAGTTTTTGTTTTATTAGGATGTTGCGGGGTCTGTCTCAACATCCATCTCAGTATTTAGAGGCTTCATAGACAGTCAGACAGTCAGTCAGTTAATTTGGAGTCTCTCATGCATGTATATATTTAAATATCCTATTTTGAGACTCGAGATGCCTTGTTGGCAAATTACTTTCAGTTGAGTTGTTTTATAACTTTTCATTGCATTGAGTTATCCTGTTGAGTTAAGTTTCCGTTGAGTTAAGAAAGCCAGGCCAAGGGTTCGCTTGGGGGCCAGCGATGGTCTTCAAGTGCCGGTCACGTCTAGGGTGTAGGCTCGGGGCGTGACATTAATCCTCCTCGAACTAATAAAGGTGCAAGACCTAAGAATACACAAGTAGCAGGTGCAAGTGGAGCAAACAAAGCTAGTGGACCAAGGGCTACTGCACGCACTTATGCTATGCGGCAGAGGGAAGATCAAGATGGAAAAGACGTGGTTGTCGACACTTATTTGGCTTATGTGTGTTGACATTGTTTGATCCTGGTTTTACACATTCCTATCTTTATTCATCACTTGATCTTCCTGAAAACCTGAAATCTGTGAGACTTAATTTTGATGTGCTGGTTAAAAGTCCTTTGGGTTATCAAGTTGTGTGTAATTGAGTTTATCAAGATTGTCCCTTCATGATTCAAAATCTAGCATTCCCTGCTGATTTGATTGAAATGCCCTTCAAGGATTTTGATGTTATTACCGGGATAAATTGGCTTCATAAATATCATGCAGTGGTAGATTGTAGGTCTAAGCATGTGACTTTTAAAGATCCTACATTTTCACGCATCATTGTACAAGGTGAAAGATCATTGACAGCTAGTATTATTTCTGCGACCTTGGCAAGAAAGTTTATGCATCAAGGTTGTGGGGCATACCTTTCTCACATAGTTGATACACGGTTGGAGAGTCCTGGTATCAAGGACATACCTGTTGTACGTGATTTCCCAGAAGTCTTCCCAGAAAACCTTCCTAGATTGCCCCCAGAAAGAGAAGTTGAATTTCCAATCGAGCTTATTCCTGGATCTACCCTTATTTCTATCACTCCTTATAGAATGGCTCCAGCAGAATTAAGAGAATTGAAATCTCAAATGTAAGAACTTCTTGAGAAGGGTTTTATTTGACCTAGTGTTTCTCCTTGGGGAGCCCCGATTTTATTCATAAAGAAGAAGGATGGCACTCTCAGGCTTTGTATTGACTATAGACAATTGAACAAAATAACAATCAAGAATAGATATTCACTACCAAGGATTAATGATTTGTTTGACCAACTAAAGGGTGCTAAAGTATTCACAAAGATTGATTTAAGGTCTGAATATCACCAACTATGTCACGATCCAATTTCTCGAGCCATGATGGCACCTCCTATGACCCACTAGTAGGTAAGCCAACCCGTAACCCAGAACAACAAGTAATAAGTCTGAGGGCAGAAACTAAACAAAAGTAGACAATTTAATATAACAATAAAACAGGCGGGCGCAAACCAAAACATATATACAAATAAAGATCCTTCCCAAAACCTGGAAGTCACTAGTAGAGAGCTACTAATAAAAAGATTACAAGTCCCAAAAGTAGACTACAGAGAGTCGACTACCTCGAAAGGCAAAAGACAAGTCTTTATATACAGATGGAGACTGAAATAGTACAGAACGTCGTGTGCTCACCCTCGTCTCCGGATCAGACTACTCCAAGCTGGATCAATACTAGCCACTGGTGCTCGAACCTGCATCACGAAACAAATGCAGAGCGTAGCATGAGTACCAAAACAGCAGGTACTCGGTAGGCATCATAGGCCGACTGAACTTGAAATGTAAAGGCAATATGAAAAGAAGGAATAACACAAACAGAAGTCAAGAACATAAAACTAAGTAACAATGGTATGCACACGAGTGTAGAAAGAACTAACTAAAGTAGTCTATAAGCAAACTACACCTAACTGGACCCCCATAAGCCCAGAAGGTACATTCGTGCGCAAGTTAAATTAAAAACCCGAACGGACCCCCATAAGCCCAACAAGTACACAGAAAACTATAGCTAAAAAGAATTGCATATGAGAACCCAAGAACAAAGAACATCAAACCGAAACCTCAAACCCAAATAATAGAATCTGACAATACGGAGGTCGGACCTCGAACCGGATGCTCACTAGAAGTACCCAAGTAACCAATCACAAGTATTAAATAACTGAGGCCAGACCTCTAACCGGATGCTCTGTATGAGTAACTAAACGATAGAGGCTGGACCTCGAACCGGATGCTCTATATAAGTATCTGAGCGATAGAGGCCGAACCTTAAATCGGATGCTCTATATAAGTATGTGAGCGATAGAGGCCGGACCTTAAATCGGATGCTCTATATAAGTATGTAGGCGATAGAGGCCGGACCTCAAACCGGATGCTCTATATAAGTATCAATGAGGTCTAGATCGAGCTCAAATCCGAAAACCCAACAAGGTGTCGATGTAGCTGCTGAAAGAGTCCCAATCGATCCATGTACAAAAATGTCTGTGGAACACCATCCACATTTAGCCAATCAATGTAAATCCTTGGAACTTAATTGAAAACCAACTTCAAATCGCGAAGCAGAACTAGTGTCGGCGACGTAACTCATGAAGCCGCAATATCGGGGAAAAATAAAGAAAACTATTGTCAAAGTAAGCGTAGTGCCTAACTAGGGTCCAAACTATCAGACTGTAGTTTGCTAAACCAGTCTACAAGGATCTAAGCCGGCCGAGCGACGTCGGGGCAAAACTAAGGCCTATCGGTTTAGAATCATGAATTTCTAAGGCAAGCACTAGTCAAACCTAAACTAAGGCCCAACATGCTTCAAATAAATAGTAATTAAGCATATAAATAAGGATATAAATAACCAGTCTACAAGGATCTAAGCCGGTCGAGCGACGTCGGGGAAAAACTAAGGCCTATCGGTTCCGAATCATGAATTTCTAAGGCAAGCACTAGTCAAACCTAAACTAAGGCCCAACATGCTTCAAATAAATAGTAATTAAGCATATAAATACTCCACATAGCAAGAAGGGTTAATTAGTAACACCAAGCATGCTCACAGTTACCCGATAAATCCCGAAAGAGGCCAAAACATGATTTCTAAATACCTATGCATTATTCACTAAGTACCAACCCAAATCCCAACTAATCAACATGCATTCACACTCTCAAGCTCAATCTAAGAGAGGAAAATTGTAGCCTACCTGTAGGCGTTACTTCTCCGGAGTTTTCCCCTTTCAAACAGCCTCGAAACGCGGACACACTATCGCGCCCCTTTTTCTCAAAATGGGTTTTGGTGCACGACCTAACAACTCTTTTAGGTTTTCGAAGATGAAGAGTCGCCACCTAACGAATTAAGGTGCGTTAGGGCACCTATCTAACCTAACTAAACCTAACTAAGGTCAACGAACCAGAGATCGGGTAAGGGTTTAAGTTACCTCGAGGGAAAGGTGTTAGGCATCCCTCGAGGTCCACAAATGTGGGTCCCAACCGTATCTCATGCAATATGTGGGGGTTACAAGTAGCAATTAAAGTCACTTTGTGATTTAATATCTAATTAAACATGCTTGCTATGTGATAATGATAAATAAACAATTAATATTATTTGTTTTAAATAATTAATTAAGCATGCAGATCTAGTGATAACAGTAAATTTTATTATTTCGATTAATCATGCTTACTAGGTGATAGTATAAAAATAAATAAATAAATAAATAACTAATAAAGAGATAAGCGAGGAGGCAGAAATTACACAAATAAATAAGCAATCATATTTTATTTTTATTTTTTTTACACTACCCTAAATAATTATAATTAAACACAAAAAAGGGGTAAAAGGAAAAGGGAGACTCTGAAGGACTTTATGGATCAGCATTCGACTTTTAATTTTAATTTTTCGATAGGCTTTCGTATAAGGATTGACAAAACCAAGGTTTGTCGTTTAAGCCTGAGTCGATGTCATTATATCCATAGGGCCTAAACAACCCCTACCCCACCACCACATGTTTTTCGTCCTAAAAGTTGTCTAGCACCCCGCTTAATGTCTAAGAGGCGTTGGACTACTATTGGGTTATTTTTAGACAAATAAAATCTTAATAGGCCCACCTAAACACCAAGTCAAACACGTTGGACAACATTGAGCACATAAAGTCTCATATTAGCCTCTTAAATTTAAATAACATGCTTTCAAACACAAATAATTGTGAAAAGGTCTCATGCTAAGTGTATGTATAAACAAACAATATTAAGATAACCGTAGTGGGTTGAATAACAAAATTATTACCAGAGTTTTAAGATTATAAAAGCACGCAATTAGTTAATCAACTATTTTTACAAGTGCCAAAACATTATAACAAAAAGCAGATTTTAGAATTCAACAAATTTTAAAAGGGTTGAAAATTATGACAGAACAGTGATCACAAATTTAGAAATATCTTAGGATAGTAGCAAATTTTATTATTAACGCAAAAAACTATTTTATTAGTTAATTCTAGAAGGTGGCTAAAAATGTTACTGCAGTCAGAAAGGTTTAGAAAATAGTACAGCATGCAGAAATATTTTTAAGAGTAGTAGAAGATTAGTTTACCAATGCAGAAATCACTTTAAGTGGCAATCCGGTTATTAACTGCAGAAATATTAGTTGATTTATTCATTTAAAGTGGCAAAACAAAGTATAAGAAAATTTATTTCAGTTATTTGATATGCAGAAAATTATTTTTTATTTTTTTTTAATTTAATCCTATAGGCATGGTTTCTAAGTGAGTTAAGATGATACAAACTAATTAGCAACTTAAAGTTAGTCGAAACTCGATTAATCAATTGGGTTGATTTATTAGAACATGCTGAAATTAATTAAACTAATTAATAAGCATTGGTTTTATTAATTAAATCCTATGAGCATGATTTCTAATGACAAACTAATTTTACGAATATTTACGAGCATTTTATTTGACATGTAGATATTTTCATTAATTACTTATCACCAAATTTATTAGTTTGACTAGTAGCACGTAACCCCCACCCCCCTTAGACGATCCCCAAAATGTTTCATATATGAATTACAGTTTCTACAAATTATTACAAGCTAAAACATAATTATAAATATACAAAGCTCAGCTAAATATTCCCACCCATGGCAACACTTCGAAAACTTCCCAACTTTCTCAAAAGCCCTGCTAGACGATCAAAATGAAATACCACACAACATCTTATTCATATAAAGATATAACACATAGGCAAAGTCATACACATAAAACTCAAACAATTATGGAAAAACCATAAACATAATATCGCACATCCAAGAGGAGAAGAAGACTGACCCGTATGCTTCCTTTTATTTATTTTTTTGAACATACAACAAACACGCAATATTCATGATAGATGATGCAAGACGAGATTTTAAACTAATGAAGGGGAGCAAACTGATTATGCAGAAAAGTTATCAGCAATGCAGGCGAATTTAATTCAAATAGACCCGTACGCAGCAAAACAAAGTGGATAAGTACTCCTTAGAATTCACCGAGAATTATTTGTAGAGAGCAGAGAGAATATATATATTTTTACTATTGTTAAAGTGTCTATGTAAGTATGAGTTTTTTATTTTTATATAATGAAAGTGAGGGTCTTCTTTTATAGTGAAAGAAAGGTCTGTTATTAAAGAGAAATGATTAATTAATGGGGTCAAATTTGAAATATTTATTTCCTTTTATCAAGAGAGTAAAAGTCAGTAGTTAATTTCCCTTAAAAACATTAAAGATTTTCTCAAGAAAGGAGAATGAAGATCTGCCCACATTTCAATAAGGTAAGGGATATTAAAATAATACTATCAAATTGCATAAAATTAGGTACCAATGAAATATTTAATTAAGGGAATAATAAACGTGCTTTTCAGATCCTTGCTTTTTTAACAGATTTCATTATAACATGACAAAAGTTTATTAAGGGCATTCATCAATAATAGAGTCAATTACCATAAACAGAGACAGTAAAACAAGCTTTTAAAACCAATACTTATGGCAAGGAACATAATCAGTAATACAAATTACCTAAAGAACCGGCTAATTCCAAATTTCAATACGATTATAGGAGTCGATTAGCAATCAATAATGACTATATATCATGCCCTATCAACTTAAAGAAATCAATGATTATAGTAAACCAAAGTATGAATTTAGCCGTAAAAGACTAGTGAGGGAATATGGTTCGAAATTATCATAGAGAATAATCAACATAAATTAGCAAACCCACCCATTTACGCACTATCTTGCCAAATAAGTTCGATAGTCATCCTATGTAAATGAGATACAAAAGATACTAACAAGCAATGATTGGACACTCTGAGAATTGTTACAGCTTTAGCAGCAAACTAAAATCAAATTAGAATATAACGACACATACTTTCGGAGCTCAGATGATCATCAAGAAATAGTCCACGAGATTAGGAAATAGCTAGGAATTCATTGTTAAAAAGAAATTCATGAGCATGCATAAGGATAGACAAATTTGGCATTTGTTTCTTGAAAACAAAAACGATAAAAGAGAAAACTAACCCCGACCAGATCTTTATAAGATCTGAACCTGTCGTTAAATGTTTCTTGTCGTTCTCGTCGCATTTGCCGGAGCTAGTGTTGTTGTTGTCTTCGCCGGTGCTCGCAGCTGGTTCTGGTGGTCCTTGCTGACGTCGTCAGAATTTCGCCGGCTGCTCGAGGTTGTTGCTACTATTGGTTTTCCGTCGGCTGGTTGCCGTTTTGCTTGTTGTCGGTGGTCAGTTGCTCACCTGAAAAAGAGAATGGAAGAGAGGGGAGAACAGAGGAAGGCGGAGAGGAGAGGGAAGCGACGTCCCCTCTCGTTCTCGCCAGAGATGGCGAACACCAATGGAGCTGCCTCACCGAAGATCGTGTGGCTTAGTGTTGCTGCTGCTTGCCTCGCCGGTGCTCGCTGCTGTCGTCTGGTGTTTGCCAACTGTTGGCCGGAGCGAGTTTCGCCGGAGCTGTCATTCGCCATCGCTGCCCGCCGGCGGCTTCTATTGGTTTCGGCCGTCTCCCTTATCGGAAAAGGAGGAGAAAAAGGAGAGGGGCAAAGGGAGGAGAAGAGACGAAGGGAGACGAGAGGAAATGGAGGATGAGCGGCGGATTTGGGGGAGAAAGAAAGAAGAATCACAATTTTTTAGGGGTTTGGGGTCTTTTAGGGCTAAAATAGGAAGGGTTTGAAGAATTGATCTAGGCCGTTGATTTAATAAGAGATGAAGGGATGGGATTAATTCGGGGTGGAATAAACGGATGAGATTAATATCAACTTTTAAAATCAGATTGAAATTGCACCTGAAAAGGCTAGAATTGAAATAAGAATGGCTAGAATTGAAATAAATGTGGCTATAATTGAAATAAGAATTTGAATTGAAGTAGCTAAAATTGGAATGAATTGAATAAGAAAAGACTTGAATTGAAATAAAATTGAATAGAATAGGCTGAACTTTAAATAATTGGAGGAAAATTAAGAGAATGCTATTCAATTAAATATATTTAATATTTTTTAAAAAAAATAACTACGTAAAGTAAAGTTTCAAGTTTAACTATCGGTAAATTTAATTTATCACAATAATTAGTTTTTATTTTTTATTTATTTAAATCATGCACACTAAAATATATAATTTTAAGACGAAAATTAATTGAAATTTTAAACTAGAAATATATTTTAAAAATATGTATTTAATCGAATAGTATTCCAAAAAGGTTAAAGTTCGGTCAAAATTGGGTGTCAACAGCTGCCCTTTGGTTGCTTGGGAATGAAGAATGAATTGTCGGGCAACCAACGTTGACTTAGTAGCTGATTTTGTCCAACCGACGACAGATGTCGGTGGGATCAATTGAACTAATAAAGTTTGAAAAAGGGTACGACTGAGACTTTGGTATTAAGCCACCTACATATCTCTGGTTATACGAGAATCAGGTCTTGTGTAGTTCTGGATGTAGGAGTAAATGAAACTCCTAGAAAGTTAAAAGGCGACACGATATTCGAATAGGAACAATGACGGATTGAATGGATAAGATTAGAGTAGCGAGAAAAGTATGAAAAAGGTATTTCCGGCTTAAGAGTGAATAATCGATGAGAAGCGGTAATAGAAGTAGCAAAGCATTGAGAGGGCCATCATTGCTGTAGTTAGCAAGACAATCGTAGCTGAGAGGGCAATAATCTCATATGCAAAATGTCAGTCTCTGCAAATCTGTAACTAGTAATAGAAAGCTTAGATCATATATCAAATAGACAGTAAATATAAACATGATGCATTTTCCCATATCGACCATGATGTTTGCCTTAAGACTATGAAAATGATGTCTTAGGCTATGATGTCTAGGGCCATGATACACAAAAATTATATCCTCAGGTCATGAAAATGTGTCTGCGGGCCATGAAGATGATGCATTTAGACTATGATACCTTTGGATCATGATAAGCGGAAAGTAAATCCTCAGGCCATGATATGATGTTTGCAGGCCATGAAAATGATGCCTTTAGACCATTACGCCTTAGGAACATCAATAATGAGTAAAGAAAGTGTATCTGTAATTTGGGCATCTGTTGATAGTCGCGACTTGATTTGAACATATTCGGGCACATGCACTCATCGAGCTCATGCAATATCAGGCAGAATGCAATTCTCAGACATAATGCAATTCATGGGCACATGCAATAATGTAATTCTCGGGCTCAATGCGATTCTAGGTCACTTGCAATAACGCAATTCTCGGGCACATATAATAATGCAATTCTCGTGCTCAATGATTTTTGGGCACATGCAGCTTAGGCACAATGCAATCATTGGGCACATGCGATAATGCATTTCTTGGGCACAATGCGGTCTTAGGGCACATGCAATAATATAATTCTCGGGCTCAATGCAATTCTCAAGCACATGCAATTCGGGCATAATGCAATCTTCGGGCATAAATGCAATCTCGAGCTTATGCAATTCTCGGGCACAATGCAATATCGAGCACATGTGATAATGCAATTCTCGAACTCAATGCAATTTTTGAGCATATGCAATTCTCAGGCACAATGTAATAGTTGATTTGAGGGCATAAAGTAGCTTGGACGTTTGCCTTGTTAGAAGGGTTGAGTGCAGTTTTTTGGAGACTTTGCACTAGGAATAATGTGGCTTCAGCTCCCGTCCTATAGAGAAGAGGTTGTCATTGAATGGCGAAATTTCAGCATTGATATGAAGTAGCTTGATTCTTCCATCTAATTGAAAGGATGGGGTGTTGTCGATTAGCGATTTGTCGAGCTCAATATAGTGGTCCTTCAAGTGATGTTGAAGTTGCTTCTTGTGTAAGTACCTGTCTATCTGTATTCAAAGAAAATTTGTGAGTTTATAATTGGGGGTGGTTGATCTGTTCCAACTGGTGTGCTCCCTTTGACTTGACATCCAGACCTTTTCAGGCATTTGCTTTGGAGAGAATATAAAAATAGAATGAAAGAGAGTTTTTGAAAAGCTTTTGAAAATATTAATTTATAAAAGTAATGTCGAATCTTTGACCATGGCACAATTTGAGACATTACAACATCCGACTCAACAACGTTCCAAATTTCAGTTCCAGTAACGCTTCTGTCATTCTGATCTATGTCGTGGATTGTAACTTGATTGCTGTGAATTTTTTAGACTCTCTCAAAAATTCTTCCCCAGTCTTGTTTTGTGCTGAAAATGCTTGTTGAAGGAATTTTTTAGACTCTCTCAAAAATTCTGCCCCAGTCTTGTTTTGTGCGGAAAATGCTTGTTGAAGGAATTTTTGAGACTCTCTCAAAAATTCTGCCCCAGTTATGTAGTTAAAGGGGAAAATGAAAATTTTTATTATGATGAGACCGAACTCCAAAGGAGCGCCTACGTATCCTCTCTTGAACGGGAATCAAGTCTGACGTAGTTCTAAATATAGATCAAAAGAGCATGAAACAGACTTAGATGTAATATCTCTTCACAGCATCTGAGTTGATAGGTTTAGGCCAAACTTTTCCATCCATTTATGCAAGTATGAGCGCTCCGCCTGTCAATACTCGAGAGACTATGTATGGACCTTGCCAATTTAGTGAGAATTTACCCTTTGCTTCATCTTGATTTGGAAAAATCCGTTTCAGAACCAACTGCCCAGGTGATAAATGTCTGGGTCTAACCTTCTTTTTAAAAGCTCTAGCCATTCTATTTTGGTATAGTTGATTATGATAAATGGCGTTAATCCTCCTTCCATCTATTAGTGCTAAATTCTCCGACCGAACCTGTATCCATTCAGCATCACTCAACTCTGCTTCTTGAATAATCCTTAGAGAGGGTATCTCTACTTCAGCGGGTATCACAGCTTCATTACCATAAACCAGAAAATAAGGTGTAGCCCTAGTAAAAGTTCTAATGGTGGTATGATACCCAAGCAACGCAAAAGGTAGCTTCTCATGCCAATGTTTGTGATTATCAATCATCTTGCGCAATATCCTCCTGACGCTCTTATTTGCAGCCTCGACCGCTCCATTCATCTGTGGTCTATATGCTGTAGAATTTCGATGGTTGATCTTGAACTTCTCACACAATGACCTCATCAAATCACTATTTAGGTTGGTTCCGTTATCAGTGATGATTGACTCAGGAATCCTGAACCTATATATGATATTAGTTTTGACAAAATCATCAACAACCTTCTTTGTCATCGATTTTTGAGAGGTGGCCTCAACCCATTTAGTGAAGTAGTCGATTGCAACCAGAATGAATCTATGTCCATTAGATGCAGCTGGCTCGATTGGACCAATGACGTCCATGCCCCAAGCTGCAAAAGGCCAAGGTGAACTAGTAACATGGAGTTCGTTGGGAGGAACTCGAATCATATCTGCATGAGTCTGACATCGATGGCATTTCTGAACATAGCGAGCACAATCTGTTTCCATAGTTAACCAAAAATACCCCGACCTCAAAATCTTTTTTGCCAAAGTAAAACCGTTCATGTGAGGACCACATGTTCCTGCATGTATCTCTTCAATCAATCTGCTAGCTTCTCTAGCTTCGACGCACCTTAGCAACCCCAAGTCTCTTTCTATAAAGGACTTCTCCACTTAGAAAGAATTGATTTGCTAACCTCCGAATTGTACGCTTTTGCACACTTGTTGCCTCTTCTGTATACTCACCATCCTTCAAATACTCTCGTATGTCATTGTACCAAGGCTTTCCGTCAGGCTCTTCCTCAACATGAAAGCAGTATGCTGGTTGCTCATATATATGGATACAGATAGGATCAATATAATTATGGTCAGGATGTTGAATCATGGATGACAAAGTGGCTAATGCATCTGCCAATTCATTATGGATCCTTGGCACATGTTTGAACTCTGCCTTGATGAACCTTTTGCACAACCTATGCACGCACTCCAAATATGGTAACAACTTTCAATTTCTGGTAGCTCACTCGCCTCGAACCTAATGAATCAATAGATCTGAATCTCCTATTATCAGCATTTCCTTGACATCAAGATCAATAGCACGTCGTAGCCCTAATATGCAAGCTTCGTAGTTTGCCATATTATTTGAACAAAGAAACCTGAGCTTTGCCGATACCGAATAGTGCTGCCCAATTGGTGAAATCAGAACAGCTCCAATGCTAAATCCACTCAAATTCTTAGCTTCATCGAAGAACATTCTCCAACCATCATATTCTTCAGAAATATCTTCCCCTAGGAAAGCTACTTCTTCATCTGGGAAGTAAGTCTTCAAGGGTCTATAATCATTATCTATGGGATTTTCTGCCATATGATCTGCTAATGCCTGGGCCTTCACTGCTTTTTGCGTGACATATACTATGTCAAACTCGCTCAATAGTATCTGCCATTTAGCTAGTTTTCCCATAGGCATGGGCTTCTGAAAGATATACTTCAAAGGATCCATCCTTGAAATCAGATAAGTAGTGTGCAAAGAAAGGTAGTGTCGTAGCTTCTGGGCGACCCACGTTAAAGCACAACATGTACGCTCCAATAGAGAGTATCGAGCTTCATATGATGTAAATTTCTTGCTCATGTAATATATCGCTTGCTCCTTCTTTCCTGTTTCATTATGCTACCCCAGAATACAACTGAAAGCGTTATTCAACACTGATATGTATAACAACAGTGGTCTACCAGATTCTGGTGGAACCAACACAGGAGGATTGGAAAAATAATCCTTGATCTTGTCAAATGCTTGTTGACAATCGTCTGTCCATTTTACCACAGCATCCTTCTTCAACAGCTTGAAAATAGGCTCGCAAATAATAGTAGATTGGGCTATGAAACGACTGATGTAATTAAGCCGTCCCAGAAAACTCATTACCTCCTTCTTACTCTTCGGCGGAGGTAGATCACGAATGACCTTGATTTTTTATGGATCCAATTCAATATCCTGGCGGCTGACAATGAAACCCAGAAGCTTTCCAGCAGGAACCTTAAAAACACACTTTGCAGGATTCAACTTCAAGTTATACTTGAGTAGTCTGGCAAAGAACTTTCGCAGATCATCCAGATGATTTGAACCTTTCTTTAATTTGATGATGATGTCATCCATATAAACTTCAATTTTCTTATGGATCATGTCGTGAAACAAGGTAATCATTGCCCTCATATATGTAGCCCCAACATTCTTCAACCTAAAAGGCATTACCTTGTAGTGATAGACTCCCCTCGGTGTGATGAAAATAGATTTTTCAGCATCATCCTTGTGCATCTCAATTTGATGATAACCTGGGAAGCAATCCACGAATGATTGTGTTTCATGCTTAGCACAATTATCAATCAAGATATGTATGTTGGGCAATGAAAAATTATCCTTGGGACTAGCTTTGTTGAGATCCCGATAATCCACACAGACTCTAACTTTCCTGTCTTTCTTCGGCACTAAAATGACATTTGCAAGCCAAGTTGGGTATTTCGTCACTTGGAGGATTCCAGCGTGTAATTGCTTTGATATTTCTTCTTTGATTTTCAAACTCAACTCAGGCTTGTATTTTCGTAGCTTCTATTTTACTGAAGGGCAGGCTGGATCAGTAGGCAACCGGTGAGCTACTATTGAAGTGCTTAGTCGTGTCATGTCTGCATAGGACTAGGCAAAAATATCCTTATTCTTCATGAGGCAATCAATGTACTCTTTCTTCTCATCTTTTGTCATATGGATGCTTACTCGGGTCTCTTGTGTTACCTCTGAATTTCTCAGATTTACCACCTCTGTTTCTGACAAATTTGGATTGGGCTTTTCCTCAAATTCTTCAACCTTTCTGATTAACTCTTCAGGAACCTCATTTTCCTCTACCTCTTCTAAATCATTAACGTTAAATTGTGCAGTCTCATTATATGCCATAGTCTTAGATTTAACATTTTTATAACAGATTTTGCTAGAAAAAGAATAAAGCACCAATAAATATAGGATATTAAATAGATGGGAAACAAAATCTTTATTGATTAAAACTCAAAAGTTTCGGAATACTAGCATTTGAAAAAAATAACAGAGAACTGGAATTTAAAATTATTTATTGAAAACTTCAAAATTTGATAGAAAAATCACCCAAGGCTACCCAGATACCCGACGAGGTTTGGATGGAGTTGAGGTCCAGGTGCTGATGCTGATCTTCGCTTCGTTGCTTCCTTTAGGGACCCCTTTCTCCTCCTCGTTGATCACGACATTGCAGCCTTTGCCTTCCTCCTTGGTCAGAGACAACCCCTTCATATCTTCCAGAAGCTCATCTATGATTCCACCCATGAAACCTGCTGATCGGAAAGATTGGTGCAACGGTGGTATTGGTTTCTTCAAAGGATAGTAGTACCCATCTCTAGGTAGTTGCCAGTCAAGCCATTCCTCCGTAGTATATTTATATCCCAAGCCGAAAGTGGTTGAATGCCGAACAGGTTGCATAGGTTCAACTATACCTTGCAGATTAGCTCCCAAACCTTTCCCGAGCTCGAAACCAAACCAGGCCATCATGTCTATGATCTTCTGACTGAACCATGGTTGCACTTCAATATTGCCAACAAGCTCCACTGTGTGATACATTTCCCCGTCCAATTGACCCCTTCCTTCTATCGCATATACCGGATGTCCCTTTTCTCCATGGACTACGACCTCTTCATGATCCCATTCAAACTTCAAACATTGATGAAAAGTGGAAGGAACTTCTCCAGCCATATGAGTCCACGGACGACCCAACAATAGGTTATACAATGATGGAATGTCCAAGACCTGAAAATTTATTGGAAAAGTTGCAGGACGAATGAGCATGTCCAAGGTTATTTCTCCAATGGTACCCCTCTGAGAGCCATCAAATGCTCAGCGGGCAAATATTCAAACCAGAACCTGAATCCACCAAAGCTTTGGTGATAACCTTGTCCTGATATTGAACTGAAACATACAAAGCCATATTGTGGGTTGTTCCTTCCACTGGCAACTCATCTTCGTAAAAGGATATTTTGTATGCTTCAAAAACCTGCTCGACCATTTGGGCTACCTCTCCATGAGTGATGCTAGATGGGACATAGGCTTTACCCAAGACCTTCAAAAGAGCATTTTGATGAGTTACGGAAGACTGCAGCAGCGACAGGATTGATATCTGGGATGGAGTTTTGCTCAATTATTCTACAATAGAGTACTCTTTAGCTTGGACCTTTTTCCAGATACTCTGGTCTTCAAGCTCTACAATTGGTGCCTTGGATTTACTGGAACTTCCCTGAACCAACTTTTTGGAAGTGTAAATTCTTCCGGATCTAGTCACTCCTGCTGCAGTGTCTGCTTCTTCCACCTTTGATTTTTCCTTTTTGTAGTTCCATGGAACAGCATGAGTATCATATTGGACAGGAGGAGGAGCCCTGCATAAAGTGAATGGAGGCTTGGGCATGGCAACCTCAACCTCAAAAGGAATACGTTTTTGCATTACAATTGGCGTCTGGGTAGTAGCACTCATTGCTTCTTCTGACTCAAGGACCCAAACGGACTGCTCCCAATTCGAAGTATCATCAACCTCACCATGTTGACCTGATGGTTAGGCAGAGGGTTATTTACAACATTTAGGGTAGGATCCTTGAGCTGGATGGCCTTCGTATCAATCAACATCTGAACCTTATCTTTCAAGGCTCTGCAAACTTCAGTAGTATGTCCTGTCATCCCAGAATGGTAAGCACAAACCTTGTTAGGATCATACTATTTTGCACGGACATCCACAGGTAATGCAGGAATTGGGGTCACATAGCCTGCTTCTTTCAATCTTTCATAAAGCTGGGCTATAGGCTCAGCTAGAGGAGTGTAGTTTTTTACTGGTCTTTTTTCGTATGGAGGTCTATTTCGATAGTTTGGAGTTTGAGTTGGTGGTGGAGTTTGGAAATATGTTGGTTGGGCATTATAAACGGGATATGAAACTTGTTGATATTGGGGAGGGGCATTTTGGTAATATATTGGCATGGGATGGGGAGATGGAATTGAGGGATACGAGGTTTGATGATATGGAGATGGAGGTGGGGTCGTTGCTTGGTGCTTGTACGGAGTTTGGGTTCCCTGAGCCATCATGACCGTACCTATTTTCTTCAGGTTTTCTGACATTCCACCGGATTGCAGAACTTTGTTAGTGGCTTGTAAGGCCTCTAAGTTGATGATAGTCCCATTTCTTATGCCCTCTTCAATCCTTTGACCTAATTTGATAATTTCTGCGAAACTCTTCTCAGCCACCAGCATTATCCTGTCATAATACTGTGGTTCTTGGGCACGAATAAAATAGTCTTTCATCTGAGATTCCTCCATAAGAGGTCTGGCTCTAGCCGCCTCAGACCTCCATCTTATGGCGTACTCCCTGAAGGATTCACTAGCCTTCTTCTTCATATTTTGGATGTAAAACCAATCAGGTGCATTTTTTATGTTAAATCCAAACCTGTTCATGAAGTTAGTCGTCATGTCCACCCACTCAACCCATTTCTGAGGATCTTGTTCGATATACCATGATAGAGTCTCCTCGGTGAGACTCCTCATAAACAGCTTCATGAGTGTCCTCTCATCTCTTCCTATCCCTACAAGCTTGTCACAGTACATCCGCAAGTGAGCTTTGGGATCTCCTATGCCATTAAACATTACGAACTTTGGAAGCTTGTATCTTTCCGGCAATTCTATGTTAGGATGCATGCACAAATCCTCGTAGTTCAGACCTCCTAACCTCTTACTTCCTTCCACATGCTGCACCCTATTGGCCAAGCTATCTAGTTTCTCGGTCAGGTTTTTAATCAGAATGTCCTTTTGGGAGGACTATGATTCATGGTAGTTATGCGCCACGAGAGCAATTTCCACGTATATAGGGTTGAGATTATTGTTTCCCGGAGTGTACAAAGGGTTTGCATTTGGAATTGGTTCTGGGATGGTCGGCTTGGTTTTTGTTAGTGGTAATGATAAAAAGGAATTTGAGTATTTTGGGTATAAGGTGGTAGGAGTATATTTGGATGAGTCGGCTCAGGTCGGGATATATTGATCGGAGGATTGTTTGGTAAAGTTGTTTGGCTAGAGTGGGGAAGATTGTCTATATTTTCCCCAAAATGGGTTCTGAGAGAAATAGACAACTTGGCCAAATCGCGCATATATGCTACTTCTTCTTCCAATTCCAGAATTTTACGCTCAAGTCTAAGGACAAGATCATTCTACAGATGTTCTCCCTCAGAATTTTCTCCTCTTTCATTGCTGCTGTTGTTGTCAACCATTTTACCTTTGTCTCTGTAGCTTGTTCTCTGAGGAGGAGGAGAAGGGGGAGTCCCTTTTGATCTTGTATGTGCCAGGGTGAAGAACATATCAACCTTAGGAATGGAAAAACAATACAATCAACAGAAAACAGTGTTAGGAGGTTAGAGTAAATAAGAATAATAACACATTGTTTGAAATAAACGCCCTAAATGCAAAGGACCTCGTTGAGCCAGAGGTAGGCCTAAGATGACATATAAGATTGCACAATGATTAATTTAAGCCCTATTTGCCAATTGGAGTTTAGAGTTAGGGAAAATAAAATTAAATAAAAAACTTCATATATTGAATAATTTCAACTTATTACATCAGACTAAAAAATAAACTAAAGGACTAAGGATAACATGGGGAAATAAAGAAAATCTAAAAAGAAATCAATGCTGGTCTTCAATGTTGGGCACAATCTGCTGCTTCATTTCAGGAGTGATCTCGTAGTTGTTGTTGAGAAGGTTGCGGGCCCATCTTTTTTCTCTCTCATCACCAAAGCCTAGAATGCCCTCCTTACTCAAATATGCATGTTCTGCATCCTCCAAAAGCCATATATAATATTCAGGCGTGCAGAAGGGTCGATGCTCTTGCACATCGATAGTCACTACTCTCTCCCACCTTCTCAGTATGGTGTCTACTCGTGATATTTATGGCCTAAAATCATACCTATAGTGGCTCATATGGGTTCGTAGAGGTATCATTTGTATTTGTCCAAACTGTCGGAGGACTCGGAGTGGTACGTATGGTTGTACACCATTTAAACCAATAAGCTCGATAAAGTAGAGCTCATTACCCCTTATAATGGCGCGGCGAGGCTTTAACCAATAATACTTCCATTGAATTTGGATAGTTGAACATTCTCTCAAGTATACAAACCAGTCCTCCGTTCCTACAGGGGCAACAAAATATTTCATCCTTAAAGTATGATTGATGATTTTATTCCCCATGCTCCCTCTAATAATGTCTACCATATTAGCCCTTTGGTAGAAGTGCTCCACAGCCCAGAGTTGCAATAGAAAGTTACACCCCTCGAAATATCTTTTACCTCTAGTACACTTAGTCAGTGCCCTTATGATTTCTGCCAGTATCATGGGAACTATGATCTTTCTACCTCGAGCCAACATTCGGACCACATAACTTAAGTTAGTGTGGATTTTTGCCCTTTCCATAGGGAAAACTAATGAGCCTAAGAGTGCGACAGCGAATGCATTAAGACGGTATCTTTCCCATTTTGCCGAAGAACAAGCAAATTCTCTAGTAAAATTTTCATAGCCCTCTTCGCCTCCAAAGCGTGCATATAAGAATTCTAAAGAAATCCATCCCTCTTCCAGACATAGTAGACTTGAATTATGACGCATGCCCATTTGCTTCAAAAAGGATTTTGCTTTTGGCTTGTGCGGAACAATCATTTCCCGCTCTTTGTAAGGGAGACCGAGAAACCCACCAATCTCTTCAATAGTCGGGGTTAGTTCAAAGTCCTTAAATTTGAAGACAAATCTTTCGGAGTCCCAAAATTTCAACAGTGCTTTAATCAAATGACGATCTGACTCAACGGAGAGTAGAGCAGTAAGGCCACCTAGTAGTTCATTTGCCTCTAACCTCGATTCTTCTCAATATCCATCCACCAAACCTTTAGAGTAGGGTTTACTTTGACCACCATTTGTGTGTTAGGGAAGTGAGGATAGGTCATGACTCTGCAAACAAAACAACAGACACATTCTAAACTCCATTTTGGCAAATTTGGCTTAATTTAATTATTATGACCACGTTGACACATAATTATACAATTTGTCTAAAGGGTAATGGGGCCCCTTAGATGATAGGGTGGCGACTAATTATGCGGATTGACATCAAGGGTCAAACCACCTAGAGCTTATGCAGCATGTATGACCTAATTAGACTTCTAAGAGTTGGCTTGACACGGACTAGAAAGGGATTCTATGCGAGAAGACTCGTGGTTTTCCGGTAGTAAAACTATCTGTTCGTCCACGCATGTGCCGACTCTCTATAATTAGGTGTTTGAAAGGATTGGAGTAGTTGCGAGAGGTGCAAAGGCATGACATCACGGTAACAAAATAAAAGAAGGAAAAGGGTCCCAATTGGGGGAAGTATGAACGTAATGATAGTTTTATCAAAGCGGTAAACATTTAGCATGTAAATGGAAAGTAGTAACAGATAGGCAGTTTTAAGGAAAGCGATAAATAAATAAATAAGTAAATACATAAATAAACAGATATAAAACATGTAAGCATTAAAGTAGTTAACTATAATAAACAAATAAATAATTAAATGACCAAATAAAATAAACCCCACATAAGCATAAGACACGTAATGGATTGAACCTAAAAATCTCCAACCGAGTCGCCATTCTGTCGCGTCTCGTTTTTCTCAAAATGGATTTTGGTGCACGACCTAACAACTCTTTTAGGTTGTCGAAGATGAAGAGTCGTCACCTAATGAATTAAGGTGCATTAGGGCACCTGTCTAACCTAACTAAACCTAACTAAGGTCAACGAACCAGAGATCGAATAAGGGTTCAAGTTACCTCGAGGGGAAGGTGTTAGGCATCCCTCGAGGTCCACAAATGTGGATCCCGACCGTATCTCATGCAATATGTGAGGGTTACAAGTAGCAATTAAGGTCACTTTGTTATTTAATATCTAATTAAATATGCTTGCTATGTGATAATGATAAATAAACAATTAATATTATTTGTTTTAAATAATTAATTAAGCATGCAGATCTAGGTGATAACAGTAAATTTTATTATTTCGATTAATCATGCTTACTAGGTGATAGTATAAAAATAAATAAATAAACAACTAATATAGAGATAAGCGAGGAGATAGAAATTACACAAATAAATAAGCAATCATATTTTATTTTTATTTTTTTTACACTACCCTAAATAATTATAATTAAACACAAAAAAGGGGTAAAAGGAAAAGGGAGACTCTGAAGGACTTTATGAATCAGCATTCGACTTTTATTTTTAATTTTCCGATAAGCTTCCGTATAGGGACTGACAAAACCAAGGTTTTTCGCTTAAGCCTGATTCGATGTCATCATATCCATAGGGCCAAAACTACCCCTACACCACCACCACATGCTCTTCGTCATAAAAGGTGTCTAGCGCCCCGCTTAATGTCTAAGAGGCGTTGGACTACTATTGGGTTATTTTTAGACAAATAAAATCCTAATAGGCCCACCTAAACACCAAGTCAAACACATTGGACAACATTGAGCACATAAAGTCTCATATTAGCCTCTTAAATTTAAATAACATGCTTTCAAACACAAATAATTGTGAAAAGGTCTCATACTAAGTGTATGTACAAACAAACAATATTAAGATAAGCGTAATGGGTTGAATAACGAAATTATTACCAGAGTTTTAAGATTATAAAAGCACGCAATTAGTTAATCAACTATTTTTACAAGTGCCAAAACATTATAACAAGAAGCAGATTTTAGAATTCAACCAATTTTAAAAGAGGTGAAAATTATGACAGAACAGTGATCACAAATTTAGAAATATCTTAGGATAGTAGCAAATTATATTATTAACGCAAAAAACTATTTTATTAGTTAATTCTAGAAGGTGGCTAAAAATGTTACTGCATTCAGAAAGGTTTAGAAAATAGTACAGCATGCAGAAATATTTTTTAAGAGTAGTAGAAGATTAGTTTACTAATGCAGAAATCACTTTAAGTGGCAATTCGGTTATTAACTGCATAAATATTAGCTGATTTATTCATTTAAAGTGGCAAAACAAAGTATAAGAAAATTTATTTCAGTTATTTGATATGCTGAATTTTTTTTTTTTTTATTTAATCCTATAGGCATGGTTTCTAAGTGAGTTAAGATGCTGCAAACTTATTAGCAACTTAAAGTTAGTCGAAACTCGATTAATCAATTGGGTTGATTTATTAGAACATGCTGAAATTAATTAAACTAATTAATAAGCATTGGTTTTATTAATTAAATCCTATGAGCATGATTTCTAATGACAAATTAATTTTACGAATATTTACGAGCCTTTTATTTGACATGTAGATATTTTCATTGATTACCTAACACCAAATTCATTAGTCTGAGTCCAATAGGCATGCTTTCTAAATAAGTTGATAAACAAGTAGCACGTAACCCCCTCCCCCCTTAGACGATTCCCAAAATGTTTCATATATGAATTACAGTTTTTACAAATTATTACAAGCCGAAACATAATTATAAATATACAAAGCTCCGCTAAATATTCCCACCCATGGCAACTCTTCGAAAACTTCCCAACTTTCTCGAAAGCCTTGCTAGACGATCAAAATGAGATACCACACAACATCTTATTCATATAAAGATATAACACATAGGCAAAGTCATACACATAAAACTCAAACAATTATGGAAAAATCATAAACATAATATCGTACATCCAAGAGGAGAAGAAGACTGACTCGTATGCTTCCTTTTATTTATTTTTTCGAACAAACAACAAACACACAATATTCATGATAAATGATGCAAGACAAGATTTTAAACTAATGAAGGGGAGCTAACCAATTATGCAGAAAAGTTATCAGCAATGCAGACGAACTTAATTCAAATAGACCCGTACACAACAAAACGAAGTGGATAAGTACTCCTTAGAATTCATGGAGAATTATTTGTAGAGAGCAGAGAGCATATATATATTTTTAATATTGTTAAAGTGTCTGTGTAAGTATGAGTTTTTTTTTTTTTTTAATAATGAAAGTGAGGATTTTCTTTTATAGTGAAAGAAAGGTCTGTTATTCAAGGGAAATGATTAATTAATGGGGTCAAATTTGAAATATTTATTTCCTTTTATCAAGAGAGTAAAAGTCAGTAGTTAATTTCCCTTAAAAACATTAAAGATTTTCTCAAGAAAGGAGAATGAAGATCTGCCCACATTTCAATAAGGTAAGGGATATTAAAATAATACTAGCAAATTGCATAAAATTAGGTACCAATGAAATATTTAATTAAGGGAATAAATAAACGTGCTTTCAGAGCCTTGCTTTTTTAATAAATTTCACTATAAAATGACAAAAGTTTATTAAGGGCATTCATCAATAATAGAGTCAATTACCATAAACAGAGACAGTAAAACAAGCTTTCAAAACCAATACTTATGGCAAGGTTGAATTAACATAATCAGTAATACAAATTACCTAAAGAACCGGCCAATTCCAAATTTCAACACGATTATAGGAGTCGATTATCAATCAACAATGACTATATATCATGCCGTATCAACTTAAAGAAATCAATGATTATAGCAAATCAAAGTATGAATTTGGCCGTATAAGACTAGTGGGGGAACATGGTTCGAAATTATCATAAAGAATAATCAACATAAATTAGCAAACCCACCCATTTACGCACAATCTTGCCAAATAAGTTCGATAGTCATCCTATGTAAATGAGATACAAAAGATACTAACAAGCCATGATTGGAGCTCAGACGATCATCAAGAAATAGTCCACGAGATTAGGAAATAGCTAGGGATTCATTGTTAAAAAGATATTCATGAGCATGCGTAAGGATAGACAAATTTGGCACCTGTTTCTTGAAAACAAAAACGATAAAAGAGAAAACTAA
The DNA here is from genome assembly GCA_037074985.1 of Solanum bulbocastanum. Taxonomy (NCBI): domain Eukaryota; kingdom Viridiplantae; phylum Streptophyta; class Magnoliopsida; order Solanales; family Solanaceae; genus Solanum; species Solanum bulbocastanum. The sequence continues at coordinate 35,238,527 of CM073604.1, forward strand.
CCCCGATCAGATCTTTATAAGATCTGAACCTGTCGTTAAATGTTTCTTGTCGTTCTCGTCGCATTTGCCGGAGCTAGTGTTATTGTTATTGTCTTCGCCGGTGCTCGCAGCTGATTTTGGTGGTCTTTGATGACGTCGTCGGAATTTCGCCGGCTGCTCGAGGTTGCTGCTACTGCTGGTTTTCTGTCGGCTCGTTGCCATTTTGCTTGTTGCCGGAGGTCAGTTGCTAGCCTGAAAAAGAGAAAGGAAGAGAGGGGAGAACAGAGGGAGGTGAAGAGGAGAGGGAAGCGACGTCCCCTCTCGTTCTCATCGGAGATGGCGAACACCAATGGAGCTGCCTCACCAGAGATCGCGTAGCTGAGTCCTGCTGCTGCCTGCCTTGCCGGTGCTCGCTGCTGTCGTCTGGCGTTTGCCAACTGTTGGCCGGAGCGAGTTTCGCCGGAGCTGTCGTTCGCCATCGTTGCCCGCCGGCGGCTTCTACTGGTTTCGGCTGTCTCCCTTACTGGAAAAGGAAGAGAAAAAGGAGAGGGGCAAAAGGAGGAGAAGAGACGGAGGGAGACGAGAGGAAATGGAGGAGGAGCGGCGGATTTGGGGGAGAAAGAAAGAAGAATCACAATTTTTTAGGGGTTTGGGGTCTTTTAGGGCTAAAATAAAAAGGGTTTTGAAGAATTGATCTCAGTCGTTGATTTAATAAGAGATGAAGCGATGGGATTAATTCGGGGTGGAATGGACGGATGAGATTAAAATCAACTTTTAAAATCAAATTGAAATTGCACCTGAAAAGGCTATAATTGAAATAAGAATGACTAGAATTGAAATAAAGTGGCTATAATTGAAATAAGAATTTGAATTGAAGTAGCTAAAATTGGAATGAATTGAATAAGAAAAGGCTTGAATTGAAATAAAATTGAATAGAATAGGCTGAAATTTAAATAATTGGAGGAAAATTAAGAGAATGCTATTCAATTAAATATATTTAACATTTTAAAAAAAAATAACTACGTAAAGTAAAGTTTCAAGTTTAACTATCGGTAAATATAATTTATCACAATAATTAATTTTTATCATTTATTTATTTATTTATTTAAATCATGCACACTAAAATATATAATTTTAAGACGAAAATTGATTGAAATTTTAAACTAGAAATATATTTTAAAAATATGTATTTAATCGAATAGCATTCCAAAAAGGTTAAAATTCGGTCAAAATTAGGTGTCAACACACACTATCAATAATAGAGTCACAACGTTATTATGGTCGTTTAGACACTAAGATAGCAAGAAACGGAGACAGACCAATAACAACAGCTATTTACGAGAAAATATCAGAAACAATGGTCCAGATGTTAAAACCAATCACACCACGACGATCCTCACGAAAAACCCCACAATATAAGCTCTTGAATCACCAAATTTGGACCTAAAACGACCAAGAACTCATCTTCCAAAATTTCCTAAAAAAATGAGCTCGAAAATGAGCTTGACAGCAACTAAAACACGACTTTTTACCCACATCAGAGCTTTAAATATGAAATCTAACCATGCCAAAATGTTCTCCTCAAAAAATTACTCAAGTTAGCCTCAAGAATTACTAAAATAGGACCTAAAATGACTGAGAAAACAAGTCTTAAAGATTCCAAAATCACGCTCACAAAACAAGTCGCAACAGCAGGTGTTTTACACGATTTACCTCAAACAGGGACCCAACATCAGCTTTCGAGCTCACCAACGCATTCCTTGCGAAAAACCACACAAGATGAACCTTTGGATCACTAAATTTGGACTAGAAATGAGAGAGTTATGCCCTTTAAAAGATTAGAAAAGTTGCTGAATTTTCTGCACTAAAAAAAAACTACGACGGGGTACTCGGAATTCGTTCGGGACCCGATGAAAATAAAATAGATATGCTACCCCACCAAATTCGACATTCCAGACTCAACGGCGCAGTTAAAATTTCCATCAGAGGTCATCTCGATAAAAAATGGGTCCCACTTCCAAGAGTCATTTTAACCATAATCTACCGAGGGGCTCGGAATGAGTCCGGAGGCCTCGAGAGTTGAACAAAAGGTTGTTCTAGACCAAACTCAACATTCTGGAGCTAACCGCACTGACGAAATTTTCATCTGAGCACGTTTTCCAAGAATGTTGACCGAAGTCAACCTTAGGCCAAATTTCAAAGGCTAAAACGCCTAATCGCACCGACTCACACTGAAAACCTCGGGAGTCATGCCGACCACGCTACTAGCCTAAAATGAACCTTACGGAGTTGATGGAACCGTCAGAATTCCATTCTGAGGTGGTCTTCTTGAACTTTTGATCGTAAATGATCGTTCAAGGTTCATAAGATTCAAAACACTAAAACTCACACCAAAACCAAACGAACGACCAGGTGACCGAATTGTCAGTCCCAGCAAGTTATAAATGACTTGGGGACGCTATAGAAATGCTCTAAATGACACACAGAAGGCAAGATATAGAAATGACCAGGAGGGTCATTACAAACTGCGTGTTAGAGAGAATGATATTCCTAAAACTGCTTTTAGAACTCGGTATGGTCATTACGAAGTTTTGGTGATACCACTCGGGTTGACAAATGCTCCTGTGGTATTCATGGATCTAATGAATCGAGTATCCAAGCCTTATCTTGATCAGTTTGTGGTTGTTTTTATAGATAATATTTTAATATTTTCCAGAAGTAGTGAAGATCATGATAAACACCTCCGAATTAATTTGCAAATTTTGAAGGAGAGGGAAATTTATGCTAAACTTTTCAAGTGTGAATTTTGGCTCGATGAAGTGACGTTTTTGGGACATGTTCTATCGACCGAAGGCGTGAAGGTGGATCCTAATAAGGTACAAGCAGTTGTCGAGTGGAGACCTCCCAAAAGTCAAACCTAGATAAGAAGTTTTTTAGGCTTAGCAGGATAATACAAAAGATTTGTGAAAGACTTTTCCATTATCGCATCTCCATTGACTAAGCTATTGCAGAAGGAAGTGAAGTTTAATTTGGAATGACAAATGCCAAGAGAGCTTTGAAACTCTCAAATCCTTGTTGACCCAAGCACCTATACTTACTTTACCAATTGAAGGGAAGGACTATGTAGTATACAGTGATGCCTCTCGTAATGGTCTCGGATGCGTTTTGATGCAAGAAGGGAAGGTTATTTCTTATGCCTCTCGGAAATTAAAACCGCATGAATTGAATTATCATACTCATGACCTTGAACTTGCTTCATTAGTGTTTGCTTTAAAAAAATATGGCGACATTATTTATATGGATAGAAATGTCATATATTCACTGATTACAAGAGCTTAAAGTACTTGAGTACTCAGAAAGAGCTAAACCTCCGATTGCATAGATGGCTTGAACTCATTAAGGATTATGATTGAACGATTGATTATCATCTAGGTAAAGCTAATGTAGTTGCAGATGCCCTAAGTAGAAAATCCTTCATAAGTATTTCTGTGAGTCCTTTGCCCTTGCTTCTTGAGTTAAGAGCCATGAATGTTTGTTTCACACTTGATTCAAAGGTTCAGTTATTGCTAACTTGCAAGTAAAGCCAATATTACTGGAACAGGTGAAAGAAGCACAAAACTTAGATGAGAAACTTGTAAAATTGACCAGAGAAGTTCAAAATGGGGAAAAACTTGATTTTACATTAACAGAGGATGGTGTCTTATTTTATCAAGATAGACTATGTGTCCCTAATGATGGCAAATTGAAGAGAGAAGTACTAAGTGAAGCACATACCTCACTATATGCAATGCATCATGGAGGTACAAAGATGTATCAGACCATCAAAGAAAATTATTGGTGGAATGATATGAAGAAAGACATTGCGGAGTTCATTTCTAAATGTTTGGTTTGTCAACAAGTAAAGGCAGAACATCAGGTCCCGGTTAGTTTACTACAGCCCTTGTCAATGCCGGAATGAAAATGGGAGAGAATAACTATGGATTTTGTTTCTCGACCTCCTCGCACCCAAAGAAATCATGATGCAATATAGGTGATTGTGGACAGGCTAACCAAGAGTGCTCACTTCTTAGCAATCAGGATGGATTACTCACTTGAGTGTTTAGCCAATTGTACATTAATGAGATTGTAAGACTACATGGGATTCCTATGTCTATTGTATCTAACCGAGACCTATGGTTTACATAGCTTGCAGGAAGCGTTGGGTACTAAGCTGAAATTTAGCACTTCATTCCATCCTCAGACAAACGGCCAGTCGAAAAGAGTGATACAAGTTTTGGAGGATATGCTTCGAGCTTGCATTATAGAGTTTGAGGGTAGTTAGAACAAATACTTGGCTTTGATAGAATTTGCTTATAATAACAGTTACTAATCGAGTATTGGAATGCCTCCCTATAAAGCTTTGTACTGAAGGAAATGTCGGACCCCTCTTTGTTGGAGTGAAGTTGGTGACAAGAAACTTATTGGTTCGGAATTTATGCAACAAACAGAAGACAAGGTAAAAATTATCAAGGATCGTCTAAAGATTTCTTCAGATAGACAAAAGTCGTATGCTGATCTTAAAAGGCGTGACATTGATTATTAAGTGGGAGATAAAGTATTTTTAAAGGTGTCTCCATAAAAAAAATTATGAGATTTGGCAAAAAGGGAAAACTTAGTCCCTGATTTATTAGACCTTATGAGATACTTGAAAGAGTTGGACCTGTTGCATATAAATTGGCTTTGCCACCTGAGTTAGACAAGATCCACAATGTCTTCCATGTTTCTATGGTCAGAAGATATCATTCTGATCCATCTCATGTTCTTCCCGTTGAATCTATTAAGGTTAATCCTAACTTGACGTATAATGAAGAACCTATTTTAATCCAAGCTTGGGAAGTGAAGTAACTTAGAAACAAGGAAATCCACTTAGTAAAGGTACTTTGGAGGAACCATTCAGGAAAAGAAGCTACATGGGAGAGAGAAGAAGACATGAGGACTCAGTATCCTAACTTGTTCCGGGACTAATGTAAGGTAAATTCGAGATGAAATTTCTTTAAGGGGGAGAGAGTTGTAACACCCCTAAAATACTAAACAAGAGTTGCATGTCGATTTACCATTGCTTATTACTACAATATGTTTTACTATCTTGTTGGAAACTTGAAATTTTGTGATAATTGCTAACTTGTTTAGCATAAATTATATCGTAATTTATGGGATTTTTATTGGGGTATTTACGTAATAGTATAATTAGAATTTTGTAGAATTGTAAAAGGAGGTGAAGGATATATAGATATAGGTGTATATGTATGCATTTTAGGTAGCACACAACACTATTTTGGGCAACACCTTCATTGGACAAGTGTACAAGTGATAAACATCACTTGTTTGACTATACACTTTCACTCCTCTTTGAGATAATTTCAGTTTCTTGAAGACTTAGAACCCTAGCTTACCATTTGTTCTTCAAAATCACAAGAGAAAAACCTGGTCTTTTGGCTGGAATTCAAGACACACACTGTTTTTGGTAAGTAGTTGAAATCTGTTTTTGTAGCTAAGTAATATGTATTACGTTTAGAATATCTCATTCTCTAGAACTCTGTTTTGGGTGAATAAATATGATTTGGAAAGCTAATTCATATACCTACAACTCGTATGCCTATGTGAAACTCTAATTTAGTTGTTATGGATTCAAAATATTGAACGCAACACAAGACAAGTTCTGTCCAGATTTGGATTTAGAAATCCTGTATGAACCACTGTTCGTGTATCGATGATATCTTTTTGTACAAAATGTATTTTTATATGATTCTTATTGGGTTGCAACCTTAAGATATGTACCTACATCTTTCATGAAGGTTATAAAGTCTATTTTCCGTTTACCTATTCAAATCTAAGTTACAACATGGGGTACTAGACTTGGCACTCTTGTTGGGACCTTGTCCTTCTTGTGGCTGTGACTTTGTCACTATTGATATGCCTCTTGATTCAGATCATTTGCCATCTTGACTTTGGATTTTTAGTCCGTCCTAAGAATGGAAGTTGTCCATTTTAAGTACGAACTAGGAAGCTATTTTTAATATAGTTCTTGGTTATCTTGACTATTGGACTATGACTCTTCTTGATACAGGGCGTTGGGCCTTCTTGATACTTGCTTGTGTCAGGTGTGACGACATGAGGTATATATCGGGCGATCCTTGTTATTGAATCTCTTGGAAAATAGTGCTATGAGCGTTCTTGTCATTTGTATCTTTGAAAATTGAACTTGATACTCGTTATATATTTTTACTTGATTTATTTATTATGTTTCAAGTATACTGCTCATTGACTTTAAAAAAATAGCTTGGTGAATTTTGAGAACTCCGAATCTATAGTTTTTACACCACTAAGTTATATGCTTAGCGATAGTTGTTTCTATCATAGGGGCTGAGCGAGGGGAGGCATGAAGCTTGCCATTGGAGATGGAAATTTTGAGAAATTTAAAGAAGATCACATTTGCATAAAGGCATCTATATTTTGTATAAACTTTGGGACTTATACATGATCTATAATGTATATTTGCATGTAATTTTGAGGGTTAATCGAATCATGTCACCATGGTTTGTAATATAAGTATGACTACATGTTTTGTTTATTTGGGGTGTGTAAGCCCAAGTTTTATAATATATTACATTTCCTACTTGTTTGGAATGCTCGTATGAAGCATGAACCCATTTAGTTTGGGTACTCGGAAGTTGATAATATTTTTTTTTATTATCATTATTTACTTGCGTGAGGGAAATATATGCGTAAAAATATCTCATGATTTATTTGCGTATAGTAATTTGAAAGGGTCGTTACATATTCAGTGTTTCTATGCCTGTTGGTGAGTCTATTCTAGCAAAGAGAGTCTACCGTGATTCTCCCATTTCCGTCAATCACAATAGTACCATGGCTGATTTAATTGAGTTAGACATGGTATATTTTGATGTCATTCTTGGTATGGATTGGCTTCATGTCTGTTATGCCTCAGTTGATTGTAGAAATCAAGTAGTCAAGTTTTAGTTTTCAAATGAGCCAGTCTTAGAGTGGAAAAGCAGTTCAACAGTGCCTAAGGTTCGTTTCATTTCGTACCGTAAGGCAAGGAAGTTAGTTTCTAAGGGGTGTTTGTCTATCACTTAGTCTGAGTTAATGACTCAAGTGTTAAGGTACCTCCTATTCAGTCAGTTCCAATAGTAAAAGAGTTTCCAGAAGTCTTTCCACATGATCTTCTCGGAGTCCCTCCTGAGAGAGAGATAGACTTCGGTATAGATCTTCTTCCAGATACTCGTCTTATATCTATTTCGCCATACAGAATGGCACTAGCAGAGTTGAAAGAGCAGTTAAAGGATCTTTTAAATAAGGGCTTTATTCGACCAAGTGTCTCACCTTAGGGCACTCCGGTCTTATATGTGAGAATGAAAGATGGTTCCCTTAGGATGTGTATAAATTACCATCAGTTGAACAAGGTTACCATTAAGAATAAGTATCCTCTTTCGAGAATTGATGATCTTTTCGATCAGCTTCAGGGTGCTTCCTGTTTCTCGAAAATTGACCTCTGATCAGGCTATCATCAATTAAGGGTAAGGGAATATGATATTCTAAAGACAGCTTTCAGAACCCGATATGGTCATTATGAGTTTTTGTTCATGTCCTTTGGTTTGACTAATGCACCAGCAGCGTTCATGGACCCTATGAATAGAGTATTCAAACCTTATTTAGATATGTTTGTCATTGTCTTCATTGATGACATACTAATCTATTCAAGGAATGAAGAAGATCATGCTAGTCATCTCAGAGTAGTTCTTCAGACTTTGAAAGATAATGAGTTATATGCTAAATTCTCTAAGTGTGAATTTTGGCTTGAGTATGTGGCATTCTTAGGCCATATTGTGTCTGGAGAGGGAATTAAAGTTGATACTCAGAAAATTGAGGTAGTGCAGAATTGGCCGAGACCCACATCTCCAACTTATATTAGGAGTTTCTTGGGTTTGACTGGCTATTATAGAAGGTTTGTAGAGGGTTTTTCATCCATTTTATCCCCTTTGACGAAGTTAACTTAGAAAACAGTAAAATTTCAATGGTCTAAAGCTTGTGAGAAAAGCTTTTAGGAATTGAAGAAGAGGTTGACTACTGCCCTAGTTTTAACCTTACTAGAAGGTACTCAAGGTTTTGTGGTGTACTATGATGCATATAGAGTTGGTTTGGTTGGGGTTGTGTCTTAATGCAAAATGGCAAAGTTATAGCTTATGCCTCCAGACAGTTGAAAGTTCATGAGAAGAACTACCCAACCCATGATTTAGAGTTGGCTACTGTAGTATTCTCTTTGAAGATATGGCGTCATTACTTGTATAGTGTGCATGTTGATGTATTCACTGATCAGAAGAGTATTCAATATGTGTTTTATTTAGAAAGAGCTTAATCTCGGACCAAGGAGGTGGTTAGAGTTACTCAAGGATTATGACATGAGTATTCTTTATCACCCAAGTAAGGCTAATGTTGTTGTTGATGCCTTGAGCAGGTTGTCTATGGGTAGTACTTCCTGTTGACACCCAATTTTGACCCTCCCATATAATAATTAACCTCCGAGCTTCTTAATTTTCAAACGTTTCAAAATAATCGACTTTATAAATTCAAAATATTTTTCAAGTTAGTTTTAAATAGTTTTGTCACTTTTATAATTATTAAATAATATATGTATATTTTTTTAATCTTATAAATATTCAAAAATCATCTCAAAAGATTTTGTTTAACTACATCTTTAGTTAGTTTGCTTAGTTATTTAATGGTTTATAATTTTGAGTTAATTAGTGTTCAATAAAATGTTATTTTTATATATAATCAAATTAATTAATTATTTCGTGAAAGGTAAGAAGTTCGTTAATTAATTACATTAATTCGTCTTATTTAAGTTTTAATCGAATTTTCTAATTAAACTCGATTTGGCTAAATTATTAAACACAAAAGACCCCTTCAGCGGACCCAATTCAATATTACTTCAGCCCAATTCTTTCCCAGCAGCCCACTTCCATCATTCCAATTCAATAACCCAATCCAATACCAATGCAACCAGCTGCCTAATTCCTCAATACCAAAAGACCCAACACCAATAACATATAGGAACCTAGAAATGTGTAACAGTACAGACCCCCGACCCCTGCGTCTTCTTAACGCGAGAAAACCCATTTGCCGACCCAGTAGCAGCGATCCAGCAACGCAAACCTAACTCCAAGCAGCACATCCTCTACCTTCTCTCCCTTGTCGTTTCGAGAATGAGACGGGTGTTGCGATCTTGACGCCTCAATCGTCCTTCACAGGAATTGGACAGCTCCCTTCTTTTTTTCCATTGAAGATTGTACAATTAGTACAATGGACAACTTGCTAATCCTTATCCTGAAGGAAATTCAAATTTTGATTTGGAAAATTCATCCAAATTTCTACTCGGTTTCCCCCACAAATCTGCCCTAGTTTTCCCTATTTAAAAACTCTTCTTCTTCATTGTTCAAGGTTGGAAAAAGTTGGAAGAAAATTAGGAAAAAATATTGGCGATAACCAGTTGGAGAAAAGAGATAGAATAGAATAGAGAGTTATAAGTTTATAAAAAAAATCGATTTAGATAATCTAGAATTCCTTTTTGGTAAGACACTTTAAGGTTCTGCTATGAAGCTTTCATTCAAGCTTTTTTCGGTGAAGTTTGACTCCCAGGGAACCATTATTCAATATATTCGCTCCAGTTTCCTAGTTTCGCTTTTTTTTTTTTCAGAATCCAAGGTCTTGGAAAGTATTCCTCTAGCTCATCATCTCGATTCGCTGCACAAAAAAAGGTAGACGTCCATCTCTCCCGAAGCTTTTGTTGCCTTCATAAGTTGATTTAGACATTAAGTTTCGATAGGATTTTCAATTCGTTCATTTTGTTATTCTCTCTGTTCGTTTACTTCTTTTGTTACATTAAGTTGTTACATGTTGTCTCTCTGTCATTACTGTTCGAATTTTAGGCAATGGATGATGTTTCTCTGTTTGTTTATCTCGCTATTTTCGAACGCGGTTGTTTCCTTAAGCTGTTTCCAAATTCTAGTCATAACTAGTCTCAAAATGTTCATTTGTCTTAATTCATCTCTATCTGTTGTGAATCCGTATAAATAATCAATACTTGACATCATATCACTTTCTCTTTGATTTGAGCTAAAGGTATAAGTTAGCATATATAGTCTTTTTGTTTCCATCACTCTTCATTTTAAATGCGTTTACTATACAAGCATGAGCCACCTAATTATTAGGAGAATTGTTCTTTTCAGTCTCCAAAATGATTGGTTATCTGTTAGTTCTATCTCATTATTGTGCTTCTTAAGTTTGGGTTTTGTAGCGAAAGTGATTTGGCTTGGTCTGTTGTATTTGGAGTTTAAATGGTCATGCACTGCTTCTTCTTGATTTAGCCCCCATAAAATCTGATCTCTTGTTAAGTCACCAGTATATAAATCATGCTTCGATAGTCGTATTCAGAAGCTAAATCTATGTTTATTCAACATTCAATAGTTTGTCCCATGATTCTTTTGTTGTTATTGCTAAAGGGTGTTTACTTTCACTACTCATCTCCTCAATCGAGTTTGTTAAGTTTAGTTACATAGTCTCAAAGATCAGCTTGCGATCCTTCTCTCCCTAGTCTGTCGAACATGCCCTAATCTGTCTAGGTGTTCGCCAGGGTCGTTCATTTATGCCTAAATCAGTTGGTTACCTTTTTAGTGCAAATGCATGCTCGTATGTAGATAATATGGTAGGGCATAATGTGATATCTTATTATATTTTGTTACTGCCTCTTCATTGATTTCCAAAAAATGCAAGTGTTGACTCTTTAAATTAATTAGTTCAAAATTGCATCCCTTTATTCATTCACTGTTAAGCTATAGGTTTTAAGAGTCCTAGTCAAATATACTTAAATGATAATTTTCCTTCTTAGTCTTCTTGCATTTATGCAATTCTGTGCAGCCATAAATCTATTTAGTTCACTGCTGACACTGATTTACTTCACTTCATTAATATTATGTATTCAGTCAGGAAGATTTTCTTTAATCGAATGATATATCTTAGTCGTAATTACTAGCTGCATTTATCTCTTTTCTTTGGATATAAGCTCTTTACTTTTGTTGTTTCGAAGTGTATTGGTTTCATAATCGTACTTATCTCTTGAAATGATTCATGCATTTATCTCTATTTCTTTTAGTTATTTGTTTTAACCATGTGTTAGTTGGATCTTTATCTCTTTCTTAATTCTCTTCTTTTCTTTTGGTTGCATGTGAATCTGTTTGAGTTCGCCATGAACTCCCATCATTCCCTTTGCATTTTGGGAGAGCCATAAAGGCTCAATGTCCCCTCTTTTGAGTCAGCCATCTAAAAATCGAATAATAGGTCCCGAAGTCGAAAGAGTATGTAGCAAATCAAAAAATTGAAAAGATTGGGCCAAAGGCCCACTCTTAATTTTGGGAGTTGTATTTTGTTACTTTTGGGCCTAAGCCCACTTTTGCTATTATTTTGTTAGAGTTTAGGACAGGTGCAGGTGACTCAAATGGACCCAAGTATTGGTCCAGGCGGACAGAAAAACCAAACTTGGGCCCATATCTCTTTCCCTCCTTCCATTATTGTGTTTATTTACTTTTCAATACCTGCTATTAATCTTCATTTTATCTCGATTTAATTTTCCAACAGATAGCCATTCTGAACTAATCTTCTAAAAGTTAACTAATAAAATACTCACTTCCTATAATATTGAAATATAATCTATCAAATTGTTCAACTTAGATAATATCCCAACACTTCTCCTTTTGCCCTTTTTAAAATGGTCTTAACTATAAAATAGTTGAATTTTGCAATTCAAGTTAAGTTAAATTATCTTAACCAAATAGTTAATTGTTGGATAACCGCATATTAGCGATCATTCCAGGTGTTTTCAAACCCTTCCCGAAATGCTAATATGAACCTCGAACGCCCTATTTTCATTAGATTTCTGTTTTAATCTTTTGAAAAAGTAGTTTTCTTAATTTTTCTTTAAAAATTAAGTGGCGACTCTTAAAACCAGTCTAAATCATATTTTCCTAATAAAACATTGCCTATGTTGAGGAAGAAAAGAGAGAGTTAGCAAAAGATGTGTATAAATTTGCATGCTTGGGAGTCCGACTTATGGATTCCACAGAAGGAGAAATAATGGTGACAAATAGGGCTGAATCATCACTAATGTCAGAAGTTAAAGAAAAGCAAGACCAAGATCTCATTTTTCTTGAGTTGAAGGCAAATGTTTAAAAGCAAAAAGTATTAGCTTTTGAACAATGGGGAGATGGCGTGCTGAGATATCAAGGTAGATTGTGTGTACCAATGGTCGATGGACTCCAAGAGAGGATCATATATGAGGCTCATAACTCCAGATATTCCATTCATCCGGGTTCCACAAAGATGTATCGTAATTTGAGAGAGGTGTATTGGTGGAATGGTATGAAGAAGGGCATTGCCGAATTTGTTGCTAAGTGCCCAAATTGCCAACAAGTTAAAGTAGAGCACCAACGTCCGGTGGTTTGGCTCAGAATATAGAACTTTCGAAATGGATGTGGGAGATGATTAATATGGACTTCATCATAGGCTTGCCAAGGTCTTGAAGGCAGCATGATTCTATTTGGGTTATTGTCGATAGAATGACAAAATAAACCCATTTTATGCCGGTAAAGACTACCCATTTTGTAGAAGATTATGCCAGGTTATATATTCAGGAGGTGGTAAGACTTCATGGGGTCCCACTCTCCATTATTTCAAATAAACGTGCACAATTTACTGCATAATTCTAGAAATATTTTCAGAAAGGCTTGGGTTCAAAGGTGAACTTAAGTACTACCTTTCATTCTCAGACAGATGGTCAAGCAAAGCGCACTATTTGACCTTAGGTGATATGTTGAGGGAATTTGTGATTGATTTCAAAGGTGATTGGGATGACCACCTACCCCTTATTGAATTTGCATACAATAATAGTTACTACTCTAGCATCCAGATGGCTCCATATGAAGCTCTTTATGGTTTCCTATTGGATGGTTTGAAGTTGGTGAAGCAGGGTTGATAGGACCATATTTAGTTCACCAAGCTATGGAGAAGGTGAAAGTGATTTCAAGAAAGATTGAAAATGGCACAGAGTTGTAAAAAATCCTAAACTGATGTTGGGAGAAGGGCGTTAGAGTTCTAAATAGATGATTGGGTGTATTTGAAAGTTTCACCCAAGAAGGGTGTTATAAGGTTTGGTAAGGAGGGGAAGCTTAGTCCCCGGTACATTGGTCCTTATCGCATAGCCTAGAGGATTGGCAATATAGCTTATGAATTGGAGCTACCACAAGACTTAGCAGCGGTTCATCCGATATTTCACGTCTCTATGTTGAAGAAGTGCATGGGCGATCCTTCATTGATCATGCCAACGAAAAATATTGGGATTAAGGATAGCTTATCTTATAAGGAGATTCATGTTCAGATTCTAGATCGTCAAGTTCGCAAGTTGAGAACAAAGGAGGTAGTATCATTCAAAGTCATTTAGAGGAACCAATTTGTTGATGAAGCTACTTGGAAAGCTGAGGAGGATATGAAGAAAAGACATCCACATCTCTTTGAATCCAAAGAAAGTCCAGATCAAGGTACTAATTTTCTTCTTAGTGCTCTTTAAATTATGAATGAGCATGTTTTTTTGTTTGCATTTGCTTGTTGGGTGTTTGAATTTGATGCTACACCCTAAGCCTAGTAAGATTAATCTCATTCAAGGACCAATGTTCCCAATGGGGAGATATTGTAACATATGGCAACGAGAAAGAACTGGAAGGAAGTTCAAATCTAGAAATAGTTACTTTTGAAAAGAATGAGGAAATCTGGAAATTTTTAAGCAAGTTAAAGTGAGTTTTTGGTCAAATTCAAATGGCCATAATTCCTAGCTCAGGATGAGTTAGGTGTAATTCCATATATGATTGGAAATCCCTTGGAATGATCTTTTCAACGCCGCCAAGTTTGCATGATTCCGAATTCGTATGAGTAAGTTATGCCCTTTGGAAGTAGGGCTATTGGATTAAGGAAAGTCCAATCAGAATTTAGAGGGGTATTTTAGTCTTTTCCTTGACCTATTATATTAATCCATTTTTAGGATTTTAACAAGGGTCAAAACTGCTTTTAGTCAGTTTTAGAATTTGGAATTTCACGCTAGGGCTAAGGAGAAAGGAGAAGAGAAAAGAAGAAGGAGAAAAAGGGCAAATTCATCAAGATCGATCAAGAAAGTTGGTGTTTCGCCAAGGATTTACTTCTATCATGTATGTGAGGCTCTCATAACGTTAGGATTGTTCTCCCACGTGCCAAGCATATTAATTTCAGTTTGGATTTGACCTAAAAGAGTTTGAATATTGATGATCTTGATATTTATTCTTGAATTCATATATTGTTCTTAAATTTGACTTAGTTGGGAAGTTTATGAGTTTGTTACGTCACTTCATAGAGTCGTTTCGAGTTAGGTTCTTAGGTACATTTGGTGGGTATCTATATCTAAAAGTAATTTGAGAAAAAGAACCGATTTTGGTGAATTGGGTTGGAAAACGAAGAAGAAGATTTCGTCAAATGAAATCTGGCACTGCCTCTGAGTCACGGAGCTGGTTCCTAGATTTGGAAATTTATGTTTCTCATCGCGGAGTTGTCATGGAGTGTTTTGCCTAAAACGTCTTGTTTAAAACTAAATTTAAAAAGCTTCTCCACATCACGGAGCCATCACGAAGTCTTCAGCCTCAAAAGACATTTTTGAACCAAGATTTAATTATGCCTCCACGTCGCAGACCCACCTTCAAATATTGATTTTTGGTCTTTTCTCATGTTTAGCTATCTAAAATCATTTCTAAACAACACGAGATCTTTCAAAACCCAAATCTTAACCCTTGAATCTATAATTCAATTCAAGGATCAGTTAAGAATCAAGTCAAGATCAGTTTATAGTCAAGTTAAGATAAGTTCTTAAAGTTTTCAAAGAGTCTTTCACAAATATTTTAACTTTGTTTCAAGACTTAAGCATTGAAGTTCAGTAAAGATGTAAAGTTGAAGTTATTTTCTTCAAAGAAGTATATGGGAACTATGTATTCCCAAAGAGATATAAAAATATTTTCACATTTAAATAAGAACGAAAACTGAGATTTCCAAAGAGCCATCGGGCTAGTTTATAGAAAAGAGTAATAGCTTTCTAAATGAAGCAAGAAGGGAAACTGAGATTTTCAAGATAGCCTTTGAGCAAAACTTTTTGAGCACTAATCTCAAATCACAGAAGAATTATATTTTTAAAACATAAAGAGCTAGTATATTTTGGGAGTAGTATTGAGCACCGGTATGCGGGAGAGTTCAGACAACTCACAGTCCCCATAAACCATGTAGCCTCCCATGGGTAGAAAAGGGTCATACTTTTTAGATGAATTCTTTTCACAATAGACTAGTGGATCCACTTAGTAGTTCAGGTCCTATACCTTTGTCCGGGTATAGGATGCGCTGGCAGCATGAGGTAGATCATTGTATTATCACTATAGTTCGTATGTGATGGTTGTCGGTTAAAGAAACTCCCACATCAGTTATTGTATTTTTTAATATACATCAGTTTGTTGTATTTTTACATACATTTCTGAGTTATGTTGTATCCTTGTATATACACAGAGTTGACATCATGTTTTTAAACAGATTTTCTTTATATTGCACTTGTTTTAAACTGTTTTATATTGAAATGAGTTCAGTTAAGTGTTCATGAGTTGAGAAGAGCCAAGGGAAGTGTTTCTTTCAAATTCCCTTTCAATCATATGTTTGTTTTAGCAATCCAACTCGCATACTCGTACATTCAATGTACTGATGCTAGTTGGCTTGCATCGTCTTATGGTGCAAACACAAGTAACTAAGATTGGCATTCCTGCATATCATTTATCCAGTGAGCAGTTTAGAGTCAGTCGGTGAGCCTCCTCACATTTCGGAGGATATGTTTTCTTTGCTTTCTAGTTAGTTCATTAGGATGTTATGGGGTTTGTGCCAATATCCATCTCAGTTGTTTTAGAGGCTTCATAGACAGTCAGATGTTAGTCCTTTGAGTCTTTTCATTATCATTTCTTATTGTTAAGACTTGGGTTGCCTCTTTTGGCCAAGTTGAATGTAACGTTTAACCTTTGAACATTCTCAGTTATTCTATTATTCAGTTCAGTTAAGGGTTATTGATCATTATAAGCATAAATATTGTCTTTCGCTGAGTTAATTAAGCCATGCCAAGGGCTCACTTGGGGCCAGCAATGGTCTTCGAGTGCAGTCCCGCCCAGGGTGTAAGCTCGGGGCGTGACAAGAGCTACATGGTCAGGCAAGATTCTAATGGAGTTTTAGAAGATTTGTAACACCTCAGACTTTCGAAATAAGGAGAAAATGACCTTTTGGGCTGAAGTCTAGTTATATGTGTCACATCTACGAACCGTAAAAGCTTCTACGGGCAGTAGATGGCAACCGTAGGAAGGGGGAAATTATTTTCTAAAATCAAGTCCCAGTACCCTTTCAATGGTTCACCAGGACGGTCTTTTTTATGGTTCACCAAGACGGTCTGTCATTCTATGTACGAGTAGTAAATATGTCTCATAGGTGAGTCTCAAACTTAGTGAAATTTTGAGGGTTTAAGTTGGTTTCTATGGACCATAGGAAGACTTACGAGCCATATAAGTGTTCTGTCAAAAGATAGGTGATTTCATAGTCTCAATACTTGGTCTACGAATGACCACTACGGACCGCTACGATCCGTAGGTTGAGTTCGACAATTATTTTTAAGGATTTTTTTATCTTTTCCTAATTGTTTTAAGCATATACTATGTTGTTTTGGTCTATATCCTAAGCCCTATATAAAGACTTTAAATCCTTAATCTACCTACTTTAAAGCCATTCTCCAATTCTCAAATTCCCTCCAAATTCTTTCTCATAATTCTCTCTAAGGCTAAGGAAGAGAATGTAAGAGTTTCCATAACCAAGGTTTCAATTTCACCATGGATTTTGGGCATTGATCTCTAAGGTATGTTAGTATTTACCTATGGAGTCCTTTCCTCCATAGGGTTCCTAAAATCTCCAATTTCACAAGCTAGATTCTTAATTCAAAGTTATGATTTTATTCAATCTTTGTGGATTCTTTTCAATTATGATTCAATTGATTGTTTTCTATCTTCTTATGCAAGAACTATAATTATTTACTTGTTTTTTAGTTGAATTCATATGAACCAACGCATGATCCATGTTTATTAACTATGAACACATGATGAAGCTTATGAACCATGTTTTTTCATGAATTTATGAAATTATGCATGTTTTTATGAAAGTAATGATTATGACTTAAGTAAGTTTATAGATGAAGGTGTTTATATGTTCTATGAAGCTTAGCCACGTCACATGAATGACATCTAGATTTGCCATAAATGTTTTTGGGCTGTTTTTCTAAATTAGGTCTTGATTTGTGTGGTATCCGAATATGCCATCAGTAATTATAGATCACACTTTTAAAACTATTTCCATTAGTAGTATGACATTTTTACTATGAAGTTAATGACTATATGGGCCTTATAAGCCTATTATGAAAAGATCATGGATGGTGAAAGGTTTTCTCAGGCATGGTCTAAGGGGATACTCTATGATATTTCTAGCTTGGATTAGTAACTTAATTGTATTTTCCATGAATGATAATATGAATATGATTTATGACTATTTTGTGGGATTTTACTTAGCACCGAGTGGCTTGAGGTGGAGGCTCAATTAGGTTAGTCTCTAGTAGCAACCTCTAGTCCTAAACTACATGCCCGTAGGAGTTGTCTTAAATGACATATCTAGTGAATCCACATATAGCATATGATATGATGTGTACGGGTTCTACCTTGACAAGCAGAATTCCTCTTCTTTCGGTACGAGGGATATACCAAATTCCATGTTATAGTTCACACGGTCCATGTCGATTAATGGTAAACTTCCCACAATAATGAACTAAGTATCTTTCAAAGTATTTCACAAAGTGCTTAAAATATGTAAAGCTTGCATTGCATTGCATTGACTGTGATTATGATTTATGTCTTCTAACCCCTTTTATCTTATGATGTAGCTTTGTCATTGCATGTCATGAAAAAGTCCTTTTTAGCACGATTTCATTGCTATCATATATGGTAAATTCCATGTACTAATGCATACTTGTGGCTACATTGTTTCACTAATGTAAGGTCTGACATTCTTACCTCACATACTCGTGGCTAGACATCTATTGGGTGCTTCAATTGATTGGTGATTCCTCATGTTCCGAGGACTGATACACTTTGTAGCTTTATGTCATTTCCATTTTTAGACTTTGTATGTGATGTATGGGTTACGTCTCAATCATTTTCCTTATAATGTATTAGATGGCTTTATGAGACTTGTGTTAGACTTCCGCTTTGTCAAACTCTTTGATATATAAAATGCAATCTTTTAAAGTCTTTATTTCTAATATCGTGTATGATATATGTTAAGTGGCTTATGTAGGGCCTCTCGAGGTTCTATACATCATATTATGCCTAGGATATACTTTTGGGTCGTGACAAGAGCACATGCGAGGCAAGTATAAAGTGGCTTACTAAGTTATTTAATGTCATTTTCAAGATGCGGAACATGCCCGAAGCGTGGAGATGGAGTACGATGATTCCATTGTACAAGAATAAGGGAGATATTCAAAATTGCAATAACTTTAAGGGTATCAAGTTGCTAAGAACACGGTGAAAAATTGATAAATAGCAATAAGTTGAGGTTAAGGAGGATCATGATTATTTTTGAAAATCAAATTAAATTTATGTATGGACGGTCAACTATAAAAGTCATTTATCTTGTTAGGAGATTGGTGGAACAATATAGGGAGAGGAAGAAGGACTTACACATAGTGTCTATTAACCTAGAAAAGACTTACGACAAAGTCTCTAAGGAGGTTCTATAAAGGTGTTTGGATGCTCATGGTGTGTCTGTGACGTACACTAGATCGATTAAGGGCATGTAAAATAGAGTCAAGATCCGAGTAAGAACAGTGAGAGGAAACTCGAAGCACTTTACCGTGTTGATGGGATTTCACCAAGGGTAAACCCTTACCCCATTTTTATTTGTCTTGGTGATACATGTATTGATGCGACAAATTCAAGATAGGGTGTCACAGTGTACGTTATTTTTGGATGACATATTTTTGTTTAATGAGACTCGTGAAAGAGTTATTGTTAAGTTAGAAGTTTATAGATGGAACCCTGAAGTCTAAAGGATTTTGATTGAGTAGGGTCAAGGTTGAATATTTGGAGTGCAAGTTTAATGAGGTGACGGTTGAGGCTGACATAGAAGTGAGGCTTGATATATAGGTTATCCAAAAAAGAGGTAGTTTCAAGTATCTTGAGTCTATTATCCAACAAGATAGAGAGATAGATGAGGATATCACTCACCGTATTAGAGTAGGACGGATGAAATGGAGGCTCGTATTCAAAGATTTTTGTGATAAGAATGTACCACTTAAACATAAAGGCAAATTCTACATAGTGGTGGTTAGACCAACTTTATTGTATGAGGCAAAGTGTTAGTATGTCAATAACTCTCACATTCAGAAGAGGAAGGTGGCGGAGATAAGAATGTTGCGATAGATGTTTGGATTTATTAGGAGAGGTAGGATTAAAAATGGGGATATTCGAGACAAGATAGAAGTGAGTTTGGTAGAAGACAAGATGTGGGAAGTAAGGTTGAAATGGTTCGTCTATGTGATGAGAAGATACACAGATACTCTATTGTGGAGGTGTGGGAAGGTGGCTATGAATGGATTGAGGAACGATAGAGGGAAGACTGAAGAAGTTTTGGGTAGAGGTGCTTAGATATGATATGAGACAGTTATGGCTTACCGAGGATATAACCTTAGATAGGAACACAAATTGTCACGACCCACAGGTACACCCTAGATGTAACATGGCGTATAGGACCCCGAGAGACCCTATATAGGCCATTTAGCATTCATAAACATAAGAAATAGAACATGAGAAATAGAACATACGAAGTAAAGACAATATTCAAGTCCAAACATTTTATAAAAGAAAAACAGAAATCTAGACACATTGTCTCATTAGTCATCTAGTACAATAGAATGAAATTGGGTCAATCCCATACATCATGTCCAAAACTAAAAAGTAAAGTAGAAATATGAAACAATATAACTCAGTCCTCGAATGCATGAGCACTCACCAAAGCTCAGGAAATCAACCAAGTCAACCGCTAGCCACGAAACTGAGAACCCTGAATATCAGACCCTACATTTGGAACAAATGGAGGCAAGATTATGTGTTAGTACAAAACAATGTCCCAAGTATGTGGCCATGCATAAAACATTTAAATCATGCTAAAACGAGACATTTCATGACATGTAATTGACCAAGCTAAAACACGATATAAGAAGGTTAGAAAACATACTTCATAAAACATGGTCAATGCAAGTTAATCATCTTTAAAACTTTTGAACACATATGAGATACTCCTTGAGTAACCTTAGTTCATTATTAATGTGGGAAGTAGCCTTAATCGACATAGAGACCATGTGAGCTATAACATGATCCCCTGGTGTCTCTTACACCAAAAAGCATTGTCCTATTTGCTAAGGTAAGGACCATGAACTTCTAGCTTAAGTGGATCCACTAGCTAATGTCTACCTAAACAATCATCCTATGGGGGCACATAGGTAAGGGATAAAGAGATTGCTTCTAGAAATTCAGCCCCTACTAACGGGAGAGCTTCCATCTCAATATCCTCTAAGGAGAGAAAGTAGCTTCCTACTACGACTCGGATGGAGGAAGAAGGATTTCGAGGGGTAGGCTTTCCTGTTCTCCCTTACACGGGTGCTAAGCATAATTCCCACGAAATAGTCATTTTTCTTAATTGTACTCATTATTCATGGAAAGGCATGTCATCTTGCCAAACCAAGATAAGTTTTATTAAGATAGCTCTTTATCTTTGATTCAATTAGGTGAGAAAACCTTTCAACCTTAAAATCCTTATTATGTGAGAAAACCTTTCACAATCATGTTTGCATGTGTTTATGAGAATATCCTTTCAACAACACAACAATAACATCATTATTGATACTTTTCTCTCAAAGCATCCTTAAAACATTTACATAGGTTTCATAAGAACATGAATAATCTCATAATTCAGCTTTCAAAGTTCAAAACCTACTTTCAATCGCCACATCTAGAAATCAAGGATTAGATAGAGATTTCATCATACATTCATGTGATTTGATCACTTCATGCTTTAGTTCATAAAACTCCTCTTTCATAACCAACAACCCACATCATATGATCATAATTTGGAAAACATGGGGGTTTACATAGGTTCATAGAGGAAACACCATAAAATCATAATATTTTATCAATTAATGCATAAGAGATCATAATCCTATCATTTAAATCAATAATCAAGAGAACCCATGGTAATTGAAGAAAACCCTAACGTAATTGGGGATTTATACCTTTGAAAATAGGAGAATTTGGGAACTCCATGGATGAAAACTATCATACCTCAAGTCCAAATGCTTATCTTCAGTGGAGGAATTGAGACTTGCTTTGAAGCCCAAGGTTGAATCCTTCTTCTTCTTCAAGTTTTAGAGAGAGAAATATTTTGGAGAGGAGAATTCATCTTCTTTTGTGATTTTGGAAGAATGAGTTGAATTTGGGGTTAAAATGCTTATATATGGGTCTTAGACATAGGCAAAACACTATATTATAGGGATAAAACAATTAGAAAAAAACCGAACTACCCCTGAACTTAACTGCCGACCCACCATTTGCGGCCCCAAGTCGACGAACCGTGGACTGACCTAAGGCCCATCCTGGTGGTCCATCGTTCGGATCAGAGAGGGTCTTCTAGGGGTCTGGACCACAGGCCCTCAACCACAGACAGTGGTCTGATCAACGGTCCGTTGGTCAGCCCATGGTTCTGGACCATCTTAGACTGTTTGGGGGCACCATCCACGGACCACACCTACGGTCCGTGGTCCCATCCACGGGCCGTGGGTGGCCTCCGTTGGTTGGAACCTACAACTCCTTAAAATGTTGCCTTGCCCTCTTTCGAATTCGGGGTGTTACACAAATTAGGCTTGAAGTTTAGTAGGTAGGACTATGTCCTTGCTAATAGGTAGTGGTGCATTGTCTTGGTGCCTTACTAGTAGTCGTAGTTTTGTGCTTGTAGGTTCTTTTTCTTCTATTTTGTTTATATTAGTTGTTTCGTGTAGTTCGATGGTAGTATTAATTGTAGTGTTGTTCTGCTACTATATGATGTTTTGTATACTGCATATTATCTCTTGTACTTCTATTACGTCTTTTTAGCCTTTTTTGTCTTGGTGCCCTTACTCATAGTCATAGTTTTATGCTTGTAGTTTCTTGTTCATCGATTTTGGCTATATTTTCAATGGTAGTATTATTGTAGTATTTGTTCTGCTACTATTTTTTATTTTGTACTACCTATTATCTTGTGTACTTTCATTACGTCTTTTTTTATCCTATTTTTTTCTTCAGCTGAGGGTCTATCAAAAATAGATTCTCTACCTCACCTATAAGATAAAGGTAAAGTTTATGTATACTCTACCCTTCTCAAACCTTAATTTATGGGAACACAGAGGGTGTATTTTCATTGTTATATTAACAATTATGCTTAGTGATAATCACGTTTGTTTATATTTAAATATATGTCATTTATTAATTAAATTGATAAGTTTTTATCGGTCCTTAACTTGCTACATCCTATTTATAATAAGAAAATTGAATAAAAGGCATACTTAAGATACCTTACTACTAGTCCTAAGAGGTTTTTTTAATCTTTCAAGTCCTAGCATTAGAATCTTAACATTAAGTAACATTTTTTAATATTCAGGAAACAAAAAAAAATACGAACAATATAATAATAAATAACTAACGGATTAATGATAATTTATTGTTGCCATAAATACAGAAGTTTATAACTGACATGATATGACATTTACATCCTTATTTTACCCCCCAATGAGTTTGAATCTGTTATTTCTTTTTCAATTAATCTAAAAAAATTCTTATTTTACTCCCAAATAGTTTGAATTCATTATTTTTTTTCAATTAATCTGAAAGATTTATTTTTCAATTGTATATACACTATTTATATATGATTTGTGCAACAATATGACATTAAATACTTGTAACATCTCGGTCTTGGAAAGAACTAATTTTAGCAAGAACCAATTTGGAAAGAGCCAATTTGAGAATTTGTCAAGTTATGCTTAAGTTGTGAGTTTTTGGTCTAGTTCAATCGATCATAACTTTCAGAACATGAATAGTTAGGTGGCTCATAAGATATCAAACGAAAGGTATTGGAATCCTCTTTCCAACGCCACTGAGTTTGCTAAGTTTTGAGTTTGGATGAGGGAGATATGCCCGTTTTAAGTCTATCTGTCCAGTTAAGGAAAGTTACCCGAAATTATGAGGGGTATTTTGGTCTTTTCATTACCCCTTCAGCTTAAAACGTTTTTAGTAAGGTTTTGGGGGTCTAAACTGATTTGGTACAGTTTTCACAATCCTAATTACGCTTAGGGTTTTAGAAGAGAGTTCAAGAAGAGAAAGAAAGAGAAAAGAGGGAGGGTTCAAGGCGCTCATCAAGTTTTCTTGCGAATTGAGGATTGTTTCGCCAAGGGTTTGATCCCTAAGAGGTGTGTAAGTTCTCATAGTGTTGGGTTCATTCACCCACATGCCAATCATGTGATTTTATCTGTAGTTTCGTTCTTGAGGTTGGATGCTTTGAGTTCTTGAGGTTTTGTGCTTCGTTCTTTGATAATGAAGTTCTTGTTGAGTTCTTGAGGTGAGAGTTGCAAATGAGTTGAGTAAATTGATAGTTTCTTGTGTGAGTTTCGTTGAGATTATTTTGGGTTATAAAAATTCGAGAGTTTTGACCTTAGAATTGTTGTGGATATGAGTTGAATCGAGTCTGAAAGGAAAAAAAAAAGATCGAGCAAAAACAAGCGCCCAGGTCCGCGTCGCGGACATGCTCCCAATTCCAGTCCCAAGAAAAGTACCCCTCTCTCGGCGACGTGGAGAGGGCGTGGACTCTACTGTCCCAAAATATATTTCGCGACAAAAAAATTTTAATGCTTCTCTCCCCGTCGCGCCTTTGCTCCCTATCAGTATTTTCACTCGTTTCTTATTACTAACTATATAAACCCCATTTAATAATTACTAGATCCTTTATATCATGAATCATAACCTTGAATTCATAATTCAAATTCAAGGTAGAGTTAAGAGTTACGTTTGAGAAGTCTTTTACAGTATTTTAAAACTTGTTTTAAGACTTGAGTACTTGAGTATGAGGATGAGTAAAGTTGAGTTTCATTTTTCAAAATGAATATATGGGAACTAAGTATTCCTAAGACTAAATGTTTTTACATTTGAAATGAGGAGGAAACTTTTATTTCCAAATGAGTTATGAGGAGTTTTGAGTACTATCTCTTTTAAGAGAAAAATTTTAAGTAATAATCTCAAAGTTGAGGATAAGGAAATGTTTTTAAACATATGAGCTAAGTTATATTTTGGGAGTAGTATTGAGCACTGATATGGGGATGACTTCAGATAACTCAAAGTCCTCATAAACCATGTAGCCAATGTGGGTAGAAAGGGTCATATTTTTTAGATGATTCCTTATTGCTTTTTAAGCATAGCTTAGTGGATCCACTTAGTTGAGGAGCTCTATACCCCGACAAGGTATAGGACAGTTTTGGCAGCGTGGGCGAGACGTTGTATCATCACATAGCTCATAGTGATGGTTGCCAATTAGAGAATCTCTCAAACAGAGTTATTTTGTATTTTTACATACAAACTGAGTTATTATTGTATTTTTCAATATATTGTGTTGTTATCTACTGTTTTAAAAGATTTTATTTTTATTACAAAAAATTTCAAAAGAAAAAGAAAATAAATATAAATCTTAAAGCTAGCCATAAAAAGATGTTACATCAGGTTTTCTATAGTCAACTTTCTATTAATATAGATTTGTACAAAAAATGCGCACACCCATTTGTTCTCTTACTTATTAATTAATGTTGACACTTAATAAAATAAAATAAAATAAATATAAATTAATACAAACCTGTTACGATCAATAATTAAAGCTTTATTTGTAGTAATTATAAAATAGTACATTTCAAAGTTCTAATATACACTCTTAAATAAATATATTTTGTGATTTTTCCTTTTTTATTATGGAATAGAGATTTCAACATCAATTCTATTTAACTTTTCTCTTGAAAAAAAAAATTAAAATCTGAATATTTAGAAATTAAATAAAAAGAAACTAATGTTTTTATATTTTTTCTTCTTTCTCTTTTTAACTTACGCCAGCATGATTCATTCTTTTGAACACACACTGTTTTAAAACATAATTCCTACAAATAGAGAAATGATTAAATATAAAGGAGATGAGAGAGAGTTGTTTGGATGGTAAGCATTCCTCACTTCCAATTTGAAGATTGCGAGTTTGAGACACCAGGGAAGCAAAAAAGGATGGAAGCTCCTAGGGAGGGTAAAAAAAATAAGATTAAATAAAAAAAAGAGATGTCTTATCTAAAGAGCATATTAAAGTTTCTCCACTCATTTGACGTTTGCTCTTTCACTATTCAAAGCCCCACCATTTGTAGGTTTTTTGTGAACATACTTATATTTTTACAATAATGTTACGTTATCACTTTGCGTATACATGAGTTTGTTATTATAATCAACTAGTATGAGTATAGAGGTAAATTTGTTTAGTAAAGTTACACCCTATGAACTTAGCTCCCGTTTAACTATAAAATTTCAAATTAAATTTTTAAAATTAATATTTGGACATATATTTAATTTTTAAAAAAATTAAGATTATTAGTGAAAGTCTCAAAAACTGATCCAAACTCCAAAGACTAAAGCCAATGAAAATATTTGCAGATCATTGTTAAAAAAAAAAAAAAAAAAGATGACGAAGGATGAATTTTGTAATAAGAAAAAACTATATAACTAAGCAAACATAACATAATGCATGAGAGAAATTTGTAACTAGAATCAATTTTGTCATTAATAAATCAACTAGTGTGGACACTTTTGCTAAAATTTTATTGTCATGTATAAAAATAATGTTCCTATTTTACTAGGGTAATAAGCTTCCATGTCAATCTTAATCTGATTATTAGGACTTAGGAGAAAGTTGACAAAGAAGAAGCTCTCCAACTCCAAGGCTTTTTACCAAGGATTCTCCCTTTATATTTAAGTCTTTGTTTTCTTGCTTTTTAATTAACTAGTAAAATTACCCGCATTTCGCGAGAGAATTTAATATAATGGAATTTATAAAATAATACTAAAAATCTAACAATTATTAAAACTAAAACACTACATTATTTTACATACAAGATTACGTAGTAACAAACATTAACAATGTAAAGGAAAATGTAATATATTACATCTTATCATTTATACTTAATAACATAAGCATAAATAAATGACTATAAAAATACATACCAGGATCTTTAACATAAGCAATGGTATCAGTGAGCCACTCAACATGATCGAAGTACACAAATATTTAATTATGAAGAAGAAGAAAAAGAGGTTCAGAGTTTTTGTTGTTTTAAAATGAGAGGAAATTCCTCTATTTATAGGCAACAAATGGTAGTGTGAACAAATGTTTATTGTGACTTATCGAAAAAGTTACAACTATTGGAAAAGTTGCAACCCTTCAGAAATGTCACAACCTTTCATAAAAGTCACAACTTTTCATAAAAGTCGCAACTTTTTATTAAAGTTGCAATTTTTCATAAAATTCACAACTTTTCATAAAAGTCGCAACTCTTTATTGAAGGCGCAACTTTTCATAAAAGTTACAACTTTTCATGAAAGGGAAGACTAGTTTGGTAAATAAATAAATTAAAAGGGAATTCTGATTTGTGGTGGCGCCACGTAGGCGGGCCTAAGGTTCTCTTTTATATATATTTGATCAAAATTGAATATAAACAATTCAAAGAAATATATTGTTGTGGTGGCTACTGGTTCCCCCCAATTTCCACATTCAATTGATTTTCTTCATAAATATGTTACTTCAATATATTATACAACATCACATAAAGTAATTTATAGCAATCTACCATATATGATATATAATATCCAAAATACATGCACTGTTTCATTATTATTTTTATTTTGTAACTTGATCACATGTTTAGTAGTATTTTTATGCATATTTTCAGTTTAATACTGATTCATATATGGCTATACGAGCAAAGCACATATTCAAAAATTAATATAGTAAAAAAAAGAGCGTGCTACAATGAAAATAGAGAATTAGTAAAGAGCACAATCCTAAACATCTACCCGTAAATGCTAAAATAAAAATAAAAATTGGTAAATAAATATTTTATTTATTATCAAAGTAGGCGTACAACTCAAATTATTAATCTAGGAAGACACCAACTGGACATCCCAGTTAGATTTCAAACAACTATAACATCCTGACTCCTATTATAAATATACTTATGGTGGGTAAAAATTGAGCCTCTGTATATTCAGCCAGTTTAGGTGCGTAGCTAGCTTGGAGGCGGATCTCTTGAATGTTCAATCTTGTGATAAATGCTAAAATTTAGTTAGGTCAAGCATGTTGAAACCCAGTAAGTCAAATATGCTCTTAATTTATCTCAATGAAATTTAGTCGTATAGAGTATGGCTTAGGAGTTACTAAAATCATAAAGCTAAAAAAATTTTAGGTAATTTCTGCTGGAACTGAAGTTATTTTGATATTCTTTTTTCAGCATCACTAAAATCAAAGTTTTCAGCAAAAGAAGGAAGAGAAACACCAACTTTCCCCAACTATCGAGGTGCTCAACATCAAAACTTTCGGCAATTGAAAAAACAACAATAATATACCAATGACATCCTACTAAGTGGGTTTGAAGTGGGCAAACTGTACGCAGGCGTTAACAAATTACATTTTGAAACAAGCTAATATATAACTGTTTTTTTGGTTGATCTAATACAAATAATGAAGATTGATTATTATTATTTTATTTTTTTTGGTAAGAATCACATCTTTATTGTTGACATCATCTTCGTCATGACGGATAAGATTCAGCAGGAGGTTGATTAGAGCTTTTAGATGTGAAACGCCTACAGTTGGCCAAAATGAAGAGGTTACAGGGTAAGGATCCAACATTAACTATCACGATCCAACCCACCGGGTCATACAGACACCTACTCCAACATCTAAATAGGAGAATTCTTATTTCGAAACTGGCATATGAAATGCAGAAGTAAATAAAATATAAAATAAACACACTGTTATAAATACAGAAAATACTCAAACTTAGTTAAAATGTAATACTTTTGTCAAGAATACACTGAACCCTCCCAAGAAACTAATATAAAAAGGTACAAACTTTCTAAAAGATAACAAGACAACTCCCACCATAAGAAAAGAGAGGTAGAAGTTGTCTGAGATCATCTTCGCCTTTTACCTGAGAAACAACATTGATCCTACAAGCAGACTATGTCAAGTAGCATAGAAAGAGTAGTATCAGTACAATCAACAGGTACTAGTAGGCATAGCAAGAGTAGTATCAATAAATGACATTTTCATCAAAGGGAATAAAATACGTATTGCTACACTCTTTTTTTCCTAATCAAGATTTTGTCCTACTGATTTTTTTCAGACAAGATATATAATGAGGTAACAAATAATACGTATTGCAAAATATGTGTACTCCTTTTCCTTTACTTGAAATTTTTTTCATTGAGTTTTTCCTAATAAGATTAATGAGACACATGATTTATGGACATCTAAGGGGGAGTGTTATAAATATTTGATGACCAAACTCATAAGGGGCCCTTAAACTTGCCACAATTTTTCATTTTGGCATCTTAACTATGACTTGTTCCAAGTAGACACTTCAACATCATTAAAAGTATACCATTTAAACACAAATAAGTGATGTGACAGAGTGTGTGCATCACACTTTTTCTTAGAGAGAGTCACAACCTAAAAATGGATGTGATGGCACTAGTCTTTTCCAGACAAGTCAGCCTCAACCAATGAAAATGAAAGAAAAGCGGAAAACAGTATACACAAGAACAAGATAAAGCGGAAAAACTTATTCTTCTACTAAAACCCTCAAAATTTGATTGTCACGTGTACAAGCCACTAAATACATAAGTGTGGAATTAGAAAATAAATACAAGTCTCAATCTTTGTTTCTCAAATAGAACAAATTAAGTGTAAGAAAAGGAAAAAGAGGGTCTGCCGAATGACAAGTAGCTACCTCTTCAAGTCCTTGATGAGCCTCAAGATCAATAAAAGGAGAAAAAGATCACACAGATCTGGGCTTGGAACGAGAAAAAAATCACACAGATCCGGGCTTGGAACCTACACAACTGTAGAATTAAAGGCGAGTACCAACAATACGGTATGCAGTAAGCAACCTACTAAGCAAAGCAACTAGCTAGAAATCGAATACCCCTTACACTCCTATCGAATCTCCTCAAACTACAACCTACACAAAAATCAGTCAAACCTAGCAATTCTGCAATACACGACTCACAAGCCCAATATTCACAATTCAAGCTCCATAAAACAACAATCGAACAAGTCAAATAAGTCAATCTCAATGACAAGTAGTTCAGTCACACATAACGAATACATCAATCACAATCGACAAGTAAGTCACGCAAAAGCATCAAGTGTATCACGTCACATTAATGATCATCACTATCTAAAACCATTTCTCATCATCTCTATAACACTCGCTGGTAAAGACCTCAGCATGATAACACTTGCCGGTAAAGACCTCCGCATAATAACACTCGCCGGCAAAGACCTCGACATCATAATCATCACATGTCTTATCACAGTGTTTAGCGATCAAAGCACACAAGCAATATCACACCATATAAAAGAGACAACAATTTGCACAATTCAAGTCCACAATCATACTTTCAAGCATTTAATTAGTCAATCAATAAGGGTTACATTAAGGCAATTTACATCATCATGTTCAACACATAACCTTTTTCATGTCAACCCCTTTTTATTCATTTAAATGTCATAACTGGACAATTTAACCCTTCACCTCATCCCCATTACTCCCAACACACAAGCAACAAAGGAAGCATAAGAATTCAACTAGAATACAAGGTTTAAGAAGTCACTTGCCTTAAATCAATCAACAATCACTCCAATAGTTGAGTCTTCCCCTTCTGAATCACTTCTGAAGCCACACAATCTATTAATAAGCAAGTATTTATAATCACTTTCCGAAAACAACAACACCCGTAACAATTCTCTTGAAAGGTGAGTCATTCAACACAATACCAAATTCCAAAAATAAAGTTTGAATCTAGAAAAATAATACGTGTAAACATTACTAAAGGCTTTAGGAACATCATTAGGGAAAATCATTTTAAAAATGAGCTTAAAATCAGTTCATAACTCACTTTTACTTTAAAACTCAAGTTCGTGAAGAACTCTCAATTTTATCAACCCAAAAATTTGATTTAAACTCATAAATTCAATAATAATAATGGGTAATCGAAGATTTAAAGTTATGAAACGTACCCAACAATTTTATCTTGAAAACCTACTTGAAATCGCCTCTACGGAGTTCTTAATGCGCCAAAAATGAAAATGGGGAAAAAATCCCAAATTTGGGTTTAACACTGTTAAGGGACCTTCGCGAATGCAGGTTTTTAATGACTGGACCTTCGCCAACACGGCAGGTCTCCCATGAACACAGAGGTCAACACTTTGACCTCCCATGAACGCGGTCAAGACTCTGTAAATGTGAAGTTCTCACCCTCTCCCCTCCGTGAACACGCCAAAAGCTCCGCAAACACAGAGGGTTGCACCAGAACATAGAAAAATTAGCTAACTCAAAATTATCGAAAGGACCTTCGGGATTCGTTTAGAATCTCGTAAACACAAACCACATATGCAAATCGATTATACTCAACGTTCTGGACTCAATGGAACCGTCTAAACACAGATTTAAGGTCTCTTTGACCCGACATCCGTGAAAATCACAAGAAGCTAACTCAACACCCAAAAAGGCTAAAACAAACTAGGGACCTCTCAAAAATCAATCAAGACCTCATATAGGTCTAAAATCATCCTCCGAATCCAACAAAACTCTAGAAATTCCGATCTGAGTATGCGAACTCCAAATGTTGACCAAAGTCAATCCATAGGCTAAAATTTTACAATTTCACAACTTAGGACCTCAAATCCTAAAAAAGACTCAGAAACTGAAATCGACAACTGATGTGAGGCCAAAAATATATATTTAAATCATTATTTGCCTCACGTTTATTATTTATATTTGTCCTTTTTTAGCATAGATTTTATGAATTATGCTAAATAGTGCATTTAATTTGTAGGAGTAAATTAGTGTAAAGTTGAAGTTTGAAGCTAAAACGAATTAAATATAAAAAATTAAAGAAGAAAATCAAGCAGGCAGCTTAATGGATTAAACTTTATAAAATAATATATATGTTAGGTTGAAGTAGAATTGGAATTGGAATTGGAAAATTCCACGTGACAGTCACTGAAGAGCCGCAACAGCATGTTGAAGGGGTGGAGCACTGGTTCACGCCGAAAATAAAAAGGAATTCAACTCCTTTATGGTTTTGAATTCCTAATTTGTTTTGAACTCATTATTTTATTTAGAGTTTTCTATATTTATAATAGTTCATAGAAATAATTATTTGAGGAGATCAATATAGAGTAAGGAATAGGCACTTTTGAAGGGGAAGTCGTCAATATTTTTTAGAGTTCTTTTCTTTTTCTTATTTTCTTAGATATTAGTAGCTAAAGCTCTTGTTCTGGAGCTGTAGCTACGGATTTAATGTTGATTATTTAAGATTTTTGAATTAATTCTCGATTGTCATTATAAGTTACTTTTATATTCTTGTTTTAATATTTTGTGATTGATCACCATGAAATAAATCTATTGTCTAATCTTAAAATCAGAAGAGGAGAGGTTAGATAGACCAGAGAATATAGAGAGCTCGGTCCACCCATTAAATTGAGGTGATTAGTGTTCAGGAGTGACACCTAAATGAACACCTTGCTTGGTTACTAAATAGGATGAAATATAAATGCTCGACAGTTAGTCTATTTATCCCCGCTCAACGATGTAGTTAGATAGCTAAATGGGGTAGGCGACGAGGGACATATAACTCGGATCATATCATCAACCCTATAAACCAGTAACTTGACAACTGAAATTAATTCTAAGCCAATAATATGATACATGAAATCCAATACATGTTGCAGCCCTGGGATTTTCCAACTATTGTAAGTAATTTTATTATTTTGTTCTTGCATTCTTCTCTTTTGGCTCTCTTAAATAAATAATTAGATTAGTATAATTTAGTAAAAATAGTTAATTGAGAAGTCCTTTGGGTTCAATAATCTGGTTCTTTTAAGAGCCACTATATTACTTGCGCGACCGCGTACACTTGTGTGTGCAATTGGGAGCAACAAGTTTTTGGCGCTGCTGCCGGGGACTTAGAAATTACCTATTTGTCTAAGTTATATTTTTTTCCTTTTATTTATTTAAGTTTTGTTTTTATAAGTGTTTTTTTTAGTTTTTTTTTTCTTAGCAAATATTTTTTTTTCTCTTTTTTTGAATAATTTGATACTCTTATTGACGTGGATGATTGGGATAAATCGTGGTTGGTTGATGAATGTCCTTTATGTGATATATGTAGTCGTCAATATATTCATTGGAATGGTTGTCCTAAATCTTATTCCCTTCCCCCGAACCCCTATTATGATTCTTTTGTTATTTGTGATGTTGGTAGGGTCGATGAATCAGAAAATGCAAAACAAGAGGCGCGCAATGTGAATTCACTGATGGAATGTACAGACATGCTGGACAAAGTTAATTCAAAAATCGTTGAACAAATATTTGAATGTGTGGAAGAGCAAAAAATAATCACGAAACTGCGAGATGCGCTTGACGCTATTCAATTAGAAATTACTGTCCTAGAGATTGCAGCCCAACAAAGAGAAAGCTATGAAGAAGCAGAGATAGTGAGCCAATCTTGGCTACAAGAACAAACTCAACTTCTAAAGTTTCATGAGTCTATCCATGATGGTCTGACATACATGACAAGCAAACTAATTGAAGGAAGAGTTGAGCTCACACAAGAAATAGATCAATTTGGCTAAGATATTCATGACTTGGAGACTCACTTGAACAAAAAGATTGAGGCGTCTGATGCCCAATTATCAATTGTCGTGGATGATGATCAACAAGTGGAGAAAAAAAAAAGAATTTCAACCATCCAACTATACCTTATTCCTTAATATCAATGTTGAGAAAGAGTACAAAAGTGAGAATGTTGTAAATAATGTTGCTTTAGAGTTGAGGCATTTTGAATCTCATTCAAAACACTTTTCTATATCATCTGAACTAATGGATGAGTGTATAGATGAGATACAAGACCCCTATATCCTAAAGTTTATCAGTCCACGTAGACAAAATGACATTCCTCACATAAGGGTCAAGAAGTGTAAGATGCGACATATATTACTTGGTTCCTTTTTTTTTATACCAACGCCCCTGGATAGGAGCAGAAAAATTGATGCAAAGTTAGGGGTACAATTCATAAGTTCAAAGTGGAAAGAAAAGTAGTGAATTTACTTGTGTCGTGCCGCGACGTTAAATTAGACGCTTATTGGGAGTCAACCCAAGTTATAGTGTAACTTCTTATTCTTTTTTTTATTTTTATTTTTTTAGTGTCATTTTTTTGTGTTGTTTTTACAGGTTTTGGAGAAGTCTAAGTATCCGAAAGCCAAAGCTAAGGAGCATGTTTGAGCTTAAGTGTGGAGTGCATACGACCCTTGATGAAAATTAAGAGAACATGCTACTAGCTAGGTCTAAAGGCCTGAGGGAGTTTTTCTAACCTTTGTTTTAAATTTTATTTGATGCTTTGGGGACATAGCATCTTTTTAAGTGTGGGGTGGAAGAATAAATTCCTAGTTTTTGTTGTTTTATTGAGTCTTTTATTTTTTTAGGAATAATTTTTTTTTGAGAGAAAAGAAAAGACACTTTTTGAGTGGTGTGATACTTGCTATTTAGGCCTAATTATTGAATAGCACTTTCTTGTGAATGCTTGATTGATAAAAAAAAATAAAAATTGCAGACTATTTGACACCTAAGCTCATGATTGTGACTTTGTATATAGCTTATTTTATTTGGTAGTTTGTTATGATCTTGTCTCTCTTAGAAGTGGAATTGATCCATCTTGATTGATACGTGTGTCATGTGTGGTGATAATTTGTTTATTCCATATTTTGCATCCTAGTCTAGAACTTGCCCTGCATGTTATTGAAGCGAAATAAAAAGTGTGTTTTGTTTTGGAGATGATAATAGGCTTTCTTTGATTTGTCTGGTAATTTTAGCCTTTTCAGATATTATATCACTAGTTAGCCTTTTTGAGCCTGTAGCCTTTTGTTTGTAGCGATATTTTGCTCTTGACTATTTTGTTGAATCCCCAGTTTTTGCACCTTGCTTCCTTGAGCATTATAGCATAGACTTACTCTAATTATCAATTCTGAGAAAAAGGGATGGTTGAGTGAAAAAGTAATCAATGATAACTACAAAGTGCTTAAAAAGCCCTCTTTGAAAGAATGTGATGTGAAAAAAAAAAAGATGAACAAAAGAAGTTACCTTGATGATGGCCCTGGTCCTTCCAAGGACATCATACACCTTAATGCATGTAAAATACATAAGTTGAGGGTGGCTATTATGAAGGAAAGCTTTAAAAAAAGTGATTGAAACATTCTTGAGATGATGAGAATTACTTGTGAAATAATTGTTGAATAGAGGGCTGAAAATAAAGAAAATAATGGGTGATGAAGTCTTAAAATGCAAACTGCTTAAGGAAGTGTAAGTCACTATTATATAGTTTTCCTACCCATCACCTAGCCTACATTACAACCCGTAAAGTCCTATTTGATTCTATTTGAACATGCTTAATTAGTGGAGATGTACATAATGGGCAAGCATATGGTTCTTTGTGCACACATGTGAATTTTCTTTGTGAGTGTGAGAGTTGTTCTTGATATGAAGCCCTTAATTTATATTCAATCTTTTGAATTGAGTGTGTGGACTATTTCTTATTCTGAGGGCACTTGTTTCATGATGGATAGGTGATTTTATTAACTTTCTTTGATAAGAGTAGGGAAGCAAACTTAAATTTGATGAGTTCAAAGTCTTTCCTTGAGGTAGTAGGAGGTTAGAGGTTTGTTGTTTATTTGGATGTCTTGCATAATGTTGAGAAGAGTACTTGATGTTTTGAAATTGGTATATGGACTAATTGTTTGTATTAACCCAAGTGATGACATTTCTAGTATGATTTTTGAGATGAACTTTAATGTTTGCTCGAGGACGAGCAAAGGTTTAAGTGTGGGGTGTTGATGTGAGGCCAAAAATATATACTTTAATCAGTATTTGCCTCACATTTATTATTTATATTTGTCCTTTTTGAGCATGGATTTTATGAATTGTGCTAAATAGTGTATTTTATTTGTAGGAGTAAATTTGTGTAAAGTTGAAAAAGTTTGAAGCTAAAACGAATTAAATATGAAAAGTTGAAAAAGAAAATCAAGCAGACACCTTAATCGATTAAACTTTATAAAATAATATATATGTTAGATTGAAGTAGAATTGGAGTTGAGAGCCACAACAACATGTTGAAGGCAGTGGAGCACTAGTTCACGCCGAAAATAAAAAGGAATTCAACTCCTTTATGGTTTTGAATTCCTAATTTGTTTTGGACTCAATTATTTTATTTAGGATTTTTTATATCTATAAATAGTTCATAAAATAATTATTTGGGGAGATCAATATAGAGTAAGGAGGAGGCACTTTTGAAGAGAAAGTCGTCAATACTTTTTAGGGTTCTTTTCTTCTTCTTGTTTTCTTAGATATTAGTAGCTAAAGCTCTTGTTCAGGGGTTGTAGATACGGATTCAATGTTGATTATTTAAGGTTTTTGAATTAATTCTTGGTTGTCATTATAAGTTACTTATATATTCTTGTTTTAGTATTTGTGCTTGATCACCATGAGATAAATCTATTGTCTAATCTTAAAATCAGGAGAGGAGAGGTTAGATAGTCCAGAGAATATAGAGAGCTCGGTCTACCCATTAAATTGCGGTGATTAGTGTTCAGGAGTGATGCCCAGACAAACACCTTGCTTGATTACGAAATAAGATGAAATATAAATGCTCACCAGTTAGTCTATTTATTCCCGCTCAACGATGTAGTTAGATAGCTAACTGGGTAGGCGACGAGAGGCGTATAACCCGGATCATATCAGCAACCCTATAAACCAGTAACTTGACAACTGAAATTAATTCTAAGCCAGTAATATGATACATGAAATCCAATACATGCTGCAGCCCTAGGATTTTCCAACTATTGTAAGTAATTTTATTATTTTGTTCTTGCATTCTTCTCTTTTGGCTCTCTTAAATAAATAATTAGATCAATATAATTTAGTAAAAATAGTTAATTGAGAAGTCCTTTCGGTTCAATAATCTGGTTCTTTTAAGAGCCACTATATTACTTGCGCGACCGCGTACACTTGCGTGTGCAATTGGGAGCAACAAGTTCTCGTTGATCAAATTTCACATTTCGGGGCTGATGGAATTGACGGAATCCATTCCGATGCTCGAAACTCTAAAAGACACTGAAAACCACTTTCTTAACAACTTGGTCTTTCAAACTCAAAATTTACCAAAAATCTCAATTTTTAACTTATGGTTCAAAACCAAATTTTCAAACTCAATCAAAAATGACTCAAGGTCGACATCGGAAGGGTAAAATAGTAATT
This sequence comes from Solanum bulbocastanum, assembly GCA_037074985.1. NCBI lineage: Eukaryota > Viridiplantae > Streptophyta > Magnoliopsida > Solanales > Solanaceae > Solanum > Solanum bulbocastanum. Next base: position 35,275,440 of record CM073604.1, read on the forward strand.
TCCACATAAAAACAAAAAGTGACCAACCAAGTCATTACAAAGAGTGAAAGCCAAAATGAAGTATTCTTTTTTTAAAAAAAAAAAAAAACATGTTTTATTTCTTCTTTTATCTCTTGCCACCATCAATACTACAACTCTTCGCCCGCAAGATTGGGTCTCTTGGAGTAAAAAATTAATTCTTTTTTGATTGAATAATTTTAAAATTTTATCTGGGGATCAAAAATTCACACGACGGTTATTTAATTGGGGCCAAACACATACACAACTCTAATTTGTCCTGAGTTTTCATTTTGGCACTCTATCTCAGCCTAGTTTCATTTTAACCCTTCAACTCTATTTTTATGTATCAATTAAACATAAAATACTAATTTTATGGTTTCATTATTTTTATATTTGATCATCAACTAAAATTTTTCATTTTAAAGGTAGGCATTCGCCCATTAGTTTTCGTAAAAAAAATAAAAAATTGACGGACAAACATTGATTTTTTTTAAAAAATAACTATTTCTTTTTAAGAGTTTCTCTGTATTTTTGTGTGAATAATAACTGATGAAAGTGCGTCAATTTTCTTTCTTAAAAAAAATCAATAACAACCCATAGAAGTTTATTGAGTTTTAACATTTTTCGAGTAGTGTTATTAGCAATGAATAAGAGTTTTTTCTTATTCGTATTGAAGATGTGTTCTTTTACTCGTATTGAGTTGAATTAAAAATTAAAAAGTTAGTATTTGAGCTATATGAAATAAATAAGATATGTAGTGTTATTTAATTTAATTGATTGTTTAAGAAAGAAAATCAACTTATTTTTCACACAAAAATGTAGTGAAACTCTCAAAAAACATATTATTTTTTTAATAAAATTGATGTTCATCTGTTAATTTTGTTTAAATTTTTTTTACGAAAACTAACGGACAAACGTCTATTTTTAAAATGAAAAAGTGGAAATGAAGAGCATAAATAAAAATAAAGAAATCATAAAATTAGTATTTTGTGTTTAAATGGTACATAAAAAATAGAATTGAAGGGTTAAATGGAACAAGGTTAAGATAGAGTGACAAAATGAAAAATAAGGGCAAGTTAGAGGGTTGTGTATGTGTTTTTAATTGGCTTTTGTGCCACGTAATGGCATGTAAAATACAAACATTCCACTTTGTTGATTCCTTGGACAAAAAAATTGGAGTCAAAGGATTAAAATAAAACAAGATTGAGCTGAAGCGCCAAAATGAAATTAGGGACAAGTTTAAGGGTAGGGCTGCGTATCGATCAATTCGATTTTGAGGTTTATTAATTTGATTGGTTTGTAGAGATGCTAAATCGTTATAAAACTATTAAGATGTTGGCTTATTGGTTATTGATCGTTATTAATTAGTTTGGCTATCGATTTAGCTGTTAAAATTAGACACAAAAAAATTATTAAAAATTACTTAGAAACAAGGTAACAAACCAAATGAATCATGCACATGAGTTCAAAAATTGCATCTTGTGCAAAAGCAATTATTTTTTACATTGTAGATAACCAAGAGTTTGAGACGTCCAGAAATAAAAGTAGGAAACTAAACTCTAAGTCTAGAACTTTATATACAAAATGGTATAAATATAATTATTTAATTTACTATCGTGTAATCAGTTAATCCATTAAGAAAAAACCTCAAATCGTTAAGAACTAATAATCCCATAACCAAAAAAATTAAAATTGTTAGCAAAACCGCTAAACCAATAACTTTTTTGGTTCAGATTAACAATTTCGATTTGATTTTGAACAACCCTATTTAAGGGTCAATATATGTGTTTGGCCTATTTTATTTATGTGGATGTTCACTAATTGTAATCTCTCCATCTCTCCACTACCTCTTCACCCCTATGTTTCACTTCCTTTGTGACCTCAATTTTTAATGCTATGTCTCTCATCTTCTTCATGATCTTCTCTCATAATTGTCATCATATATGCATATTATAACTATCTTTTGTATGCCTTTATGAACACTATAAATAAAAGTACTCTAACTCATATTGTAGATACTAAAATATACTTGGAAAAAAGAAAGAGAGTTTTATCTTGATCTATATATTTTTTCTATTATCTTGTTGTTGCTCTTTTAACTTATAACTTGTTTGGATGACTTATTTGAGATGTTTTTAAGCCAAAACAACATTTCAACATATTTGAAGGTTTGGGTAGATAAAAAATAAGCTTATAGCACTTAGTTTTAAGTTAAAATGGTAAAAATAAGTCAATAGTCAATCCAAACAGGTTCATAGTTTTACGACATAACAAAAGGTTATAAAAAAAATAAAAATTCAGAAATATTAAATAGCAGAGAGATTAAACTTATTAAGTCTCCTTAGCTATAGTTTGCATAATTATGTTTCATAACTATAGTTTAGTTTGCTATTAATGTTTCCGTTTGTATATTTCGCTTGTCACTATACAAATAGGATAAATATATACAAATTTTGTATTTATACATTTATAAATTTTTCAGAACTCTGTTTGTATACTTCGCTTACCAATATATACAAACAAGGTAATTTATTATGAATTTTTCGTAATTTATACAAATCAAATGTATCAACAAATAGCTAGGGTAAGTATATGCAAATTCTGAATTTTTACAATCAGATACCGAATTATACAAATTCTAAAGTTATATAAGTAGGAACCGAATATCAAAATTTAAGAAATTGTAGCCGCGAATCATAAAAATCCAAAATTGTAGCTAAATTAAATCATATACTATAAATGTTTGTCATTTCGGGTAATTTTTCCAAAAAAGAATATTACTTTAATTACAAAAAGTCTTTTTTAAAAAAAAAAGTGGAAGAGGGGGCAACATTCATAGTTAATTTAACTTAGAGGACTAGCCATACAAACTCTAACACAAAAAAAAAAAAAAAAGCAAAAAGAAAGAGGCAAGTTATCAAATCAAAAACCCTACTTCCTCCCTTGTTCTTCTTCTACTTGAAATCCGCCGTAAATCTTTCCAAAACCAAAAATCTAGAGTGATGGCAAGCAGTACTGTAGAACCCAAATTGGAGAAGAAAGAAGAAGTAGAAGCAGAAGTAGAAGAAAACCCAACTGGTGATGATGAAGACACTGGTGCACCAGTTGCTCCCATTGTTAGGCTACAAGAAGTTGCTGTCTCCACTGGTGAAGAAAATGAACATGTTCTTCTTGATCTGTTAGTAACCCTTTTCTCTATGTGTTCATTTTTTTCCAAAAACAAACTTTAGTTTCTTCTACACTGCGTTAGACATCTAGTGCTTGATCTGGTAGTAAAGCTTTAATTTTTTTTGAAAATGATTTGTAGATGTATAGAATCTATTATTCTTATTTCATAATGATCAATGTACTACGTCTCAATTCCAAAGTATTTATCCCACTCCATGTGATAGCTATATGCAAAAAAAAGCTACTAGTTTTTTCCTTCGATTACAAACGACTCTGTTGAGGTCGGCTCTATGAATCTATAACTAATCATGTTGCTTCATCCCGTCCTCAAGGTACATTTTGAACCCTCTAAGTCATTGAATCATACTCAAATATTGTGTTTAGGGTATTTGAAGTCTATATATGTACACTAAAAATTTTTAAAAAGTCCTTATATATATGGTGTCATTATTTGCCGAGGGTTTGAGTCCTCTTGGATCCACCCCTGGCTCATTTGATTATGATTTCAAATATTGACTAGTGTGAAGTATAATTATATTACCTTGTATGTCCTTTTTGAATATTTAAATCTTATTCTAAAAGTTCAAGGAAAATGAAATGAATTTGTTCTTCCAAACCCCACAATTTTAATTAGGAAGAGATGGAGTTATACATAAAAAACTTGGTGAAAGATTCCTCTTGGCAGCAGGTGAATGTTCATTGTTTGTGGTTGTAATCCCGATGTGGATTGTTGTAGGAAATCAAAGTTATACCGATTTGATAAGGAAGGGAGTCAATGGAAAGAGAGAGGTGTTGGGACTGTGAAGCTTCTCAAGCACAAGGAAACTGGAAAGGTTAGGCTTGTGATGAGGCAATCCAAGACGCTGAAAATCTGTGCCAACCACTTGGGTCAGAATCCTTCTTTTATAATTTTGTTGATTGTTGATTTCCCTTGTTGGTTTTTCTATGTTTTGTTAATGTGTTTGTGGTTGTATTTATTCTGAACTGCTGTTTGATAAAATCTCTTGTGTAGTCCTTCCTACTATGTCGATCCAAGAACATGCTGGGAATGAGAAGTCTTGTGTGTGGCATGCTGCTGACTTTGCTGATGGGGAACTGAAAGACGAGACTTTTTGCATTCGCTTTGCTTCAGTTGAGAGTGAGTGATGTGTTTATGCATTTTTTGGATGTTATTATTGTGCCTTTAGTTAAGCTATGCTTTTTGGATGTAGCACTTGGAAGTCCTTGGGATAGGATTTCCATATCCTATTTGAAATCTTCTATTTTCAATCAAAATGTGATTTATCAAGTGATAAGATGAAAAATGAAATAAGTTCACTACTTCCACAGATTGGATCATTAGTTAAATTACATACAATTGGCGGTGTTGAGACTAGAGTAGTTTAGAGTGCCCTAATTTGTATTAGAAGACATCATTTAGTATTGAAATAAAATGGTTTGAAAAAGACATCATATAGAAGACTCATATTGCCAAGTCCAACCATACTAAAGAGTGGTGTTGGTAATTGTTACTCAGTGCAGGTTTAGGTTATTGATTATGATATGTTGAATTATGGTAATTGGTCTATTTAATGTGTCACACACTCCATACATCCATGAGTTGTACTCTTGCTAGTGCTTCTTCAGGAGTTGTCTAGCTAATTTTTCCTGAAGACTGCTGAAATATCTTGGATGGTGGATTTGGTCATGCAACATTTGACATTCACCACTCTGTAAGGTTGATGTATTTGGAATCAGAAACTAATTTCCTTGATGTATTCTTTACTTGTAAATCACAATTTGTTAGTTTCATATTACAGTGTGATTACTAATTAATGGCTTACAAATTCCTTGAGTACATTCATGAAACTTAGTTACTTTCCTTGCATGGGCTGTAATCCTGTAAGTCATCTTAAATCAACACTGAACAACTGTTTAGGATTACTCCAGATTTGTAGAACCGAGTTAAATGAGATAATCAGAGTAATTCTTAACGTTACCCCGTGTTTCAAAACTCGATATTTTAAATTTATTTTTATGTTGTCTGGCAGATTGCAAGGCTTTCAAAGAGAAGGTTGAAGAAATTGCTGAATCTCAACAGACAAAATCTGGAGAAAGTGAAGAAGCTGGTGCTGCTGCTACTGAACTTATTGAAAAGCTTAGTGTTGAAAGCAAAGATAAAAAGGACAAGTCTGAAGATAAAGAGGCCCCTGCAGCTACAGAGGAAAAGGAAGATAAGAAGGAAGAGAATGCTGATGAGAAGAATTAAAATGTTTGTATTTGTCGGTCAGAGTTTTCTTTTTTTTTTTTGAAAGGTTTATAGCATTCGTTGTTTCTGTCTGATCCTATAGATATGATAGATATAAGCAATGTGTCTCTTGTGGTCTTATTTGTTGTGTTGGGATGGTTTGGATTTTCATTCAGGTCTTGAGTCGAGTGCAGCTTCATGTTTTATTGTGGTCTTTGGTGTTTTCTTGTACTTATTTATTGTGTGTTTGAAAATTTTGGTTCACGGGGGTACACCACCCACCCAGTATAAGGGATTACGTTTGTTAAAATCTTTAGTACTTCTGCTGAGATTATTTGAGTTACAGTTGTTGCGGGTAAGGGAATGGTAACTCTTCCCTTGTTTGGATCTTTTAACATGAGAGCTGAAGGTTATATTAGTCACTTCCTTGATTGCCTCTCTTAGCTCTGTCATAGGAGATAATTTGGAAGAAATTTGGACATTGAAAATGAAAGAGCACTATTCTTCCACTCTTGATTTAGGCATGGAGCCAATAGACTATGGAAATGTAACCTGAGGATCTTGGGAGGGAAGATAAGGACAGGATGCTAGTACCAAGGGGCTGGATTTGATCAATAAAACCACATATCTAGTGAAATAAATAATTGTTCAAATCACCGAAAACATGATTGATAGAGTTATCTAATACCTCAATAAGTGAGGTGAGTATGTGCTGTTCATAACACCACTTATTAGTTAGATGGTTGGACATAGTTGACATTTGAAAATAAAGTAGTATTTGAAGTTGAAGCGTGTGTTGATTCGAAAAGTGAAACACATGAGAAGTTGTGAGTGAACTTGAAAAACTCTTAAAAAAATCTATATTTCAAACTCCAAAAGTAAATATTTCAAGTTTGTGCCAATTTGATAAACAAACACTTACTTGAAAGAATCATCTCTTTGGAAGAAACATGGACAAACGGAAAGAATAATGACACAATGTTAAAGCTTCTCATGCAATAACAAGGTTTTGGACTTGGGCGATGTTATTTCCTAGCCATGTCTCCAAGGTTTTTGTTCAAAGATGTCAAATATTATCATTTCTTTGCAGTCAAAACAAAATTGTTGACATATCATGGTCCACATTTACTGAAAAGCCTCTACCATAACAAAAAGTGAACATACAATGGGGATTGCAATATTTATGAACAAAGTTTTGCCCATATATTTAAAAAAGGAACGACAGTATAATTGGTCCCAGAAGAAATATTTCCCATTAGATAAATTTCATCTGACCAGAAATTACCACAAGAGAAAGCATTTGATTGCCAACCTGGGCAATGGATGATATTAAGCAGTCTAAGTTTCTATTGCACAAACATTACATTTCCTACAACAGTTTCCATGTCCTACGAATCAACCAAGTTTCTCAAGCATTACTGTACACTTATATCATGGTGCCGCCAAATGTAGAGATAACCCACTTGAAATGCTGATGAAGGGGTGAACAACCTGATCAAATACAACAGGTGTATGCTACCACCACCTTTGCTAGTTTCTTTTTCAATATAAAGCTGGCGATATCATGGAGATATTGCATAACCGGTTGAGGTTATCATCTCTGTGTCTATTTCTCCACCTGTTCCCTTTGTTGAAGGATAGTCCTTAGAATTATCTGCAGATGTATAAATTAGACTAGTAGAATAAGAAGTTCGATATTTAAACCGTATACAAGGTCATAACACTTACTGAATATGGAATCAATTGACGGTCGCCTAGGTGATGTGTCCATTGTAGGATCTGGAAAAAAATGAAATGAGAATGAAATCACTCTGCGCACTTACAAGTAGACAAAGATAAAATAAACATTTTCCATCACATAAAGCAAATAGAAACATGACAGATACTACTCATTAGTTCAGGGTAACAGAGATGAGGTGCAAAATGGCAGAAGGTTTCCGTGCGGTCTTTTGAAGTTCTATTTGTTTCTTATTTTGGATAAAGTGCCATTGGATGTTCAACAAGAAGGTCATAGTCTAATGCCTGGTTTGCCTTCTGAAATAGTTTAAACATTCATTTTGGTTCTTTATATTATAATTTCCACAAAACTTCTTGCAGGTTAGCATCACTAGTTTATTATTTTTTTGAAACTGGATCAGCGTAGAGCCAGACCAATAATTATAAACCATCCTCTCCACTTCCTGCAGAATATATAAAACCATGTGCAATTGAGAAACTGCATCCTTAAAATATCAGAGAGCATGGGAAAGGAAGCAAAGTAGTTGTACCAAAACGTCCAAACTCAGCCTAGAAGCCAGATAAACAAACAAATAGATTTGCAATACCATCATCATGAATAGTAACAATAACAATAATAAGTATTACTAATATCAATCTTGTGAACTCTGAACTCATTTCATTTTCAGATAAGAACTTGCAGAGAATCCCTCCAAAGTTAGAGGAAACCTACAGTGCTTCTTTGGAGAGTGCAGTTACAGTAGTTCCAGGGAGATTTCTAGATAGGTGTCAGAGGTCCACTTTTATGAAAGATAAGCACATACAAATGTCTAACTAAAGTATAATTACACAATTGTAGAAGGCCTTGAAAGAGGAACAAATGACTCACCAGAAGAGTTGCGTAGTGCCTTGACAGCATCAAAGTTTTTGTACGTATAGCCCACAAAACTTAAATCTTTGGGAGTTAATGACATCTATAAACATGAAACTTGAAGTTAGATAACTAAGAATTTTGAGGCTGCAAACACATATTAGTAGGATGTTATTTTGCATCAAATATTTCACTTGAAATATGGATAATATTCTCATAGGTTAGGTAGAAGAATACCAGGATGGGACTATTGCGAGAAATTTTTAGATGTACCACAAATCATGCAGGCTGCAGCACAAACACTAGAAAAGACTTCATGATCCTTTCAGAATCTTGCACAGTTGTGCTCAAATCCACCTTTCTATAACTTTTGCATAAACACTTTATAACCACTTCTAAATTGCAGCTAAGCTTTCTTTCTCAAAAAAATAAAATAAAATTGCAGCTAAGCTTTGTTTCATTATTTATGCATCTAAGGACACATATCCCAAGGAATGGACATGTTTTCTGAGTGCAAAATGTCATGACTTTTAAGGAGGTTGATGTACAAGAAACAAAACAAGAAGATCGAAGTAAAAGAACAACTTTGCATTTTTTCTTTTTTAGTAGTAAAAGATATTGACGGTAAAGTACTTGATTAAAGTAAAACATCTACTTTACTAATGATTCATAAAGCATGTTATACACATGACCATTCAGATAGGTTTTATTCAAAAGTACGTATGCAATAATGTGGTGTCAATTGGATCTAAGGCAATATATCTGTCACTAAAAAAGAGAAAGATATAGAAAATATATCAAAAATCTACAAGCATCTGAAGTATATATACATATAAGAAATACTTGTTGGATGTGATGAGGAAATGGGATTTGGCGAAAGATGGATTGGGTAAATGAAGTTTTGCATAAGCACTGTCAAATTTTCAGTACTGATAAATGGTACTCCTGCTGGTTTTTTCCCTTCCTAGAGAGGCTTAAGGTAAGGAGATCCTCGCTCTCTTTTCCTTTTCATCATAGCCATGGAAGGACTGAATGGTATGGTGAAAAGAACACAGGAAAATAATTGGATCAGGGGTTCAAAGTTAACACAAGAGCTGACTGTAGTATGGTTATTTCTCACCTTCAGTATGCTGAAATTCTCTTGCATTTTGTGAAGTTCACAGAGAACAGTCGATGATAATGAGGGTGATTTTTTCATTCTGTTCGAAGATATATATTAGCTGGAACACGAGCAATGTATATCCAGTTAATGATGTAAATGATATCCTAAGTTTGGCTAATATTTTGTACAGAAAAGTTGGGGAACTGCCAACTGTATGCTTGGGGATTCCGTTGGGAACAAGGAGCAAATCAAACAGGATATGGAATGGAGTTATAGAAAAATGTGAGAAGAAACTGGCCAATTTGAAGTGCCAGTACCTTTCATTGGGGGTGTGGCTTATTCTAATAAACTCAGTTCTGGATGCTATGCCAACATACATGTCTCTATTCCCTATTCCAGTGAATGCTGGCTGTTGCCGAGAGAATTGATTCCTTAAGAAGAAATTTTCTATGGGAAGGAAACAGTGAAAAGAAAAAAATTCACCTTGTCAAATGGGATTCATTGGTAATCAGCAAGAAGGATTGGGGTTTGGGGAAAAAAGCTCAGAAGGTACAGAACCGAAGCTTGATGATGAGATGGCCATGGAAGTTTGCTTCAAATGAGCATTCACTGTGGAAGGAGGTGATTAGGAGAAATACAGTACAGAAGAACAGTAGACCACCAACATGGTAAATGAGCCTTCCTTATGGAGTTGGTCTGTGGAAGCCCATAAGGAATCCTTGGCCAGAATTCAGCACCAAAGCCACTCTTAGAATTGGTAAGGTATAAAGATATATTTTTGGAATGGCAATTGGTTGGGAAGTGGTGCTTTGGTAAATCTCTTCCTGATATTCACAGGATCAATCAACAACAAGAAGCTACAGTTGAGAGGTATGGGAGTCCTCAAGGTTGGACCCTTACCTTCAGAAGATCCCTTTTTGACTGGGAGATGGGCAGAGTGGTTGAATTATTTAAAATGCTGGAGCAGTTCACTGGAACTGCAGATTATTAGGATCAGTTGATATGGCAAGGACACAAAACTGGGAACTTCTCTGTTAGTTCAGCTAATAGGAAATTCAACACATCTAATTATGTTTTGGAGAGTTGGCCATGGAAAATGATATGGAAGGTTAGAATTCCATACAAAGTTGCATGTTTTACTTGGTTACTGGCCAGAGGAGCAGTTACACAGGAAAATCTTGCCAGGAGAGGAGGCTAAGACAATTATTCATCTTTTTTTACATTGTAAGGGAACTTCGCAGCTATGGAGGATATTTTTAGACTTAAGGGGTATACAATGGGTAACACCAAGAAGTATCTCGTAATTTCTCAATTGCTGGAACAGTGAAGGCCACCCAACTGGCAACAAAAGGAGATGGAGGATTGTCCCAGCTTGCATTTGGCGGTCAATCTGGGAAAGAAATCGAAGATGTTTTGCAGAGAAGACTAGCAACACCCAGAAGTTGAAAATGAAGTGTCATCGTTTTATACTTTTGGTGTAAAGGGATAAGCTTAGAAGATCATGGTTCAATTTTCAATGTTCTAATTCCCTGTAAAGAAGATATAGTATGGCAGAGATATTTTGCATGGCATTTTGTAATTATGGGGGACTCACACAATTTTGAAGTGAGAGGTCCAACTTTATATCTATATATACAAATATGTTACCTTCTCAAAAAAAAAAAAAAAAGCTATACATATTTAGAGAGCTACTGATTTGCAATATCCAACATAGCTTGCATTTATATTTTTGGATAAGAGTGGATGAAAATAGATTTAAGTAGTTTTTTTTTTTGAATGAAGACAACATATGGCTCCACAGTATGTTCTGAGTAAACCCTTCTAAGCTTCTGTCTTTTGCTTATTGCTACAGAATTTCAGGCAAGTGGCCAGTAATAAGGATGCACATACTTTATCAGTTCATTGGCCATAAAATACTCATATACAATAGGCACTGAAATACAGACAGAAAAGAACCAGTGGTTACAAACCTTCCGAGAAGGTCCTGAACCAGATCTTGCTGATGTTGGAGTATCCATCTATGAAGAAGTCCAGAAGGCAAGAAAACAGTTACTTACAAGGAGAAACAGACTACATTTGAACTAGATGACATAGGTGACAGACTATAGATCCACCAAATATAGTATCAGAAGGCTAACATGTGAATAAAGCATATTCTTGCCAATAGGCAATTGAAAAAGTGAGGACTACGAGTTTAAAATCACAAAGCAAAATGCTCAGCATGAATTGTCTTTAAAAGAAGCCAGAACTAAAGACCATGCACAATATTGTGTGACTAAGTTTGACTAGAAACAGAGATTAAGGAGAAAACTCGACTTACCAAATACAAGCGTAGCAGCAAGGATAAAATTTATATCTTGACTTAAAGTTAGCTAGTCGAAAAAGTACCCTACTCATGGAGTAATAGAAAGCAGCTGCTTTTAGAAAGTGAGATTACAAGGCAGGATACAAATTGCATTGTAAGAAACTCTACCAGTTTCTTGTCATAACTTATTTGTGAAAAGAGAATGAAAGAGAGAAAACTCTTTTGAAAATGGTCATTAGGGGACATATCACAGATTACAGCCTCTATCAATTTAACTTGAAAAACGAGGTGATTCACACACTTCAACACTGTATATAATATATATATATATATATATATATATACACATTTTGGCCTGAACATCCCCCCCCCCCATCCCCCAAAATCTCTTGGCCATTTTAAAACCTAACTTTACTCCATGCTCATAGCTACCGAGTTCGAACTTAAGCAACTCATCGACAAGTTCCAAGACCAATATATATATTCAACCCAAAACAAATGCACAATTGAGGAACACATGCTGTTGAATGCGAGAATAACCATCATGGGAATTTTGTTATTTGTTTGAGAAAGAATAGTGCTTCAAGAGGCTGCCATTTTGGAAGGTTGTGCAATTGCCTACTATGTGACTTGTATCTTCTAAAGGGTAACATACAAACAGTATAAAACTCTTAGATGAGTAGGTCCACACGCTTCACATGGTTTCAGAGGAAGCAGAGGTCCTTATTCGAGTTTCACCATCTCCCACCAACAAAAAATTTTAACGTACTTGACCCAAGAAAAAGAATCAAACCCACATGCGAGAGGGTGTGCTGTGGATCTAAAAACAAATAATAGAAATCTACCCTCTACTACTTAACCTTTCGGATGAGGCATTTCTCATGGTTCACCAATATTCTAAGCAGACAGTGAAAAGAAGACACATGTCGCAGTCCATTTTGTAAGTAAATGCAGATGGTGGGACAGTAATGTATAAATAAAATAAGGAAAATATTGTAGGTGTTACAAATAGACATTAACTATGCATTAGATATTTAAAAGGATCAAATGGGTTTATGTCACTGGATATGAAAGTCATTAACTTTCTCCAATAAAAAAATAAGACTCATTCAGTTTCATGAAATACCTCATCATACTTCATGAAATTCTGGGTGTCCAGCTCTCCATTAACTTCTGGTTTGAAGGCTGCTTCCATTTCATACAGCCTATCCCATACAATATCCTTGAACCAAGGATGAGCCTGATAAACCACTTCAAATAAATTTAACAGAAGAAACATGAAGGTTCTAGTGAAAGTGATTGGATGAATGATTCAAATATACCTTTATTTGGTTTGCACCTCCAGTGCCCAGTCTATGCTCAACATCACATAGTAACCTGCAAATAAGATCCTTTGCCTCATGTGAGAGTTTGGTATCTTCAGGAAATCTTAGGTGATTTCTCCAGTGAACTATCTGGCAATCACACACATGGAGTTAGAATCTGATATATTTGGAAGAGCAGGAGAATCTGAAAAGAAGGCTTTCTTCAACAAGGCAACCAGTACATTGTAGTTGGTCTAATACAGAGATAGGTGTCACTAATACACCACATTCTCATAGTAAACATTGATTGTAGCACTGGCAAGCAAATCACTATGAATGCATACATCTGAGACTTGTAGTGCAAAAGGTAGAAGACTTAGACCCGATTGACCAAACGACAGACGCTAATCTAAGTGGTTAAGCATCACGTGAAAAGGTCTCAGACATCAGCTGTCCAAGCTATCAGTTCTCCGGCTCAGCAAAGAAAGGTGGTTCATACTCGGGCAAGATCGCATACAAAGCATTCTAGTTCTTTGTATGTGGACATTTTGCAACAAGTTCTTAGCATCAAACTTTTTCTACCATTTTCTTGATTTTTACAGTGAAAGAAGCAGGGCAATTTCTGTTATCTCAGAAGCAATAGATATCCTTATCATACAACAGAAAGCATACAGCATACTTGAAGAAAACAGAAAGTAGAGATGCTACCTTTCTGCAAGTAGTTATTGGATCATCAGCGTAGAATGGAGGGTAACCAATGAGCATTTCGTACATAATTGCACCAAGGGACCACCTGCATGTAGTGTATAGTAGATAAAAGATGAGAAATACATAAAGCACAACATGGTGCATTCTACTTTAGAAAATAACTAGAAATTATACAACGGGTTAGAAAACAAAAGCATTTTCCTGCAGTCCTCATCAAACTAAAGTGAAAACATAGGTCTGTGGATATGGTCAAGCTTCCAGTGAAGTTCCACGAAATCCCAAACTACAAATATGTCTCATTCCACTAGAGGTTGTTGTGCAGATGAGGCACTGGATCTTGTAACATCAGATATATCATAATCCCCAGAATGGTGAAGGCTTGAAGGGGGGTTGGGGGGAGGGGGGGGGGGGGAGGTTAAGCACTTAATTTACAGTTTTCCACTTGGTCATAAAAGGAGGCAGCAGGAACCTTTAACAGATATATCCTACTCCTTTCTTCCTAACCTTTCCATGGACTAGAATCAAGAAACTCCAACTCCCTTCACCTTCAAATTAACATGTTTTCTCCCCCCAGGGAAAAATCTTTCTCTAACCCCCTTCCAATTGCTCCAAAATATTTCTTTTGTCCCCCATCCCACTCCTCTTCCCATTACCTCATGCAGCATCCTCCGACGCTAAATTGCTAACACTGATAACCTTAGTCTGCTTTCTCAATCTCCATTAGTATCTACTTTACTTTCTCTTCCGTTATCAGTGGTTATTTGACCATTCCATTCCTTGTCTGGTAGGGTTCTTTTTGTTTTTTGTTTGCCACTAATTGGTATTGCTAGATTGAATTTAGTTAAGATGGACATAGAGGTGCCACAAATTTTTCCTGCCTCTACTTCATTTTATTATGGACGAGGAGTTTAAGAAAAGAAAGATTTTAACTCAGGCAGAATATGACACACCAAAAGTACCCTTAGTATCTCATTGTCTGAAACATGCCATGTCAATTTGGATAAAATCAGAATGTTCAAACTAAAGAATTTCCAAATATAGAAATATGTCGATCTTTTCAGAGCAAACTGAAAAGAAAGAGTATCTTCATCAAAAAGAAAAGAGTATCTTATAAAATAAAACATAGAGAATACAGTTTTTTAATTATCATTATCAGTAAAAGGTGCCACCACATCTGTTAGCAATCGAACTAATCAAAAGAGAAGTATTCAAGGTAAATATTGGGAGGGAAATCCATCAATGAGTTCAATGAATTTATATACCAACTTGAACAAGGTCTTGCTATTGACATTTAGACATTTGTGACATAGATTCATGCACAGCAGTGGCATGCATGAGCAGAGAATCCAAAAACTCCTGGTGATCTATGCAAAAAAAACTAATTCTAATTTCGGAATGAACACTAACCAATCACATTCCATTCCATATCCTTTCTTCAATAGTACCTCAGGAGCAATATAGTCTGGTGTACCAACTGTTGAAAATGCCTTTTAGATGATGAAGAAGACAAAAATTAGTTTTAAATACATAGAAATTTCAATACTTGCTAAATAACACAGATCTAAATTTAGTGTCTACAAAAGTGAATATTAAGATTATATATCAGAGTGACATATTGCAAAAAAGCATTCTTCCATTGACTGAAATACAAGCCAATACAATTTCTCATTCCTGCAATGATCTGGTTTTACATAAGTGCAAGTGTTTGGAACAAGATAAATTCATTCAACTATAACACATGATTTTTGTATCTTATATTAGACTTCTGCTGTTTTGAGATATCCTTTTCATTTATGTAGGGGATTCCATAAAGATGTTTCTTATACTATGCTTCGGGTTGTATTATTGGTTCACCAAGCAGGTAGTGGTTTGTTGGGTTCCATGTTGCAACACGTGAATTTTGTTTCCATGACATTATGTAAATCCTCGCACAATGCTAAGAAGAAACAACATATATCAGTAATATAACATACCAATTTCCTTCTGTTTATCTGCCAATGATGAAGTTTTTCGCGGGGGGTTTTCCACTTATTTCCATCATTGGTATCTGGGAAGCTGCTATCTATATCCATAGGATCCTTTATATTCTCATCATCCATAGCTTCATTTTCTTTTAATGTGGATAACGTTCTACAATCAAGAGGCTTACAGAGACCAAAATCAGAGAGCTTCATGTGACCATTTTTGTCCAAAAGAAGGTTGTCAGGTTTGATATCTCTGGAAAAAAGAAAATCGAAAATATAAACACCAAAAGAGTCGCAACGTCGAAAGAACTATGCCTCAATAAAGCTATTACATATTCACATTCAAATTATGCACATAAATTATCTTAACTCTTAATTATCTCATAACAGTAACTTTCACAAATAAGAAGTTGATGCAAACATACCTGTGAATGTAATTATGCTTGTGAATAGACTCTATAGCTAGGACACTCTGACCAATATAAAATTTAGCTACAGTTTCAGACAATGTATCTTCTCTCATCAGCAGAGTCATCATGTCACCACCAGGAAGATACTCCATGACAAGGTAAAGATATTCAGCATCTTGGAATGAGTAGTATAATTTTACAATACAATGGCTGGCCACTTCTGCCAATAAATTTCTTTCAGCTCTCACATGCTCCACCTGCGAAAATCAATTTTTCAATAGGGATTACACATTTGGGGGATATATCACATGCAAACAGGATACAGACCCCACCCCCCAACTTCCTATTAAATAGAGAATGCATGAGCAGCTCCCCAGTACACCAACCACGAGTCTCGATCATTCATACAGCGGACACTGAAAAAATAGTTCTATATGACGCTCAATCATTTCATTTCATGCGGGGAATAATCGACCTTGGTGTGTAACTTGGATCATTTCTGTTTCTCGAAGGCAATAAAGTTTTCTTTATTTAAGGAATCAATGCCGAACCTACAGCTCCAGAAGAAGGTTAACTCAATTAAGTTTCAAAAGAAAAGCTGTTCAGTAAAATGAGGAGAAGGACCACAGTGACCCCTTTAAACGTACAAATAAAATATAGCCCTAGAAAGCATGTCATGAAATTTTCTGGAGAATCCTGTAATACGCTAAGATTAAAAAGGAAAAAATATTGAACAAGAGATCCGTAACTATTCTAGTGTATTTATTTTGATATCAGTTGTCTGGGCAGCTAGCAAGCACCTCAATTAATGCAACAACATATCCAGCCCAAAAGCACAGGTTGCCAACATAATCCTAACCACCAAAATTGGCGCAAATGGGGTGATAGCATCTAGCATTAAAGGTTATATAGAGAAAGTGAATAAATATAACACTTAAACAGACAAACCTTGTTTCTCATATAAAGAAGAGAGAGGGTATTAGGAAACAACTATTAATGACCGAAAAATCTTTAGCTTTAAATGACAAAGAACCCAATGAGGGAAATTCTAATTCTGAAGTATTCCCGACTTCTTTCCTAATTTCAAAATTTTGGTCAAAGTTGATGGGATAATGTAACTATGAAATGTACTGACTACTATATAATGACAGCCATTTTACCTGGCAAACTATCACTGCAGAAATACCTGAAAGTATGGTTATACAAGAGCCCGAGAGATCACACACGATGCAGGAGAGAAACTAGTTAGCACATGCATTTTGGAGATGCTCAAACTGGTCTTTTTGCATGTCCAGAGACGAAACTTGAATCAGACAAGAGTACTAAAATCTGACACTCCAGGATGTATTAAGAATCCTCTTTACTTGCTTATACTATTTTACAAGTATTGGATGTTAAAGGGTTATGGGAGTTTCAATAACTATGTATCAATCCCAAACTAGTTGAGGTCGGGCAGTAATCCATTATATAATCCACTCTGTTCTCATTCATTTCACTCCAATATTAGTAAGCAATTTGTCTTTTTAGTCAAAATACAGATTTTCCCAAAACTAGAAGTTCTGAATCTCATACTTAACCCTTTCAAGACCTACTGCAAGTGTAACAACAATAACTAAGTCTTAAATCTCAACTAGTTAGTATTGCCTATATTGATCCTTGTTCTCTTTCTTTAATCTATTCTTAGTTAAATCCACATACTAATATTCCTAGAGATTATAGGTTAGATGGGAGTTTGTCCAAACAAGAAGTATTAGTACTAAAGTCTGCTCATAAATTTGTTCTTAGCACATGCTTAATTTTTTGCATAATATAAACCCCTCATAGAAAACATAAGTGGTGCCGTCGAGTATAATATCTTTAAAGATGAAACGGGCAGTAACTGAATTAGCAGGTTTCTGCAGGATACCCCCAGGTGAAAAAGCATTTAATCTGTCTGAAAAGTGAATGATAAGTTTCAGATGCAAAGGTTGAATTGTGTAAACCTTGGGCTGATTTTGGATATCAAATTCTCCACCCTGTAGAAATTTTTTGAGTATGGTAACAGTATATTAAAATCAGCACAAAAGCAGTGCTGCAGACATATTTACAATTAAAAAGGCCACAATTGTATCCTGTACTATCTTACTAAGAGTCTAACATGTCAACTAAGGACTCTGTATCATCTACAGCTTTTCTTTTACACCAAAAGTCAAATAAAAGAATACAGTCCTTCTCTGATCTTAGACCCATTTCACTAAGCAATTTTGTGAATAAAATCTTTTAGAGGATTATTCATGAGAGAATAAAAGGGCTCCTACCAAATATTATATCCAAAGAGCAAGCAGGGTTTGTTCAAGGGAGAAGTATTACAGAGAATATTTTGATGGTGCAGGAGATAGTGGCGGAAATCAGAAAAAGAGGTACTCCACCTAATCTGGTTATTAAACTAGACATGATGAAAGCATATGATAGGGTGGAATGGCTGTATTTGACAAAGGTTTTGAGAAAAATGGGATTTGGAGAAAGATTGATTGACATAGTATATAGATTGGTGAGTAATAATCGGTACTCTATACTATTGAATGGACAGCCAAGAGGATTTTTCAGGTCCACTAGAGGGAATTAAACAAGGGAATCCATTATCCCCCACCCTATTCATTTTAGCTGAAGAAGTGATGTCAAGAGCTTTGAACTCGTTATTGAAGAAGAAGGAGTTCACAATGTTTGGAATGCCAAGAGACTCCAAGTTTAATCATCTGGCATTTGCAGATGATATGATCATACTATACAAAGCAGAACTTGGAACTATGAAACTTATTACGGGAGTGTTGGAACAATATGAGAAGATGTCAGGGCAGAAGATCAATAAAGAGAAGAGTGCTATATATTTACACAAAAATGTCTCTCAAGGAGATGTTATAGTTGCGGAAATTACCACAGGGATCCTAAGAAAACAATTTCTATTTATTTACTTAGGATGTCCAATCTTTCATTTGAGAAAACAACAAGGTTATTACAAGCAAATGGTCCAAAAAGTGAGTTCTAAATTGCAGGCATGGAAGGGAAAGCTTCTATCATATGGAGGAAGAGATGTTCTGATTAAACATGTTCTACAGAGTATACCTATACATTGCTTATCTGTGATGAATCCTCCCTTAAATGTACTCAGTACTATTCATAAGATGATGGCTCAGTTTTTCTGGAGTAGCTGTATAGGGGGGAAAGGAAGACGCTGGAAAAGATGGGTAAACTTATGTCTACCAGTTGAAGAAGGAGGATTGGGTTTCCGAATACTACAGGATGTGTCTATGGCACTATTCTATAAACTGTGGTGGAACTTTAGGACTCGAGTCTATGTGGAGTGAATTCATGAGAAATAAATATTGTAAAAAAGAACACCCCAAGCTGATTATGTGGAAAGCAGGATATGGTGGAACACAAGTCTGGAAGAAAATGCTTCAAGCAAGGGATCAGGTGGAGCATCAAATTTGGTGGCAAATGAAAAATGGCACAGTCAGTTTATGGCATGATAATTGGACAGGAATTGGAGATTTATACACAATTTGTGGGCAAGGATATGAATGGGATACTAATCAACAACTTATCCAAGAAGTGGTAAGACATGGAGAGTGGGATGTACAGTAGTTAAAAGAAATGGTACCAGAGGATATAGTTAATCACATTATTAGTAAAGTGAATGCCCCAGCAGATGAGAATGGAAAGGATAGACCATGGTGGATGCTAGAAGCAAAAGGCAATTTCACAGTTAGGTCAGCTTGGCAATTCACAAGACATAAAGAACAGCCAAATAAAATCATGAAGGATGTATGGGTGAAAGGACTACCTTTTAAAATGGTGTTTCTCATGTGGAGGTTATGGAAGTTTAAAATCCCTGTGGATGATAGGATAAGAAGATGGGGTTATGAAGGGCCTTCGAGATGTTGGTGTTGTCCCAATCCAAGGCAGGAAACTATGGCGCATGTTTTCCTCCAATCGGAGACTGCTAACAGGACCTGGTCCAATTTTTCATCTTTTGCAGGTATAAACATTCAGAATCTTACACTTAACATGAAATGGTGGGATGCAGAAGTGAATCAAGGAAGCAGGGCATACTATCAAGCAATTCCATGCATAATTGTATGGGAGCTATGGAAAAGAAGGAATGCAAAGAAACATGACAATACTAACATAACCTGGCAGAGAGTAGTCCACAATGTGACTAGGAACTTACGTATGCTATTGAAAGTAAGAAGACCTATGCAGGAATTCTCAACACAATGGCCAGACATAATGAAAGAAATGGAGGGAATAAGATCTAAGGTGGAGATCAGGTGGTATGGGAATATCCAGAAGAAGATTGGGTGAAATATAACACTGATGGTGCAGCAAGGGGGAATCCAGGGGCAAGCTCTTATGCTTTCTGTCTGAGGGATGCTAATGCAGATTTAGTGTATGCAGAAGGAGAAAGAATAGATGACAGTACTTGCACTGAAGCAAAAATCAGAGCAATACTGAAAGCAATAAAACATTGTCAACTAGCAGGAATAAATAGAGCTATTATTCAAACTGATTCATTGTTATTAAAGCAGGTGCTAACAGGGCAATGGGAGTGCCCATGGAACATAGCTGTGGAGGTGGACCAGATAATGGAGATGATGAAAACAAAAAACATTCACATACAACACATCATGCGAGAAGGAAATAAACTGGCAGACCATATTGCTAACCTAGCATTAGATACAGGAGGATGCAAATATCATCATTTTAGAGAAATGGATTCGAAAGGAAGGAAAATAATTAATGCTGACAAGTCGAAATGCGCTCACATCAGAGTTTCTTTAACAAAAGGGTAAAAGGGAGAGGGAAGGCAACAGCTTAGGTCTTTCATAAGACTATATAAAGCCGCTGGGAGGACCAGGGAGTGAACATTCTTCAGGAGAAGAGCGGCGGGAAGACGAAATGGAAAGAGGAGTTTTGATTAGGAAACCCTACTCTACTGATATGTAAAGTCTCAGCTGATTGTTGGGCTGGACTTTGTGTTGATAGCATAGGTTTTGTTTTATTTATTTTAGTGCTGTGAGGCATTTCTTTGGGTTGGGCTATGCCTGTGGAGGTGTAAGGCTGTCATGTTGACTATTAATAAAATCCCAAAAGTTTGATTAAAAAAAAAAATACAGTTACATTCTTCAAAACATCTAGCATTTCTATCTTTCCAAATTGTCCATCATATACATGCAGACATAATTCTCCACCATAACTTCTGATTTACACAGTCAATATTATAGTTCCAGCATATCAGCAGGTCACAAGTAGACTCTGGCAGGCTCAACATGAGTCCAACTATATTGGGGAAAAGCTGTCACAGCTGGTCTGTGACATGACAATACAGAAACAGATGGCTATTGCTTTCTAATAGTGAGAACATCTGAAACATAATTGAAAACCCCTTTTTTCAGGTTTTCTTGAGTCAAACAAGCCTCTTTAGCCACGAACCAGTAGAAAAAAGCCACCTTGTATGGGATCGTCATTTTCCATATATACTTTTATGGCCAAAAGGATCCACGTTGTTAGTATTTGTCAGGGAATTAATAAGCAGATCGGACTGAAACAATCATTCTTAAGCTATGTTCCACTGCATCTTATCTTTAGTGTTACTAATATCTTGAAAAAGCTTCAAAGCCTTAAAGAATTCAGCAATTTCGTCAATTTCCCAGTAATTTAAGCATCTTTTAAGAAGTTGATATTCCAGCCTTTTTTCTCCATAACCAAGTTTTGCTTCAGGCATGTTCACAATGTTGAAAATACCAGAATTAGGGTGTTCCAGTTTGCCAAATGAACAATTCTCTTAGACTTGGTTACCTTGCCAGATGAAGTTCCTCCTCAGGGAGTCAATTATTCTCCCATCTTAGCTAGTGGAGGAAATAACAATATAACATAGATAGGAAGTGCATCAAGACCACTATTCAAACACCCCCAACCCCAGCAAAAAAAACAATGAGAGAGATTGAATCCTCCATTCTGCCAATCCTTTTGATACCTTTTTAACACCTCTTCCCAATTTCCTGAGATTTGTTTTTTGAGTCAAGAGATAGTCCGACATAGAAGATGGTGGGAAATGAACCCACCTCACAAGCTGACCTAGCTGCTAAGATCTTTTATATCTGTAAGATTTTTCCATTCTTGTTAATAGCTACCTAGAAGGTTCTTTCCCTTTTGAAAGAAGTTTAAGAGAAGGTGATCCACGATCAACTTTCTTGTTCATTATTATCTCTACTAAGGGCTTAATATCATGTTGAAGGTGGCAAGCGGAATGGTGAAAAGGTTAGATTGAAGGGTTTAAAGTGACAAACATAGAAGGCTGTCTCATTTCCTTTATGTAGATAGATTTTTGGTATTCTATGAAGCTAGTGCTGATCAACTGAGGCACGTGAGGCTGGTTTGACCACTTCTAAAGCTGTTTCTGGACTACATGTAAATTGGAGGAGAGCACGTTTTCCCCTGTTAATAAAATTGCTAATAGCCAATTAACTTTCTCCCCGAGTCTATATCCCTTAAGAACCTTAATAATAAAGTCCCAATTAGCATTGTCATATGCCTTTCCAATATCAAGTTCAGGGACTTATCCTCTAATTCTGGTCAACACGTTCATTGGCAATCAAAGCAACATCCATAATCTGACGAAACTTCATAAAGCTATTTGATGTCCATCCACAAGTTAATTCACCATTCTCTTAAGCCTCTGAGTGAGTAACTTAGAAATGATCTTGTATACGTTGCCAATCAATCTGATTGATCTGAAATCTCACAATTCCTTAGCATCATTCTTTTTTGGGATCAAGGCCACATATGACATAATAAACTCTTCTCAAAGAAATCCTGTCTGTAAAAATTCTACAGTGTCTTCATGATATTTCATTCACAATATCCCAGCATTTGTGTTCCCGTAAAATACCCATCTAGATCAGGAGCTTTATCTGCATCACACATTTTGACTCTCCAATACTTCCTGTTCATCAAACTCTCCTTGCATCCATTCTATTCCTCTTCTATGATGCGTGGACAGCCCAATATATTGAAATCATGCCTCCAATTTTAAGTTTCAGCATAAAATGTTTGATGAAAGGATACAATCTCCCTCTTTATCCCTTCGGGGTCACTTTTTGTTTCACACTGAATCTTGAGATTATAAATATGGTTAAATCTTCCATGGTGACCGCCATTGCCTGAGTAGTTGTTAGAACGTCGAAATGTGACATAGAGATTTACCTCGATAGTTGTGCCTCAGAGTATATATGTGTGTGTGTGTGTATTCCATAATTTATCAAATCCAAAGATTCTGGTATCCACTTCTCCACCCACTGGAAACACATTTGGAATCTTCAGAAAAGTTTCTATAGATGACTAGTTCAACAAATAAACTTTTTTAATAATGTTAAAGAGAATCATACTTGAAAAAAAAGTCTTACTTTCCATATAATAATTGTTATCTAATTTATATGATTAATTAATTGAAAATATTTATTGTATACGAGCAGCTAAAAAAAGAAAAAAATAAAACCTATCTTCCTCGGAAAGCATCATCCTCAGACAGCAAACTAGAGCCTGTTTGGATGGGCTCATAAGCCAAAAACCATAAGTTTTAGGACTTCTAAGACTTTTGGCTTATTTTTGGTATTTTGGCTTAAAAAAAGTGCTTAAAAGCACTTTTTTATCTTACCCAAATGCTATAAAAGTGCTTAAAAGTTATTTTGGCTTAAAAGCACCTAAAGTAAGCCAATCCAAATAGACTTTAAGTGATACCTGTAATGAGAAGTCAGTGCATCAAAGCAATGTTCAGCTTTTGTTCCATTTTATCTTATTGGAGTGGTGTACTATTGATTTTTAAGGTCATTACAATTAAAAGAGAAGAACCCTCTGCAAATGTTCTTCAATCACCCGTAGACAACACATCCATCATGCCTCCAAGGGTCATCCTCCCAAGAGAAAGGAAAAAGATAAATAATGAGCAAGGAAATAGCGCTGAAATATACAAATAATGGCCATATAAAAGATAAATAAGTGCGAGCAACAGGATATAGGCTGAATTAGGCTACACAGCTTGGCAGTATATCACCATCACCAGTGGTATGTCAATGTGTACAGGCAGCCAATTTCCAATTCTGAGGTATCTTAGCATCATAATTACATACTCTACCAGAGAGTAGAAGCAACATTGATAAAACTAGGCGTATAATGACAACTAAATAAAAAATAATGAAGGCAGCATTGCTCTTCTCACCTGTCCTCTGATGAGCATTTCAGATTTCTTCAACTTCTTCATGGCATATATGTTACCAGATTTCTTCTCCCTGCATAATCTTACCTGCAGAGCACATGTATCCACGTATTAGAATCAGGAATGTTCTGTAAAAAGATAAGTTCAATAGCAACACAATCCATGTACACAGAAGAATAAGATATTGGTGAAGATAGTGATTTTTATTTTTATTTTTATTTTATTGAGAAGGTAACATTTTGTATATATTAATCAAAACAGTAGTAAGGTTGTGCTGAAACCATATTTACAAGTGAAAAAGAAGAAAACTGCTCTGGAGACCTTAACAAAACACTATGGTGTCTATCATTGAAGCAATATCTTCTATGTATCTCTGGTTCAGTGTTTTGGATGGTGAAAGGTGGTGAAAGGTGACAAGGGTCTGCCTTGCCACAAGGAGAGGCAAGCGGCAAGGCGAGGCAAGCAACAAGGCACTCTCTTTTTTGAAGTGCGGCCCAATTAATACCAAAAAATTAAAATATTTAATTGCATAATCAAATAATCAAAATCTCAACAGCAATAACATATAAGCAAATAATTTCAATTCAAAAACTGAAAATAGATAGTACATACTTAGAACTTGAACAAGAAAAAATAGAACAAAAATCAAAACAGTGAAAAAAAAAACAAGGGTAGAAGTGACCTTAAAGTCTGAAGAAGAAGAATGAAAAAGAAATAAAGGAAGAAGAAATCTGAAGAAGAACATATGGGGGTTGGACTTTGGATTAGCCGGAAAACTCTGGTTGGTCGCCCAAGGAGTCTAGTCGAAAACCCTAAAATTACCTTTTAACTTTTAAAATCCTAAATTGGTCGCCTTTTTTAAAGAAAATACAAAAGGTGACGCCTTTGTCGCCTCTCGCCTTTGTCTCCATGGCGTCGCCTTTTGAAGATCGCCTCGCCACAAAGCTAAAAGGCAATGAAGGGTCTCCTCGCCTCGCCTCCCGCCATTGGCGACGAGGCGATCGCCCTTCACAACACTACTCTGGTTATACCAAAAGCATAAAAGTCTAAAGCAATTCAACTTAATCCTCTGAACTGAACTGCTAAGATCTTTAAAACATCTAGGAGTTCTCTCTTTCCAAACTGTCCACCAAATGCAAGCATGGGCCATCCTCCATCTATCTCTGTGAGTCAATTCTACACCTGCTTCTTCCCAGCTAAGCAAGACCCCAGTAATCTTCCTTGGCATTGTACAATCAAAACCTCTTAAGGTTAATCATTTCGATTTTCTCCCCAAGGATATTTGAATACTGACTCCAACTTCAACCATGGAAGCCAGCAATGAGCATTAATGCTAACATAGATATCGAATCAGATAGAGAAGACGATACTCATGGTCCCAAGAGGTGCATAGCCATAATAGTCCCCACTCGCCCGCAAAATAGAATAGATAGTTCTTTATGGGATGAGGTGCAACTTCATTCATTGAAAGCCTTGTTCTTGTGTAGTCATGGTCCCAAGCGATGCTCGCAATTATAGTCCCACTTCTCCATAAAATAGAATAATAGTTTTTCTAGGACAGGAAATGTAACTTTATTCACTGAATGTTTCATTCTTATGTAGTCTGTTTTGGTAGAACTTGTCTTTTAAAAAAGATAGACTGATTTTTGGAAATTCCTGCAATCATTGTTCAGGTTAGACTTTAGACTGATTATGTCTGCATGTTGTTATTTGACATCTAACATGGTAGGCGTTCATAAAATGGACCTTGGGCCTAAATCCCAAAAGTTAACTCATGAGATGAGGGTTCCCCAACATAATAACATAAGGAGACAACAAGACAAACCCTCCGGCGTCATTTGGTTGGGGGGGATTGAAAAAAGAGAAAATGTCCAGATCGCCTTGACTAATCCTCAAGATTTTTGTGTCATTTCAAATACTTGCATACCAGGAAAATAGTCTAATGAGCACTCAAAATAGCATGTACTTTCTACTCCCCCCATAAATTTTATTGGACAAGATTTGACAGTATACGGAATTTAAAATAATTATTGACTTATGTGTAATGTCAATTGAGATGGAAAAATAATACTATACTGGCTGAAAAGTTTGTTTTATAGAGAAGTCATTCTAGATTAAATTAAAACATCAAATGAATTTGAATTTTCCTTAACCTGATGTACCGAAAGGGACGATTTGTGGAAATTGCAATTTTATGAATAGAAATGTCAATCTTTTAAAATTTACCAAAATATAAAGTGTCATATAGATGTTAGAAGTAGATTACTTTTATCAGTTTCTTTGTATCCAAGCATTTGTATGAATATAATGCCAATACAGTAGAAATGGAAACAGAAAATTATGAAAGGAAATCATTTACTTGCAACATGAACAAACAAAACTCAGACCTTAGAGGAATAATACTGACCTCACCGTAGGCTCCTCTGCCAATAATTGTTAGAAGTTCAAAATCATCCACACATATTTTGTGCCTCTTCAGTCTCATAAACTCTGTCTCCTTTTGCTCTAGATCTTTGATCAGATGCATTTGCTCTTCTTTAGGCACATCTGACGATGCTAACTTTCTTTCTAGAATCCAACGCCTATTTTTAAACAATGTTGTAACAAATATAAGACAAGGAAGATATTTAGAGAAGTGTAACTTAGTTATATTCTCAAGCTATTGCGGGTTTAAACAGTGATGTACACATTCTAAAATAGGAAGGATAATCAAGATTATAGATCCTACAGGAAATTAACATAGTGATAGTTATAGATCCTAAATATATATTAACATAGAGCTATTTCCTTTTCCTTGCTTATTATTTATCTCATTATTTATCAACTTTCATGTTTTGCTTAAAAGGTTAAATTGCTATTTCTTTTTTAATTGATGAAGAAATGTGATGGAGAAAAATCCTTGCATACAAGATGTAACAAAAGCATCCTTGCATCCAAGAATGTAATAAAAGCATCCTTGCATCCAAGAATGTAACAAAAGCAATTAACATCGTAGGAAACATGCTTTTCTACAATAGCACCCAGTCTTTTATAACAGGCATCTCATACGTGCTCCTAATGTATACTACCATATAAGTACAATACCTCAAAACAAAATGTTGATCAGCTTTTATATCCTTCGGAAATTACATTAAAGTACATTCCATTTAGATAAAATTGTAATTACTCTTAACAGGCTGTCATTTTATGATTTATACTGTAATAAAATTCTGGATTCTATTACACAACTTCCATACCCATGAGACAAGAAAGCATAAAACTGCTCAGCTTGATCTCCCTAATTGATCCCCAATTTGGCATTTGCAATTTTGTCACTCTGACCAAGTCCATCTGAACCTTTAAAACTCTGATCATCCATCCATAAACAACCAGCTAAAAGTAGGGATTTCAATATATAACTTTCACTGCGTTCCAAAGACGTCAAAGTCAAAAGCTCATCCCAGATAACATAATGTGATCATCATAGGGTAAGCAGCTTAAGATTTCATGTCAAGTGATACATTTAGACATAATACAACAACAACAATCAGCCCTCAGTCCTAGTTGGATCGGCTATATGACTCCTCAATATTCATTCCTCTTCAATTGTTTCATTCCACTACTCACAATGAAGCCAAACTGATATAGTATATTCGTAATGCATCATCAGCTCTGTGTCAAGTCACCACCGAAATGGCCCGATTATGTACCGCAACTATATCTCCTTGTTCAAGTAGTGGATCCAATTTCGGTGTAACTAAATTAAGTCAAATTATTCCAAATAAAAAAGAATCACGAAATCAGCAAAGCCCCATAACACATTTACCTAATTTGAGCTATGAACACATAAAAAGCCAATGCTACCAACAGATCTTGAACCAAAAAAAAAAAAAAAAAACAGAAATGAACATAGGATATCTAAACAGTCCAATTTACCTTTCAATTAATTTATTCCCCAACCAAACTTGGGGATTGGCAGGTTACACTTTTTTTTTAATGGGGAACTTGAGGATTGGACAGGTTACACTTTATTTTTAAATGGGGAACTTGAGGATTGGACAGGTTACACTTTGTTTAAATGGGGAACTTGGGGATTGGACGGGTTACACTTATATAGTTGTTTTTATAAGGGTAGATTTCAGAGATGGCATCAAGAGGATGTCTGAAAGTTGCAAAATAAAGATTGTCAACTCTAATACAGTTAATCTACTACTAAGGAGCTGACAAAATCCAAAAGATGATCAATATTAATTATAGGTGTCAAGCTGCACCAGCTAAACAGAAAAGTAAACATTTAGCTTTCAAGGTCTACTGTACAGTGGAGGAGTAGGTGGTTCACACTTTTTGAACTAATCTGACACTTATAGCACCTATTTACCAGCTGAATTTGCTGAGGTTTCCTAGAGTGGAACAGGCTCTATTTAAGGTTGTCCAGCTGAAACATATTACTTTTGTCGGTAACTTTGTTCTCCGTATTAATTTCCGAGGCTATAATCAGTCATAGCCATTTTTAGGACCAGGCTTCGAAAAACTTCGAGATTCAGGAATCGAGGGGTCAAGAGCCTAATCAGGTCCCCTCACCATACCTTGTTGATAAGAGGTTAAGCGTTTACCAGTGGTTGCGCAACCAGATCCAAAAGAGGAGAGGACACACACCGTTCGGTGAGTGAAAGACGAGGAAATGCATAGATGTGCATACCTTCCCTTGACTAAAAATGAATCATCGCTTGAGGCTTGAGCTTCCTTATTTTAATTTGTCTATGTCCTGAGAGTTAACTGTGTGTCTTTCCAGTTTAGCTAGCTGGTTCAGTAGATTATTTATCTCCCAATTGTATACATTTCTCCTTAAAATCAGGTTCCATGTGTTGCCCTCTCTGTTTACGTTATAGTTGACTCTGGATCACTCGCTATCTGAAAGAGGCCTGGATACTCATCTTTATAGGAGTGTTGCCTAGCCAGTTTGCTTTCCAAAAAATAATGTGTTCCATTACCTACTTTGAAAGAGGATTTCAAGGAAAATTCAGCCCAAAGCTTGCTAATGAACTTCCAAAGATCAGTACAATGAGGGTATAGTGTACCAATGATTTTGCTCTTCATATTTGTGTTTGACAGTTTTGACTTCTTGTTCCCACATACCTAATTCCTCTAAGTTGTATCTTCACAACCATTTCATCAACAAACACTTTTAGTGGGCTGATAGATCTTTTACACCCAACGTGCCTTGTAGTTTTGGTTGAATAACTTTGGATCACTTTGATATCATAACCTAGACCATTCCCTTCCCACAAAAAAAGATCTTTCGATTCTAGCAAGCTGCTTTTATACCTTGATTAGAATAAGGAAAAAGAGACATAAAATAAATGGGGATGCTGTCTAAAAAGCTACTAATGTTTATTTTCCACCAATAGAGGGATAGTACTTTTGCAAGGAAGGCAACCTTTATTCATACTTCTCTATCACCCCATTCCAGATCTCAGAGGATTTGAATCTAGCAACCAGAGTAAACCCCAAAATAAGTCGTGGTGAATGTACCTATACTGCAACATATAATTTCTGTGAACTCCTATAAATTAGGGGCTTCATTGACTGATAAATAATGCTTTTGAGCATGTTGATATGTACCCCTGACATAGCTTCAAACATGAGCAATGTAAGTTTGAGATGGATACTTTGGACCTTTCTGCACCACAAAAAAATAGTGTATCATCTGCATACAACCAGTGGGATACTGAAAATGAAACTGAATTCCCAAATTGCTGAATATACTGTAAATGTTTGGCTTTCTCTAGCATTTTGCTAAGATACTCCATTTCTGGAATGAAAAGAAAAGGAGCGAGCTCTTGCATAGGAGGGGGGTATTACCTGTGCACACCCAAAGGGTAGCGGCTGCAGGTTTCCCTTGTCATAAAAAAATTTAAAAAAAATTAAAAAAATTAAAAAAAAAGAGGAAAAGGAGGTCTCCCTGCCTGAAGCCTTTTACTTCACTATAGCAATAGTGATTTATCCACCTTTCACTAAATCCCATTTTTCTTTAGAACTGGGAGAAGTTAGGATCAATTATTGGTCAAAGCTTGAATAAAGGCCAGATCTCACTGCTTTCCAACAATGTCAAAGAACAAATACTTGTCCTAGAGCGTGACAAGGTGACCATCATAAAGTAAGCAGCTTAACTCAAGAATTCATGATGGCAAGTGATACATTCAGACATAGTACTACAACAGTTATATCTCCACCTCAAACTAGTTTGGCATCGGCTTTATGAATCTTCCATATCCATTCTGTTGCATTTGGGCAAGTTTCATTCCAATACTGATAATGCAACAAAATTAAAAAAAAAAAAAAAGATACTTGTGATTTAATGCACCAACTCCCTGATGCCAAAATGCCCCAAATCTTTATCACAGAAATATTGCCTTAGTTCAACCAGCTGATCCAACTGAGTATAACTAAATCAAGTCAAATTATTCCAAACATGAAAAAAAAATCATGAATCCCAAAAACCCGCAACTCATTTTATCTACTTCCAGCTATGAACACATAAAAAGCTAGTGCTAACTCATTTTATCTACTTCCAGCTATGAACACATAAAAAGCTAGTGCTAACAACAGATCTTTGAAGAAGAAAAAACAAGCAGAAATAAACAAAGACCATCAAACTAATTTGACCCCACATAAAATAAACAAGAAATGTTCTTTTTTGTTTGAAAAAAGTTGAAGAAATTACCTTTCTTTGCGTTCTTGAATACTCTTCATCTGGGTCTTGTAGTGATTCTCAATAAATTGCTTAGCAGCAGCAACTTTCTCCATTGTCAAGCTTGAACCAAGCACTTCCTCTTCACACTGTCCTTCCTCCATGTTTTCCCCTCTTTTGTGTAAAACTAAAACAACCCTCTTCTTCTTCTTCTCTCTACTCTTTCTCTCTCTATATGTATGTATGTATAGGTTGAAAAAATAGAGTGAAACCTGAAAAGTACAGTAAGGTTGGGAGTACTGTTTGCCTCATCAGCACTGAGGCTTCACCAGTATTCGCTGGCAATTCTTTGCGTCTTGTTTGGACGATTCATAAAACTTTGTGTAATTTCTGCGGTAAAATCGCTCTAAATAAATATAGGTGAAAACATGAAATATTATTATTTTATCAAGATGTTATTTTAATTAATAAATTAATATTTATTAATTTAAAGAGTGTTTTGAGATTTAATGAAAATTAATTTTGATTACGTAAAAATTATTAGTATATCTTACTAATTTATATATATCATATTTACTGAATTTACATAAAAAAAACTATAATAATAAAATATAATGAATACATCAAAATTATATAATGAATACATCAAAATTATTGTATCTTACTAAATTGTGTATCATATTTATTAAATTTATTTTAAAAATAAATTCATTATACATAAAGTATAATGTATGTGTATGATTCATTAGAATATATATTTTGTTAAATGATTTGTTGTAAAATAAATTCAAGAATTTAATATATCATTGAAGAATAAATTCATTATACATAATGTTCATTGTTTCTTAATAGTTATATACTATTCATTATATCTTTACTAAAAATATTTAATGCACGATGGTGAAATAATAAATTATATAAGCAACATAATAAATTTCTTGAAACCATATCCAAAAATGACTTATCTACTAAAAGGTGTCACAAAGTCAACAATGACAAATCAAACATGTAAAGCATTGTGTGAGTACAAAAAAAAAAAAGCGTTACACATACAATAAAAAATATTTGCAGTCATGGCTTAATGAAAAAATCATTTAAAAGTTAGTCAATGTACAAAATCAAATACATTCGGACGATCAATTGAATTTTATGGTGTATTTCGAAAAGACATCAAAACTTGCAATATAAAAAGTTAGAGATAAGCTTAACTAGATTTAAATTTTAACAGAAAACAGATGCAATGGAGTCATATTTCACTAAATTGTATTAGATATATTTGTATTTTTAAGAAAATATTACTCCTTTGTTTCGAAAAAAATTGTCTAGTTTGACTTGACACGAAGTTTAAGAAAATAAATAAGACTTTTGAATCTTGTGGTCCTCAATTAAAGTTATGTCAAATGTACAAAATTGTCATTTAATCTTGTGGCCTTAAACATGTCACGTGGAAAACTGAAATTAAAATGTTACCAAAAAAAAGAAAGAAGTCATTCTTTTTGAAACTGACTAAAAATGAAATGAGGTCATTCTTTTTTAAACGGATGAAGTAACTTATAATATTAATAGACTATATATTTATATAGGAGTCTTTTGAAAATATATTATTTTATTATCTTATTGAAATAAGTGATTCTTTTTCATTTGCCCAAGTCAGGATCGGAGAAAAATATTATTTTAGAGCGATTATTAATTTATCTAGTATTAATTTAGTGACATTTTACTATAATTTTGTGTCCTATATTGAATCCAATGATACTGTTGTGTTTTTTTAAAATAAAAATATTCAATGCTTTTTTAGATTTCCTTTTTTTATTTTATATATTTGTATACTCTAAAAATGATACAATTGAATTGTAAAGGATTTAAAAGCACGTGAATTAAATAGATTTTACGAATGAGATAATAATGAAATAAATCACAACAGCAATAAGATATGTTTATCAAGTAGTTTTATCGCTTGAAAGTGTACACAGTATACGTGGATTCAGAACTTTTCAATAAATATAAGAGACTATAAGAATTCTCAAGTTATTGTATGAGCTTAAGTTTGACTTACATCAACTAGTTTTGACAAGTAACAAAGTAACAAAAAAAATTTACTAACAAGATTTCAACAAAGACAATTAAATAATATTGAAAACTCATATGAGGATAGATTTACGTTACATCAAATGTCAAAAAAATTACCAACAATTATCATGAATTCACAATATAAAAAAATAATTAGGTGCAAATAAAATTAGACAATTCCAATTTTTCAATCATTTGGGACCGATGTTGTGTTGCTTCGTTCTCAAGCTTTTAGCATATTTCTGCATCACTTTTTTATTACAAATTTTCGTTACAAATCTTAGGTTTGACTCGAAAAAAAATGTGATGAACTTGACGTAACATTTAATATAAGAGGCTAAAGTTCATAGAAATTTGTAGAGGTAACACATGCGAAGAAAGGGAATGGACTTAACAAATGAAGGAACCGAATGAAGTCGATTTTGCTAATACATAATAGAACAAATACAACTTAACTTCAAATCAATCAAAACCAATTTTTTATTAATTATACAAATAAATCAGTATAACCAGTGGTAAATTAGTCATAGAGAATTCAAATTGGTGCATAATAACGTACAAAAAAGACTGAAAAAAAATTTGCATATTCAAATCTCTTGAAAACTTAATCCTAGATTTATGATATACTTATTCATATGTGGCATTCATATTTTGAATGTATGTAAAAAAGAACAATTACACTCATTAGATCAGTCAAATAAATTTAAATCTTGATCAATCAACTTAGAACTCATAGAAATTAGCATAAATTCACTTCATTTTAGACTTTAATCACTCAAAGTTAGAATACCACATTTGAATTGTTAGATTCCAATGAAATCAAGTATTAGCACAACGAAAATAAAGAATTGTGTTTTTCCTAACGTCATGTAGCCTCTCAAAAATTAATACATAATATCTATATATTCTACAAGACTCTACAAGTACATGTCTTTATATGATTAGATCGATAAATTTAAAGCTCTAAAATAAACTTTGTCATGATCCAAATTATTGTGATTAATACTCACATTAAGCTCTCTGATGGCTGAATCATCTCTACCTACTAACATGCTATAGCTAATACGTGAAAATTCAAATACAAGCATTAAGGCATGAAATAAAATCCTAAGTCCTAAGTATAATAATGAAAGAAATGTAAAACCTAACTAGTATATTCTCAAAATCGTACAAGACTCTAACTACAAAAATTAAGAATAGTGATAACTAAACAAATAAAATATCAATGTCTAAAGGAAACAGACATCGACCATTAGGAAAATCTATATAGCAGCGTGGAGAAGAGTAGCTCACCCTCAAATCCAAAATACTATTATGATAGGTGTGGGATCATGTGAAAGACTCTAGATTACAATATGCACTCAAAGAAAAGTATATAAGTAGGATCAATACACATACTATGTACTGGTAGGCATCACAACTAAGACTAGTAAAAATTATATAGAGATAAATCATAAATAGGTAGACAGATACAACAACACATAATCGATCAATTTCACTATTCAAGAGTCAACATCAACCAAATAGATCACTGCATTCCCCACATTTAATGTTGCACAATTACTAGACATATAAGTCACCGACAAATATATAATAATCATCAACAAAACTCTCAATCAATAAGCAATCACACACAATCATGGAATCTTATATCCACAATGATCTCACAAATGTATATCTTTTGTATCTTATAAGTGTCATATGTCACTTACAAGGTCACTTATTTGTACACGCATGTTAGGAAATTTTAATCTTATCCAACTAGCCATGACCTGTAGGGTACCATAGGTTTTTGTGCACCGTACTGGTGTGATACTCGACCTATCACATACTATCGCTCATCCGCCTACATCGGACTTGAGCCACTCATTATTAGAATAGTGTATGTACTCTTATCATCTCAACATATCTTTGTATTTCTATGTTCAATTATCTCTAAAACAATAATAACAAATAAATGAATATCACAATTGCACAACAAATCACAAGTCATTTAAAGACCTGTTCTAATAATTTACATCATAAACATATAGGTTTTGTTAAACCAACAATTAACAATGCAGATAATATTTAAAAATCAATCAAAATATTTTATGGGCACACATATCATATAAAAAACTAATCAAAGTCTAACTCCATATAAATCATGATCAACATCAACCGAAGAACTTTTATTAATCAAATTACTTCATGTGAACCTTACTTTTTGTCTATACCTTAAAATGTTCAAAATCTAACACAAGCAAAAATAAGAGTATTTAATTAAATACTCTTCAAACAACTTTGGAAATTCAAATCCACTTTGATCTAACTCTTCTCTAGGTCTAATTTATTATGCAAGGGTCATTTCACCATACAATAATTTCTCCATGATTAAAATAGCAGAATTCATGAAGATCTACTTCATTCATCCCCCCCAAAGCATGCCTAACATTTTCATTAGATTTCTAGATTTTCCAACCACCATAAACAAGAATTAAAACATTTATTTCATCCCAAAAATATAGATTAACAACTTTTAATCACGATAACCGCTAATTACATCAACTCATATGTTTTTTTCACAAAATTCATGAGTTCTAGAGTTTTATTCCATAATCTTACATTAAGATCACACCCTTTTGATTCCAGGATGATAACAAATTATTAGATAGGATGATGGACGGTGAGGAATTATCACCAAAAATAAAAGACCTTGCAAAATCATCTCTTAGATTTCTAGTTTGATTTATTTTAGGTTATGAGAAAAGACTTGAATAAGATTAAGTTAAAACATGTATTGTTCCTTGTGTCGTCCACCGTAGACTTCACCCTGTCTACTACAACAGACCTGTTATGGTAAAGTAAACTTCACTTGGGCGAGCTTTGCCATTCTAGCCTACTATGAAGAGTTCAAGCCCCCTACAACAATCTCACTACAACAATAACCCCTACCACTGAAATGAAGACCCTCTTTAATAATAACTTGAGAAACTAAAAAGTAATTCTTATTTCACAATACAAATTTCAGCAACAAGACATCATGACATAGAATGATTGCGGCTGATTGTAAGTACATGATACACATCTATTTTCGTAATCTCCTACGAATGTCTAGATTCCTAAGTCACCTCTTAACGAAATACAATACAATATAACACAATTTTTTAAAATTAAACAAGAATATCAATGTCAAAGCATCCCCATGCTGATTATTAGCTCATTTTACAATGGAGGCTCTAATATGAATATTAATGCCCTAACCACTTCATAACGACTAGACATATCATTTACATTAAAATACTACTTAAATAAGTATGTATTGACATATAAAAATTCATAATATGTTTATTTGTATAACTTGTAACTTGTATATCATAAATATATTATATGTATATATGTGAATACCATTATATTTTACTATATGATAAAAGGCAATAACCACACACCACGTCGACATGCCTGTGTCATCAAAAAAAAATATTTTGAGATCACCACGTACAGTTCAAATTTTTTACAACTATAATTCTGTCGCTTTGTTTTCATCTTCTCAACTCCAGTGTCCATTTCTCTTTAAATTGTTTGTCTTCTCGCTCATTCTTTGCGCTATTTTCATAGTTCATCTTCCACGAATTTTATCAGTGAGTGCCTTGCTTCTCTATGCTTCTGTATAATTATAGATTCTATGCTTTCCTCTTTGTGGTCTACCGTTCATTGAATGTTTTTTTGCTTTTGTTTTTAACCTGTATATAAGCTTTAGACATCCAGGTGTTTACAAAAATTCTTCTTAGTGTATCGATAACGAAAACAAGTGCTTAAAGAAAATTAAAAAAAGTGACGATCTAATATGGGACAGAGGTTGTAGTACTTCAACATCGAAAGAATGTAGTGGTTCAATATAATATGGAGGCAAAGTTGCAGAATATTGTTCTCAAAGGGTTATAAAAAAGAGAGTAGATAAGCAAACCCAACGTTGCCTCCTGATTTGTTACTATATATAATTTCACCCTCTGAAGTTGTTGCATTTGTACATGAGTTCCCTATTGACTCAAAATTGGTAACCCAATTAAATACTATAGCTGAGAGTAAAGTTGAACTAAATGTTTTGAGTTAAATGTAGTAGTTCATTGATCCCAAAAATTTGA
The DNA here is from genome assembly GCA_037074985.1 of Solanum bulbocastanum. Lineage (NCBI taxonomy): Eukaryota > Viridiplantae > Streptophyta > Magnoliopsida > Solanales > Solanaceae > Solanum > Solanum bulbocastanum. The sequence continues at coordinate 35,312,333 of CM073604.1, forward strand.
CGTACTTCAGATGTAAACCAATTGATTTACCTTTCATAACTTTCACCAATTTTCGTACCTTACTTCATACATTTCCCCAGTTTGCGTGCCTTATTGTTGCTTAATATTACATCAAAAATAATTTTCTTAAATAATAGCTCTAGCAACAGAGAACAAATTAACATGAAGTAAATATGTATAAAAAAGAAATGGAAGGTTCTTAAAAAACCTTCATCAATACTTTTGATTGTACTTGACTCTTGCATCTACTTGATTTATTTGTTAAAAGTTTATGAACGGTTATACCAATCACAACTTAATTAAGTAGTGATGATTATTGGATTCATGGCCACACTTTATCTCTATAATTAATCGAATTGTTACAGACTCATAATCTTATCTATCGATCCACATATTAGAATTGAACGACAACTTAAGTTTATAGACGTTTTACTACTTAAGTTAAATTGGAGTTGTTAATGAACGTTACTAGAAAATTTTCTTTCTTGTTCTTTCTGTAAACATATATTACAACTTTCTTTTGATAATCAACATTTTCTTTTTCATCATTTTTAGGTTAACCCAACTTTTTTTGCAATTACTTTGAGCTTTCATAGAACAAAGATAATGAAAATTGTAACTTCTTTATAGATTTTCACTTGAATAAAGAAGTAAAAAGTTGAGTAACAAGTTGAAAGTATTTTAATGTTCAAAATGGAGGTTGATCCCTGTATGAAGGAGATAAATGAGGCTTTGTGTGATAATAATATTATAGAATAAGAATAATTTTTTTGCTCAATAACTTAATGAAAATCTCTTCACCAAAGAAGTAATTTGTTGGTCGACTACTCCTCATGTTTATAGAACAACCGAAGTTTAAATGTTTCTAATATTTAACCTCTACACGTTAACAATGTGGATTAGGGTGTGTTGTCACCTCTTCCTCGATGACCTTGAAAATTATGGGTGCTTATTTCACGATAAAGCTTCTCTGTGAGCTATTCAAGTTAGAAAGTATCTTTAATCGTTTCACGATTCTTATTATTACCACAACACGATTTACTAAGTTTTTCTCTTATCAGCCTTTTCGTGTACAATAACATATTTAATATAGTTGAATAATTTGTTCTATTAATATGATTGAAAACATGTTTCAAACACATCGAACAATAAAGTAAAGTTAAATTCATGTTGCAGGTTTGCAAACATGTATTCTTAAATTTACAGCAATAACTTTTTCTTCTCTTTGACTTGAGTTACGTAAGTGATGTACTTTTATAAATGCATATGCAGTGTGTCTTTTCTCTCCTGCTTATGTTTAATAACCTCAGTATTACAAATAGCCACTGAAGATTTCAATCTGAAAGTTAATTGTGTTGGTAATATCACTAATACCCTTGATATTCTCCATGAAGTTAAGTTATGTTATCTTTTTTTAGCTTAATGATCTTTTAAATCCTCTTCTATGCAGTTGGTTCAAATGGATATGGCTAGTATACTTTTTCCATGCTGAGTTAATTACCTAGAAGTTTTTTGTTGACTACTTGCTACTTCTATATTTTGAAGATGTTAAATTTCGAGAAAAAATAAAATCTAAAAGTGTTTCAATTCTTTGCTTTTCACTATTCTACAAACTTGCAGCTGCAATTTCTTTTCTAATTTAATCTCATCTTACGGTCTGATGTAAAGTATGCCTCTATCCTTCTTGCTCACTCCATTAATATCTTAAGCGAACAATTTAGCGTTAACCTGATGACGCACATGTATTTAATTTTTGCAAAAAAAAAAAAAAAAAAAAAAGAGCAATAGACCCTCTATATGAATTAACCAAACGTAATCAACACCAACTTTACACTTCTTGTTATATCAATTTTTTCTTTCATATATGTTAAATGAGGTTACTTTCACCATTATTTGGTAATGCCAACTCATTACCAAGTTGATATATATGTGTGCGCGCGCGCACGCATGTACATGTGTGCATAGTATATTTTGTAAATATTCGATATATATTGTATGTCTATTACATATATCTTTTTATATATTGTTTGTATATATATATTTTTTTGTATATCTTGATTCAAATTCAAATTGAAAATACTACATTACATTAAAAATATTTTAGTTCATTTAATTTCATGGAAAATGAAAGTTGAGAATTGAAACTTGAAAGTTTGAAATAGAACGGTAAGCAAGAACTAAGAAAATATACATAGAGAGAGAGGTCGGCTGTGTAAAAAATGAAGAAGAATGTGTAGTGAATATATAGATTGAGAATGTTGAAAATTTAAAATTTGACTTTTAAGTTTTAACTTTGAAAATTCAAATTTTAATTTCACAAAGGTTACAATTATTTCAAACTTAATTTAATAACACTACACTACATGATTATAATTTCAAGTTCAAATTTACAATGGTCATAATTATGTTAAATTAAAATTAATAACAATACCCTACATGATTAGAACTCAACTTTCAAATTTCATTCGAGTTGGAGAAGTTAACTTTCAAAAAGCCATAGTGTAAGGAGATAATTACATCCTATCACTGTTTTTTTTCAATTTACAAAAATACCTCCAAAATAATGTCATTCGGATACATAGCAAACAAGCCGGATACATTCCATCAGATACATAAATTGAATATTCTGTTACACTTAAAAGGAAAAGAAACATAAAATTAAATAACAAAAACCATAAATCACGGAATCACATTGTTGGCATCTGACAAAGCGTAATAGATTGAAACAATTCAAAATTTAAATTTCTTCTCCCCATTTTTTCAAAAACCTTTCAATTTTGAATCAAACTTTTGAAAAATTGAACGAATACAACATGAATATGTCGATCTTGTCAATTTTTTGAGAAGATACATCATGAATATCTTTGTTAGGATTTGAAGAAATTCTTGAGTTTCTCTAAGGGCTCTCAACCTCTTCCTTCGCTCTGTTGATACCGCCTCTATGAAGTTGTCCTCCACTATCGACATTGACTATATACTTATATACTAAATGTCAAAATAGAACTCTCACTACTTCTGCACACTAAAGAAATGACAAAAGTAGAAGAACACAAACATTGATAGAGCAACCCATTAGATTTATATGTATTAGTTTTCTGTAAATGTTAAGTAACAATGTTGTAACACCTCGAAAATTAGTAGGTTAAACTAAAGTCTAAACGTGAGGGTTAATGTCAAGAGTGAAGGACAAAGGCCAAAGGAATTGGGTGAGGGCCATTGCAAGGGGCAAGACTTCCAAAATATGCTTAGCCACTACCCACCATGACCATGAGGGTCTTCACGACCCATAGTGGCCACCACGAGTGGTGCCACCCGTGGTAGGTGAGGCAGTAGGCTCATGAAACTACCCAAGGAAGGCTCCCCTTCACGAGCCACTTCACGACTCGCGGTGAAGACCACAGACTATGGGATTAATGCTCGTGGGGTTGCCTTCACCTCATGGGAGGCTTGTCAAGTTGGGTAGGATACTGGTCAAGGGACAACGGGCACCACCACGGGTCGTGGTGCCTAAGAGGGTGGGGCTGCCTAATTAGGGATTCTTTGGTAGTTTCCTAATTAAGTAGTTTTTAAGTGAGATTGTTTTATATTGTTTTTATACACCTATATAAGCCCTTTTAAGTGACTAACCAACCCATTTACTCCTTTAATTCCCAAAACCCAAAATCAAACTCATAAGAGTTCATCTTCTCCAAAATTTCTCTCTCTAGAACTCCAAGAAAGAAGAAAGTCAAGCTAGGGTTTGAAGTAGAGGCCTTTTGCACTCAATTTCGTGAGGATTCTTCATCAAGATATGGTAGTCTTTGATCTATGGATAGTTTTCATCCATGGAGTCCCTCCAAACTCAATTTCAAAACTTGCAACTATACCCAAAAAGCTAGGATTTTACTCCAAGTCATGGATTCACTTCAAAAACGATTCTAACGGTTTAGTTACTTTATGTTATGATCAAATTGATGATTTACTACTGTTTTTATGATGAATTCCTCAAGAATCCATGAATTTTCCTAATTTCTCAAATTGAATCCTAAAGTGCGGGTGTTGAGTGATGCAAGTAGAATGCTATAGTTTTATGAATGTCATGAATTGATTACTTGAATTATGTATTAATTGAAGAATTCTTATGGTTTATATGTTTAATTTCCCCAAGAAACCATGAAATCCCCATGTCCCCAATCTATGAACTTGTGATGTGGGTGAATTGTAGAAAGATGAATATCATGAGAATGTGTTTGTTATGGTATGTTCTTTTTTATGTTATAATGATTTATGAAGTATGCTTATGATGATACTACTAAGTATGTTGATATGAAGGCTAAATGTAATGAAGTATGCTTAACTTGGATTGTTGCTATATGTTGCATTCTTTGATATGACTAATTAAATGTGAATGTTTCTTATCTATGAGTATGAACAAAGGATGAGATTCAAGAATGGTAAGTATGATAATGGTGGCCTAAAAGTGGTACTTAGTATAGATGGGATTATGGGGTCTTTATCTATACATTGCACAAGTATAACTTAGGGTTACTTATGAGATGGTTCTATGATGCTATGATGATCTATATGTTGAAGATGCATGTGATTTATGTTTTTATACTAAAGTGCATGATGATTCTCAAACTTGGTAAATGCATGTTTTTTAACTAAAATATCATTTTTAGCATGTTTTCAAGGATTTTATGCATGGCTATCATACTTAGTGCATTTTTATACTAATCCATATTTTCTACGTTTTTCACAAAGTGTAGGTTCCGGTTCTTAAGGTGATCTTTTATTGGTTCAAGCTTGGACGACTATTCTCCTAGCTTGTGGTGAGTCCTCAAGATTCGAGGACGTATGAGTCTTTAGTAGTTTCTTTCCAGTAGTTCATGTTTCGGATTATGTTGAAAAGGTTATGACCCTATTTTTGATTCAAAGATTGTATTAGATGGCTAATTGAGACAAGTTAGACTTCCGCTTGCTTTTAAAATAGATTTCGATTGTATGGATAAAAGTTTTAAATTCTGCATAATTTCTTTTAGCTTATGTTATGATATGCTAAGGGCTTGTATGAGACCCCTTCGGGGTCAAGTACACCGTGTTACATCTAGGGTGTACTCCTTGGTTGTGACAAGTGTGGTAGATTTTATGTATCAAATATATGTAGTATAAATTAGTATTTATGTATCATGTCCATAAAATTGTGTATGATACATTACTATTTATGTATCTTATTTTTATTGAAAAATATTATAATTTATAAAAGATATATTATACATGTAATTATTCTCAATAGCATATTTTTTTGTGATTGATACATAACACTATGGTTAGTTGATATGTATCTGATACATACAATAAAGTTTTAGATTTGTTGAATTTGATATACTTTGCTTTAAATAAGTGGTGCAACTATGTCTTAAAATGTTACTTGGAGGACTACAAACACATAACAACATTTGATACATAATCAATTCAGTAATTTGACATAGTTATGTATCATACACAAAAATTATGAATACGATACACACTGATTTAGTTATAAAACAGTGTTGTAGATACATAACAATAGCTGATACATAACTATGCTATATACATAACAAAGTTACGTGGCATATACATAACGTAGTTATGTGATATATACATAACTATGAATATGATACAAATTGATTTTGTTATAAAACGTTAGTGTTTATGTATCGACAATAATATTTGATAATGTCTACATATACATAGTCTTCTAGTTGAATAAGTCTGGGTGTATGTATTTGGTAGGAAAAGATATAACGAATTTTGTAATAATTAAGTGTCAAATACATAACTATAAACATGATACGTACTAATATGTGTTTCAATAAATTAGAGTTATGTATCAACACTAATATTTGAACAGGATACATTGTACATTATAAAATTGTAATTCATCATAAAGTTGAAACGAAGGAATTATACATTAATTTTAGAATCAAAATCAACTAGATATAATTAAAAATCTGAACATTGGGTATAGAAGGGTGTTTAATAACATGTTCTACTCCTTGAATCAACTAGATACATTAAAAATCTTGAATTTCAACTAGATTTGAAATTCAAGAATGAAATAATGAAGGTAACTGGTGATACATGAAGTAATTTGAGGCATGAAAAAAGGAACAAAAATCGTGGGGGTGAATGTTACTAGTGATGTATCTAGAAAAGCGAGAGAATGTGAGGAAAAGAGGATTTATGTAATTTTTGAAACGGTAGAAATTTTAAGAAAATAACGTAAAAATAGGTGTGTAGTTTGATAGTTTTTTCAAAAAAATTACTGGCCCATCCAAAATAGCACATGAAACCCACTCATTTGAAGCCCAAAAACCAATCCTGATAGCCCATCTCCTAATGTTAAGCAGGTCATGTATTGAGGCGAACATCTTTACTTCAAGAGAAAATTTTAGAAATAGCAAACATAATAGACATAATAAGGTTCTACAACTATAGTTTCGATAATAGCGCTCCATAGCTATAGTTTCCTTTGCTATGGAGGTTGCGGATATACAAATAGGGTAATCATATCAATTTTTGTATTTATACATTTAAGAATTTTTCAGAACTCCTTTTGTACATTTCGCTTGTCAATATACAAACAATGTATGTGAATTTAGCATAAATCATATACAAATAGTTATGGTAAGCATATACAAAATTCTGAAGTTATACAATTATGAACTGAATTATACAAATTATGCGAATTATACAAAGCAGATGAATTATACAAATCAGGCAAATGGAAAGAATTGGGAAAACTGTAGTCGCGAATTATAATTTTCTTAAATTCATAGTTATAGTACCTAATATATGCTAAATATTTGTTATTTTGAATAAGTTTCCCTTACTTATACCCCAAACCCGGCCTGGGCCGATCCTAAACCAATATACCTAATTGCAAATGGGCTGGGTCGGCTTGGACAAGCCCACTTGACAGGTTTCAATGACTTCTATCAATCTTAAATCTTAATTTCTTCCTCCTAAAACTGGTGGCATATGTATACTACCAATCATGTGTTAATTAAGTCACTAAATCTTATTAATTTATTTATACGAATCATGTATAATTAGCGTATAGCAAGATAATTAGAATTTTAAAAATTGACGTGCATAGAATTAGAGGGTGTGTTCGGTAATGAATGAATATTGTTTTTTTTTTTTAAAAAAAAAAACAATTGAAAAATATTTTTTAAGAAAATAAATTAATTTAATGTAGATAAATACTATGCTAGGTTGAATGGTAGGGAGGACACAATCAGAAATGTCATTAATGAAACTTTTCTTTTCCATATTTTGATTAGAAAAGTCATTTTATTCATTTTTAAAGAGCTTATTTTTTTAGAAAAAATATTTTTATTCATATCAATTACCGAATACATGCTATAAACGGTGCAACTTTAGAGATATTCTAAAATATTATGGTTAAATATTTCCCAAGGACAAATATATTACCTACTAAATCTTATTTTCGCCCAAATAACATCATTTATACTTGTAATAATCATAAATAAATCTGAATAGAGTGTTTTTAGGGCCGACTCAACAATATTGGGGCCTAAAGCGAAACTTAAGAGAGGGGCCCTAGTTTTTTTTCATCATATGTACTTTTATTTAAAATATACTTTTCTAGCTATTTCAGATGCAAAGTCATTAGGTACTGTTTATAATCAATTGTTTTAATAATTCCTTTTCAAATGATAATATAATTAATTCATTCAATTTATGTTGAGACATTGCTGATCTTAAGGAATATTTAATCAATTTTAATTTCGAACAAAGAAAAATTTAATTGAGGCAACAGTTACAGGAATTGTTAACATTATCTTATAAGCAATATGCACATTTGGAAAAGAATCAAATCTTTTTATTTGATTGAGTATTTTCACTACATCATTATCTTCTACTTGTATTATTTATCTTTAGCACTTTTAATTCAAAAAATAAATCTAAACCATCAATTTAGAATAATTAGTATGTGTTAAAGAAAGTACAAGGTTAAGACAATATTTTTTTAAAATTTCATCATCTAGTAATCTCAATATTTTACCACTAAATAAGAAATCAAGAATATTTTTATATGCTTCAATTGGTTCAAATTTATTTTAAAGTGAAAAATAGTTTGATCTACTCTACATATATAACGTAATTAACTCTAAAGATTCTTCAAGGGACTTAGTGATTTCGTTATCCATATTTTCATCAAATTGTTTCTTACGAAAATCATGTTTATATTCATGTCATATGTAATTTCTTTAGTAGAAATCATAGCACTCACGTACATATAGTTTTTTTTAAAAAAAATAATATATATAAGTAATTCTTTTTTAAAAAATGGGCCCCCCCAAAAGTATGGGGCCCCAAGCTTTGGTGGTCTAGGAGTTAAAATGGCCTTGAGTGTTCTGTTCTTCTTATTTTTGTTTTCTAAAAGATATATATTATATTAAAATTAAAAGTTAATTATATAAAGAGAATTATGACTCGAAAAAATAGCTAAAAACATTTGCATCTGAATTAAGGGGTATCCTCCTAGGTATGAATGAGTCGGTGTGGTTCGGTTTTATGTATTATCGGTTCAGTTTATTAATTTTTGATTTTTAAATACTTTAAATCAATAAGATATTTTTTATCGATTTTCGATTTATCGATTTTGGTCTTTAATGGTTTGATTTTCGGTTTAACCAATAAGAAAATGTTTATCAAACAAAAAGTAAAATATTGAGATTAATATTTAATAATTATGTAAGGGTAAAAGTAGTAAATTACTATAGTCTTAATTGGTTAGGTTTACTAATAACCCAATATTAAAAATCAATACTGAACTGATAGTCCAATAATTTTGTTTTATAAAACCATTAAAAAATCATTAACCAATAACTCAATATCAATAAATAAATAACACTTTTTTTGAATCAATTCGATTTTTGCACACCCATATTAAGAAGACATTATAAAAAATGGATATACAGTGAAATTAGAATTAAAAATTAAGAGATTTACGTCGTAATGATGAAAAAAATAAATAGCTTATTTATCGAAGAGATCCTCGCAAAAATAGAATATTTAGTTATTCAAAATAAAAAATAGAATTAGTGATGTCACGACATTCCCCTATGCTTGCTAACTACGTCTCTGTGTGTTGTATATAATATACTTCATTTTAATTGTCATAATTTCTTTTTTTTAAAGTTTAATATTAATAATTTTGATTAATATTTTATGTATTTTTTGGTCATATGAATATGCAAAAAATTAAAATTTATAGTATTTTTCGTATATTTTTGAATATATGATTTTTTTGTTTAAATAATTGAATTAATTTAATGTAATTTAACTTTGAAAATTAGTCAAATTGACTTTCGAAAAGTGCAAAAATAACAATTAAAAGTGAACAAAATGAATCAATTTATTACTATTAATATAAAATTGACAATAGTTATCAAATGTTACTCTAAACTATAAAACTGCCGTTTTTCATTTCTAAATTATATAAATATAAAATAAATATATTTTAATACTTGTTTCCATCGTTCATTTTTAATATATTTCAGTCCAGTGTGAATAGAATCTGATTTTGGCTAAGTCTAAGCATGTTTCAACGCACTTTGAATAATTTTTATTTCTGCAAAAAAAAATAATAATCTCTGTTTAATAATTTTGTACGACACATTTCCACTAAATTACATCCACGTAATCGTATTTTTAATCGATACTCACGTAATCAACTACTTTTGTTTTCGCAACAAAGTTTATATATTCGGTATATAATATTAAGCACTTACAAAAAAAAAAAAAAAAAACACTTGCTATAAATAATGTATCAACTTCTGTTTTATAAAAAGTATATATATAATAACATATGAGAGGTGAGTTTTACATCATTATATAAAATAATGTAAAGGTTGAGTTTCGTTTCCTATGAATTTCAATAAATAAAAAATTCATTTAAAATGAATCAAATTTTCATTGAATAATGTTATTTGTCAAGAAAATTAATATATTATAAAAAATTATTTGTGGTTCTCAAGCTTTTAAAAACCTTAACAGTGGAGTTTTTAGTTTTTTCTTTTTCACTTTAATTTTCATCCAACAGTGTTTCAATCTGTGGTGATAAACATGAATATCACTCTCAAATTAATTAGTATTAAGCATTAAAAATAATTGAAAATCATAATCATAAGCTTTTTTTACATGGCTTATCCCTATTTTGGGATAGTTTTTTTATTTTATTTTATTTTTTGCCTCTTTAAATTGTGGTCTTTAATTTTCTTCTCTATTACTCATTTAATGAAAATTTGAGGGCTAAAACATCGTTACCTATTACCTAATTTTAATGGGAAGAACTTCTTAAAAAATATTTATCCTGAGGCATAAGTTTTGTAGTAACTAATTTGTAATGCTAAATTTTTAGAAAGCTTTTGCCTTGAAACATAATTTTTGTTATTGAACTTACGTTTTATGGTATAACTTGTACTGTGACGTCAAAAATTAAAGAGCACCCCAAATAAAGTCATTTATGCCAATGACCCAAATCTCTTCTTTCTTATTTTATTGGTAAATGACATTTGTTATGTGTTCATTATAGAAAATGACAAAACCATGATGTCTAGGTAACCAAATTGATTACAATTCCTGTGAAATAGACAACACAATCTTGACAAGAAACCATGTAAAATCGTTATCATTAAACTAATAAAAGCGATAAGCCATCCATTAGTTAAAAATCCCCTCCTCTGTATCTACTCAACTCCAATCTCATCTCATCAAATGATTATGACCGCTAACTTATTGTCTACACTTGGAATCATGATTTGTATTCACATAAGTTCAAAGTTTAAATATATTGCTAAATAAGTATATTGTGTAGTGACCAACATGGGTTGTAGTGCACCGATGAGAGTGTTTTACCCTTAATTAGAGGTCTCGGGTTCGAGTCCTGGGTATGAAAAAAGACACCGAGTGAGAAAAAACAAGGGTATATTATATAGTGGAAAGGGCTAATTTTTCATCCTACATGGGACATGCATGCCACCAAAATTTGTGAGTCATCTTAATTAAAATTCACTTGCTGCTTAAGGCTAATCTAGTCCTAAAGAATCATATTATTTCGTGGTACATTTACTCTCTAAGGGTATTCAAGGTGATTAGCATCAAACTTAAACTTTAGAAAAAGATATCATGCTTTTTATTATCCGTTTTGACATGCGATATGAATGATATACAATTAAAGTTTTGTTTTGACATGTAATTTAAATTTCTTAAGTATTAGTATTTGTTCATAAACATGAAAATCTTAGAAGTTGTGAACACTATAAAAAAAAATTCGATTCTTATAAAATCTTACCAAATGTGCAAAACATAATTCATAAATAAGATATCAAAATATCCTTATAATCGCCACATTGATAAACTACATATCTATTTGAAAGCTATTGTAAATCATTTCAACCCATTGAGAGACATTTTCAATCTTTTTGTGCTAAATTATGATTAAAAAAAACTACCATACATTTTTAACTCATAAGGACTACCTTTTTTAACCCGTCAGGGCTATCCATTTTAACCCATCAAGGCTACCTTTTCAACCTGTGCTTTTTTCAACGAACATGCTTTTCTAAACCAATTTTTAACCAAAAATAATGGCAAACAACAATCTCTCTTTGAATGTCCCAAAAATTTTCACAGACGAAAACTATCAAATTTGGTCTATGAGAATAAAATTATATTTTGAAACTTATGTGATATGAGATGTTGTGACGGAAGAAAATCCCTTACAACTTGATCTCCTTGCAAATCCTACAAAAGTTCATATTAAAGCATTTTCAAATAAACTTCTATACTAAACAATGTCACGAAACGTATTTTTGAGCCACAAAATCAAAAGAAGAAAAAGAAAAAAAGAAGGTTCAAAAACAAAGAAAAGAATCCAGCATCAACTACCAAAGCAGAAATTGAGGAGGAACATTTTTTCAATTGCAGTAACTAAAGCAAAGGAGGAGTGTTGAAGTTTGCTTTTAGTTACTGCAGTAATTTTTACCAAAATAAGTTGTCTAGTTTAAGATAAATTTGAAATTTGCATTTTAATTAGGTTGTTTTAGTTGTTGAGATATTTAGGATTTTTGAATTTTAAATTATGCAGATTATGTGTGATAAACTGCATATCTCAATATTATTCTTTTTATAAATTAATGTTTGCGATTACAAACTCTAATACACATAATTTTGTAAAGATCTGTTGGTTAATAATAGAGTAACTAGTTATTTTTTAAATATAATTCTTTCACATGACACATAATTTCTTCATGCCAACCATAAGTGTTTTTTTGTAAAAATTGGAGAGAAGTATTGAAAACATCCCTAAACTCGACACAAATTATTACTTTCATCCCTTAATTATTGACAATCTTAAAAGCACTCATTAACTTGATTAACTGAACATAAATACACCCTCGATCTTGTAACATGAGTGAAATACACCCTAAATTCTCATCAAGTTTAGGGGCATTTTCAACACTTCTATCGATTTTTATTTAAGAGCCCTATGCTCCTACAAGAGGCTGCGACCACTTGCTATATCATGTGACAGATTGAGGGTGTATGTGAGTTTAGTTAGTCAAGTAGATGAGTGTTTCTAATACTTTCAATAGTTCTGAGCCAAAACTAATAATTTGCATCAAGTTCAGAGGTGTTTTCAATACTTCTCTCTAAATTTAATTTAATTTTTTTAGATTTTGAGATATGAAATCATAACTTCATATTGCATGTTTAAGTGCAAGCTAAATATAGAAATAACAAGTAATTACTTCAAATTACTACTCCCTCCATTTTATATTACTTTGCTCATATGACTTAGCACATCTCTTAAGAAAACTTCAACTAAAAGTTATTTTACTTGTTCAACTTTATATAATTTTTAAAGTTCAATGGAGAAAACAATGATTTAACATGGTATTTGGTTCCAACTAAGCTTGGAAGTCTTAATACTCTCCCCTTTCATATTAATTGTTCCTTATTGACCTAACATAGTTTTTTTTAAAGAAATAATTAAACATGTATTTTATTAAACTAACTTCAATAATGATGCTTTAGAATTCTAAATTTGATTATTACTATTTTATTTAGTTATTTAATATAAGGATAGTATGAGAAATAATAATGAAACTCTCTTAATTTTGCTAAAATGAATAAGTAAAATAAAATATTTATTTTTAATATAAAAGCCAAGTAAAATAAAATAGAGATAGTAGTAAAAGAAGAGTTTTGATGAAGCTATCATGTACTTAATAGGCTTTGAAAATCCAAAAATTGTGTCTTTCATAATTTTGGATTGTGTGAATACTCAATACCCCTGCTAAGAAGGGTTATACCTGAAATATTGAAAATTGAATCGAATTTTTTTGTTATTTGGTATTCGATAATTGGGTATTTGGGAGTAAGATTTTAAAATTATGGTATCCGAGTTTGGGTTTGGCATGAGATATTAGTACTATTTGATATTTTGTATTTCTCAAATACCAAATTATTTACTTAATGAAGGTTTTATATCAACATGTCCATTACTCATTAGTACAAGTTTGAAGAGAAATTTAAAGAATAAACATAAACAACTCAAATACATGTCTTTTAGTTGTATCAATTTGTTTTTTCTTGATGTCTTTTTACTTATTGATCTTCTATTATATTATGTCTCCACATAAAAAAAATAGAAATGATTGGAGAAATAGTATTAACTTTGTAATATAATCGACTACAACTTCAATATGGTATAACACACCAAACTGAAAGTAATGTACCGATTACCGAATCACCGAACCGAAATTTAAATTTTGATATTTGGTATCTACTTTTAACTATCAATTACCGAACTCGAAATTTGATAATCCCAAATTGAATATCGAACGCCCACCCTTCCTCTGTCCCTATTTACTTGTCCAATTTTAACTTAACACACCTATTAAAAAAATAATAATTGACATGGTGTGTACCATTTTATCCTTTTTAGTTGCAAAGAAGTTTTACCTTTTTCAAAAACATCAACTCTCTAAATAAATTGAGAATATAAAAAATAAAAGATATTGTATTTTTTTGATTTGTCAAAATTAGACAAGTTATTAGGGATAAAGAAAGTATAAAAGTGCATATAATAAACTCTCTCACTTTTATAAATTAAACAAGTAGTATTGATCATCTATTTTTAGCAACAAATAAATATGAAATGGAGGGAGTAGTAATCTTGGAAAGCAATAAATTTCAGTCAGATTCCATAGGTTCTTAGTTTAAGCTTTCCTTTTTTTTTTCAAAAGTAGCCTCTAGACAGATTTTCTTCTAGGAAACAAGAATTGACATTTAGGAATTAAAATATGTTAATCAATTAGCCCAGCCAGTATCTGACATCAGTTGAAAGTGATTTCCCACTGCTTACTGTCCTTTTTTTCAAATATATTGTCAGCAAGATTCATACAACCAACTTTAGTTTATCCTCACTCTATTATATTTACAAGGGTACTAAACTAAACAATTCATACTTCAAAAGATGTTGAATATCAGCCCCTTTAAATTAACCACTTCCAAGAATGTTCCATTGCTGCTATGATCATCATTTAGAATAACACACATATGGATGCAATGCAAACATTCTACTCCTTCTGTTCCAATTTATTTGCTGTAGTTTGATTTGATACGAAGTTTTAAGACTTGTGATCTAAAGTACGTCATATAGTATTTTGTGTGATTATATAGAGACGTATCGTTCTTTTTGAAAAGGAAGATGATTCTAACGTACACCAAATAAGAAGAAAGAGAGCTACATGTAATTGACAATTAAGTAAAAGAAGATAATTTATGTTTTTTGCAATGTCAATTTTCTTCTATCAATCTCTAATTGAAGTATGAAATACAATGTTTGTCTGCAATTTTTCAGAGTATGCTATTGTCCTAGAAAGCAACATATTCATCAGTTTGCACAAAGGATTATACCCTTGGATTAACTTTAATGAAGAGATTAAATACAGCATTAAGAAAAACAAATGTGAAAATATAATAATAACTTGAATCAAGAACACCACATCAAAGTTTTAACTCCTTTCATTATTAAAGGAGAGAAGTACCAGCATGGTTATGGTGCAGAAGATTATGAGCAATGGCATCCCTTGCAAGCCTAGCATTGGTCGATCTCAATTGAATGTCAGGAACCATTTCATCATCAATGAGCTCGAAATTGAGTTCTGGATCCATTTCCTCATTCCTCATCTGGCAAATATTATGCAACACGCAGCACGCCCCTAGCACCACGGGCAAATCTTGTAGTTTCACCTCTGTTCTTTTCTGCAAACAAGACCATCTCCTTTTCAACCTCACAAACGCCTCCTTTGCGACCCGTTGAACCTCACCAATCTTCTCATTGAAAGCATGTTGAGTCCAAGTCAGCTGCTGCTGTGTATAAGGCACTAAAACCCAATCCATTAAAGGGTATCCAGAACTCCCAACAATCCAAACATTGTTCAGTAACCCTGTATTCGCCCTCTGGAAAAGCGCGGATTTCTCCAGTACTTGATCATCAGGCATCGAACCAGGCCAACCGATACACACATCAGTAAACACCCCTCTTGGATCAACCACACCTTGGACAGT
Organism: Solanum bulbocastanum; assembly: GCA_037074985.1. NCBI lineage: Eukaryota > Viridiplantae > Streptophyta > Magnoliopsida > Solanales > Solanaceae > Solanum > Solanum bulbocastanum. Next base: position 35,327,966 of record CM073604.1, read on the forward strand.
AATCGAATACGATGTCTTCTGATTCCTCTCTGTATGCCTCTTATTGAAATAAGCTGCAACACTAATTTTGGGAGCAATTATAGGTATATGAGTTGTATACATTGATCCCACAACATTAGTGATCCCTGACATATCCTCATACTCATCCTTTATATCCCTCATTTTCTTTTCATCAGGCCATTGAAGATACTTAGGCATCAACACAGTTCTAATCGCAGTACAAACCTCTAGCACAAGCTTATGGCAAGTCGAAATCCCTAATCCAAATCTCTTCGAAACCAACCTCAGAGGCTCTCCAGTAGCCAATCTCCATATACAAACAGCAACACGCTGCTTCACAGGTACAGCATCTCTTAGCATAGTATTCTCTTTCGCAACCACAGAAGTCAATTCATTACATATCAATTCAAACGTATCTTTCCCCATTCGAAACGCTTTCTTAAACTCCTCTTCAGGGAAATCAGGACTGTTACATTGATCCCACCAAGCTTTTGATCTATTCTTCACCCACAATCGCCTATGAGGCGCACCTTTTTCGCTAGATTTATTACTCGAAACAACTTCTTCCTCTGCTGCAGAAGCAAGGACACAAGCAGTAGCAGTAGCAGTAACAGCAGCAGAAATCCCTCTCCTTTTCCGTTTCCGAACACCATCTAGCTGTTCTAAGCCAGAATGATGCTGTTGAACATTTGAATAATAATCCCACATCACCTTAGTTGTTTTCTTATGATTCGCTTCGAATAAGTGTTTGTTCTCTTCTTCTTCCTTAGCAAATTCCTCTTGTTCGGACTTTTCTTGGTCTTCAAGTAACAACAAAGATGTTAATATCTGTTTCAACTCCTTAGTTTTCACAGCCCCTTGATTTTCCGACCCAAAATCATTATTTTCAGCTCCGCTAGTACTATTAGTTGGGGTTTCTTTCTTTCTTCTACGGCGTTTATTGGGTAAACTGTTATGATTCATGATTTGAGAGGAAGATATAGGAAATTGAAGAGCAGCTAGAATTTTCTGGGAAAGAAGGGGGTTCATATATGGGGTAAAAGTAAAGAGAAAATGTGAGGTGTGAACGCATACAGACTTTGGGATAAATGGGTGTTGAAAAATGGAATATATATGTGTACAGACAACTATTAATTATTGAACAGAAACGTGTCTGAATGGTATGAACGCGGCTTTGGATTTGAAGCCAAAAAAGATAAGAGGTAGGTGATAAAGACGGTGACTTGGGACTTTCCAAGACTTGAAAATTGTTAATATGCTTCAGATGTTTTTTTTTTTTTTTTTTTCCTTTTTACAAGATACAAATCTTTTGACAAACATGTTTTTTTTTCTCCCACTTTTAATTGTGATGTTACATTTTTAAAAGCCAATTTGATTAATTTAACTTTAGTCAAAGTTAAATTAAACTATCTTAATTTGATATTTTAAATAAAAAATGTAGATATTAAAAAATTATACTAAAAGTATTATAAATTTCATTTTTTTATATTAATATGATGAAAAAATATATCGTAAAATGTTAGTCAAAATTATTATAATTTGACTCTAGAAAAAGAAATTATGACAATTAAAAGTGAATGGAGGTAGTATATTTTACTTCTCAATTTCATATTAGTTGGTCTTTTTAAAAAAATTTATAAATAAGAAGATAATTTTACTAATTTACCTTATTTATTGGGAATTTCACAAATAAATGTCTAACACTTTAAAAATAAGATATGAAAATTTTAATTAATGTTTTATTGATTTAGTAAGGTAAACAACTAATCTAAGATAATTTTTAAAAAAAATGATCAACTAATATAAGACGGAGATGATAGCTTTCGAACTCATAATTTAGAGTTACAGTTAGAGGTGAAGAGTGCTTACTATTCCAATTTTATAAATTATTATTAAGTTATTTTTTTAAATTATTTTATTAAGTTTCTTGCGTTCACACTGTTTTATGTTTACCCTTCGATCCCTCTCTTGTCTTGAGTTATTTTATTTGAATTTATTCTTTTTTTTTAATTAAATTAATGTAATACCGTGGATATCTTGACCAGTTTGCTATAGGATCTATACTAATTTAATAGTTTACTAGTTACTTCATTCGTTCATTTTTAAGTATTATATTTGTATCTGACATATTTTTTAAAAAGATAATGATTCATATGATTATTTGACCACCTTACTTCTATTTATTTGAAAATTTTCTATTTGGTATTAGGTCTTGAAAAATAATTAGAAAATAAGTAATTAATGTTAAAAAAAAAATATGAAAAAAAATTAATTATTTTTTTTCTATTTAAAAAGTGATAAGTAAAAATAAAAAATATTTTTTTAAGAGTAGATAAGTAAAAATATAAAAAAAAAATATTTAGTGTGTTACGCATTTGTTTATATAAAAAGAAAAATTCACTTAATATTAATTTAAATTCAAAATTTTAATTTTTGTTGCTGCTTCTTCATCTTCATTTATAACTTTTTGGGGGTGTAATTGTTATGATATTCCTTTTTAAATAATTTGTAGCAATACAACATTAGGGTTTAAAGATTGAATAAAAGGGAAATAGATAGGAAATGACATTATTGAATTACTATTGTTAAAAAAAAAAGTTACTATTGTGAATACATTTTTTTTTCTTTTATATTTTCTTCCAATTGATCTTTGAATGGTTCTCAACATGTTAACGAGCTTGACAAATCACTTTTCTTTTTCTCAATTTTCCTACTTTAATAAAATAAATAAATAAATAAAAACATTCTTGCCAAACCATTCAATAAATGAACGTTACGTTTCTTTTGTTCAACTTTTGACTTCTTGGAGTTGTCTGATTGTGTAAGTTACCTTTAAATGCAATATAATTTTTGACTAACATTTCATTTTTTTCATTTTATTGATATGAAATCTTTGAAATTTATAATATAGTTTTTGAACATTTCTTTTTTTGTATTTTAAAATATCAAATTAATATAATCTATTTTAGTTTTAAAAATTAATCAAGTTGACTCTCAAATAAAAGTGTAACATGACATTTTTTTTTAGAGAGAGTATTAATTTTGTTAGAAGTCCCTTGGTTCTTTTCATAGAACATTTATTATTTTCCTTTTTTTTTTTTTTTTTCTGGTTAGCAAAAGAAGTAAATTATTGAAATGAACTTGCTGAGTTGTTTCTTTAATTATTGAAGATTATAGTAGGCCCCATTAATAAAGAATCTGATCAGACTCAGTTTCGTTTTTTATACTAATAATACTCTACTAATTTAGGGAACAAGATTTTCTTCTTATGTTTGACATCTAGCCCCTAAATATTTATTTTGATTTTTTATTTGATATTTGGTATTTAACTTTGAGCTCGATTTAATTCAGATAGCGCAGTCATTTATGGAATGACACTTCCAATATAATTTTTTTTCATATTTAAAACTCGAATAAAAAATCTAATTAAAATTGAAACAGTTATATCAATACATTTAGCACCTAAATATGCAAATCATTAAATCTTTGCTTAAGAACTTCATTATATATGTAGAGTTGCATTTAAGTAGTATATTTGATCAATTTATGTAGAGAAATAGATAATTAAAATCATTTGAGAAAGGCAAGTCCCTATCTATCTTGATAATTTTGTCAATCGTGTGTGACATCAGTATTGACAACAAAGTGTGAACCAAAATAAGGAATTGCTATAGCTTCATAGATGTATCACGAGGGATAAAAGATGTAATCTTTAGCATAAAAATAGAGTATAATCAACCAAAAACAACGTATGTTATTTTAGTGAGAGTTATGATCCTTTTTCAAGAAATAGCAAATGTTGAATGCAATATTTCAAAAGTGTCATGGATCAATAATTTTTTTATTATCGTGGTGTTCAGGTCACCTTAATTAATTTTGTGGGATATCTGTCATCTCCCATTAAGGAGGTGTAACTCAGTCTATTAATAGGCAGGACATATGTGAATAATCATCTAGTGTTTTTTGTCTCTTGTGAAATTCGAATCTAAAACCTCATGACTCTCAACCACTTTATTGATCACTAGATCATAAGACGTTAAAAACAAATATATTAAACCCATCAATATAAATCAGTAAGGATCAGTTATCACTTAATACATATTTTTCCTTTGTTATTTTACTAATCCTTTAAATTCTAGATTTGCCTCGATATATAATTGAGTGGTAGAAGAAGTAAGAAGTTGGCAACTATGCATGTGAAGTGGGCATGAATGTCAACGAACGACAGTTTTGGGCTTGCTGTTGTTACGCGCTCACAGCTAAATTACAGTTTCTTAACGTCAATACTCGATATTAATTATATTCTAGTCTAGGATTTATACAATGCCAATTTGTCTTCCTAAATTGAGGTTTTTTTTTTTTTTTTTTTTTTTAATAAAAGAAGAATAGGATTAGTCAAACAAAGATGCAGCATGTGTCATAAAATATCACCCAAAAACTAACGTGTGTGTGAAGACACCAAATTTTGCCAAAGGTCGTTTACGGTCACTTGTCTAATTGCTTTTGGGGTCAAAGTGGGGTTGGCCTAAATCCATAATGTTTTCACACTCTTAAAATGGAAACTAAATACAAGATCAGTTTGTTTTTCTGGTTTTCCGTGGAATAGTATTTGTATTGGAGTCTGATTAATTTAGATTCGTATCATACAGAGTCCTACTCGAGGGGGTTGACTGAAATCAATAATGTTCACATTCTAAAATTGACACTAAATTTTTACAATTTTTTTTTTAGTTTATGTGATTTTAAATTAAAAATGTATTATATATAGTAAAATGTCTTTAATCTGATGAACTTAAACATGTCATACGAAAAGTTAAAATTTAAAAAATTAGAAACAAAAACAAAAGACTGTTTTATTTAAGCGGATTAAAATGAAAAGTAGATTAAATAAATTGAAACTAGACTAGTAGATTTGAGTTTTGTGTGAAGCCGACCAATCTGATGCTGGACTAGTTAAATTTTAGTTAGCTCATAATTGCGCTATTTTTATGTCATTGGGTATATAAGACTTGGACCCTAGGGCTGATTAATTTATTCCAAGACATTTTTGCTAAAGTAATCAACCATATATGTGCTACTCTTCTACAATGAAAGCGACACCATTATCTTTTTATTTTTGTACACTTATCATATTTTAGTAATACAAAATAATGTCATGATATATTTTAAATTATAAACTTTAAAAGTTTTTTTTTTTTCCCCATAAGCTATCGAATCAAACAATATGTCATCATATATCATATAAATAAGAAGGATGGAGTAGTTTTTTATGTCATATAAATAAGGATGGAGCAGTTCTTTTTTTTTTTTTTTTTTTTCACATTTGATGTTTATTTTGGAGCCAGATTAAATTTGGATTCACGCCGGAAAGCTTCACATTAAGGATAAAACACTTCTTAACAAAGACTATTCCATAATTAGAAATACTCAAACCCGAGACGGTTAAGGCTTAAAACAATAATCCCTCCGCGCTCGTATTAGTTTATCACTTTCCGTTTTACATGGTTCTTAAGAAATTATAAATAAGATGATCTATTTTACTAATTTATCCTTTATTGATATTGATGGTTATTTAGATAACTTATGAAAATATGTTTAATATTCATAGGGCATATGAATAGATACATACAAAGTAATTAATGAACTTTTGGGAAAAAGAGAGTACTTAATTGTAGGGATAAAATGAGAATTTTTTAAAATTAATTATAGCTTAATTTAATAAATGGACAAGTAATTTGTGACATAGTATATTGTTAGTAAGATGATCAAGTGATGTAGAGTACATTAAAAGAATGTTGTCCATATATATATTAGCTAGCAAGTACATTAAAGGCTGTCTTGTGAGTTACTGTTATTACAAACGGAGATAGAATTGCAATAGGTCTCTCCTTAACACATTATCTTGTAGTTTTAATCAGAGCGTAAACGGATAGCCACCATTGTTCTGGGTTTACGGCAATAGTAGACGTCCGAATTGACAAAGTTTATTTATCAATATTAGTTATTCTTATACTTACTATTTTAATGGTTAGCGACTATTAAAATAAATGGATAATCTCTTTGTGATCTTGAAAGACGAATATTGTATAATGCAAGAAGGAACGGATGAATTGTACAAAGTGGAAGCTACCAACAATCAACTTACCGCTTTTGATGTCCCACGATTCTGCTAGTTTAGAAAGAAAGGAGAAGGACACCACCAGAGGCAAGCGCTAGGTCAGAAAAGCAATAATTAAAAAATCTCCCCCAATAGGATTCGAACACCTACAAAAGTGGCTAACAAGGGAGGAAAGGGGAGATGGATATGGTCCAAAAATAGCTTCGTCTGCTGATTAGTTGGACACAAAAGGATACTGACTAGACTAAGACTACTCAGAATGTCAAGACTACTGTGTGATATGTGATGCACAAGAAGAAACAGTCAGTACATTCATTCTTCCACAGCCCATTCTCACAGCAATCCTAAGAATCAGACTTACCAAGCTGATAATTGGCATACAAAACATGGAAGATAATAGGGAAGAAATGCTAGTCCTTTGTATTAGCAGTATTGACACCTTGATCTACAACATTTGAAAAGCAAGGAATGAACCATTATTGACACTCAAGAACTATTTGTGAGCACATCAAAATTGTTTGTCAGATCAAAGTTTTTTTGTTAGACAGGTAAGAGAGCAGACAAGGAAGAAAATGGATATAGCACACCCCATTTTACGACATAAAGTCGGTGGTAACTCGTGTCACAGAACATACTAAAGCCATATTTGAAGTCCATATGAACAGACTCGGACCTCTTTTAATGGGAACAATAAATATTTACATTGTTAAGTGGTCATTTCCACATTCCATTGAAACCAAAAGTATATTGGTACAACATTTCCTGTCCATTTTAAATAAAAGAAAAATATCACAGGACAGGCAAAGTAACAGCACCAGAAGAACATTTTGATTTGGCACTTCTGTAACTTCTTTGGGAAGAGGATACTGATAATCAAAATGCCATACTTTCAGCAAACTAGTTTGGCCCAGTAAAAAGCTCTTTGCTTCACAAAGAGAGGAACCAACATCATTGACTATTCAATATAAATGCCGAATAACTTCACAAATAGCAATTCCATCATTTCTTCAGCTGGAAGATCAGCTCAAGTAAGAGATTTGCCAGCCCATTCTCTTTCTCGTCGCTTTTGCTTTGCCATCATTTTATTGAACTTCTCTTTCCCTTTCTCCAACAAAGGATCGTGTACCACGTAATCATTGGGGTCCTCACTACGAGACATTTTGTCCTGCCGATAGAACCAATAATTTAATAAGGAACAAAGAACATAATAAGCATGAAGGTTTCTGTGATTAACATTTTATATTTTAAGTGAAAAAGTTTGATTCCTATTAAATTCTCACTGACCCTCCCCCCCACCCTTCTCGAAAGCAAGAAATGCCAGAAAAGCAAGCATGTAGAGGGCTTAATAATGGGGAATTGCACGATAAGGTACCAACCGCCTTAAGACCAAGTAACTCTAACCAGAAACAACATATAAACTTTATATACCTTTCCAGGTTCAGGAGTGAATTTTAATGTAACTGCTGCCCAATCAGATAATTCTTCCTCCTTGACCGCATTAGCAGATTCATTGGCTTTAGCAGACAGCCCAGCCTTAAATTTCTCCAATTTTGCTAGCATCTAGCAGACATACAAAGAATGGTTAACTGCAAAGTTGCTTAGAACAAAGAAAACTACCAGCAAGAACAGATATCCTTTCCACACAAGTCCAAAGTTAAGTCGGAATGAATCTAATTAATGTCTTCTAATTATTACCATGAAAACTCAACATTTTCCAACATATTAGAATTTACATAGAAACATGATTTCAAGTATTTTTTTTCCCCTTGAGATGTTTAAATAACATCTTAAAAATGCAAGAACACCTGTAACAACAGAGACCATGGATGGATGCCAATTGGAAAGAATCCAACGCAAACCCTGTAAACTATGCCAGTCTTAAAAACAAAGCACTACATATAATAAGTCAAAACATAGAAAACAGAAAATCAAAGAACATTTAGTTTATTTTGGCCATAGTGCCACGGCGAAAAAAAACAACCTTAATTGCCACATGTATCACGAGGGACAAAACTGGAAGAAATGGTTATTGGTTCAATGCAAGAGTCAGCTTTCGGGCAAATCACAAAATTCTTTTTTGGTCAGGAAGTAGAATGGGAGAGTATATGAAAACAGATCCCTAATCACACATCTCATTCAGTGAAGCTGGACTTTATTCCAAAAATTCCTTCTTCCGTTCAAGAGGGAAGAAAGTTTTTTAGTGTCTGTGCTGGTAAGGGTGGGGGTATTTCCAATCCCTGGATATCATCTACCTTAACCAATACTAGTGTCTTAAGCTCAATAAACGATGCTTCTTTATATGTGTCAGCCTGTATGTGCATTCCAATTGTCTACATCCTACAGATAAAGACCCTTTTTTTATTTACTTCATTGTCTCTTTTATATTATTTTTCGTTTTGTTTCCAATCAATAAATTTCAAAACAGAGACCAGAAAGGAAATTGTAACAGTATTTTCTGGAGAGCCAAAGAACAAGAAATAGATGCATACGTCTTCTTCGTGTCCTTTTCGTCCTCGTTTCTTTTGCTTTAGCAGCTGTCTTTCTCGTTCAGGGCCAGACAACAACTGTAAGTCTGTATTTGCATTGGCCATACGTTCAGCTCTTGCTTCAGAGCCTATACCTTTTCTCTTTAGAGACAACTTATCCACTTTTGGCTGGTCATCATCATGTTTAGCATCAGACCTGCTAAAATCAAATTATGATCACTGAGCTGCAACTAATGAACCTCTAAATATGCTAAGGGATAGAGGCACATAGTTAATGTTAGAAAATATTACACAAAGGATTTTCCCACGAGTCATTTCTGCACCTAAAGAGAATATAAATCTGCAAATCAAACAGTTCAATATGTGGCACGAGAGTGAATACAAACCACAGTTTTATTAGTGAGACACAGTGTTATGAATGGCGAGTGCCATTCGCCAAAGGCGATATGGCGAGGCGAGGCGAGCCATTCTCGCCATTCTACACTGAGGCGAGGCGATATCAAAAAGGCAACCTAAGGCGTCCAGAAGGCGACGTAAATGGCAGCGCCATTTTGGTTTTTTAATTTTTAAAAAGATTTGACTTAATATATTAGTCAAAATTAGGGTTTTTTTTTTCTATTTTCAAATCGCGCGATCTCTTCTCCACCTTCAGTCGCTTGCTGCTGCTCTTCCCCTCGCGTCTCTTCTCCTCCTTCATCGCACGACCAGCCGCCAGCCGCCAGCCGCCAGGTATACCTCTTTTTTTTCTTCTTCTTCTTGAGTTCTCTTCTTCTTCAGATTTCTTCTTCTCTTCTCTTCAGAGTTCAGTGACTTCAGTCCTCTACTTCATTTCTCTTTCTTCTTTCTTTTTGAGATACAGTAGGCTGCCTTCACTGCTCTGTTTTTTTCCTCTGTCACTGCTTATAATTTTTTTAAAAAATTATAAGCAGAGCAGTGATACTTTAAAAAATTATAATTGCTGCCTTCACTGCTCTTTTTGAGATACAGTAGCTTGCTGCCAGCTGCCTTCACTGCTCTGTTTTTTTCCTCTGTCACTATCACTGGTTCACTGCTTAATAGATGTTATTGACTTATTTGCTATTGAGATTTTGGATATTTATATTTTATATATGCAATTAAATATTTTTAATTTTTGGTATTAATTGGCGCCTCGATTCAAAAAGGCGAGCGCTCGCCGCGTGGTGAGGCAGGCCCTCGTCGCCTTTTGTCGCCTCTCGCCGTCCAAAACACTGGTGTGACTGTGCATTAATGGCTATCAATATGCCAATCTCAACCACGGATCCTTGGACACATAGCAAGCAACAAAATACTCAAGAAAAGTAGTGTATCAGCAAAGGGGATCCCAGTATGCCTTATGGAATGAGCATGTAGTGATTTTTTTTCCCCATGAAGTAATAATTGAACAAATTTCGTGAGAAGAATCCCAGTATACAAGAGGTATACCAATTGGAAGGAACCTATGCCAAAATATAATTCTCCACAAGTTGTCTAAGTAGTTTATACTAATTGGCACCTAAAGGGAGCTTGCAAATTTACCAAAAAGAAAAGACATACCCTCATTTTTATTTTGTACAAAAGCAGTTTCCATCCTTTTAGAAGGAAATGCCAGCAAACAAGGCTTTCCCTCAGTATATAATCTGCTTTTTGATAACCGAGAAATCCCTGAGGGCCAATGATGCATGGGTCGAAACCTGTTGGATAATAGGTCTGTCCCTCTACCCTTCTCCATTTAAATACAAGGTTTTTGTCTACGGAAGGGTTTGAACACATGATGTGTGACCTAACCCAGACATCACATCTTGCTCTTACCACTAGGCCAATGCCCTGGGAGTTTCCCTTAGCATACAACATGTAATATAGGAAAGACGTAATCCATCATTTCAATCAAACCTGAGGACTTTCCTCAACCATCCAATCCATTTACTAAAGTTCTCATATTTAAGCTCCAATAGCTTCCTATTTCTCAACTTAATACCATCAATAACCTGCTACCCAACAAACAGTATTGAAGGTAAATATGAAGTGGGTTCATCGAAGACCAAAAACATTAACAGTTCAAATGGAGTCAGTGACTAGAAGACTATCAGGAATTTACAGCTCAAATATTCAAGAACAAAATTAGCATCAGAATTGGAAATAGTGAAAAAACTCCCTTTTGGGAGGATAACTCACTAGGTAATGGTCCCCTCAAGCACATGTACCCTGATATCTTTATCCTAAACCAGCAACAAAGGGCTAGCACTAGTGAAGTTTGGAGCAACTAGGAATGGAATCTAAGTTACAGGAGAGCTTTGAATGACTGGGAGCTGACAGATTTGTTGAGTTCCTTAAAATCATCAATCAGTTCACTGGAACAGTTCAAACTCAAGACAGATTAGAATGGAGAACAGAACTCAGGCATTTTTTTAGTAACAATCTGACATTTTTTTTTTTGAAAATGGTAATTGTTTCTATTTCTTCAGAACAGTACATAGGTTGTACTGAAACCCATATTTACATAAGGAAAGACTCTAAAAATACCGACCTATCCCTATAATGAGTCTAAGACATCAATGATAGAGACGGTATCATTAGAGTAAATTTGATTACACCAAAAACACACAGTCGAAATGCAATTTAGTTTAACTTGTTCCATAGTACTCTCCCTATTCTCAAAAACTCTAAGGTTTCTCTCTTTCCATATTGTCCACCAAATAGTGGCAGCGACAATTCTCCAGTTACTTCTGTTTTTTTCTTGTGTCCCTGCTTCTTCTCAGCTAAATAGAGCCTCTGAAATTTTCCCAGGCATGGACCAGGAGATGTTTTTGCGTCTCAGGAACAGATTCCACAGCTGGCCAGTGACTTCGCATTGGATAAACAAATGATTGACTGTTTCTGCAGTTTTCCCACAGAAAAAACATCTAGAGCAAAGTGTAATTCCCCTCTTCATTAAATTCTCTTGTGTCAATACTGCTTCTTTAGCCAATAACCACACAAAGCAAGACACCTTGTAGGGGATCTTGCCTTTCCATATATGTTTCCAGGGCCACTTGAGTAGCTGCAGATTTTGATGATTCAACTTCTTGTACACTGCACCTACTTTAAAAATCCCTTTACTGTTTCCCAACCATTGCAATCTGTCTCGCCCCATTTCCAGACCACTAAGTTGATCAATGCTTCTAAAGAATTCTGTTACTCTTGGAATTTCCCAATCATTGAGGTGTCTTCTAAATACAAAATTCCACCCTTGAGGCGTCCATAAGTCAGCTATAGTACTTTGTTGCTAAAGAACTAAATTGTGGATGTCAGGGAAGAGAGTCTCCATATTTCCTTCTGCATGCCAATCATCCTTCCAAAACCTAGTTTTTATGCCATCTACCACTTTGATCTTGGTGTTAGGTTTGAATTCATTCCAAAGTTCTCTAATGGATTTCCATAAGCTAACACCATAAGAGGTGGTAACCTCCTTTGTCATCCAACTATCACTCTCTTCATATTTTGCCTTTATGACTAAGCCCCACAAATTCTGATTATCATTTGAGTACTTCCAAAGCCACTTCATCCTCAAAGTTTTACTCTGGTTCTTCATGTTCTTGATCCCCAGACCCCCAACTCTCTTTTCACTAATCACAGTTTTCCATTTGACTAAGTGATATCCTCTCCTTTCCTTGTTCCCTTGCCATAAAAATTTTCTCTTGATGCTATCCAACCTATTGATTATTCCCGGTGAGATAGGAAATAATGACATCATATATGTTGGAAGTACATCAAGCACAAAATTAATCAAAGTTAGTCTTCCCCCTAGTGAAAGGTACTGAGACTTCCACCTTGCTAGTCTTTTCTCACACTTCTCAATCACCCCATCCCAGATTTCCATAGAGTTGGATTTTTCCCCCAAAGGCATACCCAAGTATGTGGTTGGGAGGACACCCACTTCACCTCCCAGAATTGCCTTCAAAATTTCCATGTTTGGTACTTCATTTACTGGATACAAGAAGTTTTTCCTCCAGTTGACATGTAGCCCAGACATAACTTCAAAAATAACTAGAATCAATCTCAAAATTTTAAGGTGGTCTTCCTCAGCATCACAAAAAATTAGGGTGTCATCTGTATATAGTAAATGAGTGATCTCTAGACTTTCCCTTCCAGCTCTAGCAACTTCAAAACCTCTCAACCATCCTTCATTGCATGCATTCTTGATCATATTGTTGAGTCCCTCCATGACTAGTATGAAAAGGAAAGGTGATAGGGGATCACCCTGCCTAAGACCTCTCTGTGACCTAAAAAATCCTGTTGGAGAGCCATTTACCAATACCGAGAAGTTCGCTGAAGATATGCAAAATTTAACCCATTGTCTCCATTTGTGACCAAATCCCATCTTCTCTAGCATACCCATAAGAAAGTCCCAATTGACATGGTCATATGCTTTCTCAATGTCTAATTTGCATAGAATTCCTGGTTTTTTTGAGACCAACCTCAAATCTACAACTTCATTAGCTATGAGGACGGCATCCATTATCGGTCTCCCTTTAATAAAAGCTAATTGTTGTGAATCGACAACCTTGGACATCACTTTTTTCAACCTTTCAATAAGCACTTTTGAGAAGGTCTTATACATACTACCTATCAAGCTAATAGGTCTAAAATCCCTCAATTCTTTTGCACCTTTCTTCTTTGGGATTAGGGCTATGAATGTAGAATTTAGACTTCTTTCAAACCTCCCTTGTTCATGGAAGTGTTGAAAAGTCTCCATTATGTCACATTTCACCACCTCCCAGCATTTGATATAAAACCCCATAGTAAAGCCATCTGGTCCTGGTGCTTTATCAGTTGCACACTGCTTTAAACACCTTAGAACTTCTTCCTCGTCAAAGCTTCTTTCAAGATCCTCCTTTTCCTCCCCTATCAACCTTGGGCAATTTAAAAAATTGTTGGCAGGTCTCCACTGCAACTCCTTTGTACAAAGCTTCTGATAGAACTCCACTATTTCCCCTTGGATTCTTTTTGTTTCTTGGACAATGTTCCCCTGGACTAGCAGTTGGTCTATGTTATTGTACCTCTTGTGTGCATTAGCTATCTTATGGAAGAACTTGGTGTTCTTATCCCCTTCCTTTAACCAAATTGATCTTGATCTTTGCCTCCAGTAGATCTCCTCATTTTTTATTAGATCCTCCAAGTTCAGAAGTAACCTTGCCTTTTCTGTTGCCTCATCCTCAGTTAGACCTCTATCAGTAGCAATGTTTTCCATAGCAGCTAGCTTTTCAAGTAAAGATTTCCTCTGTTGGCCTAGATTCCCTTGCTCACTTCTGCTCCACTCCTTCAGTTTGTGTTTCAGCGCTTTTAATTTGGATGCAAGGATGTAATCAGGCCTCCCAGTATAATTGAAAGAGTTCCACCATGTCCTTACTCTGTCAATGAAACCTTCAGTCCCTAACCACCAGTTCTCAAACTTAAAATAGCTCTTGCTCTTTTTCCAGGAACCACCTTGGAGTTTGATTGGAGAGTGGTCTGATAATATTCTCTGCATAGTGTACTGTTTCAAGTTATTCCCATTCTTGAGATACCAAGACCCTGTCAATTCTTGAAGCTATCAGGTGGTTATCCCCTTTGAACCAGGTGAACTTTGCATTTTCTAGTTGAAGATCAACTAGGTTTAGATCCTCGATCAAATCAGAGAACTCTCGCATCCCTATTGTTCTCCTGATACAGTTCCTCTTTTCCGAGACATATCTAGCCTCATTAAAATCACCACAAACTGCCCATGGACCTTCTATTAAACCTCTGATAGAGCCAATTTCTTCCCATACTAGTCTTCTTTCCACATAGCAATTTGGAGCATATACTCCTGTTATATGGCACGAGAAGTCCTGCACCTGTGATTCAAATTTACAGGTAAGGGTATATGTCCCGATCTCTAGAACTTCCCCTTTCCATCTTCTACTATCCCAAAGCATCATTATCCCTCCTCTTGTCCCACTAGCTTCCAAACATGCCATTTTGATCAATCTACCACCCCAAATCTGCATTACTAGCCCAGTAAGATCCCCCTGTAGTTTGGTTTCTTGAAGACAAATAATGTCAGCTTTCCAATCCCCCATAATGTTCTTAACAACCCTCCGTTTGTCCCTACTGTTCAAACCCCTTACATTCCATAAGACAAGTTTAAATTGCATCAAGGAATTGTTAGGAAGTTCCTCCCCTTATCTCTACACCCTCCACTTTTGAACTTCACATCAAAAGCTACTAAACTTTTCAATTCATTAGAGCCTTTGAACCTTTTCTTCTTGCTTACAGCTACAGCTTCTTGGTGTCTGGCACTGTCCACCTGTAGTAACAGTTCCATAACTTCCTCTTCATGACCTTGGAAATCAGCCCCAACAATTTCCTCAGTTTGATCAAATTCTGTTTCACCCATACAGAAACTTCTCTCTCTTTTTCTGTGATTAACAGTTGCTGTTGCATGTATAGTGGCTCTGCTTCTTCGACTTCCCATTCTTCAACAGAGGTCAAAGTTCTCTGGTCTTCAATATTGCATACCTCTTTTTTCTCCCTCCCAATCATTACCTCCCCAAATGGAACTTGCGCCTCTGATTCTCCCATATTTAGTACAGCCACATCATCTAAAATACCACTTGAATCTGTTGTTGTTATCTCCTTCTCAGTATTCTGGTGAGCTACCTGCATTGTCTTTTGGCAGAACCGTGTTTCTCTATCTTGAAGAATCCAATCTGGATTGGGCTGGGTGGAATTGGATATGCTATTAAAAATAAATAGGCTTGCTGGATCTGGCCCATTATACTCTTCATTTAATTGAGTAGGCCTAGACCTAAGGCCCATAATAGATTCCTTCATTAAAGAGGTCACATGATTCTCACATGACTCAGTAGGTACCACCACAGCTGTCAACTTTCCATTCTCCACATGGTTATCTGTACTAGGATCCCTAGTAAAAGGGGATTTCTGTACTGTAGCACAGATGTTACTCCTTATTATCTGCTGGTCCATAACATACCCTGATTTCAAATTGTTATCTTCTTCTCCGGTGAGATTCAAAACTTTTTCTGGCAAGATTTCATATCTTGCTTTGCCTTCAACCCATATCGAAAAATGGCATCTGATTCCGCCACGCAAAATGGAGACCTCTTTCGGTATATTTCTACCACTGTTTGCAACCAAAATTCTTGCCCACTTCATATGGTTCTTCAACTCTGTCTCCTCTTCCGTTGCCACCCAACCACCACAAAGTTGCCCTATTTCTTCAAATACTTGTTGTGACCACAGATGTAGGGGGATCCCTATAATTTTTATCCAAGTTTTGTTAACTTCCACGGAGATTGGCATGCAGCTTACAACTGGGCTCCACCATTCTAGGTTGAAACTTTGGTTTCTCCATTTCCACTGACCTTGAAGAGTTTGTTCCGCCATGAATTTATTGGGAAATTCAAAAAGGAACATGTCACCGTATAGCTCGTAAATATTGACTCCGAAGGTCTTCTTCCATTCATAAGATGACCACCTTCTGATTTCAGACAAAGAAGGTTTCTCTTTGCTGGCCTTCTCCAGATACCCTACAAGACACCTACCCAAAAGCCCATCCTCTTGCTTTTCTGATGAGCTTGTCACCTCTGTCTCCTTGTGGTTTTTTGACAGCCATTTGTTGTCCTTTACAGCCTTTGAGTAGGGGTATTTGGGGTTTACAAGTCTTGGTAAACTTGTTGGTATCAACCTTTTAGGACATTTAATGAAGCTTTCTATCTTAAATGCTAAATCGTACCATCCAGCATTCAAGACTGGTTCTGGAATAATGATAACAGATCTACCCCCCGCATTAATAGCTACAATGCTCATATATCTCCCATATTCATTATGTTTCCTAGCGCAGAAGTATTCCTCTTTTCTTTCAGTACATCTCCATCTCCTTGTGACTTTCTTCTGATCAGTGGAAGCTTCTCTTAGCAGGAAAACGATCCATTCCATCACCTTACTGCTCACGATAGTTCTACTCATCATTCTTCAACTTCTCTCCACCCACTTGTACCAAACAGCGCCTTCATCATTCCATTTGGTAATATCAAAAGACTTGAAACCAGCATTAAAATAAATCCTATTTTCCCCCATGGCCTGACTAGGCAAGAGGGTAGAAAGAAAAGAAAAGAAGGGTAATCACAGGAGGTGATTACCAAAGACAATAGGTGTGTGGAAGGAATTCCAGCGGAAGGGTGCCGGAGGAGAGAGGGTTCTCCCACCTATGAGGGAGGAGAGAGAACTGCCTCGAGAAAATCCAATCTGACATTGTTATGGCTTTGGAAGCACATTTGGAAAACTAAGGCCCCATACCCATACAAAGTGACATATTTTGTTTGGCTAGCAGTCAAGCAAGCTTATTTGATTTAGGACAGGCCACAGAGAAGGGGAATACAACTTTGCTCTATCTGCCACTTATATGGAAAAATACTACTGAAGATCATTCCTTGAGGAAGAATGTGATAAAAGGTAGGGTTCATCAAAGACCATAAACGTTACCAGTACATATGCGTCAGTGACTAGAAGACTATCAAGAATTTATGGCATTCAGCAACAAAATTAGCATCAGAATTGGAAATGGTGAAAAAACTCCCTTTTGGGATCATAACTAGCTGTGTAATGGCCCCTCAAGCTCACATACCCTGATATCTTTATCCTAAACCAGTAACAGAGGGCTAGCAATCGTGAAGTTTGGAGCAACCAGGGTTGGAATCTAAGTTACAGCCTTACAGGAGAGCTTTGAGTGACTGGCAGCTGACAGATTTGCTGAGTTCCTCAAAATCATCAATCAGATCACTGGAACTGTTCAAACTCAAGACAGATTGGGATGGAGAGAACAGAGCTCAGGCATTTTTTCAGTAACAATCTGACCTTGTTATGGCCTTGGAAGCACATTTGGAAAACTAAGACCCCATACCCATACAAGGTGACTTGTTTTGTATGGCTAGCAGTCAAACAAGCTTATTTGACTTGGGACAGGCTACAGAGAAGGGGAATACAACTTTGATCTATCTTCCACTTATGTGGAAGTACGCAGAAACAAACAGTCATCTCATTTTGCACTGCAGAGTGACTACAAAACTTTGGGACATCGTCCTTGCTATTGTTGGTCTGAGCTGGTCAGTGCCAATGACTACTCTTGACATGCTTCCCAGCTGGAACAGAATGGGAGGCACTAAGGTACAAAAGAGAAGATGGAGTATGATCCCAGGCTATATACGGTGGACTATGTGGAGGGAAAGGAATCTAAGATGTTTTGAAGGAAATAGCAACCAAATCCAGAAGATAAAACTTAGTTGTATTGTGATTTTTCATTTTTTGGTGTAAACAGGGGTACATAGGTGACACCGAGGCTCTAATGCAAGTTTTAGAGTCTCTACAGAGCAACATTTTTTGTTTAGATTAGTCTTGTTCACTTTTGTAATTATGGTTTCACAACCTTATTGAATTTAATATAAGTTTGTTATCTCAAAAAAAGAAGTGGCTAGCATGTTGTTAAAGTTGAAAAATACAACATTACCCGTTTCAGAAAAAAAAAGTGAGTCAGCAATTAATATGAAGAAAGTTTAGGGTTTTCAGGGGCTGTTTTGTTCTTGAAAACCTAAATTGCATGGGTTGATATGGGTGGCTTTTCAGAGTTTTGGGGCTTATTGTATATTACTCCCTCCATTTCAATATATTTGTCCTACTTTCCTTTTAAGTCCGTTTAAAAAAGAATGTCTCTTCCTTTTTTGGCAACTCTTTAATTTCCACTTTTCACATAGCGTGTTTAAGACCACAAGAATAAAGGACAATTTGGTACATTCTACATATCTTTAATTTAAGACCACAAGATTCAAAAGTATTCTTTACTTTCTTAAACTTCATGCCAAGTCAAAAGAGGACAATCAAATTGAAACGGAGGGAGTAGGTTGTACTCCTAAGTGTAGAGTTAACCTTTACATATCAGACAAAAAAAAAATGAAAAACAGTAATGGTGGAAATTTCCACTCCAACTGTTAAGTCAACCTCAAATTTTTCAACCAAATTTAAAAAAGAAAAGAAAGAAAAGATCACATATTTTTTGCATGGCCTGTGTGTCTCTATTGGAAAACAAGCACTTTATAATATGTTTTATTCAGTTCCAAGAGTCCTCACCACATAAACTATTTCCTGTCCATTCAAGTCTTTTTTTTTTTTTTGAAGAAGGTAACTTGTATTATGAACAAAAGGAATACGCAGAAAAGTATTCCAGTAATACTTACAACAAAATTACAGAGGGAGGGGTGTCCCTACTAAGCTTCATAAATAATCTAAAATACTAGGAATATCCTCTTCTTCTTGAGATATTTGTGTTTACACCAAAAAAAGAAAAGGACTAGACAGTTCATCTTCAGTTTCTGCAGAGAGCAACTCTTGTTTTCAAAACATCTCTGGTTCCTTTCCATCCATATAGTCCACCAAATGCAGGCTGGGACAATCTTCCATCTCTCCCTGTAGCCCGACTGATTCCCATCTCTATTCCAGCAAGCTAGAGCCTCTTTGATGCTCCTTGGCATAGTCCAGCTTATGCCTCTTAAATTGATGAAAATCTGCCATAACTTCACAATCTCTCTACAATGTAGAAAGAGATGATTTATTGTCTCAATCTCACATTCACAAAAAGAGCACCTAGAGCAAAACTGACGACCTCTTTTCATAAGGTGGTCCTGGGTGAGTGTGGCCTGTTTGGCTAGTAGCCAAGTGAGACATGCAACCTTGAAGGGTACCTTGACTTTCCAGATTATCTTCCAGGGCCAGCCACTACTCTGAGAGACTGATCTTTGTGATGTCTTGTAAGCTGAACCAACTGAAAATCTGCCTTGCTTGTCTGGTAGCCAAAATAAATTGTCCTCATTTGGGGTTAAATCTTTGTATTGCTCCAGAGTATTGAGTAGTTCAGCCACTCTGTTAATTTCCCAGTCGTTCAAGTGTCTCCTAAACCTAAGATCCCACCCTTGATTGTCTCTCATTTCTCTAATTGTGGATACCTTTTGAAGGCTCAGGTTGAACAAGTCAGGATACTTGTTCTTCAGATTTTCTTGTCCAGCCCACTCATCTTCCCAAAATAGTGTTTTTCCCCCATTTCCCACCTTGATTTTACAGTTATTTGCAAACTTGATCCACTGACTTCTGATAGACCTCCATACTCCAGTCCCATACGATTGTGTGGGCATGTAGGTAGTCCATTTGTTCTCCATTCCAAACCTAGCCTTGATTGTTTCCTTCCACAGTGCTTGTTCCTGTGATGCAAATCTCCATAGCTATTTCATCAGAAGGCTTTGATTCTGCAGTTTTAGGTTCCTTATCCCCAGACCCCATACTTTTTTGCTTTGAATGACTTCATCCCACTTTACAAGATGATATTTGTGCTCATTAGGATCATAGTTTCCTTGCCACAAAAAATTTCTCCTGATAACATCCATTCTGTCAATCACATTTTGCAGGCATTGGGAAAACTGACATCATGTATGTAGGCATGGCATCCAACACACTGTTGATGAGAGTAACTCTTCCACCTAGAGACAAATATTTGCTTTTCCAATTCACTAGCTTCTTCTCACGTTTCTCCAGACATTGTTCCATATGCCTTTTGACTTGCTCTTATCCCCCAAGGGCATGCCAAGGTACACTGTGGGAAGTTCTCCTATCTTTGCCCCCAGGATATTTGCTAACGCATTTATGTTGGGCACCTTATTAATGGGGTAATTGAAACTTTTCCCCCAGTTGATGTGTAATCCTGAGATGGCTTCAAACAATATCAAGATGATTCTTAAATACTTTAGTTGGCATCTCTCTGCATCACAAAAAATCAGGGTGTCATCAGCATATTGTAAGTGTGATATTGCCAGGCCCTGTCTATCATTCATGTTGGCATTGAAACCTCTTATCCATCCTTTCATATGGGCTGTTCTGTGCATGTCATTTAGTCCTTCCATTGCCAGAATAAAGAGAAAAGGGCATAGGGGGTCCCCTTGTCTTAATCCTCTCTGAGATGAGAAGAATCCAGAAGGAGATCCATTTATCAGAACGGAAAACTTCACAGTCGTGATGCAGAATTTCATCCATTTTCCACCAAAACCCATATTCTCCCAAGTCTTCTAGAGGAATCCCCAGTGAAGGTGATCGTAAGCTTTTTCAATATCTAACTTACAAAGGATCCCTGGGACCTTGCTGATCTTTCTGACATCCACACACTCATTTGCAATCAAAATTGCATCCATAATCTGTCTGCCTTTTATAAAGGCCAATTGCTGAGCATCCACCAGCTTGGAGACTACTTTCTTGAGCCTTTCAGTCAGAATTTTTGATAGGATCTTGTAAATGCTTCCTATAAGGCTTATGGGCCTGAAGTCCTTCAACTCCTTTGCCCCAATCTTTTTTGGTATCAGTGCTATGAAGGTCGCATTGAAACTTTTTTCAAAAAAACTCTGAGCATGAAAGTTTTGTACTGCTGCAACTACTTCTTTGTTGACCACATCCCAACAAGCTATGAAAAATGCCATGGTGTAACCATCAGGACCTGGTGCTTTGTCCCTAGCACATGCCATAACACAATCCATTATTTCCTTTTCACTGAACTGTTCTTCTAGCATGATGTTATCCATCTCATTCACCATAGTACCAGATCTGGCACTGAATTGGGGTCTCCATCCTTCAGTTTCAGCGTATAAGTTCTGATAAAACTTAATGATTTCTTCCTTGATCACTGTTGGTTCCCCTGTGCATTCTCCGTTGACAGACAACTTGTCGATGTTATTGTACCTCTTGTGACAGTTTGCAGTTCTGTGGAAGAACTTAGTGTTTCTGTCCCCCTCTTTTAGCCACAAAGACCTAGACCTTTGTCTCCAAGCGGTTTCTTCCCTCTTTGCATTTTCTTCAAATTCAACTGTGATAACTGCTCTCAAATAAATCTCATCATCTATCAATTGCCTTTGGTCTTGAATCCCATCTAATTCAGCCAATTGATTTAGAATGCTTTGTTTTTGCAGTCCCAAATTTCCTTGTCTTGTTTTACTCCACTCTTTGAGTTTATCTTTCAAGTATCTTAGTTTACTTGCTAAGATAAAGTCTGGCCTTCCCCTAACATTGAATGAGTCCTACCAATTCTTCACCATCTCTTTGAAGTTTTCAGTTTGTAACCACCAGTTCTCAAACTTAAAATAAGAGTTTGATTTTTCCCAGTTCCCGCATTCTAAAATCAACGGGCAATGATCAGAAATAACCCTATGCATAGTTGATTGTTTGATGTTTCTGAAGGAAGTCTCCCATTCTTCTGATATCAAAAACTTGTAAGTCTTGCTGCAGAGTCATGTCTTTCCCCTCTCTTCCACGTGAAGTTGTCTCCTACTAGCTGAGGATCTGCTAGCTCCATATCTTCAATAAAATCTGAGAAGTCTAACATAGCCTTATTGAATCTGGTACAATTTCTTTTTTCTGAGGGAAATCTGACTATGTTGAAATCACCCCCCACCACCCAGGGACCTGAGAAAAGCCCTCTCACCGATGCTAGTTCCCACCAGACCTCTTCTCTCTCTTCTCTGTCGTTTGGCGCATATACTCCAGACATGTGCCAGCTGAAATCCATTGTTTTTCCCATGAATTTGCAAGTGATGCAATAGGCCCCTACCTCGCATATTTCCCCCTCCCAAACTCTACCATCCCAGAGAATGAGAATGCCCCCTCTTGTACCACTAGCTTCTAATTGGGCATATTTCACCCGTCTGTTAGCCCATAGTTCTCTTACAATATTCCTTATATCCCCCTGCAACTTAGTCTCTTGAAAGCAGTATACATCTGCCTTCCAAGTGTGCAAGAGACTCTTGATCAACTGCCTCCTTCTCGAGTCATTGAGCCCCCTCACATTCAATGAGACAATATTAATCTTCATGAGAACGATCAATATTGCATCCTCCCCTGCTTCTTGATCCATAACTAAAGAACTTGGTACCAGATTCCAAATCTTTTAGTTCCTTAGCTCCTTTCAATTTAGGTGTCTCTGGAATCGAAGTTTTTGTAGCTTCAACAAGGTTGTTCCTCTTACCATCTATTTTCATAAACAACTCCACCGCTAATTTCTCACACCCATGAAAATTAACCCCAAAATCTTTTCCCAGTGCTAAAATATTCTGCCGAACCCAAAGTTGTACTGATGGGTCTGGGGGTGGTTCAATTGTCTCTGGTAATTCTGTGGAATTAAGAGGGATGGCTTCCTCAATATTCAGAGCTCCCACTTCTCTATTTTCTAGCTCTACATGCTCCTCTGTATCAAATCTACTTTCCTCCTGGATGATTGACATGGCATCGTCATCTGTTGATGTGTATCCTGGTGTTCCTGATCTACATGAACCCAAATAGTTGCATCCATTTCTTTATCAAGAGTTACTGTTTGGGTTTGCACGCGAAGTGGTACAACATCTTCCACTACCCAGTTTCCCTCCTCCGGAATTTTGTTTAGACTCTCCACTGGAGCTTCATCTTCTTCCACCACCAGACTGTTCACCCCCCTATTATTAAGTAGTACCTCTGCTCCCATGTCTTTGTCTGTGTTTTCTGCAATCTCCAGAGTGTCACAAAATCCGACCGCTTCTGCATATTTTAGTGGCTCTGAAATTTTCTGATGGTCTGTGTGAATCTCTATCCGTAGGGAATGATTGTTGAAGTCCAGGGCTTCTATGACTGGGTCATATTTTCTGTCTCCCAATTTACTGCCTTGCACTTTGTTATAAATCATAAGGGCTGCTGGGTCAGGCCCAAATAATTTTTTGTGTTCAGACTGAAAGCCCACTTTACTTCTGTGGTCCAATTCTTTATTCAGCGTTTGTTCTTTTGATTAGAAAAAACCCGAGCCTCCCACGTGACTCTCACATGCTATTTTATTAAAATCTGCTCCAGCTGTTGAAGTGCCCACGTGCCCAAAAGCCTGTGTTGGCGTGAAATCAGTCAAAATAGTACTAGGTTTCTCAGATATAGATAAGCAACCTCTATTACCCAGTGGTCTGAGGGTGCCCTCTTTTCTGATCATCGTTTTCCTTCTCACGGTCGCCGGAATCTCACACCAAATCGGTATTTTGAAGATATAACCATCACTTTCTATCTCCGCTTCTCTTGGAACTTTTGCTCCGTCTCCCCTAACTTTGATTCTGGCCCACCGCAGATGATTTTTGAGAGTTGTTTCCTCCTCTGTTTCAATCCAGCCCCCAATGGCCACATATAAACACCAACTTAAACTGATCACTTACAAGAAAGATAGTGAACAGAGTAAAAGCATATTCATGTAGTTTAACAGGTAGCACCTAGAATAAATACTGGAAAAAACAGTTGCTCACGAAACTCGATGTCAGACACCATTTGTATTGTAATATAGCAATGTGTTAAAAGAAGGTTACAAAAAACATGGAGAGAAATAAGATTAGACCTGCACCTTGAAGGAGATAGTGACCGATTTCTTGCATTCCCATTCTCTGAATAAACCAAAGATAAATGCCAAATGATTAAATTTCTTTTTGACAAGTGCAAAATGAAAGAAAATTGACAAAGCTTAACTAAATGAATCCACGTGGAAAATGAATTGTATACAACTATACATGTAAAACTATGATGTGCAAGGACTAAATAGTTGCAGACCTATAAATGTACAAATTTGCGCAATCTACATGGTGCAAACATTCTGATCAGTGGTAAGTTGTGGATGGGAAAGAAATTCCAGTGGATGAAGAGAGGATTATTGAGAATATACTACAGGTGTTCAATTGCAAGGTTAGAGCTCTTCTGACCACCAATCTGGAGTTGCCCCTAGGTGCATGTAACAAGGACCAAGCAACATAGAATCCAGTGATAGAAAGACTCAAGAAGAGAATCACAAAAAGGCAGAAAATATATTTGTCAAAAGAGGGAAAGGAAGTAGATTAAGAGCACAATGTCACGCATCCTCACATATTTCATGTCCCTGTTACAGACACTGGCAGTGTAATGTGTAACTGAAAAAACTTCAAAGCAACTATCTATGAGATTCGACAGACAAGACAGAGAAGTTTCACTTGGTTAGTTGGGAGACTGCTACAATGCCATAAGGTTGGGAGGCCTCAGGTTGAAAGACCTACATGTCTTCAACAGAGCACTAAGAGTGGTTATGTAAATTCGAGAGAGGAGCATGCTCTATAGAAGAAGATGATAGAAGAAAAATATAGTACTAAAAACATTCCTACCCCTTTTATGTGTCAGCTGTGGAGAACTATTGTAGGAGGGGGTGGTGGTGGTGGAAAGAGTTCACTAGTAACATCACATTTAGAATAGAGGACAGGAGAGAGTCAGCTTTGGGGGTCAAAGTTGGTGTGAGGATAATACAGTGAGGACCACTTTTCCAAATAAACCAAGTTTCATACCAGATGGAGAGATAGTTTAACAGATCCAGAGCCAAAAAGTGAGATTTCACTGGGACCGAGGCATTGGAGGACCCATCAAGATTGGCAGATATCAGAATTTACAGAAGTCTGGTCGAATTGCATCACAAACAAGGATTCATGGAGGTTGGGGTGGGAAGAAATGGCAGGTTCTTAGAGAAAACAATATAGCAAGCTTTTGATAAGGGAAAAGGCAGGCTACGCACACCTTTTGGTTTGAATTCCCAGGACGCCGAGGAAAACATACACTTGGTTTGTAGCAACTCAAGTGATCTTAACAGCTAAAATTTAAGAGAACACATATGTCAACTGGTGTTCTATGTGCAAGAACTCAGGTGAAGATGTGGATCATCTCCTTCAACATTGTCAGGTAGCTACTTGATTTTGGTGTGATAACTTTGAGATGATTTGGAGTTAACATGTATACACCAGACACCATGAAAGAGGCATTGTTCAGCTAGGCTTTTGGAGGAATGGCAAAAAAGAGGCATGATGTGGGATGTAGTTCTACTAACACACATGTGGGTCACATGAAAAGAGAACATGATTTGTTACATTTGAAAAACAGTCTATTATTTGTAGTTTCATTTTGGTGCAGCCATAAGGTTCTAATTTATATACAAGATCTGGTGGCATTCATAAAACACTGTAGTTTTGTCTAGGGTCTCTGCCTATTGGAATACCACTTGTACAGTGAAGCTTTCTCCATCACCAGTAAAATTTACTTTAATTAATAAAATAAGTTCAGTTAACTGCATTATTTCATACAAGTCAACCAACAGTCCGCACAATGAAAGCATACTTAGCAGCACCGCAAAATACCTTTGAATTTTCAAGATAATTGAAGAAAATGCTTGGTCAAATGAGTTTTTACAAAACAAATAAAACGAGACCACATTGTGCAAAGTGCTTCAGTAGTAGTTTTAGTCTTCGAATTTAGATAGATGTTTTTACCACTGAGCAACTTCTGTTTGGGTGGTGGATCGCCAAGTTCTTTCCTCCTTTTTAGTATCTGCTGACGCATTCGTGAATCAAAGCCAGCCTCATCTTCATCACTGTTGTCAAGGGATTCTTGAAAACCCACTTCTGATTCTTTACGAGACGCTTCCTTCTTTGATCCCAAAGCTTCTCTGATGGTCAACTGCACATCCCTTGTTGATTTTCCTTCAGATGAGTCCTGCATAAGTAGTTTTTCCTGTGTTATTTACTCTAAAACATAATAAGTAGTGAAAAAAGGTAGCCTGGTGCAGTATACTCCCACTATGCACTGGATTCAGATAGGACAAACCAAATTGAGTCTATTGTATGTAGTCTTACCTTGCATAAGAGACTGTTTCCATGACTTGAAACCTTAACCACATATAAATTATAATAATCGGCCGAACCACGTTGAGTCTATTGGAAGTAGTCTTAGCTTGCATTTTTGCAGGACACTGTTTCCATGACTTGAAATCGTAACCTCGTCTAAATAATATAGTCTATGAACACATCATTAAAAATAATCTGGTGCTTATGACAGCTTACTTAACAAAAATTCCAAAAGTAACACTGATTCAGGAGACGACAATGACAACAAAATCCAAGTATGCTGACCATGATGCTGAGAGTGACACACATAATCTTACAACTCCAAGGTTTGAGGTGTTGAAGGGGAAGTCATTTGGAACAAAATAGGGGACAATACTGTAATCAGCACAACAATAATGATGATTGCACCTCCATGCAATGATTCAAATAGGATACGACATAGCGGTTGAATATGGAATGGGAGCCACAATTATTATCAATATTTTTTGTGAACAAAGAGTATCCAATTTTAATAATAAAAATATTACAAGGAACAGAGAGTATCCAATTTTAATAATAAAAATATTACAAGGAACAGACGAGAAAGGATCCAAGCAGAGCTATTTGTGGTAAATCTGGAGGAAATGTTTAGAACATAAAGTAGCATTATACATAGATTTGGGACTATAACAAGTTAGGTGATGATATTAGAGCAACATTGTAGTAATTTTGGAGAGTTGGATTGTAGTGAGCCAAAGTCTAATACATAAGACACCAAATGTGACAACCATGACAGGTAGGCTAATATACAATCATCCTTGTTAAGCTCAGGCTATTACACAACGATCAATGAAGTTTACCCCTCTCCTCTGGGGAAAAGAGAACCATAGGTTATTGAGTAGAGCTTTACAATGGCGTGGATCAAATTGTGACAATGGGCTATTTAATGCTTCCTAGATGGATTTATACTAAGCATCTGCTTTAAAGCAGATATTTGAGGCACTAGGATGCAATCTTAGTGCTTCTTAATGAACTCTATTTAAGGAAAGCATATGATTTGAACTTACAAAAATAATACTTGTCCAATCTCAAAAAAAACAAAAAGAATACTAGTAATGAGCTAGTAAAAGGATGTTCTACATGGAGGCAAAGGGACCCCAGATGCAAGGAAAAACTAGTAATATATCAGGTACCTCTTTAATCCTACAACAACAACATACCCAATGTGATACCACAAGTGGGGTCTAGGGAGGGTGGAGTGTACACAGACCATATCCCTACCTTTTAGCCTCTTTCATCCTATGCAGAAAAATTCAATTTTGCTTGGCTAAAGCTTTGATGAAGCTAGAATTGAGCTTCCATTGCTTACAATGTATCAACAAAAAAATGAGGTACAAAAATAACCTACTGCACGTCTTTATGTACTTAAGTTACTTACCCCAGGCTCTCATAAGAAAAAAATTACATTGCAACTATAAGGGTAGAGCCCTTGCCTACTTTTGTAGATAGAGAAGATGCAGAATTGGAATATCACGGCAAACATAGAAAAAATATAGGCATTACCAAAGCTTGATCATGTTTTCCTTCCTTCAGCAGACGTGGATCATCCAAGACATCGTGACTGCTTCTTATCCTTGAACTCACAGCTACAAGCTCTTTCTCCTCCTCTTCTGCTTCTTCTCCAAATGAAAGCAAGTTCAACTTTCTGAGTGAAGCAGAAAAGGATTTGGTAAAAACATAAGATATTGATGTAAAGATATTTCACTTTCTAGATAACTGCTTCAGTTAGAACTTAGAAGTCGGGAAAAAGATCTTACTTGGTAGCTTTCTGTTTTGCATCTTTCTTCTCAGTTGCAACTCCAGAAGGCAAAGCTTCTGTAGGCTTTGCTCTTGGGACAATATCCTCAAAAGGGTTCCATAATACCTACCAATGATTCAAAGAATAAGCTGAGCAATGAAACATTAAACTATTACCTAATCCAGTGGCAGTAGAAGAAGATCTACAAGTCTAAAACTGCCCACAAAACATAAGAATGTTAAAGCAAAATTTGCAAAAAAATACATCTCTTAAGCTAAATATAATTGAGAAAACAGAGAGAATTCCCAAAGATTAAAGAATAAAAAATTTTGTGACAAAAAGAGGAACAATAAAAGAAGCGGAAGCATAGTCAGATGATTTTATTTTGCCATTAATACGGCATTTCCCTTTTTTAATCAAATAACGTCTTACAATATAATAAATAAAGAGGTAGAGAAATGGACAAAGTTCTCACAGAAGATTAATTAAGACAAAAAAGCTCAAGCGAACAAGAGAAATTCAAAGAAGGCCATTGATGCTGTAATGGGGAACAAGAGAAATTCACAGAAGAGCATGTAGAGGACAACCAAAAGACATAGAATAAAATAGTTCAAAAAGATACACATCTTCTGGTTACATACTGACCATAATTGATAGCATTGATGCTGGCCTATTTGCATTAAGGTTGACAGGCTTCAATGAGAAATCAATAAGATGCTTATTGGGGAAGAAGAGCTCAAAAATGAGCCCAACAATTATGGTGAAGAGTGGGCTAAGTGCTACACATATTTCATGGTTCAAGTCCAAGGGGAGGAAAATTGGGCCAACATGAAAACCAAGAAAAGGGGCCCACAAGGGACCCAAGAAAAGAGTTAAAATTTCAGCCAAAGTGGGCTGCGAATAGGGGCAGAATTCATGCCTAAAGACAGGCTGAAATGGATGTGCAATTGATACCCAAGAAGGGGCTGCATTAGGCGTGAGTTTTGGTGTCAAATTAATTTGACACTTCTTTCCTATTCTTGTTAGGTAGTTTTGGGAAGAAGTGTGACATTAATTTCTATTTGTTTTTCTAGTTTAAAGTTTTCTAGTTTGATTTTAGTATTTATTATTTCCATGAAAGTAGGATTTGAATCTCATGATTTTCCTTATATATAGGGGTGGATTTTGTTATTTTTAAAAAGAACATTATCATGAATAACTCCTTAAAATCAAAGTGTTGTAACCATATATTCTCTGGGATAGCCCCCAATTACCCCCATTATCTACAATTAGAGGACAAATATCTGGATATAGATTTTGACAATGCCTATTGAATAGAGTCAGGAACTTCTCTTTCCAATTGCTTGAAATCAAAATTCTATTGATGTGTGAAGCCGCTCTCTATGGCTTCATGTACACTTTGCACCCAAAAGAAAATCAGCGATGTCACAATTAGAAATGAAGCAGGAGAAATCACTTGATATTTCCTCCAAATTTCTATTGTTATTTCTTATTTCTTTCACAAATCTAATGGTAACAACATTAGATATAATAACCCACAGAAGCTGTCACTTTCTCGCATTTCATACAATTCATCCCACAGATCTTGTAAAGAAGTTACAGTCTATGTAGATTCCAGAAAGTGCCCCATTCAAAGTTTTTCTGATCATTTTGAGATGACAAAATAATGATCGTGTCGCTTTGATTTACTCAACAATGGACATCACCCTTAAGCTCATAAAATAAAAATACCATCCTATGTTCCTCTAGAGTCTAGAAACGCCCATTCGACCCATCCACCACCTCATGTGCTTCGGGCCTCCTGTTCCATTATCATTGCCATCTTGGCTGCAAACAAATCGCAGAATGCCTCCATTTCATATTTTACTCCTTTAAAGATGTATCCTCTTCTTGGGACACTTCAACCCCATCTGATCCATGCCATAATTTCTATAAGCATATCTGTAAAACATTTCAGGCACTTCCCTTCCACCCTCCGCTCATTCCATGTTCTTTCATCATAATTTACAGTGGAGAAAGATACTTTAATTCTAAATCCCTTTCTCAACCTACATTCTTTCTCAATTCTCAGAAATAACCAAGTGTTTCATTCTCAGAACCCAGAAATGAAATTCCTACAAAAATATTCTGGATGTCTAAAAAGATTCTTTTTGCCTAGATTGTTTCCAGGTTATCATCAATTGATAATGATCTTAGAGTAGTATGTCCAAGTTCACTCAAATTTGGACAAAGAAACTTAAGCAAACATTACATTACCAAACGAAATGGAGAAGAAAGGTATATGTAAAAGCAAGCTATCTATTCTGAGACCCTGAATTGCACAATATCTTCGCAGCAAAAGCTCTTATCCAGAAAATGATGTCAATATTGACGACTAATCCAATGACCTCAGGTTGGCTTTATGATTTTGGATATGGATGCAAGCACAACACACATGTAGTTAGTTAACCCATGGGAAAATCAGAAGCACACTAGCAACAGATGTGGAAAGTGCACAATATAGTCGGGTAAACCACATGAAAAATAAGTAAAATAACTGATTCCAAATACCATTAAGGCCCTCATTTGTTTTCACTAAGATTAAGACATTTGAATCTGGATGATTAAGATGTTGTCTCTAGGTCTGAACACTAGATGATTAAGACTGTTGTTTTTCAATATATGAATGTGCATAATTTATTTATTTATTTATATTTAAACATCATAGATATATATATATATAATTCAAATAAGAAAGTCATTGATCATTTCTCAAAGCAAATTTACAGAGAGGAGGCTGTTGGATTTTGTAAATACAAGAATCAGAATGAAATGTACTTGCTGATGGTAGAATATCTACTTTGAATGTTGGTCTTTCTCTTTATTTTCTCACAGAATATGGGCGTTTTGTTTCCTCTTTGTTTGGCTTAAGTTGTGGACCATCTTGTCGGTCACCCTAATTTCGCAACTGAAGCCTATATTGATAATACACTCCATTATGCTCTCAGGCACTTTCCCTGAGATAAATCTCTTCCCTACTTCCGGGGGGGGATCCTCTTTTTTTTTTTTTTTTTTTTGAAATTGGTAAATTGTATTCATCGGCATTAAGGCTATGCTGGCCACCTTCAAAAGAGAGCAATTACAAGTTTCCTATCAAATCTACAATCTGATCTACATCTTCAATACAAAGTAGTTTACACCCAAGAAGTAAAACTTCAATACAATTCAATTTTGCTTTATGTATGGAATTGGACTATCTTTAAAGCATCTCCCATTTCTTCCTTCCATATTGACCATCATATACATGATGGTATTAATCTCCACCATCGCTTTTGACTTTTACTTCCTCCCCTCCTAATCCAGCAACTCAAAAGATCCGATGTGTGCTCTGGCATTGTTCAGCTAGTGCTTGTAATGTTGAGGAAAAGGTTCCATAGCTGAGTGGTGAACTTGTAATGTAAAAATAGTGCTTATTGGTTTCCCCTGTTATGCTGCAAAGAAAACACCTGGGAACTAGTTGTCTACCTTTCTTTTGTAAGACTTCTTGAGTAAGACAAACTCTCCTAATCACTAACCAAGTAAAACCTTTCACTTTGGCAGGCATGGCACTCTTCCAGAAGTACCTCTAAGGATATTGTGTTCCCCTAGTCATCTCATGTAGTCCGCTGTTATATGCACTTTTGACTGAGAAAACCCCATCCCTGCTGAGTTTCCACAAGACCCTGTCTGTAGCTGTTGGGATAATGGAAATTCCACCTAATGTTCCCAGCAGAGCTACCACCCTCTCTATCACCCAATCATTAAGCATTATCCTAAATGATATGTTCCATCCCTGCTCTGTCCAGCAATCACACACTCTATCTTTAGGATTCTCACAAATGAGGAACAGATCTGGGAAAAGATCCTTGAGAGAGGTTTGATTAACCCATCCATCCTTCCAAAATTTCGTTTTGTTTCTATTCCCCACTTTGAGATATAAATTTGCTTCTATCTTTGGCCAAAGAGTTCTGATTGTTCTCCACACACCCACACCATAAGGTTCAGAAACATTTTTTGTACACCAGGGGTTTAATTCACCGTACTTCGCTACTATGACCTCCTTCCATAGAGCTCTTTCCTCACCAGTGTATCTCCACAGCCACTTCATCAGTAGACTCTCATTTTGCAACCTCAGATTTCTGAGTCCCAGGTCACCTCTCTTTCTTTACTGAGAAGCACAATCTTCTAGTTTACTAAACAATAACCCTTCCCTTCTTTATTTCCATGCTACAGAAAGTTCCTCCTTAGCCTATCTAACTTTCCACAACTTTTGCTGGGATTGGAAATAAAGACATCACATAGGTGGGTAAGGAATCTAGATCAGAATTTATTAAGATCAGTCTTCCACCTAAAGATTAATACTGAGCTTTCCACCTAGTTAATTTCCTTTCAGTCTTTTCCAGGATACCATCTCGGATATCCAATGCCTTGTGATTGCTACCTAGAGGCAAGCCCAAGTGGTAGGCATTTGATCAACTCTACATCCCAAAATATTTGCCAAGTTTTGAATCTGCTGGACTTCATTAACAGGAAACAGACTGCTTTTTCCCCAATTTACTCTCAACCCTGATACAGCTTCAAACTGAACCAGAACCAGAATCACTCTAATGTAGCTAATTTGTTCAGCTACTGGCTCACATAATTCTGGCCGGAATCCAATTTCAGTCCTAGTCTTTTTCCTCGAACTATTACCTTCGTGATAGTTTATTTCTCTTGGATTCAGTCCGTTAATTTCTGGTCCTTATCAATGGGCGAAAATAGGATTCATTTCAATGTTGGCTTCAAATCATATGATATTACTAGATGGAGATATGAAGGAACAGTGTGGTATGAATGGGTTGAAAGGAGCAGAAAAATGATGAGAAGATCCTCCATGAGCAACAAAATCATGGAATGGATTTGCTTCACCTCAGAGAAGCATCCAGTGATCAGAGAAAGTCGATTAGGAGATGGAAAACTGCAGAAAGAGAGGAGGAACACTTTTGCACCAGAAAATACAACGAACATGGGAGATTTATGAGTATCACATCCATTAATAATGGGGGGAGATCTGTCCTTGTTATTCCTGAGCTTGCCATGAATGCAGGGTGGTGCAACATAGCTCTCAAGATTGAAAGCTTCATTAAATGGCCCAAAATCTTGGAAAATGCAGGTCCACCAAGAGTTACTGAAGCTTCCTACCCCAACGCTAGAGCTGTCAAGGATAGTAAATGGCTGTCAAAATTCATCAGAGAGGCAGAGACAGACAGCTTGGAGGAAAATATTGTAGTACCATCTCAAATGGAAAGTCATGAGAATGGGCTATTGAAGAGATGTCTAGTGGGACATCTGGAAGGGGGAAATAAGGAGAAACCTACACTGTCAGAGGTCAGACGATGGTCATCCTTGTTATGGTAAAAGGCTTACGGTGTTAACATTTATGAGATGTATGGAGGAAAGTTTCTCTTTGAATTTCCCAACAGAAACATAGCAGAACAGACCTTACAAGGGCAGTGGAATTGGAAGAACCAAAGGTTCAACCTGGAATGGTAGTTCACGTTGGTAGGTTGCACCCCCAACAACAGCCTGACAAAGGAAACATGGGTTAGAATCATTTGTATCCCTCTCCATCTTTGGTCAAGTCAAATGTTCCAAGAAATTGGAAACCTTTGTGGAGGATGGGTAGCTACAGAGGAGGAGATAGAGCTAAAGAATCATATGATGTGTGCGAGAATCTTGGTAGAAAATGATGGAAGAAACATACCCAGAGAAGTCTCTATCCCTAGGTATGGGGTCGTTTACCATTTCCTGATATGGGCGGAGAGTCAATTGAGATTTGAGGTGCTGCCGAAGTTGGGAAAGGTGATCCTGGAGCAGTTGGAGAAGAAAACAAGAGAAGTACAATCCCCTCCTTTACCTAGAGGTCCATAGGCTGCAAAGTCTGCAAAAAGGGTACTCAATCTCTTATTTCAAGGGATTTCCCAGCTGGAGAACATGTGGGTGGATCCTGGTTCACAGCTGGCAATGAAGAAAGAAGGAAGCATGTGAGAGGCACATGCCCCAATATTGGGCATCCATCGGCAGCCCAATACAAGGAAAAGAGTTTCCAGAAAACTTGCGCCTGATTACTCAAGCCAAGTGATTTTCAATGATATTTTAGGAAAAGACCCTGAAGATGAAAACTCTAATATATCTCTTGATTTTCTTGAACCGCGACACTGTCGAGAAACAAAAAATAACCACATGCATAGGGCAGATCAGATTATTCATGAGGACAGGGAGATGGAAAACATGGTGGGAGAAACAATAATTGAATCACTGCACCACTTGATTGAAATAGAAGAGAATGATATGAACATGATAGATACAGAAGCGGAGGACATCAGAACTTCAAAAATAGGAGACCAAAGATCGATCACTAAAGTGGGGGAGTGGGAGATAGAAGAGGCAGAACCACTACAGACTCGACAACAAGAAGTGGTCAGAAATAAAGAAAGGGAGACATCAGTATGGGTACTACAAAACTTAATCAAGTTGGGGAAGGTTCTGGGGGCTGATTTCCAGGGTTATGTAGAAGAAACCCTTGAACTACTACTACAAGTGGACAGTGCCAGACAAGCAAGAAGAATGGAACCAGAAACAATGTGCAAGAAAACAAGATTTCGAGGCACCCAAGAATTGAAAAGCCTAGTGAATTTTGATGTCAAGTTAAAAAATAGTGGGAATAGGAATAAGGGGAGAAATCTAATTATATGTCAGATGAAATTCAAGTTAGTCATATTGAATGTAAGGGAACTGAATGATAGGGACAAAAGAAGATTGGTTAATAGTGTGATGGAGGGGTGGAATGCAGATATCATTTGTCTGCAAGAAAACAAATTAGAGGGGAATATGGAAGAAAAAGTTGGACACATCTGGGGAGGTAGATGGATCAAATATGCAAAGTTTGGAGGCTAGTGGAACCAGAGGGGGAATTTTAAAGTTAAGCGACAATAGGGCCTGGAAAGGCGACATGGTGGAAACTGGTATGTACACTTTGACTTGTAAATTTGAGTCTCAATTATATCACTACTCTTGCCATATCACAAGGGTGTATGCCCCTAATTGTTATATAGAAAGAAGGTCTGTTTGGGAGGAAATGAGGGTTATAAGGGGAATAATAGAAGGACCTTGGGTTGTACGTGGTGATTTCAATGTAGTAAGCTTCATATCAGAGACAAGAAATTGTGTGAGAAGAACCAGAGGCATGAAGGAATTTTCAGATGTTATTGAAGACCTGAAATTGTTAACCTACAGCTAGAAGACAACAATTACACGTGGTTCAAAGGGGATAATCTCGAGGCAGCCTCTAGAATTGATAGAATTTTGATATCTGAAGAGTGGGATGACAACTAAAATAGCACAAGGCAAAATGCTCTATAGAGACTCATATCAGACCACAGTCCTGTAGCATTACAAGGGGGTGTATGGAACAAAAAGAAGAACTACTTTAAGTTTGAAAACTGGTGGCTTGGCACATAAGGGTTCACTGATAGAATCAGTAGCTGGTGGCATTCTTTTAACTTCTCCGGGAGACCTGACTTTATTCTTGCTTCAAAACTTAAGGCTCTAAAAACCAAGGGAATCTAGGATCTAAAATGAGAGTTCTTCTTAAAAACTATCTAAGTTTGATGAGATCATGAAGGGCAGAGGATTATCAGAATGGGAGATCTCAAGCAAGAATTCAGCTTTACTAGAATATGAGGAGTTACTAAAAATGAGGAATCTCATGGAGGCAAAAATCCAGATAACTATGGCTCAAAGAAGGGAAAAGGAACACCAAGGTCTTCCACAAAATGGCCAATGTTCACAAAAGATACAATAACATCGATCAATTGGTAATACAAGGGGAACTGTCTCAGGATCCTTCAAGAGTAGAAGGGGAAATTGTAAAGTATTACAGAAGCTGTACACTGAAACAAACAGTTGGAGACCTGCTTTCAGGAGCAACAGTTGTCCCACACTTTTTTTGAGAATTACAGTTGTCCCACACTTAATGAGGAGGAAAAAATGCATTTACAAAGAAATTTTAAGGAAAGTGAAGTTCTAAACTGTTTGAAGATGTGTGCAATCGGTAAAGCCCCGATGGCTTCACTATGAGATTCTTCCTTAAATGTTGGGAGGTGAAAAGTAATATCATGAAAGCTAATCAAAACTTCTATGATCAGGAAGTTTTTGAAAAGAGTTTGAATGCCACCTTCATAACCTTGATTCCTAAGAAGAAAGGTGCCAGAGAATTGAAAGACTTCAGGCCTATTAGCTTGATTGAAAGCATCTACAAACTGTTCGCCAAAGTTCTCACAGAGAGAATGAAAGGGGTCATGGCCAAACTAGTGGATTCTCAGCAAATGCCTTTCATCAAAGGTAAACAAATCATGGATGCAGTATTAATTGCTAATGAGACTGTGGACTCTAGACAGAAACAAAAGAAGCCAGGAATCTTGTGTAAGCTTGACATGGAGGAGGCGATCATGTAAATTGGGAATACTTGTTGAATACTCTGGAAAGGATGGGTTTTGGAAGGAAGTGGATCCAGTGGATCAAACAATGCATCTCCACAGTGAGGTTTTCAGTCCTCATTAATGGATCCCCTGTCGGATTCTTCAGTGCACAGAGGGGGCTCAGACAAAGAGACCCCCTATCTCCTTTTCTATTTTTAATTGTTATTGAGGGTCTGAATAGCAATAAAACTGCAAAGTTGAGGGATGGTTGAGTGGTTTTGAGGTTGGTAGAAATGGAGATAACAGTATGGAAGTGACTCATCTAATATGCAGATGATACTCTTTTTCTATGTGATGCTGAAGAAGGCCAACTCAAGATTTTAAGGGTGATTTTGGTGTTTTTTTGAGGGGTTCTCGGGTCTGCACATCAACAGGAGGAAAAGTTATTTGTACCCTATCAATGAAGTGCAAACATGGAGTATCTAAATGCAATATTGGGTGGGGAAATAGGTGTTTTGCCAACAACATATTTAGGGATGCCTCTGGGAGCTAGTTCTCAATCTTATGAGATCTGGAACAAGGTGGTAGAAAAGTGTGAGATGAAGTTACCAAGGTGGATATTGCAATATCTGTGCAGAGGTGGGAGACTTACTTTGATAAATTCCGTCCTTGATGCCCTCCCTACTTATATGATGTCAGTGTTTCCAATTCCACAGATAGTCATTGACAGATTGGACAAATCAGAAGAAAGTTTTTGTGGCTGGGAAGTAATGATAAAGAGTTATAGCCTGGTCAAATGGGATGCTGTAACCGTGGGTAAAAGACGAGGGGGATTGGGTATTAAGAACATGAAAAATCAGAGCAAGGCTCTCAGAATGAAATGGTTGTGGAGGTTTTGCAATGAAAATCAATCCTACTGGAAGGAAGTCATTAGTGCATAGTATGAAGCGGAAGATTACTAGATGACCAAAACTGTTACTACACTTTATGGAGTAAGTGTATGGAGGTCCATTAGATCCTTGTGGGATGATTTCAAAATTAAAAAAAATACAAGGATCAAAGTGGCAAATGGGGAAAGAACTGACTGCTGGATGGATGGATGTATGGCATGAGGCTGGCAGGCTAGAAAATTTGTTTCTAGTTATTAGTACCTTAGTGTCACACCAGCACAAGTCCATAGTTGATCACTGGTCTCCTCAAGGGTGGAATTTCATTTTGGAAGACACTTAAATGATTGGGAGATTCAGAGAGTTGCTGATTTTTATGACACCATTGGTCCACTCAATGGATTGGAGGGTGGTCAGGGTACTTTATGGTGGAAGGGCAACAAAACATGTATTGTCAAGGTGAATTGTGCATATAACTGGTTGAACAACTCCTATCAGTTAACAAGCAACTGGCCTTGGAAAGGAATCTGGAAATCCAAAATACCCCTCAAAGTATCATGTTTTGTGTGGGTATTGGCTAAGGAAGCAGTTCTGACCCAAGACAACCTAATGAAGAGAGGGATTCCATTGTGCTCAAGGTGCTCAAGGGCATGTCATGGTTCATGCCAAGTAAGATTACTGAAGCCATTCGGAGTTGGGAAGAAGCTGGAATGCAGTCTAAGAGCATTGTCCCTGCTAGCATTTGGTGGGCAATATAGAAGAAGAGGAATTCCAGATGTTTTAATAGTATAGAAAACAATATGCTCCAATGACACTATCTCCCTAATTAATGTAATAGACTCAATTTGGGATTAGATAGCTGGATTTGATGATCTTATTGTAAATATGGCTCAGTACTGCCTATGTACTGTTGTAGTAATATACAAAGTTACCTGTTTCAAAAAAAAATTACATAATAAAGATGGAGAATTGAATTGGAGAAGACCCAAGCGGGATTTGATAATTTATTGGTTCAAGAGAAAAATATTAGACTGATTGATTGATAGTTGCAAGAGAAAGGAAGAAAAAAGTTGCCTTGAGAAAGAAAAAAAAGAAAATAGAGTGTGAGTTTGAGAGAGAAAAATAAAAGCGTACTTTAGAGTCTTTCCTTATGTAAATACGGGTTTCAGAACAACCTATGTACTGTTCTGAAGAAATAGAAACAATTACCTTTTTCAAAAAAAATAAAATTCTGCATGGTATTAAGACTCTTTCACAGATCTAATTCGGTCAGATGTATTTGGACCTATTAAGAGATATTTTTTAAGTAAAACAAAATGCACTTAATGGGCTTAGGTCTGAATCATTAGATGCAAACCCCCACTAATGCAAACTAATGAGGCCTAAATAACATAGAGTCTATCTAA
Organism: Solanum bulbocastanum; assembly: GCA_037074985.1. Lineage (NCBI taxonomy): Eukaryota > Viridiplantae > Streptophyta > Magnoliopsida > Solanales > Solanaceae > Solanum > Solanum bulbocastanum. The sequence goes on from CM073604.1 coordinate 35,366,849, forward strand.
CTACTACTTTGGTTATACCACAGATGAGCAATAAACCGATGTGCCTCGAGGCAAGCATGAGATATGTAGTTTAAGAGTAGGCACAACCTCAGCATCAGGCGGTGAAAGAGAGCACAAACAGAAATCGAGGTACCTCTACAGATAGTATCTTAGGTGGAGGATCAACAGGCCGATCATCCTTGCCGGTTTCAACTTCACCCAATGTAATAAGATTATATATTGAATCCCCAGTTACCTGCAAATAAGGGAATGAAGCTTTAAACTTACAGAAATAAGTTAAAGTTTTGATAAGATGTAGTATGCTTGTTGTAAGGAGACGAGTTGGTTACTTTTCCAAAGATTGTATGCTTTTTGTCGAGAAAGTCACAACGATCCAAAGTCATAAAGAATTGACTTGCATTTGAATTTGGTGTGCCTGCACCGGCACATGCCACCAAACCCCTATGTTTGAATCTTAAACGGGAGTGAAATTCATCAGGAAACACACCACCATATATACTTTCACCACCTGCATGAGTTCATGGAAATCACTTTTACCGATGCATGCTAGAAGAAGTTATAAGAAACCAAACTAATGATAAACTCAATAAGTGAGAGCTTTCAGTGAAATTGACATTCTTCATTTCATTCCACACTGAAAGAAGATTTTATCAAAAAGATCTAGACAATTACCGCAAGGAACAGAACAGAAATAATGCCATTAGATAAATGAGGACAGTGTCTATTCTTCGAGCTTAATCTTTTCTCTTTAGATGGGCCAAGTGTCCATTCTTGGAGCTTAATCCTTTCTCTTCTTTTTTTTGAAATTGATAGCTTTGTGTATTTCTATATATGATTAAGATCAAGCAGTACATTGGTTGAAAGAGGATTAAGAAAAGTTCATATTTTTTTTATAACGATTGTATCTGGACCACTTTGCGGGTACTCGACCATTTCACCAGGTACTTACTATCTTCTACTAGTACATGTACCGAGTAACTCTAATAACAAAGGCTTAAGCAGATGAACAGAAATCGCATAGTATTGCTGGGATTTATACTCTGACCTTCAAGGTTTTTACCCACTTTATTGCCCACCACACGCTTGGATACAGAAAAGAGAATTTTATGTCAGGATGCAGTAGCTTGAGTTGGAGTGTAGGAAAGACAAAACAAGGGTTTGGACGAGCCTCAAAGTACCAACTATTAAAGAGAAGCACAACCCAAAAGTATTTGGAAGAATCGAGAAATACTTTTCCGGAATCCAAAACATTTCTCTATTTTTTCATCTATCTTCTGAAAACAAAAGAATATCATCAGCAAACAAATGAACTTGTGGAGAGCGGAGACTATAAGGGGTCGTTTGGTAGGAGGTATTAGGAGAAATAGTCCATGTATTAGGTATGGTATTATTAATACTATGTTTGGTAGAATTTTTGGGCCTAAGTATAACTAATCCATGAATTAGTTACACATCCTACATGGTATTATAGGATGTATTACTAATACCTTACATTTGGTGGTATTAGTAATACATTGGATTTAATACCATGGGATTATCTATGTAAAGACAAAAACATCCCTCAAATCATTTTAATCATTTTATTTATTTTCTTGATTTTATATTTTATATTTGTACTAGAAATTTATTGAAATAAATTAACTTACAAATTTTATTATTTAGAGAGAGTTGTTTGTTAATAAATAAATGCAATACATATCAATACAATATTTAAAAAGTGAGTTCTTTAACATTTACTAATTGAAAAGACAAATATATCACCACATGACATTTGTGATCTTAATTTAATATATTATTTGTTGATTTATATGTGGTTTCTAATTATTTGTATTTTGAACAATTTATAAATTTCATACATATTAAAACTACAACTTGTAATTTTTATGTGTAAATGTAGATGATATATTCGATTTTACTATTGTTTACCCTTTTTTTGGTTTTAAAGTAGATGGTCTATCTATTCTAAATTGAAAATTAACATTTTTTAAGTGATTAATTTATTAAGATAATATTGTTTACCCTCAAATAATTCAAGTGAGAAAATCGCAAACATGACAACAAAATTGTTTCTCCTAGCTAGTTACAAGGTCATAAAAAAATAATATTCCCGGCAATTATCTACCTTGATCGATTACATAAAATAGAAAATCTCATAATAATGCAAGGGTATAATTGGAAAGAAGCTTTTTGTAGAGTTTTAATCCAAACACAAGATGAGGTCAAAAGCAATGAACCAAACACTTGATAAAAAATATACCTTGCATTACTAATCCCAGCACTACTTATCCCTGCATTACTAGTCCCTGCATTATTAATCCCTACGTTATTTTTTTTCCTACCAAACGACCCCTAAAAGTTTATAGGTAGTGGTCTACTTTTTTTGTACTGATTTTCCCACTTTTTACAAATGAATACAATGTAGTAGAAAAAATATTAACATCAATGATATTCCCATCCAGAAAAAAATGGAAACCCCGACCAAAATATGCACCCACATTTTGGTGTTTCGATTAGGGTAGAAGGTTAGTAGGTAGTGTAGTGTGGTCTTGCTTAGGGTGTTTGTTGTTTGGCAGTGTTCTAATTGTATTTGTGTAGTTCTTGTTTGGACCCCATCAACATTTATTATTATTTTGAATAATCTATCCTAGTGGGTTGTTTATTGTGTTTCAATTATTGCACTATTTTATTGTTGTTGTTGCTCCCTTCTGGTAGACTTTACATTATTTTCTTGTGATGTGCTATATTTTCTTCTTTATATTTGGATTAGCTGCTTCTGAGCCGAGGGTCTTTCAAAAACAACCTCTCTACCTCAATGTTTTGGAGAGCGAGAAGTGGAAAAAAGCGACGAGGGCTTGCTTTTCCGAAGTATGAAGCGAAGCACACACTTTTTTCTACTAAAGCGTTATTTAGTAAAAAAATAAAAAAATATTAAATATGCATATATAAATAATCAAGAACTCAATAGAAATAACATACTAAGCAAAATTTTCAATTCTTAAATTAAAAAGTAAATAAAAGATAGTCAATAATCCTCATAATCATAACATATTAAGCAAATGCAAAAAGGAAAACCAAATAAGTAAAAAAAAAAAAGAGCATAACCAGAGAAAGAAAACCCTAGAAGTAGTCACTGAAAGAGAGTCCAGAGAAGAAGAAGAAAGAGAGAAGGAACTTATCGTTTGAGTCGCAACAACAATGTTAAGATGCTCGAGTCACAGAAGAAGAGGAGGGAAATGTTTGAGTCGCAACAGACAAGTGTGTTATACAAAAGTTTAAAAAAAAAAAACCTAACAGCGCTTCTGTCCGCTTTTTGTCGCCTTTGCTTTAAGCGCGCTTCTCGCTTCGCCTACTGAAGCTCTCGCATTTTTAGCAGCACCTCGCTTCAGAGCATAAAAACACAGTGCTTGCGCCTCGCCTCGCTTCGCTTCACGCTTTTTGTCGCTTTTCACAACACTGCTCTACCTCCACGAGGTAGTGGTTAGGTCTACGTATATTCTACCCTACCAAGACCTCACTTGTGGGATTTCACTGGGTATGTTGTTGTTGTTGTTCGGACATAAAAATTAGAAATAAGTATAAAGATGTTTATCGATATTAGATAGGGAGGAGATTTTTCAGCCTGAAAGGCATAACTTTGCAATTTTACACATATTTGAGATGGTTTAATGGTCTTCTTTTTGTCAGCTAAGAGTATTTTCATTCATAAACATAGTCAAACTGGCTCTATACAAGTAAAAGACAATTTATAGGTAAAAGTATCCATTAATAATAACAAGGTCAACATGGCCTTATACAAAAAAGGATAAACCTACAAAATATGGTTCTCTTTGAAACACACCGGATTATATAAACAGGAACTATGTGGTTGCACTAAAAGAAAGGACCGAAGACTACTTCTCAATTGAGCAAAGCTCATCTACACCCCTTCAAAAGTTCCATCTCTTTCCAAACGACCCATATTAACTCTAGAGGAGTAATGTACTGCCTTGTTCTAGCTCCACTCTTCTAGACGAACATCAACTCCATAGATCTTGGCATTACCCAAGAAATGCCAAACCATCTGAGTATATCCCCTATTTGCAAACGAAACACCAGCTCAAGCCGACAACCATTCGTTTTCCAAGAGTCTTCACCATCAAGATCACCCTTCTAGTAGCTAACCATGTGAAGAAACTCACCTTCCTCGATACCTTCGGTAACCAAACCAAACCATATGGAAACCTCTCCTCCGCCCTAACCAGGAGTTTCTCATAAAAAGACTTAACGAGAACACTTTGTTATTCCCCCACTCAAACTCAAAGCATCAGATTTGCCGACTGGCTTGCACTGCCCCAAAATACTCATCCTATTGTGACCCCCTAAATTGTTGATCAAACTTATCCCTTTGGCAAGATACCTTATACAAAATCGAAAATTCATCCTAAAGCACCAAACTTCCACACCACTTATGCCCCCAAAAACTAAGAGCCCATTTGGATTGACTTAAAAAAGTAATTTTAAGTCAAAAATAAAAAGTCAAATTGAAATGACTTTTAAGTCAAAAAATAAAAAGTAGGGGGAGACCTACTTTTGGTTCCTAACTTATTTTAAGTCATTTTTTACCTTGCCAAACACTTCGTAACTTATTTTAAGTCATTTTTGACTTATTTTAAGTTATTTTTTATATTTGTCAAACACTACCAGAAGTCAAAAACTGACTTAAAAGTAGATTTGACCAACCTTTAATCCAATCCAAACAGCCTCTAACTCCCAACCCCAACCTAAAACCAATGTCGTCATAAGAGGCTTCCCCCTTCATAATATTCCTCCACACACCACACCCGAAAGGCATGGTGATCCTATTTGATCTCCATCCCCTTCTGTATTTATCCACTATCACCTTTATCCATAAAGCATCTCCCTCAACGGCTCAACCCCAAATCTCCACAACCATTTACCCAAAAGTGCTTTGTTAAATACCTTCAATTCCTTCATCCAAAGCCCTTCATGCTGTTTACGAGAAGTCACGATCTCCTATCAAACTAAGTAAAACTTCTTTGCTCCATCCACCACATCCCAAAGAAAATTTCGTTGCAACCTTTTCTAGCTTCCTTATAACAATAGTAGGAGGTAGGAGCGATGAACAAGGACATGCAATATGTAGGAATAATTTATAAATGGCTTATACTAAACACTTCCTCGCCTCCTTTGGAAAAAGATCTTTTTGCCATACCTCTTCTCTACCCTCTAAATAACCAGATTCCAAACACTAAGATCCTTGTTCACCGTGCCTAGAGGTAAACCAAGGTAGGTAGTAAGAAGAACCCCAACCCAACATTGTAGAACTTGGGCAAGCAAATCAATGTTATCCATTGCACCGACATGAATGATTTTGCATTTTCTACGGTTAATTTTAAGCCCTGAAAGGAGATCTCATCCTACTACCCCTTCCACCATCCAGTAAGATAGGAAAATGATCAAAGCCCAATGCAAAAAAGGGGATTAGATCACATTTGGGTCCTCACAAGAAGTAGACACAAGGAATTTCTCCAACCGAGATTTGGAAATTGAACCTCCGACCTGACCAAGTGAAATTGGAACCTAACAAAGGTATACCAATAAGAAAATGAGTATCAATAAACTATGGAAACTCCTACACAGCCATGGATATCACCCAACAACCCAACCTTTTCTCCGAAAATCTTACAATACTAAAATCCCCCAACATTCAAGGAATCTCCTACCTCTCCACACATGCTGTTAATTCCTCCCAAAAGGCAACCTTAGATCCCTCCCCTACTGGTTTGTATACAAGTAATATACCAAAAGGTAATCTACAAAGTCCATCCAATCCTCTATACAACAAGGAATTTTCTGATTACATGAAAAAGAAAATAAGGGAATGAAGACTAGTTTCCAGAAAAAATAAGGGAACAGATACTGCGAGAAACTCGACTCTACCTTCAAAAGCTCTCATATTTCTCTCTCCTCACCACCCACATTAACGCAAACAAAACCACCTTGTAGTATCACCAATACATAACCAAACTCCAGTTAGCCCTAAGATCGTGAATTAAATCAAATATTCACCATTTTCAAAGTCCAACTACGCAGAAAAATTAGGAAATTCAAAGTAAATCAGCTTTAAACAAAATCAAATCAAATTGATAACTGAAATAGACTGAAAAAGGTTATTTTTGTTACCAGTGCCGGAGCCGGTAGGGTCACCACCTTGAGCAAGGAAAGATTTGATAACACGATGAAAAATGGTATTATCATAGTAACCTTCGAGACACAATTGAACAAAATTCCTTACAGCTTTTGGTGCTTCTTTTGGCCATAGTTCTATATCTATTGGCCCATACGTCGTGTTAAGTACGACTTTCCCCTTCGTCGGCGGTTCCAAAACGTACACTGTCGACATTTATGGAGGTTTTCTTCTTTCTCAACTCTGCTCCCCAAAGGAAAACGTTCAATTGTTGGGTCCTCAAAACTCATACACTTCTTCGAAACGACGTCATTTGTTCCCAGACCTTTCTTATTTTTTATTTCTGCCGATCTCATAAAGGTAGCGAGTTTACACATGTAGGCGTTTGGTTTTTAAGTCCCATTTTATTTATAAAATCTGTGCAAAATTTTAATTAAAAATAATTTCAAATTCCTCACAAAGTAGGATTTTGAATTCTAAATTGTCATATTAAAAAAAAATATATATATATATATAGAACTTGAGCTTTAAATTTATATGTTAGAAGAAAAAAAGATTCATAGATTTCTGAGATTGTTCATATCATATGGAAGAATTTCATCAATGAATAGTTAGTTATTACTATTGTTGTTTATTGAACTAGTGAATAATTGAAAATTGTGTATTTGAAAATTTGTAATAACATCTAATTGTAACATAGCGATATGTGATTTATTAATTCGATATTTTGATACCTTGTTTATGAATTTTAATTTGCTCATTTGGTAAAATTGTAATAAGAGTTGGGTAAGTAATTTTCACAAATTATGATAACCTCAAAAAGGTACAGTTGAATTTATAAGATGTTTAAAGTACGAGAGGTCTAAATTCAAAATAAGATATAATGTTGAAAAGTTAAAGAGCCAGTAATTAAGAAATTGAAAGTGCAAAAATCGAAGTTGCCTGAACCAGCAGAAGTTGGGTGATATGGACGAATGGATCACAACTGATAGAGGCTTGCCAAGCAAAGCTGGTATTGAAATAACATATAATTTGATAATGCATATGCTTTGATTTGAATTATGTATTTTTCTCCAATTGGCTTTATATAAGAGGTTAGCTCTTCCATGACTGCATTAATCTCTTAATAAACAACTAATTAAATAACATAAACAAATAATAGATAATGTCTTATATCGTCTACTATTAACGGCTAATAGAGGCTTATTGACTATTCTCTTGGGTTTTGATTCATTGTGTTATCTCACACAGGGTAATTATCATTCGATAGATATTCTTACATCTGCCATCTTAGTCAATTAAATTTTGTTCAGCTGGCTTAAAAGTCATTTTCATGTGTCATGATTTTCTTCGTCTACATATACTTACTATTTTGCTTATACATATACTCCTTACATTTTCTAGGCTTAATCTTTTCCCCAAAAAACATAGTTGATTTACTTTTATATCTCTGTGGTGTATCAAAATCCTGATTTTATTTTGGATTGAATCTTCTAGTGGAAGAAATCAAAGTGTATCCTACATTTAATGGTTTCGGCATAGTTTATCCATTTAGGTGTTTTCTAGGCCAGTCTCTATGTGATTGGTCTCTTAGGGGTAGTTTAGGTTTCTAAAGCGCCACCGAAATTTTTTAATTTTCCTTCTTTGTTTTTTTCTTCTTCGAGGTCTTGTCAATTAGTTAGAAGATCTTTAGTGTGATTTTTTATTTCCATTTTTTTCCTAGGCATCTTTTGAGAGAATCCTTTTTGAGGATTACTAAAAATACCTTCATATTTGTCTTTAGTAAAAGTTTTTCTTTGCTATGCTTTCCAAAAAAAGAATATCTACTTTTTGGTTTTTCCTCCTGCTTCTGTCTTGTTTTTTTCTTTACCTCTTTTGTCATCTTTGTTAACCGTCAAATGTCACTGACAAGAATGGGGTAGGAGCCAGGGTTGAAGACGAGAAAGAGATTGGTTCTGCTAGTGAGCCATCTCAATATCGTCCTCCTTGACAGTTTTAGGAATGTCATTCACTTTTTATTATGATTTTCATCTAAAAAATTTTAGAAGAGTCTTTTATTCCCTTCTCAATTTTGCAAATTTTGCGTGTTTTCATCCTTTTATTGGACGTACGAAGTAAGAGGGCATGATGCTCATTACTCTCTAAGCTTCACCTTAATTTTCGTATGAGATGTGCGTTCTTCGTATTTTTGTTGTTACAGTACTGAGGTAGACTATTTTTAATGCAATAATGAGAGCATTTTTTCGAAAGGTGATTTTGTGGAAGCTGCAAGTTTCATGGATCGATATCATACAATGGAGTTTTACAAAGGATTCCTAAAGTTGTACTCTATTTTATTAAGTGTTTTACGTGTTTTCTTTGTAGAGTATTGTAATATTTTAAGATTGTATTGGCATCCAAATGATAAATTTTATCTGATTCTCGTTATAAATGATTTGTTCATGATCGTGATACTTTGAAAGTCATTCATTTAGCATACATGACATGGATATCTCAAATAGAGAAACTACAAATCATAGAAGGTAACGTGTAATATCATAGTAATTGACATCTCAAATATAGGGACTACAAACCATGTAAGTTGATCAGTGAAGCTCGACACTGTATGAACAATAATAACCAAAAAATAAAAGTGCAAGCATAAAACATATATAACATGGATACTCACATCGTTTTATTTTAGGATCTCATCAACTTATAGAAGATGAAATAATGGACGGAGAGGTCATGTCGTCATGTTCATTTGAATTCATGATCGTATTAGCAATCTTATTAAGAAGAATTATGAAGTCGATAAGGAAACAAGGTGAACACATAATAATATGACAACATTTAATAAATAATCATGAAAGTGCATCACATATGATCATAATGATACATGAGCAATGGAGTTCATAAATGTGTGGAGGAAAACTTCAAATAGAAAGTCATGCTATAAAGAAACAACGAGGGGATGCAACTTTACCTATTCAATCTCTTTTCAGGCTAACAATAGTCTCAAGAATTTTTAATGACATTATGAACTATAATCTATACCATATAAATAATTTACGTCACACCCAAATCGATAATTCAAGAGTTAAATCACTACGACATTTTGTCGAACATACAGTGGCCATAAAACTTCACAACCTTAAAATTGTGGTGTTATAACACCCAACAAACCCTTTTCTATCCAACAAAAGGTACTATAACATACTTAGACACATAACAACATCCTTCATCACATATGAATCCAACAATTTACTTTGACAAATAATACTTGATTTAAAGTCATTTCTTCATTCTTTATTATATAGCTTTAAAATAACAAGTTTATAACCATATTCGGGTGTAGGATGAAAATATTACGTTTTGGTATGCAAATTTAGAATTTCATACTCTAGGGTTTCTTGTCCAAGATGAAGAATAAGGAGTCGTTGGGTTACTGGTCAGTTATGTAAGTATTAGTTATGCAGGGTTTTGTTACGTAGAGATTTATCAAAACAAATAACCAATTTCTAACTTAACAACTAAATTTCAATACCAACAAAGACGATTGACACCAAAATTTCATAAACAACTTGTTAGGACCCTAAATAAGCAAGTGTAATGCGGAAGCTAGCAAAGCAAACCTTGAAATACCACGAGTAATAGACCAAAAGACACAAAGATTCAACGTGGTTCGGTCAATCGACCTACGTCCACAAAGGAGATGAGTAGTCCACTATATAAACATGAGAGTACAAAATATAGAGAGAATTAACCTCAACCAATTCACTCGGAATACATGGGAGGTTCACACAAGTGATAACGTGTCAAGCTTGTGTCCCACAAATTCTCCCCTTAACCAAAACTCTTAAAGCTCTTAAGACTACATTGTGAATGCTGATTAAGTTAGAAGGAACAAGTCTTTATTTATAAAGTTCTAAACCTTTCCTACAAGAAAATGACTAGCCAATCCTAAACCTTTTCCTTAAAAAAAAACCTATTTATGGTAACAAATTCAAGGCAAATAATACCCAACAAATCTCCCCTTGGCCTGAATTTCTGACAAAATAAATTTGTCCATTTTCTTCATATAATCTTCAACAGTTTGCTTCTCCTCTCCATAATCTCCTCCATCAAATCTATGTCTCAACACAAAGAACCTCTCTGAAACAATTTCTCTTACAAAAATCTTCATTACTGTCAAAAAGGTTACAACTAGAATTACACCCGCCAAGATGAACACTCATCTCTAACTTGGTTCAATCATCGATTATCGAACCACTGAACCTGAATCCATCATTGAATCTGGATCTGATACCACTTGTTGGGGTTGTAAATAAGCAGGTGTAATGCGGAAGCTAGTAAAACAAATCTCGAAAGACCACGAGTAATAAACCAAAAGACACAAAGATTCAACGTGGTTCGGTCAATCGACCTACGTCCACAAAGGAGATGAGTAATCCACTATATAAACATGAGAGTACAAAATATAGAGAGAATTAACCTCAACCAATTCACTCGAAATACATGGGAGGTTCACACAAGTGATAACGTATCAAGCTTGGGTCCCACAAATTCTCCCCTTAACCAAAACTCTCAAAGCCCTTAAGACTATATTGTGACTGTTGATTAAGTTAGAAGGAACAAGCTAAGCCTCTATTTATAGAGTTCTAAACCTTTTCCTACAAGAAAAGGACTAGTCAATCCTAAACATTTTCCTAAAAGGAAAACCTATTTATGGTAAGAAAGGCAGGGCAAATAATACCCAACACAACTTACAAAATCAACAGCAAAAATAGTTACAAACTTCAATACCATCTTATAAAATTCTTGCATGCATAGATGTTGTATTTGTGATGATTCTGATGACTTGTGACTTATATGTCAATTATGTGAAAGTACCTATCTATTTTTTTGTAATTGTGATTATTCATCCATTACTAATTTTAGTCGGTCTATGATGTCTACCAATACATATTGTTTGTGTCGACGCTACTCTTACACCATTTTTGAATGCAGACTATGATCCAGAGGCATTTATAAGACCTTAACAACACTACTCCAGATCTGAGGGTAAGCTACTTCTGTCTGTACTGTTGTAGATTTTCTTCATTTTATGTCTTTATTTTCGGAAATTGAGACTATCACTTATTACGTAATTATTTTTATTCTTATATTTTTTGGTTAGATAATTTAGTACAATGACTTTCAGATTCTGGGAATATAATAATTTAGACTCTCGTTATTTTATTGATTTTTTTTTTTTTCAAATTTTTGGTGGCATGTTGGGCAATTTTATTGGATGGTACTCAATCTACAAATCAGTCTAGACAATCGGCCAAAAAAGTCAACAAATAGAAACCAAAATCAAGAGGCACAACCCACATTGAACCCTTTATATATAATAAGGATAATAAATCTAACATCTTCTGCCTTTTTCACACTCCCTTTTTCAATCTTGTCTTCAAGATGCATGAGTATAGTTTTGACGTCAAGTAGTTACAATTAAGCTCTATCTCAATGTTGGATGAATCTACTTAAATTTTAAGTTTTCCTTTTGTTACAAGCAAGGCTTTTGTTCTCCACTGTGAACCCATGGCAAGTTCCTTCTCATTGCTTATTTTATGCTATATTCACAAGTTTTTGTCTATATCTTATCTTTTGAGTATGCTGCAACTAAAACTTCATATTGCAAACTTTACAACTAACATGTCATTCTTTGTACTTTTATATTTGTAGACCTTACAATTAACATGTCAGTTAAGTATTTCTGTCATTTAATATTTATAGACCTTACAACTAACGAGTAATTCTGAATAGAGTCCTAGATTTGGACTCATTTAGGGCTTTGTTTATATAGTTTTAGTGTCCTCAAATGTTTAATTTGTGCCATAAACTGATGCTAAAGTCTTGATTTTCAAGTATGTGGATTGAGGAACAAAGTAAGAACACTAAAAGGTAAAAAGAAACTACAAAAATTGAAGAAGTGCAAAAAGCCAGACCTAATGATCACCAAGAGTACTTGGCATATCACCGAGTGGCTATTTAGACCGCCTAAAGTTCCAATGTGCCAGCCTTGAGTGAAGAAACTAAGCCGGTGACAGGAAAGGGGTAGTCAGCGAATCGCTGATCAGTTCCGTGAAGACAAGAGTGATCGCCCAAAGTTGCAGGACTTGAGGATGCTAAAAGCCAATGCAAGAAGGCGATAGAAAAAAACAATGGGCGGTTCGCCGAACCACTTGGCGAACCCGACTTACCTCACCTAATGAGCCTTTGTGGCTAATTTTTGGCTACTATAAATTGAATTTTGAACTGTTAATTGAGAGTTCTCTTTTCCAGATTTTAGCTTGCTACCATTTTAGAATAGTTTTCCCAGTAGACTTGAAGGTTTTTGGAGATTCAATTCGGAGATTTTGCAAGTGGGTTACTAATTTTCTTCAACTTGGAGCATTGTAAAGTCTTGATTACTCTTACCTAGTTGATGGATAATCTATTTGGTAATCATTTTCACCTTTTTATGATGTTTAGCTAAAACCCCAATTCTTGGAGTGTTATCATGTAATTATGGGTTGAATTAACTTATGGGTATTGTTAATTACTAGTTTAAATGCTATATTAAAGTGGTTTAATCGTTAGCTGAGGTTTAATTTATGAATTGTAGTTGCAAATGCAATTCTAATCTTGTGTTCTTAGCTTGCTCGAGAGAGAAGTTTTGGGGCTAAAGCTTTCGATTAATGGTTTGTAGGTATTGGGTTGATATGGGTTCAGCTCAAAAGAGTAAATCCTAAACCCAATTCTACTCATCTAGCTTGAGAGAGTGGATGAATTAAGGTGTGGGTTGTTCTTAATTGTTATGCTTGTCGGTGTTCGAAAGAAATCGCTTGAAACGGAATAGTTGTTCGAGAGAAAGCTATTTCACTCAGTCTAGCCTACCCACAGATATTTAGCTATGTATTAGTAGTTACAATTACCCATATAGTGAAATTTGCCTATAATCGATCACATCCTGAGAATTCGTCTCCCTATTGTTATTTTATCATTGTTTGACAGCGTCGTCGTTGATAATTTCAAACCAAAACCCCCCATCTGACATTCGTGCAACCCTTTTTATTTATTTTATGTCTTTTTCGATAATGTCTATTACTATAACTAGCTAGATCACATTTGTATTTTTTAATTGAATTTGAACACGCACTGCTCCCTGTGGGTTCGACCCCAACTCATTTGTTGAGTTTTATATTGCTTAACGATCATTTGCACTTAGAATTGGATGAAGTGTATTTAAAGCGTTATTCATCAATACAACTTTATGCACATATTGCAGGTTCACTAGCAATAAAGCATATTATTGTTGGTAGAATTTTTGTATTGAATAAGCCTCTTTCAAGACATTCAAATAAAGATGAGCAATGATTTGCTCTGCTCCAACGGCAAATGATGAAGTGGGTAACAAACGAACTTCTTGAAATGTTATAGAGGAGAGAGTGAAAAAATTAAATTGGAGACTGCTATGTGGACATGAATAGAGATGTACTAGGTAATAGTTAGTTTAGATTAGAGACTGCTATCTACTATTCTATCTTTCTATTTTTGTAATTTTCATTATGATATATTATGGAATCTTGATCCATTGTACTAACATTTTGGTTAATCATATCTAAACATATAAGGTTGTTAATAACATATGCTGGTCTACTACTACATCTCAAATTTTTATTTTCTATTTCATTCTAGAATTAATCGAATACTTTGTGTTATATGAGATACATATTAAAGATAGTCATGTCTACTACATTTTGAACACTGATGAACTATGAGCAATAGAATTCAAGATCTGTTGTAGTGTAGTTTTATTGAATTTCAATTTTATTTCTCAAACTTCTACATGTATGAATAGGGTGGTATTTTATTGAATGAAGGCTACCGAGTACGATTGGATTGATGGATGGTGCACTATCGTTCTCCTAATCATTTCTCAGCAAAATCAATGAGTACAACTTATTAAAGGAAAACTATGAAAAAAGATCTTAAAGCTAATTGTCTCAATCATCCATAGCTCCGGGATTAATGTGCTCTTTTTTATGCTGGAGTCATAGCTTATCTAAATTCTTATACTCTCAAAGTCAACTTTCTCCCTTCTTAGTCAAGCTTTGAAGTCCCTACTTTATTTAGATTTACGGGATATTTGAAGAAGCGCAGGTTTGGAACCCTATACCGGCCCGTGTGGTAGTGGACAAACTAAGGATTTCGTGCTTGCAAGGAAGCATGCAAGTGGGTGAACACATCTCCAGCCAAGCTAGTCACTTTCCCTAACTTTGATTCATTTTAGGTAAGAAGACCTTTCAACCTTATAATATGTTATGTGAGAAAACCTTTCACATTCATGTATTAAGTAATTATGTGAGAAAATTCTTTCAATTATTTATTTATTTATTATTAGGCTAATGTACTTGAAGTTCCACATTAAATTTATTAATCTCTTATTAGAAGTTTCTTGGGTTTGGCTGGTTACTATTGAAGGTTTATTAAAGGGCTTTCTTCTATTGTCTCTCCATTGACGGCATCGACCCAAAAAAAGGTTAAGTTCATATAGTCGGAAGCATGCGAGAAGAGTTTCCAAGAATTGAAAGATAGACTTACTTCCACTCCCGTGTTGACTTTATCAGAAGGAATCGATTTGAGCCAGTAGAACATTCTCAATAAACTCAAAAGAAAATCTCCCTAAGATTTTTTATTTTTTTTGTCATTTATAAAAAAACAGGTAGGATAGCAAAAAAGGAAAAAATGTTAAAGATTATTGACCAGAATAAATTTATAGGTGGATGAAATTTTCATTCCATATGACCAAGATTTCGTATACGACTCTCACTCCTCATCAAAGCACACTAACATCCCACAATTTTCACTCAATATTTTTTGTGCACAATGAAGTGAATAAACAATCTAAAGGTTTGTCCAGAAAGTTAACTCCCGGGTCTGGAACCTGGGGGGTTGCTCCGAGAAATCCTTGAATCATATGTACCAGTCAGTATAATCTCGTATATTCTCCTATTCTTCATTTGAATTATGATTTATTGTCAAAAAGGCGAAGAAATAAATTCATCATTCCACTACATACACTCTATTCAAAAACTCGAGAATGAACTGATGCCATGTTCAGGTATCTCAAACATATCTTGCTAGGCAAGGACAGGTTAGAATGGATAGCTCTCAAATAAATTATACATTTATAGGTCCTGCTCTACATACTAAAACTACACTCTTAGTTTTTGCTACATCTTTATTTATAATGGCAAGATCATGACGTCTCTATATTATGGAATATTCTGCTAAAACTTCTACTATAAGGTGTAAAATTACATATTACATATTATTTTAGTGACTCTACTGGCTTGGCTATTTACAAATGTTTACTATAGCTAAATTCTAAAAAGAAGGGATTAACTAAAAGAAATTTATTTATTGAGATGAGGATTTAGGTCTGGTAATATATTACTCTATCTAAAGCATCTAAGCATATTTGTTTTTATAGTTTGCAATCTGCATATCATGAGATGAATGACTTTTTCATCACTCATTTTTTTGTATTTCACTTTGATTTTCTAAAATATGAAAAATGGAGACGTAATGAAATTTACGTGAGTAACATCTACAGTTCCATTTAGAAGATGCTCCTATATTATTTCCTATTAGTTTCTTTAATTTTTTGATTGTATTGTATAAGGAGCTTTTTGATGTGACATTCTTCAAGGAACCAAAACCTATATTATTTCCTATTAGTTTCTTTAATTTTTTGATTGTATTGTATAAGGAGCTATTTGATGTGACATTCTTCAAGGAACCAAAACCTATGTTCTTTGGTATTAAAGTCGACTACGATACCTAATAAATTATAGTTGCAGGTCACTCGATTTCTTAGTTGCAACAAAGGAAGTTCATCTTTATGATCTAATTGGAAGAAGTAACCGATTAGATGAATGAAAATGTCACTCTTGGTCGACTTGGAGGACAATATGGTTTTTAGATTCTTATGTTACAGCTTAAGGAAGTTAATAAATTGCTCAAAGGCTATTAGTGTAGTCTTGAATAGAAATTAAACTAGCTTTTTTTTAAAGCAAATTTACCACTAGACAGTGCCTAACGGTCTTTTATTAAAAATAAAAAATATCAATAGGGACAAGTACAAGCAAGGGGGTGCTAGGCCTTACCTTACTAATCCTAATGAAGTACCTAACTTTTGCTGCCTAACAAGTATAAAGAAAATAAGAGTTAGAGAGAACTAAGTATTTTCTGATTACCACAGAGTTTGTAATACACTCCGTGATGATATTACAAATGAGAATGCTTAAATAATGTAAAAATATTCCAATCAAGAAGAAAGTTGAGTTATCAGCCTCAAACTTTCTATTACAAAAGCATGAATTAAAAAAGATTGATTGCCCATCAAAAGTAACTTAAAGTATTTTTCTCTCGTCTCTTCTCCAAACATATCCAACAAGACTTGATAATCCATACCTTCTTTATGGATTTATTGGATCTAATTGAACCTATTGATACTATCAAATGGTTTTGCTTTGCCTGTCGCATCGATAGGTGTCTTGGAACAAACTCTGATCATTTTACCGTCCCAACTATGTTGCCTTCCACGTGTCTTCTTTTTACTTTTGTTGCTTCCACTTCTTTGTTGTTTACGTGATATATCTCTTTCCCTAGTCACTTTATCAAAGCATATGTCCAGCATATTGTTTTCCTCATCTTCATCAAGAGAATCCTCGCCCAAATAAATTGTATTTGACACTAAGGCCCTTGACTCATTCTTCTTTTCAAGCACACATTTAGGAACAAATACGGGAGCTTCTAAACTTAATTTACTATCAAAGCAGGTGGTGAGACCTGTTTTTCTTGGATTAAATCATTGTCATTCTCTGTTAACCTTACTTGCTTTTCAGTAGTCTTCAATAAAGCATCAAAGTTATTCAAACATAATAGGTCTCGTGAGACATTACTAATATCTTGCCTCTTTTCACTGTCATGAAAATTCCCAGTCGGATCCTTTTCACTACATGGAGAATTATTTTGACTAGTCAAGGAAAGGGTCTGACTACTAGTTGATTTTTTGTGTGCAACCAGTGTCCAGTTTTTAGTTACATTCTCATTTTCAACTTGCAAAAAATGATGCCTAGAATTTTTCGCATCTTCAACATTAGATGTATCCATTAGCTTTTGTCCTGAATGCATTAATTTTTGCCCTGAACCAACTCGCGGTGCGTCAATCCCAACTCTTGGTGTTCCCCCTTTGTTTTCGATAGTTGTTTGAACACCAATATTACTTGTATCAACATTCATTGAGTTTGCACGATTTTGCTCAAAAGTGGCAGCAACCAATTGTCGATCTAAAGAAGTAGCTTTACTTTGATCGACATCAATAATCTTTCTTTTTTATTTATTGTTTCTCTTGCATCACCTTGATACTTTTCACTATCAATAATACCTTTTAAAGGAACTTCAATGGTATCATCAATTTGTTTGTTATTTTGATTTCTTTTCGAGATCAAACGACAACTATCTTCATCATGACCTTGGTGATTACAATAATTGCAATACAAAGGTAGATTATCATATACAATCTCCTGAAAAACCTTGATCAACTTACCAGATTTTCCATCCATAACCTGCAACATTATACGATTTAGAAGCTTTTCCATTAGATCAAGTATAACCTTGACCCTAGCCATGCTAGGTCTTGACTTGATTTGAGTAGCTTTATATATAGCTATTGGTTTCCCAACTGTTGATGATATAGACAACAGAGACTTATTTGCAAATAAATCTGGAGATAAGTTCGGTAAAGAAATCCAAATCACAACTAACGTCATTTCCTTCTTAGGATCGTATCCAATAGACCATGGAAAAACCCTACATTGGTGCTCATCTCCATTGTAGAGAAGATAAATAACTGGGCGAGATAAAGTTAGTACATAATCTTCATATTGAACAAACCTCAACAAAATTTGTCTTGGAGCAAATAAGCCAATTAAACAATTGCCCTTGGTACTAAGACGTTTCTATGACGATCGATTTCCGTTGTTATAGAAAAGCCAACGGGAAAAAAAAAACTTTTTGGTAGTAATTTGAAATTTCCTTGCCTAGTCCAGATTTGGACGAAATTGAAGTCATGTGAGTCTAGGGAAATATGGCAATGATTGGATGATTTAATAAGAAATTTAATTGCATGATTAGATATCTAAGACGTTAAGGAACTCGTACGACTTTATGGAATTGAATTCGGGCGAGTAGAACTCTCAAAATCGATCTTAGTGTGAGAGGGTAGTTTCTGAGTGTCATGGGATGAAGGTGTGTTATGAAATGGGGGTTTCGAATTCTAAAATTTGCTCATTATTTCTGTGCAAGCCGCGAAGGCAGGATTTTCCTGCTAGGGCGGGGCCGCTGTAGCGGGGTGAGGACCGTTGTAGCGGTACAGACGCAACTTAAATTGGAAATAAACCCCAAAAAATGTTTTATTCTACATTTTTGACTTTGAGAGCTGCGTTTTCTTGACAATTTTTCACCATTCTTGAGGCTAAAGGTAAGGTTTTCACTCCCCGAATTCGTTTTTCAATCAGTAGAACTTAGTTTCTTGGGTGATTATTGTTGGGGAACGGTTTTGGAATTGTTTGGATGGTGGGAAAAGCCCTAATTTGGATATTGGAATCATGAGTTTGATCTAGGATTGATAGTGTTGATTATAATCCGGGTAATTAAGTTTTGTTTATTGATCCCAGCATTATATTGATTGTTTATAGACCAAGAACAAGCATAAAGAATATGAAAAGGGAAGAATCAAGTTTCTTAAGGGATTCAAGCTTTGTTCAAGGTAGGTGATGGTTATGATTTCATGTTGATGGAATACGTATTTGTAATTACTTCATTATGATACATGTATGTATGTGAATGCTGCATTATTGATCACACTAATCGTACATGAGGATGATTAATAATTGTATGCCATAAATCATGACTTGATTGTATGATTACGAGAATGTATATTGTGATTGTGATTGTGGCTTGTTGAATGGATCAGGTGTTACGTTTCGACACACTAACTAGGATCGGTTGCCACGTACCGGCATAAACATTGGAAGGGGTGTCACATTCCGATACACTAACTTGGAATGGGTATCACGTACTGGTACACTAACTGTTTGGGTGTGGGTTCCATGAAAGAATCATTGACTTGTCTTGTATATCTTAAGAATTGTGAAATTATACATTGTTCGTAAGTGATAATTGATATTGTGTATGTTCGGTGTATGCATGCTTGCTTACTTATTATGTTGTAATGACTTATATATGTTAGCCTCTTGGGGTAGCTGTGTGATCCTACCAGTATACTGTGGTTGTGTAGTGATACTGCACTTGCTCTTTCTTTGTTGAGTACAGGGCATCTTCAGGTGGCTATTGATAGACCTTGCTTAGAAGATCAGTAATCAATCGAATTCAAGGGTGAGCCAGTTCTTCCAGGTTGTCATAAGTTCTCTTTTCGTTTATGTCCACATCTTCAGACTTAGACTAGCACTTTAGATTTTCTAATGTTTACTTGGGTTGTACCCATTTCCTTAGACTTATGATTTTTGTTAGAGTTTTAGTACATTAACTTTCAAGTTCTAGGCATTATTTCCACAGTTGTTTGATTAGACTTTGGAGTTTATGAGAACTCTATTTTTCCTTTAGAATTTAAACCTGCTTCCATATCTTTAAATGGCTTAGTTTTTTATTTAGTTGTGTAGTTCTTGGTTAGCTAATTAGTATTAACGGTTCTCCCACCGGAGGGTCAGTGTGGGTGTCAATCACGACGGTCTCGGTCGTGACAATTTCGATAAAATTGACCTTAATACCTTCAAATTTGGTGCACCATGGGATAATTTAAATATCACTGCTTGATGCAATCCCTCTTCGATCATAAAGTCTTGCCTTTCCACCATTGAAAACGTGATAGTAGGTTCTCCATAAATTATTTTGATTGATTTTATGATTGTTTTTGAGTTAATTAGGGCAGATTGTTTAGGATTTAGAGTATTGGAATTGAAAAGGATGGCATATGTGGTGGTTTGGGGTGGTGGGATGGGCTGGACAACCTCAAAAGGAGGTCATCCAGTGGTCGTAGAAGCCATGATAGCTACGCAGATGCTGCCTATGTAGGAGCCACCAGGGAAACCCTAGGTCGGTAGTAAAGTTTTCTTATTGAGTATAATTAATTGGAAAAATATTCATTTGTGTGGAATTTAATAGAAACTAGCTTTCATTTTCTTAGTTGAAATTTTTTTGCAAATTTGATTTTAGTATCTTGAAATTGAAGCTTTTGATGAAAGATTGAATGAAGATACAATCACCTTTTTTACGTGTTGTAAACTAAATTGTTAGATGACTGTCTAATGGTATAAGATTGGAAATGGTTCAACCAAGAAATTAAAGTTTTTCAAGAATAGCTAGATACTTAAAAGGGCATAGATTGTATGTTATTTCATCATAGTTACATCTATTTCACTGCCAACTTCAATGATTGGGTCTGTGCTCCATAAGGGCTAAGACCCTCAGGTATATGTATATATATGGAGAATTGTTGAAGATTTGGATAGGGGAAGTTAAAGTTAGTTTGTTATGTTAGGACCGAAAATTCTCCCCCTTAATCAAAACTCTCAAAACCCTAGGACTGCATTGTCAATGTTGATTAAGTTAGAAGGAACAAGCCTATATGTATAGAGTCCTAAACATTTTCCTACAAGAAAAAGACTAGTCAAAATATTAAAACCTTTTTCTAAAAAGAAAATCTATTTATGATAATAAATCAGGGCAAATTAAATCCAACATGTTAGGTGTACAAAATGGTATAACCTTAAAAATTACTCGAAATATAGTGGAGAGTTTTGGAAAATCCTATTGGAAATAGATTGTAATTTTTGTTTAGAGTTTTTTCACATAAAATTTCTTGTATTGATTTAGGGAAAAGGCATAAATTGCCCCCTAAACTTGTACCCAAAAGTCACTTACACACTTTAACTAATGGGACGACCTATTACATAAGTACACAAAAGTGTATTTATTTACCCCTTCCGTCACCCAACCCAGGGTGTGTTTCGCTCCATATAAATGAGCACGTCAACACGCTAATAAAGTCATTTTTATTTTAATTTTTAATAAAAAAAGCCCAACCTAGCGTTTATATTCTCATTCTCTTCTTATAACCCACCCATCCTACCCTAATGAAAAAGAACCCTAAATTTTCACCCAAAAATCTGAAGCCCAAATTGAATTCAAACATAGTTCAAAATTCCTTCTTTTGAATCAAAGGTAACTATTTTTCACTATTATTCATTCATCTCTTTTTCATTTTGATTCATTCCTCTCTTTTTCATTTTATTTGTTTCTATCTATTTCATTTTTTTTTTGAATCTTTAGTTGTTTGATTCGTTGTAATTCTTATTAAGGTGCTACAATGGCACAAATAAGCTTGACTAGACTCTGTTTGCAAGAGGAAGATCATGATTTGTAAGAGGTGCGATGCAAACATGGATTTGTTTTTCCTTTGCTGACCTCTTGGACCCCAAGAAATCCTAGTAGAAGATATTGGTGTTGTCCTTACTATGGGGTAAGTTAATTTTTTTAAGAGTTGAATAATTTGTTTTGTTGTTTCAAGAGCCATAGAATGAATCGTTTTGTTTTATAAGAATGCTAGATCATGCGATTTTTGGCTTTGGAAGGATGATTATATTGATCCAAGATCCAAATTTGTGACTCTCAAGTTGTTGGGAAGAATTGTTGAGCTTGAACATAGTGTTGAATCTTCTCGAAAAGTTGAAACTTCAGATAAGGAAATCAGCAAGCCTACTAAATCATTCAAATCTATGGAAAGCAAAATAGATATGAACAAGATAGAGTAAAAAATGGACAATTTTTATGATGATTTGAAGACGATGAAAGCAGTTGAAAAGAAATGGAAAAACAAATTGGCCAAGTCCAAGAAAAGAGAGAAACAACTTTGGATTGCTTTGTTGTGTGTTTGTATTTTAGGTATAAGTTTAGTATTTCAAAGAGTATTGTTTTTGAAAGGAGAAGGAGATTCAAGGAAATTTTCATGATCTCTTCTTGTACCAAAAATTTGCAATATTATGTTAAACTTGTAAGGCTTTTGTGTAATGAAAAGATGTTGGTTGAATTTGTTTGTGTAATGAAGTTGGATTTGTGTAATGAAGAATTTGCAAGGCTTCCCTTATCTTAATTTGTCTCATTTATGTTGGCGAGTATTTGATTTTGTATTTGGGCATGAACTATACATTTAGTGTCTACAATTATATGCTCAACTGTCTAAACTATACCTTTGTGCAGCCACTGCTAAAGTAGTCACTAATTGCCCTCCATAAACATAGAAACCATCAACTAAAAGAGAAGCAATATTGTTACATAAGGAGACATCCATAATTGCATAATTATTAATCAAAATAAAAGTTAATAGTTATCAAAGCAGTTACATAATCAAACACCACAAATTAAAATGCAGTCACAGCTGTCAATTCATTGTCTTAAATATAGGGGAACTAAATAGGAATAAAGTGCATTGCATTGTCTATCAACCAACAAAACATTATGTCTACATTGCATTACCAAGAAAAATCTACCAAAATAAGTTAGATTGCATTAGAGTTCTCTTGGCTCAAAGACAGCCTTAGACCTAGTCTCTATTTGTTTTCTTCCCATCATCTCTTCAAGTTGGCTTGAGGTCATAGCTTGTTTTCCCTTCCATTTCACACCACATGTTGGTTTATGCCCAAGATCTCCAGTGACAACTGCTGAAGATTTCACATTTCTAAATATTTCACTAGGCATTGCAGGCCATTCAAATGAATATAAATTATCTTAATTTGTGATTAAACAAAAAATAATAAATGATATTTTTAAGTATAGAAATAGGGAACTTACATTAATAATAGTAGCACCACTTTGTGTGTGTAGTACACCCATTTCAACCATTCTTGTTCTGCTAGCAACACTACCCCTAAAAAAACAAAATATTCAGTAAAGAAACTTATTTAAAACTTATACATGAAGTAAGTAAATGAAACTATATCACCTTTTCTGTTGAACCCCTTGGTCTACCCCTTCCTCTTCCAGTTGGAGCATTAGGTGTTGCTCTTGGGCCAACAGTTTGTGTTGATGTTGGTGCATCAGCAGGTGCTGAACTTGGTCCTGAACTTGGTCCTGAAGGAGGTCTTGAACTTATTCTAGCAACAAGCAATAAAGCTTGTGCCAGAAGCAAGTGCACCTAGAGGACACTTTTTTTTATTGTGACCTTTGTTATGACAAGTGTTGCATGACATATCAATCCCTCTTTTGGATAATTTTCCAGTTTTACTGGTTTCACCTTGCCACTTTCTTCCTTTTCTTACCATGCCTTCCTGGCATCTTCCTAACATGAGGTGGTATCACAGAGATGTTTTGTGATTCTGGCCACATTTTCAGATTCATAACTGGCTGAATGAAGTAGTTGTATGTCTTCATGTATGTTTCTCTGTTATACCAATGAGAAATGTAGTTGATTGGGTCCAATTTTCTATTGTGAAGAGCAGCTATTGCTTGAGGACATGATATGTCTTTTAACATCCATGCTCTACAACTACATGTTTGCCTTTGAATATCTACAATATGGTCCATGAAGTACCTCATACCCTATATCTGAATTCCATTCAATATTGCACTTCATAGACTTAGTTGTGTTATCTTGTAGAACTTTCATTGCCATTGGAGAAATGTCACAAATCCAAGCATTGCAAAACTCTCTCATCTGCCCTATTCTTTTCATCATTTTCACCTTAATTTCTTCAAGCATTGTAATTATAGTGTTATGTCTTGCTGCTAATATCCATGAATTGAAACATTATGCCATGTTATTGTCTACAACATCATATTTTGAGGTAAAATTAAAGTAAAGCTTGCTCTATCTTTCAGGATTATAATACAACAAGTGATCAACTATCTTATGGTCCAACCTTTTCATATAACTAATGTTATCCTTTAACTCAGCTTCAAAAGTAGACCTTGCACACCTCCAAAAACATTTCTTTCTTTCAATACATCTCCATCTCTTTGACCAGTTAGCAAGGATATGTCTAGCAGACATTCTATGCTCAAAATTTGGCAAATGATCAATTATGGCAATTTCAAGACCCTATAAGAAATTTCAAGACATGAAACTAACAAACTAAGACATTAAAGAAACTAAGACATTCATAAATAAATTCAAGACGAGAAATAAATCAAAAAACCAATAAATATTCTAACCTTTTGCATATCTGATATGATTGTGAGGTTTGTACCATCTCCCAATTGAAGATTTTCCTTTAGAAGATTGACAAACCAAGCCCAAGTAAACTTATTTTCAACTTCAACTACTGCCCAAGCTAGTAGCAGCATTTGATTGTTCCTATTTTTACAAACAGCAACCAATAATTGACCTTTAGATACTCCCTTTAGAAAACAACCATCCAAACCAATGCACTTCCTACAACCAGCCAAGAAGGACTTCTTTATTGCATCAAAACATATGTAGAAGCCTTGAAACATTTTTCTACCATTTTCAAATGTTTCCTCATGAAGCTTGACTACACATGTACTACCTGAATTAGTTCTTAGCAACTTATCTTTGTAGTCCAAAATCCTCCCAAACTCAAGAACATAGTCACCTATTAGCTCGTGTAATACTTTGTTTCTTGCTCTCATACACATTGTTCTTCCAACATATAAATTCAATTCTTTTTTAGTAAGCCCTTGAAACTCAAAGATTCTAATGTCAGATTGTTCCTTTATCCTTTCAATGTAGTGACTAGATAAGAACTTGTTATTACAATTGTATGTCTTTACAATAAAATTATTTGTCCTAGAATCAAAGCTAGCAATATAACCCAAAGACAACCAACTGTACACCTAACCCTTACCCTTGTTGGTTCATTAATATACATTTCAATTACAACATGTTCAGCAATAACATATTTGGTAACAGCGGATCTAAACTCATTAACACCATCAAATACAAGACCCAATTCCCACACTATTTTTTGAGAATTATACATCAAATACAACTCTATTCACCTTCTTTCTCCTTCTTGGCTTAACTTTCTTTTTTTGTTAAACCTCTCCTTCATCATCACTGAAAGCATCTGGATCTGTTTAAAAAAGCTGGCAGCTTCAATCTAAGGGATAATAAGGCTCATCACCAGCTAGCTTGCCTTCTAAGTTGTTTCTATTACCACTTGTAGATTCATCATACCCATCATCTGGCCCTTTTTTTTCTGTTCCTAACTTGACATAATCAAGCAATAAAGTTCTTTCTCCCCTTTTCCTTCTCTTTCTTTTACTCCTTTCCTCCCTAAAACTTCTTAGCTCATCATCTACATCACTCTCATTAAATCCCCCATTCAATGATTTTCTATTTGAATCTTGTTTATTAGAAGGACGGACAGTGTCAAGAATTGGATCAAAGGAAGAATGGACAGGGTCAAGAGTTGGATCAGTAGAAGGATGGATAGGGGTTGGAGTTTGATGAGTAAGAGGAGCAATATTTGGAGTAGTGAAAGAGTGTACAGGAGAAAATGTATTTGAATTGGCAAGGGCAGAGGCAGGGTTTGAGGCATTTTCTTGGGCCTCATGTGTTGATTCTAATTCAGCATCAAAAGATGCATTAGGCCCACTGTTTTGAGATGCTCCCTCACCTACTCCACTTTTCCCATATTCCAATGAAGGTGGAACCAAAACTGGATCAGCAACAAAGTGACACACAAAACAGTCCAAAATATCTCCATGACTTAAATACTTAGCAATTAAAGTAGTATCATAGTCAGATTTGATTTCTAACATAGCAGTACTTCTAGGAAATTTCACTTACATCACACATTGTCCAGGTTCATACCCCAACTCTTTCAGACAATCCCTCAATTCAAAATAATATAACCTATCTATATCAACATCTAAAAACTCATAAACTCCTCACCATGATATGATTTCCCCTTGTATACCTTTTTCCAATCATTATAACACCACCGTGGTAAAACCTCAAAGTAATCAATTCTAAAGTCATTTTAACCTGAAAATAATGTTAAAGTTGACCCTCAACAACAACGACAAAACACATACAACAACAAAGGGGAATCATGTGAATAAAAGACGATATACAGTAAACTTGAAAAAAAAAATTAAAGACGAAATAACCCTAAGCTAAAAAGTATGAACTATGCAGTAACACTAGAGATGTGTGACTGACCTTTCAGATATGGAGACGACAACACACTATGAACGATGAACGCCTCAATTGTACCCACCAAACCCTAGTAACCACCGATTTGCTTCCACTAAACGATGAACGCCTCGATCGACAACACACAAATGTTCTTCAAATATGATAGTGAAAACTTGATTGGATAATTAAAACTACAAGGATGCTTCAAATACACTACAGAATCGAAGAAATCTTTAGCTAAAATTAGGATTTACAGATGAAATTTTTGATTAGGTTTTGGTGTTCTTAGAGAAATGAAACAGGTAGGTGAAATAAATGGACTAGGTAAAATAAAATGGATTTGGGTGAAAAGAAACGGGTTTGGGTCAAATGAATCGGGTTGGGATCTTTTACTACATGACTTCACTAGGAGGTGAGTGGCTCTCACTCTATGCATAATGTCCTGGGTTGGGTGACGGAAGGGGTAAATAAATACACTTTTGTGTACTTAAGGTGTGTAATAAGTCACCCCATTAGTAAAAGTGTGTAAATGACTTTTGAGTACAAGTTTAGGAGCAATTTATGTCTTTTCCCTATTGATTTATTATTCACTTTCTTCCTCCATCCTTAGTGAAAATCACTCGTCAATTTGGCAATTCAACTTTAACATGTGGGTATTCCACTTTTGAGTTTTGGATTATACTCTATTCATTCCTTTTTAGTTGTCATTTATTTTTTAGAATTAGTTTGACTAATTTTTAAAGCTAAATTAAATTACTTCAATTCGATATTTTAATATAAAATTTTGAATATTTAAAAACTATACGGAAAGTACTATAAATGACAAAAAAAAATCCATATCAATGTGATGAAAAACTACATCTTAAAATATTAATTAAAATTTATATCATTTAACTCTAAAAAAAAAATAAAAAAACTATGACAACTAAAAAAGAACCGAAAGTATCCAGACAACTCAAGAAGAAGAGAAGTGAGTTACATTACTTCATCAAATCTAAACCCACGCATGCATTGTCTAGTGTCCAACTAGGATGCCCACTTTATTAATGCAAGAAATATAGAAATCCTTGGGTGGAATTTGCTATGACAGATGGAAAATTCTTTACTTGGGATAAAGATAAAAAGGGGCTGATCCCAAAGTTTATCTCCTCAAGAAAAGGATATGCAAAGAGGAGAGAGCATAAAGTGTGTATTGGGCATAAATTGTGTATAGAGAAAGGCATAATGAAAAGATAATATGGCCGCCAATCACTTTTTCCCTTTCATCTACTTACCAATGTTGTGCAGAAGTTAAAATTGGAAAAAAATAAATACTAAACATGCATTTATAATACCATTACAATAAAAACATGTTTTAGTGACAATGAATATTCACATTAACAAATAGTTCTAAAATTTTTATCAGTATTAGTTAATTGTTATTAAATATAATGTCATTTTAGGCTTTAGAGACATTTATAAAAAACGTTAATTGTTTCTAAAAAAACATATTTAGCGAACAATTAAAACACTATTATCGTTAATTAATTGCCGCTAAAAATTTATTTTTGATATAGAATAGTTTAATAAGATTTTATCAATTAATCTATGTATAAGAAACTGCAAAATAAAAAAATATTAAAACTATAGAAAAAATATTTTCCCTCCTAAGCTAAACTCTCTTAGTGAGTATATTGTGGATGATTCTATGTTCTAAAACTTCTCCTCCTAAAAAGGATAGATATGAAAATCTTTCTTCACCAAGAAAACATTTTTTAAAACTAAATACAATCATGATAAAATTTAAATAATATAGAAAATTCAGGACAAATCTTAAAACATAAGGAATAAACAAATTAAAACTTGTTATACTCCTAAAATGATCATGTAAAACACGGTCATAAAGCAATCAATAAGAGTTGTGATGCAGTAATGAGACTGTTTCACCCTTAACTAAAGATTTTGGATTTGAGCATGCATGAGTATAAAGAAAATTTTGTTGGGAAAAGGTGTGCAATTCAAATTTAGTTAGGGCTCTAGACATCAAATGAAAAAAAGAGAGTAAAACATGAATCTGTTGTCACCACTTTCTGCAGTGTGTAGGAGGGAGGTAAATTACAAAGCTTTAAAGCAAACATCATATCTTTTCTATCTAAAAGGAAGCATATATTCATGTTCAACTTTCAGAAAGAGCCTCAAACAAGAATGAATAAGATTCTTGGAAGGGCAAAAAAGTCTATAAAAGCAAAGACCACTTAGCATCACAAGTTTCTTCAATCACAATTTGGCCTAAAAATGAAACATTCCATGACAACAAAATGCTTATTCTTGGTGCTTTGTGTGGCAATATTTTCTCTAGCAAATTCTCAAGATACTAACACAATGCCACCAGCAAGTTTACTCTGCATAAGTGAATGTAATACATGTCCTGTTATTTGTTCTACTCCACCACCTTCACCATCAACATCAATACTACTACAAACACCACCACCACCACCACCACTCTTCGCTCCACTACGCCCCTCACCACCATCGTCCCATTCACCATCACCACCGTCCTCATCGCATAAAGAACCTAAATCTCCTCCACCATCTTACATGATATACACTGGTGCTCCTCCTCCTCCTCATACTTCTAATTGTCCTCCTAATATTATCAATATACCATCAACTCAGGTGCCACCAGTACAGAAGAATTACACTTATCCTTACTACTATTATTTTGCGTCAGAGGCAACTTCTATTACACTTTTTCATGGCTCCATTGTTTTGGGATTTTGGGTGGTTTTCCATTTAATTTGTTGGTGAAAAGAGAAGCAGGGGATTCTTGAAAAATCAAAATGGTATATGTATGTTTTGCATTCTAGGATATTTGGCTTAATTGATATTATAATTGTATTTAGTATACAGCATGTATATTTCAATTCATCTATTGAAATTTGGTATACAACATCAATAGAAGCAATCTTCATCTAAAGATTAGATTGTTTCTCTACTGGATAAGGTACCTAGACTATGACCGAAATTCCAGAGAACAGAGACACACATTCACTAAACTAAGGTCCTATTACCTCTTGATCCATTTCTTTTTTGTAATTTTGTACACCTTTTTGACTTACATGACATTCAAATATCTCTCACGCACCTCAAATGTGTGGTACGGACTACAGGGTATGCCACGTAAGCAAAAAATTGTACAAAATTACAAAAGAAAAATGAGTTCAAAAGGTAATAGGACCTAAATTTAGTTAAGATATATCTTTAAAATTTTAATTATAATCTAGGATACTTATGCCTTATTCCTTTCTCTACCGTAAATTTCAAGACTGCCAAGATCAAATCATGAAGCTTTATGACAATGCAGCAAGTTGCCCACAAACATCTGGCACTAACTTACCAAACCAGGGTACACAGTGACTGAGTCAGAATTTTTACTAAGCGAATTTAAAATACGAAAAAGTAAACATATGAAAAAGCTAAAAGGATCTAAATAAATTTTAACTAGATATAAATAATATAATTTCCACCAAAGAGGGTTCGATAAGCCCCTTTGCTCTACTTGGCTCTGCCCCGGGGCGGATGCACGTTGCTATAAGGGTGTCATTGCTAAAAAAAAAAAAAAAAAAGTACATATATTTGTAGATAATAATAAATAAAAAATGATGCAAAATAGGTATAGTAAATATTTTAGATAAAACTAATATCAGTTATTTATCCGATGATGGTTTATCCAAAAGTGAAAGTAATGTGAAGCAACGTGATTTGCGAACAAGGTAATATCTTAGGACCCACTTGGGTATGAGATATGAAATCATAATAAAAAATTAAATAATGTAAAATTAAAGTTTTATTTGGACATGTAATTTAGATTTCATAAGTTTTTTTTCTTTATAATCGTAAAAGCTCCACAAGCTATGATAACTATCAAAATTTCTCATTTCTTACTCAATCTTATCAAATGAACAAATCATAGTTCCTAACCAAGATATTGAAATATCCTAAGGCTTGCATTGTCACGTATTTCCATGTTCTTTTTGTAAAGACACGTTTGTGATTACAAATTTTTACATACACATAATTTTATAAAAATCTACTAACCACTAGTCAACAATAGTTGACTAGTAATCACTAATTATTCTTTAAAATAGTCCTTTTTTTAAACTCAGTTATTATGAATTTTATTTTTATTATGAATTTTATTTTTAGACTTAAACTCAGTTAAAAAGAACCTTTGTGTGTGTGAGAGAGAGAGAATGTGGGACGGAGTGGGATAGGACAGCTTAGGTTGAAAACAATTTATGAAAAATTAATCTATCTAAGCAAACATAGCTACTCTATTAATAATACATAGCTACAGTTTTAAAATATAACCTAACTTAGTTATACTTATGATTTTCTTATATGATTTTATTTTTAGAATCTAACTCTAGATTTTATTTTAAATAATATGGATGTGGGACGGAAGACAACTTAGATTGAAAATAAAAAATTTCAGGAAAAAAACATAGCTACTATATTTATAATACATATCTATAATTTTAAAATATTATCTAATGTAACCGTATTTAGGATTTTTATATCTAATATATCATCTCTTGCTTTCCTCTTTTCCTCTTCCTCTATCTATCCCGCTTCATAGATGGTATAGTTTTGCTATTTATTCTTCAAGATTGTATTTAATTTCCAAATGCAATTAGTTAATCGTGTATGAATTAAATCGATAGAGAAAAATCACTCACCGAGTTCCTCGTATTTTTTTCCCAATCTGAGGACATCTCAGCTACTACAGTTGAAAAGGATAAAGAAATTGTGAATTTTCTTTTATTGAAACAAAGAACATGTAATTTTTGTTGTATCTTTATTAATTCATATTAAAATAATTAAAATCCAAAATATTAGTTTTATTTCTTTTCCTATTGACAACACAATAAAGTAATTATATTAGGTATAGTAACATACAATTGCGTAATGACGAAATTGATATAGTATGAATTAATACGTATCACTTTGAAATTATTATCTAAACTCTTCTGACGGAATATAATAAAGCCTATTAAACATAAAGCTACTATCATTTCTTCATTAAAAATTGAGATCTTCTTCGAACTTGATGCACAAATAGATATAATAGCAGCAAATAGCATATTTCTAGCACGCATATTCGTGGAACTCAATCTCATTTAAAAATAACTAATACATGTTGGCTTGATTTCGCTATTGATATACAAATATACAATTTTGAAAAGAAATTGATACAATTTGATATAGATATCAATTTTTTCGAATTATATCTGATATGTGTATATATATATGTCTATTTGTGTTTTACAATTTCAAATCTAAGTATTGAATTCATAATTCACATTATCAATTTTATGTATCATACATGTCTATGATACATATGTATATCTATGTTTTACACTCTTTTTATATCAACGTGTATTTGTTTCATAGAGTGTATGTATCAATTTTTAGTATCATACATATATCAGATATACATATACATGTACATGTGTGTGTTTGTGTTTGGTTGATAATTCATACATATGTGTATCTATATATCTATGTTATAGTTTCAAAGTTAATATTATATGTATCGGTGTGCAATATTGAGAGAAAGAGTCGAACAATATTTTAGAGATACATATAGGAGAGAGGTACAAATATGAGTTGTATAAATATACATGTTATATTAGGTCGTATCTCAGATACAATATCTATATCTTGCATTTCTCATCTCTCTTTCCAAACTCTCTCTCAATCTCAAACTCATTCACTTCTCTCAAACTATTGCTATGAATTGTAATTAGGTAAACTATAACTTGATATTCATAATTATGATACAAACTATAACTATCTATAAAAAATTCTCAAATAATTTTTGTTAGGTGACACAGGACATGTGAAGTCTTAGCAAGTTTATGCGGATTTGATCTGCCTGCACGTTTGCTATCCTTGTTTGTGTTGATGTTTTATATTATTGGGCCCTTATTAAAAGTTTTGTGTTTTGAGTAACTCTCAGGGTGTGTTTGGTACGAAGGAAAATATTTCCTTGAAAAATAGTTAAATTTTTCTTTTTTTAAGTGTTTGATAAGCAAATAAAAAGATATTATTTCATTTTTTTTTTCATATTATCTAGCAAAATATTATAAAGATGAAATGTAATGGAATATGAGTGAAGGTTCGGGGGTGGCATGGGGTGGGATGATCAAGAGTGGTGTTTGGGGGTGGGGGGTGGGGGGGAATAGATGAAGAAGAGACAATAAACTATTCCACCAACTTATTTTTTGTACTTCTAAAAGGGAAGTCAATTTCCCGAGAAAAAGTGAAAAATAGTCCCTTATATTAGTATTGGTTATTTTTTTTTTATCTTCCCCCAAACTTTTCCCTATTTTTTAACGTTGAATTTGTCCACAATTTTATGTATGAGATGTTCAATCATCTTTTATAAATTTAGTAGAAATAATAACTTCATGTGAGAGAAGGTGAGAAGAAGAACATCATGTTCTATTCAATAAAAATATTATTGCAGCTAAACTAATAACAACTTGACATATGACGTTGTAAAAAAATAAAAAATTATACTATTTCACATGAAATCGACGTGGTGAACCTCACAATTTTAGTTACAATAATATTTCTACTAAATAAAACAAGATGTTTTTAAATATGATACATTATGAAAAATAAGCAAAAACCATCCAAACAATGTGAGACAATTAAAACAAATCCGAAACCAAAAAGGCAACAAAATTTTTCGAAAATTTCAAAAGGGCAACTAAATTTTTTTTCAAACCAAAAGGGCAACAAATTTTAACAGCGTTTAAATCAAGGTTTCCACTGCAAGACGCAGAAATCCATAAGCCTTACAAGGCGCATGAACTTTTAGCCTTGTAAGGCTCAACCGCCTTGAGCCTTACAAGGCGAAAGGTTGCCTGTGCTTTGTAGGTTATTTTTTTTTATGAAAAAAATAATTTTGATTTTATTTTCTTGAGTTGTTATTAATATATATAAGGAAAAGAGTATAAATATAAGGGACACTTAGATAGTAAAGGGGTATAAGGAAAAGGGTATAAATATAAGGGACACTTAGATAGTAAAGGGGTATAAGGAAAATATATAAATATAAGGGACACTTAGATAGTAAAGTGGTATAAGGAAAAGGGTATAAATATAAGGGACACTTAGATAGTAAAGGGGTATAAGGAAAATATATAAATATAAGGGACACTTAGATAGTAAAGTGGTATAAGGAAAAGGGTATAAATATAAGGGACACTTAGATAGTAATGGGGTATAAGGAAAAGGGTATATAGGGTATAGTATAACAGTATAATGCAAAAACAGTAAATTATAACAGTATAATGCAAAAACAATAAATACAGTAAAGTATAATACAAAAATAGTAAATACAGTAAACACAGAAAATACAGTAAAAACAGAAAATTCAGTAAACACAGAAAATACTTTAATATTATATATATATATATATATACACACATATATCTTAGGTATGGTAGGATATAATATATATAGTAATAGTACTTAATAATATATAAATATAAAAGGATATGTAAGTATATAATATAGTAATATGTATATATAGTATATAGATATAATATATAGATATATAGTATATTTATAGTAATAATATATATATTAAGACTTAATATAATATATATAGTAATACGTATATATATATAAGTATAATATATAGATATATAGTATAATATATATAATATAATATTAGTACGTATATAGATATATATATTATAATATATATAGTAATACGTATATATATATAATAATAACTAGATAATTAATATAGTTTAGTAGTCCTGGTAAGGTATGGCAAGATATTGCAAGTTGTTCCGTGTTTAGGCTTTGTTTCA
Organism: Solanum bulbocastanum; assembly: GCA_037074985.1. Classification (NCBI taxonomy): domain Eukaryota; kingdom Viridiplantae; phylum Streptophyta; class Magnoliopsida; order Solanales; family Solanaceae; genus Solanum; species Solanum bulbocastanum. The sequence goes on from CM073604.1 coordinate 35,401,161, forward strand.
AATATTTTGTAAGTCCTACTCAGTACTCCCTCTCTCATTTAGTTAAATCATGCTAATTTCCGACTTAATTCCCTAATTTTCTCATTTTTAATTGTATTTTTCATTTTTTTTTTGTTTTAACTTACCCAATTCATCTCTTCTTCTTAACCTGTGTTCTTAACAACTTCATCTTTAACCACACCCCGGATATAAAAACTGGCAACAAATTCGTCCTTTCATCAAGCGGACTGTAAAAGCCAAGAATCCTAGGAATTTACAGGTTAATCCATAGTTGTTATTAAGAAGTTAAGATGCTAACCATATACTAAGGGTAATTTTTTAACACATGCACAATAATTACATTGAAACTAACAACTTATATCCCTTATATTTATACCCTTTTCCTTATATCCCTTTACTATCTAAGTGTCCCTTATATTTGGTATCAGAGCGAGAAGTTTTTGGGAACATATTAATACCTAATAATATATGAAAAGACATCCTTCATATCGGAATATAAGATTTATATATTGGAATTTATATAAAGAATATAATCTAAAAAGAGTAGATGTAGCTAGAAAAAGACATATAGAAAATACATAAAATATTAAGACTACTAAATATTTAAATAATATTTTAGATCCGAAATTCATAAATAATATAAGGTGGGAAATACAAGGTTACTATATTGATATAGATTGGTGTAATAATAGAATAGATAGTATAAATAGAAATTTAAAAAGAGAAGCAATTCTATTAGGATAGTAAATGCTAGCTATAATTAAAAAAAATAGACAATTAGAAGAGTGGCTTATAGAAGAAAATTATCATAAAAAATCCCTTTTAGATAGAGAATTAAGAATAAGACAACTTTTATCTTTAGAAGAATCAAACCTAGATATATTATACTTTCAAAGTGAATTAAACTATATTGAAAGACAGATAGAAAATTCTAAAAGAAGAATAAGGATATACGAACAAAAACTTACATCTATACATTTTGGATAATATACATGCCTCTAGAATATATTAAAAGAATTAGATTAAGATATAGTTGGCTTCATAAAGAAATACAATATAAGTTAGAACTTAAACATCATCTAAAAAGATCAATAGAAACTTTAACCTGGATAGAAGAAGAGTTAGAAAACAAACAAATAAGCGAATTTTTAATCTGGTCAAAAGAAGAATTAGCTAACGAAGAGATACCTAAAACTTATACTATAGACTTTTTGAATAAAGAAAAAGCTAAAGTAATAAAAGACATTAATGACATAAAATTAAATATTAAATATACTAATAATCGGATAAATTACTATAAACTAATATGTCCAATTAGAAGTTCTATAGGATAGAAAAATAGATTCTCTAAAACAATTAGAATATTTAGATTTAAGAATACACCTAGAAAAGAAATATAGATCACTATCCAAAAATAGTATTTTAAAGTGTAATTTTACTGAAGGAGAACATATATTACATTCTGAAGATAAGCAATATAATACTTTAATAGACTTAATAATAAATCTTAGTGAAAAAATTCAACAACAAGATAAAATCATAATAAAATCGTTAGAAGAAATAGAGGTAGTACAAAACAAACAATTTAAAATACTAGATAAATTAGAAAAGAATTTAGACTTCTTAAAAGCACAATAGTTAGAGATAGATAGAAAAATTCAATATCTAAATACAAAATTTAATTTAGAAAAAATACCTACTAAAATAGAAATAGAAAAACTGATAAAAACTATAGTAGAAAAGCCTAAAGAATTAGAAATTAAAAATATCCAAGTAATAACAAAAATCATAGAACAAGTAGAAAAAATAACTACTGAAATAAGTAATCTAAAAGAAATAATTATAAGACTTGAACAGATATCACTTTCATGAGTGAAGAAGATATAAATTATAAAAAAGCATTAGAATATACAACTAAATTTCATCAAGAAGTAGTAGGATATTCTAGTCACGTTCCCTCTAGCCAAATAGACAAAGTAATTCTAAAACAAAATAATACAATAATAGCATTACTAATAAGATTAAACATAAAATTAGATAAAATATTAAAACAAAAACAAACCGAACAAATTCATAAAAATACAGATATAGACAAATTAATAACTCAACTTAAGAAAGTAGAAATAACACCTAAACAAGAAAAACATAAATTAACCAGAAAATCTCAACAATGGACTTTCTTTCAAACAAACGAACAACCCAAGAAAGTAGACCAAGTTTCTCAGAAAATAGAATCAGAAATAATTTAATTTCTAGAATACTGTCTAGAAGATCCTCAAATACAGACGAAAATCAAGAATTAAATGATATTATAGATATAGATAGAGATCTACAAATTTTTCAACAAAATCAACTAAAATTGTTAAATCCAAAAACATTATATAATGTAAAAAATTTCTCTAGAAATAATCAATTATATATACACTATAAAGAAGAACAGATATCAGCAATAGGAAAAGAATTTGCAATTTTAGACTTAGTAAACCCTGCTGTCATAAAGACTATAAAAAATTCCAAACTTATGTTAATGCATATGGGATTAATAGTAGTAGGAATAAAAGGATTAACTAGAAATAATCTAGGATCTAAAGTTTTAATTGTATTATACGATGATAGATGGTCAGACTTAAAGAAATCTATAATAAGATTAACTGAAGTAGACATAACAAATAATGGTGGAATTTTTTATATTAGCCCAGACTTTTTAATGAATCTAAAAGAATTTGGAAAACATATTAAAATAGGAATCCAGACTAAAGGATATGAAGAAATGAATAATGAAAATAATTTATTAATGTGTGTAGGTTTTATTGGAAAAATGACTTTAAGTAGTAACACAAAATTTAAACTCCACGTAAATGATGTAGTAGAAATAATGGGTAATAAAGGAATAAAACTAATAAAACCAATAAAAATAAATTCAGTAGAATATGCAGGATTAGAATGAAATCTAGATAAATTAAGTACACCAAAAGTATTTGCTCCCGAGCAACATTTCATGTATACTAGCTCAAAAGGAGAAACATCAATTAGGTTTACAGACTATAATTATACAAATCAAAGAAACTTAGATGATACTGAAATAGAAAGTACAATAGAAATAGAACAGGAAGAATTTATGAATATAGAATTAATAAAAGAAGGGTATGAGGTAGAAAGAGCTATAGAAGAAGCAAAAAGACAATACCAAGAAAATAGTCTTATAACTTTTAAGTGTAAAAGATGTAAAAAAGGTAAAATGGATATAATGGAAATAGTAGAACATTTTAGAATATGTCAAGACAAAGAAGATAATTTAGCATATAGAATAGAAGAACCAGAAGACATAAATGAAGAGAAAATAGTTACTTTATCTATAACTAGTTATACTAAACTAATGGAAGAAGCAACTAGTTCACATAGTGCTAGTCCGTTACAAAGAACTAGTGCAGCTCCAAGTATTAGCTATAATACAGGTAATCTACCTAGAAAACCATGGACAAGACCTGATCAAGAAATAAAAAATAATATTAAACCAATAGGAAAAAGAATGCCTATAAAAGAACCTATTAGACTACAAGAAGGAGGAAATAAAGGGAAAATATTAAACATAACAGCACATGATCCACAAATGTGGAATACAGTAATAGACTTATGGAAAGGAATAGTGGTAGCAGACTTTATTAAAGATTATCAAGAAACTGACGCTGAAACTATGTATAGATACTTAGAAACATTTTTAGGAGAATCCTGTAAAGCATTATGGGAATCTTATAAACAAACATATCCACAAGAATTTCAAAGTTTAATAGAATTAGGACCAAATCCATACAACTTTACAAATAAAATACATGTATTATTAACAAGAGAAGACCCGAATAGTGGCCTAGTAGCACTACAACGTAATGCTGTAATAAAATTAGAACAATTAAGTATATCCAACTGGCTAAACATAAAGAATTTTCTTAAAGACTATTTTTATTATTGTACTATTAGTGGAAATACATTTAATGAAGAATTAGGTAGAAAATTATTTAATAAATTACCAGGAGCTTTAGGAAGAGAAATAGAAGAAAAATGGTATAAAAGAGAAGGAGTGGTGCAAAACTCCACACTATTATAGCCTACAGGACAAAAAATAAATCACATAATAGAAATACTAACTGAAAAATGTACAAGTATACAAATACAAAAACAATTAAAACAAAATGAAATGAACTTTTGCAAAGCAATGATATATACTACCCAAAGTTATGATAAAGAACCTAATAAAATAAGAAAATATAAAAGAGACCAGTTTATAACCAAAAACCTTATAGACATAAAAAATATTTCTTAAGAAAATCTTCAGCTAGAAAACCCTATTTAAATAGAGATAGACATGTTAGGAAATATAAAAATGATAGAAATTATAAAAATAAATTAGAATGTTATAGTTGCGGAAGTATAGAACACTTAGCAAATACATGCCCTAAAAGGAATAATATGAAAACTAGGAACTCTCAGTTAATAGAAGACTTCCAAGAAACCCTATTAAATGTAGATGAATACATGTCAGATACAGAAAGTATATACTCAGTAGTAAGTATAGAAACAAAAGAAATAAATACCCAATCAGACACTTCTGACTCAAAAGATGATAATTTAATTAATGAAATAGGAACAGAAAGATATCAAGATTTCCTAGATAATATCAAAATAAATACTATGATGAATATTTCTCAAAAAATTTAGTCATGAGTTCGAAAGACTAAAAGGAATAGATAGCAACCAATGTAATATATGTAAATGGTTTCCTAGTAAAATAAATAGGGCCAAATGTAAATACTATTACATGGAAGCCTGTATTAGTTGTATAGAAAATAAATTAAAACAAAAAGTAAATAAAGATGAAGAACAAGTTCATATAAAAGACCAGGCTACTAATCTAAGACTAATAACTCTAGAAATAAGAAGAAATGACTTAGAGCAAAGAATAACTAAGTTAGAAAAATGTAAACAAAAAATAGACATAGATACTACACAACCACAAGGTACAATACATTTAGACCAAATAGAAGAAAGTGAATTAATGAACATAGAAGAAAATAATACTAGTTTTATATGCAATGAAGATAAAAAATTTGGAACAATAAAAATATTAGTCAGAATAAAAATAAAAGAAGTAGAAATAGAGACTTTAGCTTTAGTAGATACAGGTTGTACAAGTTGCCTACTTAATAAAAAGATACTACCTCATAATCTATTATCAACTTTAAAAAATTTTAAGGAACCTATACAAGCAATACAAATGGATGGAGCTTATAATCTTTACGACCAGTACATAAAAAAAGCACAAATAAGTTTTATAAATACATGTAGAGAATTCTATAAACCTACATATAATATGCATAAGATATTAGTCTGAGATCTTAATATTAAAACAAACTTAGTCTTAGGTTTACAATTCCTTATACAAAATAACATTGTTTAATTTTTAGAGATGGAATAATGCTGTATAGAAATACAACATATACCCCTGTATAAATTAGAAAAATTCCAACCAAGGAATTAAATAAAGACAATAAAATAAATATAAAAAATACTACTCCATGTTGTGACGATTGTGGCAATAATGGTAGTTATTGTTCAAATTACCTATATGAAGAAAAACAAGAAGAAAATTATTTAGAAAATACATACATAGAAGACATAGAAAAAGATTATACCTTAATAAATATAGAAACAGAATTTTACAATTTTCAAAAAGGAATAAATACAATAGGAAAAATAAACAATCATAAAGACTTAGAAAATATAGTAGCAATATTAGATGAAATGGAAATAATAGGAGAAAAACCTTTAATACATTGGGGAAGTAATAAAATTATGTGTAAATTAAACATAATAAATCCTGAGTATACTATAAAAACAGCAACAATAGAAGAAAATAATGAAGACATTAAAGAATTTACTAAACAGATTAGAGAATTACTAAAACTAGAAGTAATAAGAAGATCTACATCTAAACATAGATCAACAGCTTTTATGGGTAGAAACCATAGCGAACAAGTACAAGAAAAAGCTCGCATGGTAATAAATTATAAAAAACTAAATGATAATACTAAAACAAATGCATATAAATTACCTGATAAAAGTGAATTAATTAATAGAATACAAGGTAAAAAGATATTTAGTAAATTTGACTATAAATCAGGATACTGACAAGTAAAAATGCACCCGAAAAGCATAGAATGGACAGCTTTCACGTGTCCAGAAGGACATTTTGAATGGCTTGCTATGCCTTTTGGTCTTAAGACAGCTCCTATCTTCCAAAGAAAGATGGATGAGATGTTCGGAGACTATAAAAATTTTGTGTTAGTATATGTAGATGATATTCTAGTATTTAATAAAAATATACAAGAATATTTAGGACACCTACAGACAGTATTTAGACTATTTGTAAAATACGGAATAATAATTAGCAAAAAGAAAATGGAATTATGTAAGACACATATAAATTTCTTAGGAGTAACTTTAGGAGAAGGAAAAATAAAATTACAACCACATATAGCTAAAAAAGTATTAGAAATGCCCGACAAGTTAGATAATACTAAAGAATTACAAAAATTCCTAGGCTTAGTAAATTATGCTAGAAATTTCATTCAAGATTTAGAAAAAATAGCAGGACCATTATATGCTAAGACAAGTAGTAAAGGACAAAAACATTTTAACATAGAAGATATAAAATTAGCCTAACAAATAAAAGAAAAAGTTAAAAATATACCAAACTTACAAATACCTTTAGAATTGGATTTCTTAATAGTTCAAATAGACGGAAGTAAATTAGGATGGGGCGCTATTTTAAAATCTAGACCTAATAAATACAGTCCAAAAAATGAAGAAAAAATATGTGCCTACCAAAGTGGACAATATAAAGAAAAAGGTAATATGACTAGTATAGACGCAGAAGTATTAGTAGTAATATATGGACTAAATAGTTTTAAATTATACATTTTAAATAAACAAGAAGTACTTGTTAGAACAAACTGCGAAGCAATAGTAAAATTTTACGAAAAAATAAATAGTAAAGCTAGTAGTAAAAGAAGATGGTTAAATTTTATAGATATAATATCTATATATAATAATATTGTTTTTGAATATGTTAAAGGAAAGATAATGATTTAGCAGATAAATTAAGTAGACTATAATTAAAAAATAATTAATTTTTATTTTCAGTATGAGACCAAGCATGAGACCCACTGGTCAACAACTAGTAGACAAAGGCAAGGGTATAGCCCAGCCAGATACTTATGCTCAGATACTATTAGGAAGACAAAATTTCAGACCACTAAGTACAACATACAACTTAATAGAGAGAATTTATTTTGGTAAGAATAATTTAATTTCATATCCTAAGTGTAATTTATCTTTTAAAGTAAATCCAGACTGTAATTTAGACAAGTCTCAACAATGTTTAATAAATAATCTATGGATAACATATAATAAACAAGACACAAAATACTTTATTGCTGCATCTAATGCTTTGTGTCAATACTTTTCAGATAAAAATAGAGACAATAAATTTAAATATTATGTAGTTATACATGGAAAAACTAAAGGAGTTTTCCAAACATGGATGGAAGTAGTTGATTCTATAAATGGGGTTAAAAACCCACTTTTTAAAGGATTTAATAATTTTACTGAAGCTTTAGACTATGCAAGAGGAATATTTGGGCCTAACTATTATATTTCACCAGCTCTCAGACAAAGCCCAAACCAAATACCACAATATAATATCCAAAAAGACTCAGACAAAATAATTTTTTGTGACCACTGTTCAGCCATGACAGAGGGTTTCAAAAGACTTAATACAAAAAATGAAATCCTTATCCAAGAAAATATGAGACTTATGAAACAGTTAGAGACTTTCCAGAATAAATATGTTCCAACAACAGACAGTACTCAGACGCCAGAAATGAGTTCTCCATCTCTTTTAAAAATGGATGAGACGGGTGTGCATTTCCCTTTGAATGCTAAGAACTCTACTGTATCGGAGCATGATACAGCTAGTCCAGTTCAAACGGTAACCGGTAAAGACTTATCAAATCCGTTAAAGGCTGTCACTTTGCCAAAAAGTGAAGAAGAGGGATCGACTTCCTCACGAAGAAGACTACCGAAATATTTTTAGAAAGACTCTTTAAGAAAAAATGATTCTTTAAAAAAGAAAAAAAATGAAAAATTAGAAAAAATAATAAAACAAACTTTAGAAAAGTTTTTTCAAGAAAAAAGTCAAGACAAACATATAATCAAAGACATTTCCAGTCCAAGTAATGGTTCAGAAGACGACATTCACAGTCCTTCATTATCAGACGAAGAACAAATAAATAATATTCAAGACTCTCAAGATCCTTATGAAGATGATGGCTCAGGCATGAGTTTTGACATAGTAGCATTACACAACTTAGATAATTAACTAAATATAAAGAAAATAGAATGGAAATGAGTTAATTGCCAAAAGACTTCATCAAAGGACAAGCTAGACATTGGCAAGTTACGGCAAGTCACAAGACAAGATAACATGCAAGAAACACATGGTGACTAGAAGACAAAACTATAAAAATACAAAAAAGACAAGATGGCATGTGAAAGGCAAGAAAGATGGCATGTGAATGGCAAGAAAGTCAAAAATAGCTTGCCAAGAAAAAATTCAAAAAAGGCATGAGTGGAAAAGTAGCAAAAAAGACACAGAAAAGTGGCATACAAGACATGGAAATAAATACTACAAAAAGACAAATATATGTATATATACACATATATTAAGAATGTTAGGTGAGGATGCCCACTACGTGTCCTGTAAAAAAAGTGTGTTGTCACTTTATCACTACCCTCCAAAAGAGGGAAAAACTGTTGACATAACACGCGTCTAATAACTGTGTCAGTCTGTAATATAAGTCCAACAAGATGAACTTAATGATGCACGTGATGATGGGGCCCAATGAGTACCCGACTTGCATTATTAATCTTATCAAGTTGTCGGCCATTAAAAAAAATAAAATAAATTTAAGGCCACTTAGTAGTGTCATTTTGGTCTTTTTAAGTTTCTTATTTTGCCTATATAAAGGGTAGTAGTAAGAGTTGAGAAAGTGTGTGAAAAAGAGTGGAAAGAATAGAAGTTAGAAAAAGTTTGTCATACTCCCTCCATCCTCCTTCCATACTCCTTTATGTATCAAAAATCCTCCTTTGTATATTAAAGTTTGTGAAATAAAAATAAGTGTGTTTGAGTGTTAAAGTTTTAGAAAGCTTTTTCAAAGTCCTTCGGGGGTTCCCGAAAGGGAAACCTCTCTCAGTTTATCATGTAAGTTTTACGATGTTTACTTCCCAAAATTCCCCTAAAAAATATGTTATTTTTCTAAGTTGTTAGTTTCAATGTAATTATTGTGCATGTGTTAAAAAATTACCCTTAGTATATGGTTAACTTCTTAACTTCTTAATAACGACTATGGATTAACCTGTAAATTCCTAGGATTCTTGGCTTTTACAGTCCGCTTGATGAAAGGACAAATTTGTTGCCAGTTTTTATATTCGGGGTGTGGTTAAAGATGAAGTTGTTAAGAACACAGGTTAAGAAGAAGAGATGAACTGGGTAAGTTAAAAAAAAATGAAAAATACAATTAAAAATGGGAAAATTAGGGAATTAAGTCGGAAATTAGCATGATTTTAACTAAATGAGAGAGGGAGTACTGAGTAGGACTTACAAAATATTTGAAACAAAGCCTAAACACGAAACAACTTGCAATATCTTGCCATACCTTACCAAGACTACTAAACAATATTAATTATCTAGTTATTATTATATATATTATACTTATATGTACACTATATATAATATATATACTAATATTATATTATATATTCTATACGGACTACTAATATTATATACTATAATACTATATACGTACTACTAATATTATATTACTATATATCTATATATGTACTAACATTATATTATATATATTATACTATATATCTATATATTATACTTATATATATATACGTATTACTATATATATTATATTAAGTCTTACTATATATATTATTACTATAAATATACTATATATCTATACATTATATCTATATACTATATATACATATTACTATATTATATACTTACATATACTTTTATATTTATATATTATTAAGTACTATTACTATATATATTATATCCTACCATACCTAAGATATATATATAATATTAAAGTATTTTCTGTGTTTACTGAATTTTTTGTTTTTACTGTATTTTCTGTGTTTACTGTTTTTGTATTATACTTTACTGTATTTATTGTTTTTGCATTATACTGTTATAATTTACTGTTTTTGCATTATACTGTTATACTATACCCTATATACCTTTTTCCTTATACCCTTTTACTATCTAAGTGTCCCTTATATTTATACCCTTTTCCTTATACCCATTTACTATCTAAGTGTCCCTTATATTTATACCCTTTTCCTTATATCCCTTTACTATCTAAGTGTCCCTTATATTTGGTATTTGCGTTTGGAAATTGGACGTAAGTCATGTTTTGGGTAAGAGGGACACATTTGAATTCAAAACTAATATTTGAGCCATTCCTTGTAGTTATTATTATTGTGTCCAATATAGATCTGACACGAAATATAATTTTTGTCATTAAAAATAAATAATTAGTGACGAATTTCATGTTATAGCTAATAATATTATAGCTATATATCATATTTGTTTGTATTGTGTCATGTCCCCATGATGTGTTTTCTTGATACCCTTTAGTTTGTTGGCTACTTAAGCACGAGTTTGCATGGAATGAGTCTAACTATTTGTAGTGATCGATGTATAAAGAAAGATGTTATACTCAAGCATCGCCCATATATTAGTATAAATATTATAATTTTTTTAATATAATAAAATAATTGTGTATCTATTTATTTTTTATAATATAAAGAGGTTTATATGGATTTGTTTTACCCCAAATCAACTCATGATAAGAGTGATAGACACGAAAACACCGAGGCAAATAATTTTGAATATGTATTTTTTTATTGTACGATAAATCCTTTTGCAATAAAACTCTAATTTAAACGCTGATAAAATTTGTTGCTTTTTTGAATTAAAAAATAATTTAATTACCCTTTTAAAATTTTCAAGAAATTTTATTGTCTTTTTTATTTGGGATTCAGATTAAAATCTTATTGCGTTGACTGACTGAGAGTATAGCGCAAATTAGTCGGGCCTGTTTAAATCTCCATTGCCTTTTGTTTTCTTTTTCTAAGCCTCCATTGTTAGCTACCAAAAACCTTACTCCTGCCGTAGAAGAAAACCCCAAATCTTGACGGCGAAAGGATATTCTCCAAGTTATATAGAGTTGCAGGTTTTGGAATGGAGGAAAATAAGCAGCCAGCATCACAAAAGATAAAGATATACCCCACCTCTACTGGTGAAATATCTCCTTTCTGGAGAGACAAGTACGAAAAAGATGCAATGAAGTACTGGGATATCTTTTACAAGCGCCATCAAGATAAAGTAACTTTCTTATACTCTCTAATAAACCCTTTGATCTGTATTTGCTCAGTGTCTGAATTTTGCAACTCCTTGAGTGGTGAACTGATGTTGTTTTGCTGTTTTCTATCTTTTTCTGCTGTGTTTTTCCTTCTCGATTTGAAAAAAAAAAACAGTTCTTTAAAGACAGGCATTATCTGGACAAGGAATGGGGTCAATACTTCTCTGTGAGTGAATAAGACAATGAATATTATGAGTTTTGTTCTAAAAAAATATGTTCAGGAGGATGGTACATTAAATAATGATATGTTCCTGTTCTTACTCTTGGCAGGGGACTGACGGGAAAGTCATTCTTGAGGTAATTCAAGTTTATCACACATTTGTTCTTTTTATCCGTCGAATATTCTGAGCCCATCTTTTTGAGGTATAACTAATGATTATCTCAGTATTTTGTTCAGCACAATTTTGTGACAGTATGTTTTTTCTTGTTAATATTTTCTACATCTAAGTACTTGCATGTCTATTTTCAGCATATGGTGATTATGTCCTGTAGTTTCTTAAGAGCTTTATTAGCTACTATCATTTAACTTTTGGTGTTCTTCAAGAGAATTATAGTTTTCATATTGCCTTCTTCAAGCAATCAAATGAATGCTGTTGAAAGTGCTCATAACTTTTTCAAATTGTAGTTACCTCTCTTGTTATGTGGATCACAATCTAACACATGTTTATGTAATATTATTTGTTGACGGAATTGGTTCAATTGTTCTCTTGTTACACTTGCACTGATGAAATACTGCTGATTACAGGTCGGGTGCGGGGCTGGAAATACTATCTTTCCTTTGCTTGCTACAATACCAAACATATTCGTCCATGCCTGCGATTTTTCACCTCGAGCTGTGAACTTAGTTAAGGTACATATTTAGTTCATGTCAGTGGCCTCTCAAAGTAACAATTGAAGAAAGTATTTTCCCTTTAGTTGTGTAATTGTGATCTGAAATGAGTGGGAGGTTGAGAATATTTCAGCTTGCTGGCATTCCTATTTCACAAAAATTGTAGCAAAGATATTTTTGAGGAGTCATTGACGATATTTAGTTCATCTTATTGCTTGTGTTGGATAAGTGTTCTTTTTTTGTTTTGGATATATTTACTTGAGTAATATTTATCATATGAGATTTTTTATATTTGGTTCTTTTCAGAAAATTATTCACATTGGCATGCTATATTGTTTGTACAGCCAAGTGTCACGGACTTAGAGTATTTGCTAAAGCTCCGTGCGGCACTTGACAACTTACTCACTATTCTTTCAAGATCTCGTAAGTTCAAGTAAGCCTTTTGAAACTAAGATCGCTAAGAGAATGAAATGAAAGACTTAGAGAATTTGGAAGAAGGCTTTGTATTGCTTTGTGGAAGTTTGCTACAACTTGCTTGCTTGCTTTACAAATGAGAGCCCCTCTATTTATACTACTTCCTAGAGGCTAAAGTGTAAATAAAAATTACTACACAAGTCCCTACATATTTACACTTTGGTCCCTCTCTAGAATTCTCTACACTTTCTAGGAGTTTCCAAGCTTTCCAAGAAAATATCTAAGTTCTTCTAGAGAATTCTAAGGAAGGATTTAGGTTCTCCCATATCCTTCTTGAAAATCTAAAGGATTCTAAAGTTCTCTGCAAGCCTCTCCTCAACTCTAGAATCTTCCGCCCCTATCCGGACGCAGGTTGGCTAAGTGGCGGGACGTGACACAAGGCTCATTAGGATGCTAAGAGTCCATTATATGTGGGTCTTATTAGCTTACATTGTAGATACATCAATTTTGAAATGTCTAGAGAGAGAGGCTCCTACTTCCCTCTAGAATCAAGGAAGTTGGAACAAAGGTCTTTCAACGAGCCAGTATTAGAACTAGGGGGAAGATGCTGCAAGGTGGAATCAGATAGGGAACCTCATTTTTCGCTGTCCAGTAAATATGTCCAAAGAATAAACTTTCTTGAATTGCTCGGGACTTTCCCAAAATGGGTGGGCTTCACCGGATGCTGTTGGGAACTGGGCGGCAGCTGTTTGGGTGTAGCTAATGGGCTGAAGGTTAATCATTCTCGGTTTCTTTTTCATTTTGCAGATGAGTTTCAAGCCATTGAAGTTCTTCAAAAGGGGAGAAGGTGGATGGGTGACACTTTCTTGAAGTTGGAAGGATGGGAGGAACTTTCTGGGTGTGACGATCCACGGTTTACCAGAGACATTGTGGTGGTGAATTTGGTGGGTCTCTCTGACCATCTTTGGTGTTTTGACCCCTTCAAGAAGGTGGGGGACCTCTGTGTGTGGGTTTACAATATGCTTGCACCCTGAGGTTTGATCAGTGGTGCTGGCGCTTGGAGATGGGGGAAGTGATGGAGTCTCTTCATAGGGAGGGAAGGAGAGGAGGAAGAAGAGGGGGAGAGAATGGTTTGGAACAAGTGTCTGTAAAAGTTTACAATGCCTGTAACGTATGAGACTAGGATGCCTTGCATAAGGACCTCATAATTTGGAATCCTATTATTGAAAGAGTTGAGAAGAGACGAGCAAGTTGGGAAAAATGATACTTGTGAAGGGTGGCAAGGAAGTATTCATAAAAAACACTTTATTGGGCATCCCTACCTACTGATTGTCTTTGTTGCAAGCACCAATGATAGTTGCAGAAAACAAGAAAGGCTTCAAAGGAACTTTTTGTGGGACTAAAAAAACCACTTAGTTAAATGGGAGTCTGGGAGGTTGCTACAACTCCAAAGGAGTGGGGTGGTCTAGGACTGAAAGATCATAAGGTGTTTAATAGAGTTTTACTAGGGAAATGGCTATGAATATTTAGGGTGAAGGAGAATGCCTTATGAGGGAGGTAGTGGTAGAGAAATATGGCTCATCCAAAGGAGGGTGGAGGACTTGGGCTATTACTGTCCCGTTTGGCCGTTTGGCTGTGGCATGTGGAGGAGCATTCTGAATGGGTGGGAAGACTTCCATTGTCACATCACTTCCAAACTGGGAGACGGAAGAGTTTCAAAGGCTTTTGGAGTTGCTATACAAATTCATCAGGCACAATCTTAGTGATTCATGGAGGTAGGCCTTGAGTAGCGATGGTTTGTTCACTGTCAAATCTCTCTATCAGAGCTTGCTTGCGAGAGACAAGATGTCTTTTCCAAACCTTTCAATCTGGATCCCTGGGACACCTAGAAAGTTGTGCTTTTTTGCTTGGTTGGCGGCGAGGGGAGCGATTCTGACGACCAATACCTTAAGGAAGAGAAATATCACTCATGTTAGCTGAAGTTCCATGTGCAAGTGTTCTGGTGAAGAAGTTGATCATCTCTTGGTGCATTGTAAAGTGGTATCGATTTTGTGGAGGATGGTTCTTAATTGTTATGGTGTACAATGGTTAATGTCGGGTACCATTAGAGATGTTCTACATATTTAGGCTGGAAGACATACTTGTAGAAGGCAAAAAACATGGAAGGTTGCTCCATTAACTCTTATGTGGTCATATGGAAAGAGAGAAATATGAGAGCTCTTGAGGGGATCAAAAATGAGTTTGCACACTTGAGAAATAACCTTTTTACTTTGGTTGCTTTTTGGTGCACCCTTGTAGTTCCTTCTGGCTTCTTGTATAGATGATTGAGTGTCTTTTGTAGAGAATCATATTTTGATGTAGATTCTCTACTTTTTTGGTATACCTCTTGTATACAGGAGTTTCCATTGTTAATAATATCACTTATCTTATCAAAAAGCTTATGTTGCATTTCTTTCATTTTGACGTATCACCACATCACAATGTTTTTGTAACACTTGCTAGAAGCCAGAACTAATGTTTTCACAAAAGCAGAAGTTAATATATCAAAGAAATTTTTCCAATGCTTTAAAGGTTTTCCTTGAACATCTGATTTGATTGTGTTAAGGATTTATAAATATGATAAGAGTGTATACCATGTAAATATAAAAAGATCTACAATTCCTATAGTTGAGTGATTAAGAAGAAATTTAGTATGCACTTATATGTTTTTTTCTTGAGATAATTGTGAAGTCTATTTAAATCCCACCAAACTTGAGGCTATAGTCAAGTCATTCATTCTCAAAATCACTTCTTTTCATGACATCAAACCTTACTTGATAAAGAAAAGGACCCATCTCTATTCTTGGTTACCCAATGTTGCACCATCTTCTTTCTAGTCTCTTTTGGTTTTGAGATCCTAATCTATTTCTGTTTTGCTCATGATATATATCCATTTTTATCCCCAGATGATGAACGCCGCTCCTTATATGGAATGTCAAAAAGATCTGTGAAGTCGGATTGGGTGCTCATCATCTAAAGTAGAAGGATTCGAACTTCCACAATTACTACCACAAGAAAGCTGCCCCCTAGGGCATTGAAGGCTGTCATCCCGTGGCCAAATCTAAGGGGCTAAGCATGACTTTCTTTTTCTTTTTTTTTTGCGATATCCCCTCATTGCCTAGGAGCACTTGGTGGCATTTGTCAAAGCACGAAATCCATAATGGAATCATTGCAGAAGAAAGTTACAATGCTTGGA
This sequence comes from Solanum bulbocastanum, assembly GCA_037074985.1. Taxonomy (NCBI): domain Eukaryota; kingdom Viridiplantae; phylum Streptophyta; class Magnoliopsida; order Solanales; family Solanaceae; genus Solanum; species Solanum bulbocastanum. The sequence goes on from CM073604.1 coordinate 35,417,194, forward strand.
ACCTGAACATGATTAAGCCTCATTATCTTTGGCCGCAAGGATTGCGAATTAGCAATGTGCCTAAGAAGTCGAAGCAATCTAGATTGAAGCCAATTCAAAGAGAAGAAAAAAGAAAATAGGACAATTGCTGACTAAACCTCTAATTCACTACAAAACAAGGCTGGAACCAAGCCCTAAATTTGAGACTTTGGAAAACTGCTTTATTTTTTGTTGTCTAAGCTCCAGATGTTCAGTTTTGAGTGTGGGGGAGTTTTAAGAGTCTTCCATGTTGGTTGTTGGTTGAGGGAATGAGTTGTTGTTTTCTTATATGGTCTTGGACAATGCTTAGTTGATGAGCTAGTTTTTGCGGTTGGTGTTAGTAAAAATGTTCATTCTTCTTGATAAGTTGCATGTTAGTTTGTGGTTGATGCCAAGAGTAAGTTTCTTGTTTAGGATGTGATGCAAAAGTGAAAATACATAACACCGATTTTTGTTAAAAGTTTATTGTATTTATTGCAGTCGCACAAGGATTTTGATGATGCTCGGGTGAATGCATTTGTCTGTGATCCAACAGTGGATGACCTGATCCAGCATATTTCTCCTTCATCGGTGGACGTTGTTACCATGGTACTAGACAAAAGTTTTCTTCTATAATTTGTAGGCTATCCCATTTGCATCGACATACTTTCTGCATAACAAATCATACTGTCTCATAATCATTTACTTAAAAGCATGCCTTGTTCTTGAATGTTTGTTTTTGTTCCAAATCTAGTTAGACCGCACAGCATATATTTACTCAAACAAATAAGCTGACTTGTTAAGCAGATATTTGTTCTATCTGCAGTATCCCCTGAGAAGATGCCTCTGATGTTACAAAACATCAGAAAAGTTCTGAAGGTCAGATACCGGTTCTTAATTTCATTGGTTTGCACCTTTTGATTTCATTATTATGACTCTTATACCTTTTTCCTTTCCAGAAAGATGGCTGTGTCTTATTTCGGGACTATGCAACTGGTGACCTTGCTCAGGTTTAAACTTCACCATATAATATCCTAATCTATTTCTTCACCATATTGTATGAACTTATTGATTTTGTACTTCCTCTACCGCAATCTATGTAACACCATTTGACTAGGCACAAAGTTTAAGAAAAAAGGAAGACTTTTGAGATTTGTGGTCTAAATAGCTAGAAATTATTTCATTAAGGGTAAAAAGGATTTTTTAAAGTTATGTTGTTTCTAATTATAGAAACGTGACACTCTTTTTAGGACAGACTAAACAGGGAAGTGTGTCACATAAATTGGGACGGAGGGACTAATAACTTTGGATTTACTTAATTGCCTTCTTATTTTGCATAACATGTGATATTGGATGGCTACCTTTGAATTTAACTTGAGTAAGTTTGGGTTGTAATATCAGGTTTTTGTTTATTTTATCTTTGGACTTACTGAAAATGTAGCATATTTGGGAATGATGAATACTTACAGCTAAGGTTTGTATTACCAGGAAAGGCTTACCTCCAAGGAACAAAAAATCAGTGATAACTTCTATGTCCGGGGTGATGGGACTGTAAGTTCTACTGTTACAAATGGATATTTCTCATAGACTTATATTGTTGATGCGCATCTTATGGCAGCTTATTTCTATCAACAGAGGGCTTTCTACTTTTCTGATGAGTTTTTAATAAATCTCTTCAATGAAAATGGTTTTGATGCTGAGGAGCACTTCTTGTGTTTCAAGCAAGTGGAAAATCGGTCAAGGGAGTTGGTGATGAATAGGTATATGATCAGTACTTTCTATTTGTTACTTCCTCCATTCTATTGTATGTGATGGTATTTGATTGCATAAATAATTTGATGTTAGTTTGACTTACATATTACACCAGTGATATTGAAAGAAAAAATTAAAGTTGTTGTGAAGTTTGTTTGTTTGAATAAGAAATATCACTTCAAAGTTCAAAGTTTGAATTGATTGACTAGTTTGAATTTTTGAAAGTTGTGACAGCTGTATAAAATTGAGATGTCCAATATATTTTAACATCAAAATGGAACTGTCATATAAATTGGATATATTGATAGAGTAAATATCACATCCATGCCTAAATTTTAATAAATAAATGAATTTTGAACAATTATAACACTAGCAATGATATATGAGAGTGAATGTTGGGACACAAAAGTAAAACACATTAGTGAGATGAGTGTTGTCAAAATGTGGATGCTAAGATGGATGTGGGGTCATATGAGATTAGACAAGATTAAAAATGATACATTCTTTAGAAGGTGCAAGTGGCACAAATTGAGGATAAACTTAGAGAAGATTGCTTGAGATGATCTGATCGTTGTCTTGGTCAACCTCCAGGTGCACTAGTCTATAGATGTGAAATCATGGTTAGTAAAGGTGTCAAAGAGGACATGAGATGTAAAATCACATGGAGAAAAGTTGTTTCGAAAGACTTAGGGGTCGTTTGGTCGGCCGTATTAAAAGAAATAGTCCATGTATTATGTATGATATTATTTAGTACTATGTTTGGTAGGAATTTGAGCCTATACGTAACTAATCCATGGATTAGTTATACATCCTACATGGTATTATAGGATGTATTACTAATACCTTCCATTTGGAGGTATTAGTAATACATAGGATATAATACCAAGGGATAAGTCTATATAAAGACAAAAATATCCCTCAAATCATTTTAATTATGTTGTTCATTTTCTTGATTTTATGTTTTATATTTGTACTAGTAAATTTATATTTGTACTAATTAAAAGGCAAATATGTCACTAATTATTTGTATTTTGAACAATTTAAAAATTACATACACATTAAAATTATAACTTGCAATTTTTATGTGTAAATGTAGATGATTATTCAATTTTACCATTGTTGACCGTCTTTTTAATTTTAAAAGTAGATGATTTATCTTTTTTAAATTGAAAATTGACATTTTGTGAGTGATCAATTTATTAAGATGAAAATTATTTATCCTCTAATAATTCAAGTAGAAAATAGGAAACATGACAACAAAATTTTTCTTCTCATAACTAGTTAGAAGGTCATAAAAAAATAATGTTTTCCGGCAATTATCTATCTTGACCCAATTACATAATAATTCAAGGGTATAATTGGAATGAAGATTTTTAAAGAGTTTTAATCCAAACACAAGATGAGGTTGGAAACAATGAACCAAACACTTGATAAAAATAAACCCTGCATTACTAATCCCTGCGTTATTCATTTTTGTACCAAATGACCCCATAATCTCTTGGAAGCTATGCAGACTTAGCAAAAGACAAGATAATGTTGAATTTTACTTTAGTTACTGCAGTAATTTTTAATACTATAAATTGTCTAGATTTAGAATAAATTTGAAATTTAAATTTTTACTAGGTTGTTTTAGTTGTTCAGAAATTCTAGCTTTTTTTTGAATTTTGAATTACAAATTTTCTGCATATTTATGTGCTCAAACTGAAAACCATTGAAAGTAATTTCAATCCAAAGAGAGACATTTTCAACTCTCTTTTTGCTGCCCCATCTTTTTAAAAACACCAACAATGGTATCAAGAGCTTAATCGATCTTACGGGATCTATGAGTTTTTCCAAAGAACTATCATATCATTTTTAACCCGTTAGGCTACTTTAACCCGCAACGGTTATTTTTTATCCATTTTAACCCATTAGGGCTATTTTCAATCCGTGCTTTTTTCAACCAATTTTTAACCTGAAAAATGGCCCGCAGCATACTCTCTTTCAATGCCCCACAAATTTCTGCAGGCGATACCAATCAAATTTGGTTTGTGAGAATAAAACCATATTTTAAAACCTATGCGATATGTGATGTTGTGATGGAAGAAAAATTCTTACAACAATATTTTGCAAATCCTACAAAAGTTCAGATTAAAGCACTTTCAAAAGAGCTTTTAGACACGACAAGTTATTCAAGGTATTTTTTCAGCATAAAGCCAAAAGAAGGAAAAGAAAAAAGAAGAAAATTTTAAAGTTCAAAAACAATAAACAGAATTCAACACCAACTGTCAAAGTAGAAATGAGGAACATTTTTTCATCTGCAGTAACTAAAGCAAAGGAGGAGTGTTGAATTTTACTTTAGTTACTGTAGTAATTTATGATATAATAAATTATTTAGGTTTAGGATAAATTTGAGATTTATATTTTACTAGGTTGTTTTAGCTGTTGAGAGATTCTAGCTTTTTTGAATTTTGAATTGCAGATTTTCTGCATATTATGTGCTCAAATTGGCCATTTAATGCCCTCCTACGCTTAATATAATCATTTAGACATATTTGCTGCCCCATTTTTAAAAACACCAACAGACTCCATGGAGAAAAAAGATTTATATTGGAGATATTAATTAGTTGAGAATATCTTTTAGCCATGTTAGTACATTTTACTTTAGGTCGTATGATTTTTAGGAGTCTTTTCACACTATTAGATATTTTTATTATGTTAGAAAATATAGAGAACTTCTAGTACTTTTCATTTTTATCTTGTATAGTTTTGGCCTGAAATGAATTTAAATGGAGAAATATGGTCAGTGAGGATTCATAGAGCTGACCTCTAACTTATTTGGATTGAAGCATGCTAGTTTAGTTGTTTGTTATTAATGAATTTGAAAATTTGAATATTATGAAAATAAGGTGTCAAATGTTTTGCAACACCCCAAAATAAAAAGGTCAATTGAACTGAGGAAGTGTGATCTGTATTCTCTGGTAGATTTAAATATGCTTTTCATTATACCTGTGGTTGGCCATGCATTATTGGACATTTGAATTTTCTTACATCTTATATCTTAACTTTCATGTAACGATGGTTCCACATTTGGTTTGACTTTCAGAGAACCTCAGTTTCCCCTTTTGAATTTACATCTGTCTCAGCATAAATACTGGAAGTAACACTTACAGCAAGCTTAATGTCTTACTCCCTCCGTTCCAATTTATGTGGCATTTTTCTTATTTCGAGATTCAAACAAGTCTATCTTTGACCGTAAAATTTTTCATAAATCTTTTAAATATTTTGAATTGTCAATTATTGTGACTTATAGTACTTTTTACATAGTTTATAAATATATACATTTCATTTCAAAAACTTTGAAGATTTCATGCGCAAATCCTGGTCAAACTTAAACTGTTTGACTCTCGAAAAACGAAAAGTGCCACATAAATTGGGACATAGGGAGTATTATTTTTGAACGTCTGATTTGATCAGTATCCTATGCCATACTTTATCCTTAGTAAAGTTCCTTTGATCATTATTTTTGAACCGCGTGCCAGGTGGCCCGTAGGGATTCCTTGGTTTAAAAAAGGTTTCTTCTGCTATGGAATATTATGTTGGACAGAACATTCAATTCTCTTAAATGGTGAAAGATAATGTAAATAGTTGACTAGTTTGTGTCTTGTCAGGGCACTTGTTGATGTCTTATACTGATCATCTTGAGCTACATTGATCATGGAGTGGGAGGTATAAGGTTTTATGCCCCTAACTTGATGAAAGGGATAGTTTTGTTCCTGGTTATGGCCTCATTCAAACATAAATAAGTTTCTTGACTAAGTGAAGTGGATTCATAATGTGAAGAAGGAACAAGTTTGAAGAATCCTTGCAGCAATCCTTATTTAGATTGGTTATCCCCACTTAATTCCTTTGGTTGACATGTAAAGAAATGTAATATTTCTTCTCGAATCTGTGAACTGGCCCTTATAGGCAATAGCAGTCAATAATTATCTCTCCTTCCCCCTTCTCTACCTCCCAAGTTGACCATTGTCCAAGTCTTGCTTATTGAAGTGAATTGTTTTTTTCCTGTGTGTTCAGTTCCTCCATTGGAGGTTTGCCAAGATTTTAGAATTTTTCCTGTCCCCTCCAACCTTCATCTCAAGTATATCACATTTTCTCATGAGCCGAGAGGCAACTTGTAGGGGAATTGTGGAGATCTTCCTTATAATGGAAACTTGATATTGCTTAGAGCCAACATATGGCTCTTTCAGTGCTTAAATTTATTGGGTTTGTGGCGTGGGTTCAACTCCTACCATGGTTGGATATTGAAAAATATTTTTACGGATCAGAGGTTTGTCACTGAAATGTAGAAAAATCTAGCGTTTTGGAATATACAAGGGAAGGGTGTTTGTGCACAAAAGGCCAAGGACATCAGTGATTTGAACAAGGCCAAAAATGAGTAAATCAATACCCATGGACAGGTGTGCATAATGCGCTTAAAAGGTTCATCAGAAAAAGCATATGTTGCTTTAAATTTTACATAATAGTTCATCAGATAGACGAGGAGTAATATCAACATGCAATATACTCATGGCTGAATTTGATCTTCTTTTGAACACACTGGAAGCTAACTTTTCTTTCCACAATTATTGATATTAGAATGCAAAAGCTGCAAAGCCAACAATATTGAACAAAATGTTAACACTCAAACTCGAGTTTGGGATGTAGAGGTGACAGATAGGAGAACAAATGTGGTAACAGATGATTCAAAATTTCTAAAACTGTTATTTGTTACTTTGTGGAGCCTAACTTCATTAGGAATACACTATAAAGAATCTGACGGGCTTGGATGAAGATCAATGCTAGAGTGTGTATTTCATTAATAATACTATCTTGTACTGGGGTTTCCCCTTAACATCTCATATCCATTTTTCGGTGTACTTTTGGTGTATTAGATAAAAACATACTTTGGTGCTGTGGTTTCAGGCGCTGGGTTCAAGCTGTATTCCGTGTTGGTAGTGGAATATCTGGAGGGAAAACCGAAAGCAAGGTGAAATTCCTTGGTAAGGATAATGATAAGCCTGAAATACCAAAAATTGTCCTTGAAGACTCCACAAATGAGACAGAAGTTGACATATCTGAGGGGATGGCTCTTGAAATGTTTGGTATTTCATCTCTTAAGGAGGAGGTACGAACTTTCATTCACTACTAGTGTTCATTCCTTCCTGTTGTTATGAGAGATACAGACACTGTGAGGATAACAGAGCTAATCGTTCCAGAAGGCAGTGTGACTAACATTTGTGGTTTTATGCATTAACAACTGACATTATAGTTGAGCAATCATGACCTATGCATATGTTTAGTGCTCAACTGCTCATGCATTGATCCAAGAGTGGCATGTAGATCCTTTTCCTTTTATTCAAATAAACCAATGTTTGTGCTGTATCTCATCAAATTTACTTCTGGGACCTGATCCGAGTTTGTAGATACAGGTTCTTGATTAAATAGTAATTTCCGTTTTTCAAAGATTGATACTCTAGTCAGTTATCAAATTTCCTCCATTATGGGTAGCATATTCTAATATGAACCAGGTGGTTAGTCGTAATTGATTGAGAAATATGAAGTTGGGAGCGCTGGATAGCTTGTATAAAGTAATTTTTAGATGTTTCAAAATATTTTCCACCAGTCACTGACTTCCATACTTATCAACATTCTAGATTCTTGATGTCATCTCCAAAGACTATTCTTTCAAGATAAAGGTCCTCTCAAAAGAGTATCAGCATACCTGCAAATCAACTGGCTTAATGTTATGGGAATCAGCTCGGCTTATGGCTTCTGTGCTTTCTGCTAACCAGACCATTGTTTCAGGGAGAAGTGTTCTAGAGCTGGGTTGTGGATGTGCGGGCATTTGCTCCATGGTTGCTGCTAGATCTGCTAACCTTGTGGTTGCCACTGATGGAGACACAAAAGCACTTGATCTGTTAAACCAGAATCTCGCTTTGAATCTCCAACCACCAACTCCTGCAAGTCTAATTACAAAAAAGCTTGAGTGGGGAAACACAGACGATGTAGAGTCCATCAAGAGGCTAAATGACAGAGGTTTCGATGTCATAATAGGCACAGATGTCACTTATATTGCTGATGCAATCGCTCCTTTGTTTGCAACTGCAAAAGAGCTGATCCGACCCAGTAGAGGCGATGAGGAGGATAGTACACCAGCTCTAATCCTTTGTCATGTCTTCCGCAGAGTTGATGAACCATCTATACTTTCAGCAGCGTCTGAATTTGGTTTCATGTTGGTGGATAGGTGGCCTAATGCACTAACCTCAACTAGTACATCTCAGAACATAATCCAAAGCTGGTTCTCCGATGGCAGCCTTGAAACTTGTATTCCTACCACTGCACTCAATATTCAGTATTTCCACAAGTTGTAGGTTTAGATCTTGGAGGAATTTTGTTATCTGCATCCAGAGAAAGGGGAAATGTTCCAGAAAGCTGGTCAAGACGGTCCAGGTTCTTGAACCTTCAAGGCTTCAAGCATTGAATCTGTGTTTCGTGTTAGTTCATTTCTTACACATGCAAATTGATTTGCATATAGCTAAATATGCTATTATCGTCGTTTGGAAGTTGAAGCTGTTCTTACAGGAAGGATAATGAAGTTATGCTTTCCCTTGTCCCAAATATTTACAAGATTCAGAAAGTTTTTAGTTATCCAAAATGAGTTATATATACTTATATTGGTGAGTTACAGTGAAGCTCCTATATCTCTTGAATTTATGCATGATTTATCGTCTCATATTTTTGCCAAGATTCAGGAATCGACCAAATGAGATGTATACTTTATATTGGTTTGTTATGATGCTGAAATTTGACATACGATATTCAGTTTTCTGTTTTTTGAGAATATTTACGTTGAACAAATATATACTGGAGGCTCTGGCTCATATAAAATGACATGGTGAGATCATATCATAATACATAAATGAGATCAAATCACGTCATGTATGAAGAGAAAAAAGTTTATCCCCATATCTTACATGACCAATTGGCTTTCAAGGCTGGTCATGGCTTTCAAGGCAGGTCATGCTAATATTCCTTCCTATTTTTTAGCCATTCATTTCAGATATTTTTGTATTACTGTTATTTACATTCCAATTTCAAATTTCATATTTTTGTATATATTGTTCTACTGGTAAGTACACATTATCATACATGATTAGTGGGTAGTATAGAATTCTCCACCTACTGATTAAAATTTGGAACCACATGTAGTTACATATTACTTAATGATCAACTAATCCGTGTTGTCAATAATTTTTTGTCAGCGTATACAAGTTAAATTCTTTACAAAATATAATAAATAAAGAGAAACACAAAGAGAGTGTTCAGCTAATAACTTAAGGAGATGTATTGTTGTTTCTTAGAGAGGCTCTTATCCTAACAAACCAAAGCCTCATGCACTCATTGCCTTTTACCTAACTAATTAATTTTCTCTATTAAAAACAACAATTTTACCACTAAACACAACAAAGGGCAGATTTTTCAGATCGAAGTGGAAGTGTGTTTTTATTCTTAATTTTTTTGTTACATAGTTCTGTTTGGATAAAGAAAACATCAGTTAAACATAGCTATCAGCTGAAGTTAATTTGTATGGTAGCTTTTGCTTTTTTACTTTTATGATTTTAATTTAATCTCTCTTTTGTTGTCATCCTTGTTTGCTTTTGTTTTGTTCAGTTAAAAGGAGAAACATGATCTATATATTTCTCATTCCTTTGTTTCTTTCTTTTTGTTTTGAGCTATTTATTTACTTGAAAAAGACACTAACTTGACAAGTTAGTATAAATGATTTCATTTGTGGGAAGAGGACAAACACTTTTGACTTTAGTATATTGTTTTGATCTGCTGATGAAAATCTGCTCTTTTGCCATATCATTTGTGTCCTATTATAATCTTTGTTGTTTTTCTCCCAAATAGGAAACATATATGGAACTCATGCATCTAATGGAGAGGCTTAGGCCTATTGTGGGCTTAAAAAACTGGGATTACTGTGTTTTATGGAAGTTGAGTGAAGATCAAAGGTAACGCGGACGGATTTAGAACACAGTATAATTTGATTATATGTATTCTTTTTAAATGTTTTATTGCATATGTACACATAGTACGAGCGTTCTAGATCCGCCTCTGCCTCTTTCGACAACGAAAGACCCTAGTGTAATTATGTGTGATGCAGGTTTCTTGAATGGATTTGTTGCTGCTGTGGTGGAGCTGAGAAAAATATGCATAGCTGTGAGCAAGAGATTTTTTTTCCTGATTCTTCTACTTCAACTTGTAGAGATGTTATGTTTCAGCATCCAACAACAACTGCTTGTGATTTACTGGCTCAAGTCCCGCTTTCTCTGGCGCTAGACTGCGGGTACATGTTTGGCCTATCTCTTCCTCCTTTCCATTACAAGAAAATTATCCAAATAAAGGGTAGTTCAGTGCACGCGCAGAGTCTGAGAATGAACCATATTGAGACTCTCCTTCAGTTCTAACTCTTTGCAATAAAATTGCAGAGTTTATGCACAGACCTTACTATCTAATCAAGCAAAATGGATGAACTTTGTACCTTTCTCGGAATCAAACATCTCGAATGTAAGAATTACGTTGTTACTGTCGATTTTCATTGCATAGTTGATCTCCATTGAAAAGCACCTTGTTTCTCTACATAATGTTGTTTGATGTTAATTGCAGGAAATAATGGGAACCAGAGCTTTGATTCCATCTCCTCTTGGATTGCTCGAGTTGTTCAGTACGCAACAAGTAAAACATATGCTTCCTCCCTCTTTTTCATCTATTACTTACTTTCTTCACTCTTTTTAAACTCCGAGAAAATTATGTCAAAAGCCACAATTACTGTCTTAACTTTAGTTACGACATACATAAGGAAGGTAAAGGGTAATCATGTAGAAAAATTAAGTAGTATATTCATGGAATTAAATACTCTGATGTAAGCTATTATGTACAAATTAAAGCCTAAAACAAACATCATAACAAATTTTACAGCTAGCAGAAGATGAGAAAGTCATAGAATTTGTCTCAGCTCAATGCAATATCTACTTGGAGCAGCAAGCTATGATGAATTCAACTTTCTCAAATGGAGTTCAACAGAACACATCAAAGCCTTTCCCAACAGAAGGAGACGGAGACGATCATATAAAAGATTCCCAAAATCATTACCAACAGACAGTCTCCCCTGCAGCTACATCAGATCACTTGTCATATGATTTCCCACTTAAACGAAAACAATTGGATACTTGTTCGATGAACTTCCTTCCTCCGTTCAGTACTTATAGTACACCAGAAGTCGATAACAACACAGGAGGGAACATGTTGTTTAATCAGAGCACAAGTGATGCAACACATTTCTCGGAGAATAGGTACATGAGTGAGATGGATGCTTATTTACAGAAGCAAATGATGAGAAGTAGTAGTACTCAAGCTGGAATTGATGATGAATCTGTCAAACATGATAACGGAAGATCCAATTCGGGATCTGATAGTGATCAAAATGAGGAAGAAGATGATCCTAAGTATAGAAGGAGAAATGGAAAAGGTCCTCAATCCAAGAACCTTATGGCTGAAAGGAAAAGAAGGAAGAAACTAAATGAAAGGCTCTATGCTCTTAGAGCTTTGGTTCCCAAAATTTCCAAGGTAATAATCTTACTCCCTCTGTCCCAATTTATACGACTCACTTATCTTTTTAGTCTGTCTCAAAATGAATGACACATTTCCTTATTTGACTAATATTTAATAACCTTATCAACATTTTACCCATGTTCGATCTCACTTATTTGACAAAAAATCCTAATGTGTACTCTTTTTAAGGGTAGTTCTGAAATATTACAAAATTTTCTCATATTTCTTAAACTACGTACACAGTCAACTACAATACATAAATTGAGACAGAAAGAGCACATAAAAAGCACATGTATATGAAGTATTTTCACTTCTCTCTTTTAGTTGTTTTATCACAATTCCTTTTCATCATTATGAATACATGCAACATACTATATATTTCAAAGTTAGCGACAGACAAATTCTATAACTAAACAGCAAAATCCAAAACGGATTATAACAAAATTCTACTAGCTACAATTCCTGATTGGCTAATATTTATCGTTGAATTTATGTACAGTTGGATAGAGCATCTATCCTTGGAGATGCTATTGAATATGTGATGGAATTGGAAAAGCAAGTTAAAGATCTGCAGCTTGAGCTTGAAGAACATTCAGATGACGATGGTGGAGGGAGGAATCCGGACCAGATTCATCCGGTCGTTTTAAGCCATAATGGAACTAAAAACAAGCCTAAATCAGAAAATGGCAAACTTACAAATGGAAGCCATAGAGAAATATCAACTAATTCTAATGGCAGCACTGACCCTTCCAGAAAAAATCAAGAGGTCGAAGAGAATGACAAATTGCAGCAAATGGAGGTACAACTTGTTCTATTTATATGGAGTTACTAGCTCCACTTTTTATTATCTCTTTTAGGTGACCTCTTATAACGTACTTTTTGTTTAACACTTCTAGTTTACACATGTCACTACAACAAAATAAATATTTTAGTGGTAATAGATTTTTCTTTTAAATATTGCTGCAAAAATATTCATACAGTATCACTATATAAAGCCTAGAGTGTTGGTTATAAGTAGAGGCGAACCCAGAAATTAAAGACTTTGGATGCACCAATATTATCTTTTCAGCTATTTAAAATAAAAACAGTGAAAAAGGGTTTTGACTAGATTCGAACCCTGGTCTCATTAATGGTTCCTCTAGCTTGTAGAGGCAACACAAGGGCACTCATATGCTTCTCTTGGATGCACTGTTGATTATATTCTAATTTTTATCAGTTTGTCAAGATAGATATACATATATACAATGATTTTTTTGGAAGTTAACAAGCAGGGGCGGACCCACATGGGGCTGCCCGGGTGCTCGAGCACTCATTAAGCTCGTATCGAACTATATATACTTATATCAAAATTAAGGTAGTATCGTATAAAATAAAAGGTGAGCACCCAATAAACAAATGTATTAATTGGTGCAATGGTTGTAAATTGGTTCCCAAGGTCTTATACTGCTTAAATGCCTAGGTTCGATCCCTGTAGTAGCATTCTTATTTTTTTAAAATCAGCTCTTTTCTTTCTACCTTTTCTTTATCCCTTTTCACGAATTGTCCTATTTCTAATTTTTCTAAAACAAAATTCCTTTTTCAAGATCATTTTTATTCTAATTTTTCTTATTGATTTTTTTCGCTATCTTATAAAATATAATTATCTTTCTTATGACAAGTGTTAAATTTATACATTTATATTTTATGATTGATAGCTTAAAAAGTAACCATGATCTTAAAATCTTGAATCGGTCATGCTCATGTCTATGTAACTTAATCTCCAAAAAATATAAATGGTCATGATCTTCCATGTCTATTAACTTTTTCTTTCTCATCCGTCTAATTAGGAAAAATAAAAGGGAAGAAAAAGAACAATTTGTTCTAGTGCCTTTTTAGTTCTCCAATTCAAAAGCGAAAAAGTCTTCCTTCTAGCTGATTTGCCTTTTTGGTAACTACAATTGTTTGTGAAGGTATATTGTTTCTCCTCCTTATTTTCTTGAACCAATCCAAATATTCCAATTGTCTATTGCATTGAATTGAAAAAAAATAATGCCTATGTTGACGAATTTTAGCTCGCAATTACGCTCTTTGGTTGATACAAGTTAAAAATAGTGAGCACCCATAGGCGTAAATTCCTGGATCCGCCACTGTTAATAGGTGCACGTGCACCCCCACTTACAAGTGTGGGTCCGCCTCTGGTTTTAAATACTCATATTATTATCGCCACTAAATATAATATGACGTCATTTATATAGAGTTCTGGTTAATACTAATATTTTCAATCCCTAGAATGACATGAATCTTTGATATGTTTATTGATGATATGATTAAATTTGTAGCCACAAGTGGAAGTTGCACAATTAGATGGGAATGAGTTCTTTGTGAAGGTGTTTCGTGAGCACAAGGCTGGTGGATTTGTGAAGACTTTGGAGGCTTTGAACTCATTGGGCTTGGAGGTTACCAATGTTAATGCAACTAGGCATACTTGTTTGGTATCAAGTATCTTCAAAGTTGAAGTAAGTCAAAATATTCCTTTTTTTTTTCTTCTTATACTACCTTTTGCTTTCTTGGTGATTTGATTTGAACTCATAAACAACCATAAGGATAAAGGTGGAGAAACGTGCTTATCATCTGAGCAATTCCCTCTTATCCAAACGACATTCCTTCACATCTTTCGAGTCTAAAAATGTTTCTTGTTTTAATTGTATGTTAGCAGAAAAGGGATAGTGAAATGGTTCAAGCTGATCATGTGAGGGACACCTTGCTAGAGCTGACAAGAAACCCTAGTAGAGGCCGTTGGTCTGAAATGGGTAGAGCATCATCAGACAGTAATAATAATAATAATAATAATAATAATAATAATAATGCAAATGGCACTACAGATTATCATCAACATCAACATCAACATCATGATCATCACCTAGACAATAATAATCAACACAAGCAAACCAATTCTCATCTCTTTCACAGACACCACCATCACTAGCATGTTTTATTTTAATTACTATACTTTTGTAATAATGCACTTCTGTTTTTTTTTTTTATAAGAATAAGATACATGTGTGTGAACTTGTTGCTTTTTTAAATGGGAAAATTAGACTAAATGTCCATTTGGTCAATTTTTTAATCTAAAATAACCCAATTATCATTAATTACATAAAATCTTCATTCGACCACTTTCAATTTCAAGCGTAATGGTTTTTCGCTACTACTATTCCTTGGTGTGTTGTCTTCTTCTTCCTTCCTCCTCCTCCTTAGTCTTCCATCTTCAAAGTTTGTTTAAAGCTTGACTTAAACAATCAACATGTTGCAAATGTGAATCTCTTCGAATAAAATAATATATCAAAAGACTCGATACATCAAGAAAAGGTTATAATATCTAAATTTTGGGACTGTTTAGAGGATATTTGAGTTGGTTGAAATTGAAAAATAGGGTTTGCAATATTGTATACTTTATTGTGTTATCTATTAATAATCTGATACATAGTTATCCATTATTTATACATCATCATACATTATTTATACATTATTGATACATTATATATACATATGGATACAACACAATTTACATATGCAAAGGACCATTTTATTGAAAATATTTTTGGTTGCTTGTACGTAATGGTAAGTATTTATCATTATTTAAAGTCCTTTGGAAATAAAAAAAAAAAAACAACTACTATCCACCACTCTCCTTCCTCTTCGTTTCTATTTTTTTTTACGAACTAGAAACTACAGTTGTTTTCCTAAAAGGGCAGAGACTCTTCATAATGAACACCATATAAGTCCCAAGAATTGTAGCTGAACCTGATATATGGTGTTAAAGGTTGACCCCCCTTTATTCAAATTTATTTTTAATAACTGATATTCTTGACTTGTGTGTCACATATGTACGATACAAATATGTATTTATGTGACACACTTTTATAACGAGGATATATGAAAACAATAAAAAATCTGCAGTATTTTATTTTACTTATCTCATTTTCCCTTTTATAATTTTTCTCTTATTTTTATGAATGAAAATACCAAGTATGTTATTTTGAAATGGAAAGTACCAAATATTATATAGTAAGCATGACATGTAAAAGGAACAGTAGGAATGCTAGCAAGGGTCAAAATCGAATTGACCAGTAAATGGAATAAAAAAAATGTGTTATTAATTTAACTTGTCTCATTTTCCCTTTTATAATTTCTCTCTTATTTTTATGAATAAAAATACCAAGTATGTTATTTTGAAATGGAAAGTACCAAGTATTATATAGTAAGCATGACATGTAAAAGGAACAATAGGAATGCTAGCAAGGGTCAAAATTGAATCGACCAGTAAATGGAATCGAAAAAATATGTTATTAATTTATTGCTATTGGGTTATTGAATAAATGATTTTTAATGGTTTTACAATTGGTTTATTTTGTTCAGTTTTGATTTTTTAATATCGGGTTATTGAGTAAATCGATAATCTATTAAGATGGTAGTACTTTACTAATTTACCCATACATAAATATTAAATATTAATCTCAATATGCATTACTAGTACTGACTTTATCCTTTAGTCTTCAATTCATACTTTGCAATAACTTTTAGTTTACAACTTTACATTACACAAAACGTCAAAATCTAAAGTAAAAACCCTATCCCTCTTAATTTCTCTTAGTGTTACACTTGTATGGTTCTTTCATGTGAGTTGTTATTGTTTCTATTTTATGAACATTTGTAAAGTTACATTATAGTCTTATCACATAAAATTATTGGAGAAATCATATATTTGTTTCATAAGCATTTTTTTTATTGGTTAAACTGAAAATCAAACAGTGAAGGACCAAACTCAATAAATTGAAAACCGACAAAAATATTTTATTGATTTAATTGCTGATTTAGCGTATTTAAAAATAAATTTAACTTTATGGATTTTGAAATTTATAATAATGATTTGAAGTGCTGATAATTGAATATGCTTCAAACTTCTTAGAAGGAAAGAATTTTTTTTTTTACATTTTAAAAATAAAGGAAATTTCCGTACTTGCACCCCTCAAACTCTTGAAAGGAAAGAAAATACGCACCATCTCTTCCATTTTGGCTCTTTTCCTCTTGTTTTATTCCCAACTTTATACCATTTCCTCTTATTTTACTCCCAACTATAGACCAATATCCCTTCCATCACCCCTAAACGATAATAGTACACTAAATGAGATTGCTCCTCATTTAATTAAAGATCTCGAATTTAAGTTTGACTATTAAAAAATCTTTGATAGAGAACGCTTTCTTCTGAATGGAAACCCTATGTAACATGAGTCCGAAATAGTCAATACTTCGACAATATAAAAAATCCAGTGAAATACCCACAAAAAAAAAAAAAAACCAATATCCCTTCCATCTTGACTTGTGGGAAATAAATATTAAAACAATGTTTAAGTATTACAATGACATACATGTAAGATTAAATACTTTAGGATCTTGAACACGATAATCTTACATAGAGATCGTTAGGAGGCACATACCTGATGAGGAAGACATCATCACAGAGAGAAGAGGAAGCGTTACTTGTAAATTGGTTTCTACCTCCTTGCCCTAACTTTATGTTACCACAACCGTCAGCGATGGAATTATTGTAGAGAATATGTGATAACCCTAATGGGTGGAGGGAGGACCAATTTATAGAGGTTATGACTTAATCTGGTACGTCCATCAAGTAACCAATGTACGGACGAGATCTATTCCTTATTAAATATTATTTATGGTATTATTTGGGTTATAAGTAAACTTGGGCCATAAGTAAGAAATTATTAATAATAATTAATAATAATTCTTACATTCTCCCACTTGGCCCAATGACCATATAACATTAATATTTCATAAACATTAGTGGCGCATGCAATAAATCTCTTCTATAATGTCCATCATACATACCACAATATAACAAACTACTAATGCGAGTTATGGCGGTTGTACATAAATTTTAAGTTACATACTTCCTTCCATATACTACTACATTAGCAGCTCATCATACCAGGTTCATAAGCTATAAAACATATAACATTATGGTCTACAATAATGTCTCATAGAGACTTATCTTGTAATAGCTCAAAACAATAATGTGTACACCATTATGAGAAACAAGAAATTCATTAATGTATATCAAAAACACATAATTTGAGCTCAGAGTGTAAAAACATCATAAATGCATCAATCATAAGTACAACCAAAACCCATTCTTTGAACATGCTCTTTAAATGTCTTTGGTTGTATGCCTTTTGTTAACGAATCTACAATCATGAGATCAGTTCTAATATTTTCAAGTAACACTCTTTGTTTCTGAACTTCTTCCTTGACGGTAAAGTACTTTAATTCCATATGTTTGGCACCTTTGGAGTACTTATCGTTCTTGGAGAAGAATATTGCTGCAGTATTATCACAATAAATTTTCAGCGGCTTGGTAATGGTGTTGACAACCCTAAGTCCTGAAATGAAGTTCCGCAGCCATAATGCATGAATTGTGGCTTCATAACATGCCACAAATTCTGCTTTCATTGTGGATGTAGCAATGACAGATTGCTTAGCACTCTTCCACAATATTGCTCCTTCAGCTAATAGGAACAAGTAACCAAATGTGGACTTTCTAGTGTCAACGCATCCAGCAAAATCTGAATCCGAGTATCCAATAACTTCTAAGTGATTGGATCTCCTATACATAAGCATGTAATCTTTCGTTCCTTTCAGGTACATTAAGACTTTCTTTGCAGCTTTCCAGTGATCAATTCCATGGTTACTTTGATATCTTCCTAGCATTCCGACCACAAAACTAATATCCGGTCTTGTGCAAGTTTGAACATACATCAAACTTCCAACAATAGAAGAGTAAGGAATTGTTTCCATTTCTTTTCGTTCTATATCATTCTTTGGGCATTGCATGAGATTAAATTTATCCCCTTTTTGAATAGGAACTATTCCTGCTGAACAATTGTTCATGTTTAATCTCTCTAGAACTCTTTCGATATAACCTTTTTGAGACAGTCCCAATAATCCTTGTGATCTATCACGAAATATTTCTATCCCTATCACATAGGATGCCTCACCCATATCTTTCATTTCAAAGTTTATAGAGAGAAAGTCTTTTGTCTCACGCAATATGCCTAAATCATTAGCAGCAAGTAAAATGTCATCAACATACAGAACTAAAAATATAAACTTACTCCCACTAATCTTTTGGTATATGCACCGATCAACGGTCGTGAGGCTTGTTTGAGTCCATATATTGACTTCTTTAGTTTACACACCATCTGATCTTTTCCTTTAATTTCGAAATCCTCTGGTTGGTCCATATAAACATCCTCCTCAAGGTCTCCATTAAGAAAGGTAGTTTTCACATCCATTTGATGTAACTCTATATCATAATGAGCTACCAAAGGCAAAATAATTCTTAATGAGTCTTTCTTTGAGTCCGGTGAAAAGGTCTCTTTATAATCAATGCCTCCTTTTTGAGTGTATCCCTTGGCAACAAGTTTGGCTTTATATAGTTCAATATTACCATTGGAATCGCGTTTGGTCTTAAAGACCCATCTACGTCCGATTCTTTTAGAGCTTTCTGGTAATTGAACAAGATCCTAGACTTTGTTGTGTTCCATGGATTTTAACTCTTCATTCATGACATTAATCCATTTATCAGACTCAGTGCTTTCTATGGCCTGTGAAAATGAAACCGGATCTTTATTAATTCCAATGTCAAAATCTGACTCTTGTAAATAAATCACATAATCATCAGAAATGGCTGATTTTCTTTCTCTTTGAGATTTTCTTAATGACACTGTTTGTGGTTCATTTGCGTCAGATATTTGTGAGTTAGTTCCTTCTTGAAGTGTTTCACCCAAATATTGTTCAACATTGTTAAAGTGTTCTTCAACAACAGGAACAACATTTGTTATTGATGTGGAAGTAGGTACATTTATGGGCAATGAAATATTTACTCTTACCTCATTAATTTCCATACTTTGTTGTTCAACACTCCCACTAACTTCACCATTCTCAATGAATTTTGCATTACCAGTTTCAACAATTCTCGAACTATGATTTGGACAGTAAAACCTAAACCCTTTAGATTTCTCTGGATAACCAATAAAGTAACCACTTATCGTTCGAGAATCTAATTTCTTTTCATGTGGATTATAAACTCTAGCTTCTGCTTGACAACCCCAAACATGCAAGTGTCTTAAACTAGGCTTCCTTCCCGTCCACAGTTCAAAAGGGGTCTTTGGAACTGCCTTACTAGGAATCCTGTTTAATAAATATACAGCAGTTTTAAGAGCATACATCCACAATGATTTGGGTAATGAGGAATTACTCATCATACTCCTAACCATATCCATAAGTGTTCAATTACGCCTTTCTGCAACACCATTTTGTTGAGGTGTTCCTGGCATAGTATACTGTGCACATATGCCACGTTCTTCAAGGAATTTTGCAAATGGACCTGGACATTGTCCTGATTCGTTATATTTTCCATAATATTCACCACCTCTATCTGACCTAATGATTTTCACTTTTCTATCTAATTGTCTTTCAACCTCATTAACGTACACTTTGAGAGCGTCTGCTGCTTGAGATTTTTCTTTCAACAAATAGATAAATCCATAATGTGAAAAATCATCGATAAAGGTGATAAAATATTTTTCTCCACCAAAAGATGGAACATCAAAGGGTCCGCAAATATCAGCGTGTATAATTTCAAGAAGCTGAGTGCTCCTTGTGGCACCTTTCTTGGTATGTTTGGTTTGCTTTCCTTTAATGCAATCCAAACATATATCCAGATCAGCAAAATTCAAATTCAAAAGAATTTCATTCTTTACTAATCTTTTTAATCGTTCTTTGGATACATGACCCAAACGTTTATGCCACAAATAAGCAGAACTTTCATTTAGTGAACTACGTTTAATTCCAATATTTTGATGAATAGTAAGCAGGGATTCAGAAAAATTATTATTGAGTTTCAATCTATATAAACCATCAATAAGAACACCAGAACCATAAAAAATAGTATTCTTATATAAATTGAAACATCCATGTCCAAACTTAAAATCAAATCCAGAAACATCAAGTTTTAAAAGGGAAATCAAATTCCTAGAAACTGAAGGAACATAAAGAGTCTGTAATAGATCAAGGTGATGTCCAGTCTCCAAGATCAATCGATAAGTCCCTATGCCTTCAATTTGAGCCTTCATGCGATTTTCCATGAACAAGAAATCCTTATTTGGATTTGTAGTCTGGATCGTAGTGAATCCCTGCAACATAGTAGATACATGAGTAGTTGCACCAGAATCAAGCCACCAAGTATTATTAGGAACTTCTACTAAATTTGATTCGAACCATACAAAAGCACTAAATGTACCTTTCTTTTCAAACCAAGCTTTACGTTTTAGACAATCTTTCTGATAGTGTCATTCCTTTTTACAGAAACGACACACATCAACCTTGAGTTCCTTATGAGCATCCTGTGGAACTTTAGCAGGTGCTTTCTTTTTCTTAAACTTGTTGGCCTTCACTGTAAGTCCTTTACCAGCTCCTTGATCTATGAGGTTAATGGAATGACCTTCTTGTTTCTTAAGTCTTGACTCTTCTTGAGTAAGCATACTGGACAATTCACTAACATCCCACTTATCCTTAATAGTGTTATAGTTAACTTGGAATGGTCCATACTCAAGAGGCAATGAGTTCAGAATGAACTGAACCAAGAAGGTGTCATCCACTTTCATCCCTAAGGTCCTAAGTCTTGTTGCAATGTTAGTCATCTCGATGATATGATTTTGCATACTACACGACCCATCAAACTTCATGGTCGTGAGTTCAGCCATTAGTGTATCAGCGAGAGACTTATCAGCATAACGAAAACGTTCTTCCACAAACTTTAGGTATTCCCTGGCACTTTCTGTTTGTGGAATAATACTTTTAATGTTGTTAGCAACAGTCATTCGCATGAACATAAGGCTTAATCTGTTAAAGCGTTCCCATGATTTATGAAAAGACTTCTTATCCTCACTGCTCTTATCAGTAATGGCAGTAGGTTTGTCATTCAGCAGAGCCAAGTCAAGGTCCATTACACCTAAGTGGAACTGTACTTGTTCATGCCATTCAGAGAAGTTCAATCCATTGAATACAGTAACAGACGAAGCATGCGAATGAAAAGGAATAACTGCAAAAGATATACATGCTCACAAATTAAAAATAATGTGAATTCAGTAAAATGATATAAGTACATCGTAATTCTCCTTTGGGTAGATACTACAACACACTATCATAATTTAAATGCCATTTGTTTTTAAATCTTTAATAGGCAATTAAATATACTTAACCAAACATATACGACATCTTTGGATATACAATATATGTTTGACTGAAAATAGTAATTTACCTTATAATGTCACTATTCGTAGAATAATTAATTTACCTTTGGGTAAAATCTTAAGTTCTAGCAATAGTGAAAGTCAATTTATCTATTTATTTTCAATATATATAGGCATTTAATTAACTTTCATAGATAAATGACAATTTTATGGATGCATATTTTTCTTAACCATACTAGTTTGGCCACTTTGGTGACTAACAAACTATATAAATACAAATACACACATAATATCATAAAATTTTGTGCATGTGAATAATTTTATACATTTTAGTTTGGCCACTTTGGTGACTAACAAACTATAGTAACATAATACATGCATCAAGTGATCATAAATATTATATGTGTAGACGTTAATTTATCTAGTTTGGCCACTTTGGTGACTAACAAACTATTTTGCACTAAAGTACACACATATTATTTATTGCTTAGTATAACGACCACTTTAAGTTATTACACAATCTAAAACAAAACATAATTATTACATCATGGAAATATTAAGATTTTTCAGAATTTGTGCAATCTAAAATAAAACATAACTATTCATAATTAATATGTAAACATATGTTAATTATAACATTAGTCTTATGAAAATATTTGTTCAATACATAATTGATAATTAATGATATTCCATCATTTAAATAAGTCAGTAGATCTTTGATACAATAAGACAATAATTTGTATAAAGAATCTTCGGGAAGTTCCGTCACCAATACATGCAATCAAGCACTAAGATACGACGAATACATAATTTTAATTTCTTTTATATACGAAGATTATCCGTTCAAACAATTCAGGCTCTGATGCCACATGTAAGATTAAATACTTTAGGATCTTGAACATGATAATCTTACATAGAGATCGTTAGGAGGCACATACCTGATGAGGAAGACATCATCACAGAGAGAAGCGGAAGCGTTACTTGTAAATTGGTTTCTACCTCCTTGCCCTAACTTTATGTTACCACAACCGTCAGCGATGAAATTATTGTAGAGAATATGTGATAACCCTAATGGGTGGAGGGAGGACCAATTTATAGAGGTTATGACTTAATCTGGTACGTCCATCAAGTAACCAATGTACGGACGAGATCTATTCCTTATTAAATATTAGTTATGGTATTATTTGGGTTACAAGTAAACTTAGGCCATAAGTAAGAAATTATTAATAATAATTAATAATAATTCTTACAATACATCAATATCACCCCAATACTGGCAAATTTATTGGTGGTGAATGGTGATCGATGTGCTATGTATCTAATATCTAAACATAAAAATGGTTATAAAGTCTCAATGCCAAACAACACAATCCATAGGAAACGGTGAAGAGGGTTGTTTGATAATTTACTACCCCTCCGGTCCATATTATATGGTGTTTTTTTAAAGCTTGGATAATACCGTTACTTCCCTTAAAAATTCATTCACCCTTCAAAAGTAAGAGATATTTTCATTAAATTATCCATAATTTAAAATTTTTGTACCTATTTAATATTATTTCTTGGTTAGGTAAAAATCGACTTATGAAAATAAATGTAAATTTGAAAATACTAATTAATATCTTCTTGATTATATGAAAACTCACTTAATTTGGATTAAATATAAAATCTATAAACACAACATAAATATGGACCGGATCGAGTAGTGATTAAGAGACCAAGGGCCCGTTTGGTAGGAATGATAAGGAATAACAAATCCCGAAATTAACTTTAGGATGATATATTCCATGTTTGGTTGAGATAAAATCGTGAGATATATACAGTGGCGGAGCCAGAATTTTCAATAAGGGGGTTCAAAATATGAAAAAATAGACACACGAAGTAGCCAAAGGGGGTTCAACATCTACTATATATACCTAAAAAATTATTTTAAACATGTATAAATCATATAATTTTCCGTTAAAGGGGGTTTGAATGAGGTGGCTCCGCCCTGAATATATATATATATATATATATATATATATATATATATATATATATATATATATATATATAACTTATTTTTGGATTAGTTATTTTGAAATTGTAGAGTTATTTTTATTGCGCATTGAGGTTGTCATAACAATATGATATAACTAATCTCGAGATAACTTGTTTCCAACTAAATGAGCCCCAAAAGCTTAACGATTGGGTTGATTAGCATTTGGGAAAATGTGATTACAGATGTTGGAATCATGCTTATGAAACAAAACAAATACTTAAATTTAATTAATTAATCCTATCAAGATTATTAAAGACAAGTATTTTGAGTACCTACTTTATACATTAAGCTTCAAATTTAATCCCCCACAAGATGGAATCAAACATTTACGAGAAATGTAAGACATCCCGCAGACTCCGCAGTCGACACTTGACAGATTTTTTCTATCAAATTTGTCAAAAATATTCTTTTTTTTTTCTTTATAATTAATTTATACTGTTTTATTGATATATAAAAATATAAAGCATATGTACTTTAAGTTGTGGCTTCATAAACTATTTTTAAAATTTATGTCTTTTGACCAAGGGTGAGAGGGCATCTCATCCTTTATTTGTGGTCCACTCTCAATGTGCCATACGTTTTCCTTTTCTTTTGACCAAATGCATAAATTTATCTTTTGCAATTGTAACCGTTCATATTCAAGGGGATTTGAACATGTAATTTCTTGGTTAAGGATGAAAGAGTATTTATCATTCCATCACAATCCTTGTTGATGACATCGTTAATTTAATATCATGAGCTTCTGACTTCGTGGGGGAAAATAATGATGAATGTAGCCAGAATTCCATGGGTTTTGATCTTTCTTATACTGAAATCCCTCCCTCCATTGTTTGCAATCTGAATATAGTTTAACTATACATGAAGTATACATCGACTATATAAGTATACAAAGTATACAATGACTTTTCAATCTCGATCATTTCAAAATCACCTCTAAACAATCTCAAATTTTACATATGAAATCTTCTCAATGTTTTAAGTCTTTGACATATAATTCGCTTAAAATGATTCAAATTGATATGTCGAATTCTTTATAAAAATGAAGATGAAGAAGGCAGACCGTGGGCTGGGCTAGACACCCATCCTTTTACCCAAAACCCAGCCCATACTAGCCTGTAGGTGAGCTCGCAACCGGTACCCTCAGTACAAAAATTGATAATGGGTTGCATCTGCTGGTCCGACCCATTTGATAGGTTTTAAGCATCAATAAGTTATAGTTTAAGTGTGTAAATAAAAGTCGATAGCAAATTTAGTGATTGTCGATGTATTAAGCCAAATGTTATTGGCTAGCTATGACTTCTTGTAAGAGGAAAGATTTAAAGGTGACATGAATAATATCTAAATATTAGATAGCTATATACATTGGGTGTATAAATTTCATATATAAATTTGTCAATCGAACGTATGTAAAAAAGAAAAATAAGATATACAAAGAAAGAAATTGAAGTTAATTAACTGCTTGAAAATAAATTATTATTTCTTGGCCAAAATGCTAGAAAATAAACGAATTTGTCTAAATTGAAAAAAACAAAAAGAGTAAATTCATGTATGATATTTTTATTTTGAAAGAAGAAAAGAGAGGCAAAAAGGAATTGGTATGTGATATTTCTAAGCTTTTTCTTCCATATAAAAAATATGTATACACATTCACCCGTTATTCTCCAATTATACAACAAAGTTTTGTTGGAAACAAGTCACAGCAACTCTTTAAAAAAAGGGGGGAACAATAAGTCCTGCAACTTTTATTTTAAAAATATCACCAAAAAGCATAGAACTTTTATGTATTTAATATTTATTCGTTTAAAGTATGATATTGCGCCGGAAAAGCAACAGTGTTAGATCGAAATAATATGTTAAAATAAGTAAAGCAACTAACTTTAATCAACAAATAATAAACAACAAGAATGATTTTTTTTTAATTTTAATTTTTTATATGACATATTTAAAATTATAAAATAAAAAAATATTTTGATATATTTAATATAATTTTTTTTATTTTTTTTTAAACTTCTGTATTAAATTAAATTAGATTATTTTTTTTGAAACGGAAGAAAATAATTATAAAGTAAGTGATAGTATGGTTCCCTAATAAGAGATATTCGAAAATAGTTGTTTTTTACGTTGAGACAGCAAAAAACAGTGGTGCATGTGGGTAGCATCATCACTCAAATCGGTCAATGAAAATAGCAGTGTACATCTGATCAACCTAATTAAGAACCAATTGGGGATGTGCAGTATGTTGGTAAAAGAAAAAACACAAAACAAACTTATCCAACAAAATGTGAATACTAGCTTCTTCACCTTTCTGGCATGTACATACAATGTAACTGGACTATTTCATTAGGGAAAAATAATTAAAAAATTGTGTGTCATGTGTTATGATTGAAATAATTAGATGTCATATGATAACTAACAAAATTTATCTTAAAAGATCATGAGTAAAAAGACAAACGGGAAATATATCAAAAGACACATATTTAACGTGGTTTGGTCAACCAAATGTACATCCACAAATGAGATGAACAATTCACTATAAATATGAGAGTACACAATAGCGAGAGAAGTAATCTCACACAATTCACTCAAAATAAAGAGGTTCACATAAGTGATAATGTATTACACTGTTTCTCCCTACACAAAACTCTCAAAATTCCTAGGACTACATTGTGAATGCTACTAAGTTAGAAGGAATGAGTCTTTATTTATAGTGTCCTAAATTTTTTTCTAAAAGAAAAGGAGCGGTCAAATATGGAAGACTTTATCCTTTTAGGAAAAGAAAAACCTATTTATGATAAAAAAAACTTAGGGAAAATACCAACTATGCGAAAGCTAATAAAGAAATCAAACAATGATAAATCAAAGAACAAAAGAGTATATTAAAAACACATAATACTTTAATAGAGTTTCATCAATTGATATACATATGATAAACTAATATAAAAGAAAATATTAGCAACAATATATCATTTCATTCATTATCTTTACATTTCACAATTTACCACAAGTTTACGTTGTAGTGAAAAAAAAAAGTAGGGTGTAAAATTTAGGAATTCAACCAAAGCGAAAATATAGTTACCAAATAACAAGCTTTGGGCTCAAAGTGATAACTAATGGTATAATATCTTAAAGAGCTAAAATATAACGAGATATATCAAAGAAAACCTATTATCATCTTTAATTAGAGCAATATTTATATTTCGCCTCAATAACATGTAGGACAAGTTCTCGACTAAGATGCAAACCATGAAATATACAAGAATTCTTCACCTCACATGACACAAGTGTCAATTAAAATTGATCAATTTTACTTCTAAGACAGACATGGTCATAGCGACTATAATATGACAAGTTATATTCAAAGTCAAATCTATAGCGCAAGTGTAAAAAAATGCTCTTTTACTAATTCATATGCAGTCGAGTGTCTTATAAAAATAACTTTTCTATCTTCACGAGATAGTAATAAAATCTGCACTCAATTTACCCTCCCTAGCTAGACCTCACTTAATAAAATTTCACTAGATATGTTATTGTATAATCCTTATACACTCACAAAAATGTACTATTCAAAGCTCCAAAATAAACAACTCGATAAAAACAACGATAAGGGAAGATAGGATCCGACACTGCAGCCACTATCTACAAATATAGAAAAAAATACAAGGAAATTCCCACCCCCCACCTCCCCCTACACCCCCACCTCACACAGAATTTAGTGAGTGCGCAAAAAAGAACTTTTTCCACCACTTGCCGTCATCCACAATATGCATAGTGTGGTTCAACAACAGTCTCTCTTAGATCCTCCTCCATCCAATCCCTCTCGATGATAATTGATTTTGGTGATTGATGAAAGTGATGATTGTGGTTGTCCTATGATGATTGAGGAATCTGTAATTGTGGGTGGTGAGTGAAAGTAGATGGAGTATGTAACAATGAATTATAATCTTTATAGAAATTTTTAAATAGAGATGTAAATGATATTAAGACTTTAATTTGTTATAAACCATTCAGGCTCATTAAGTGATTGTAAATAAGAAAAACAAATATACTTTCTGAATGAAAAATATACAAATTTAATGATTGATATATATGAATAATTAAGAGTAAGATGGAAACAAATGCGACCTAATCTTACAAATTTAATGATTGATATATGAATAATTAAGATTAAGATGGAAACAAATGAGACCTAGGATTAGTTACGTAATGTGTTATTTTAGCTTATCTATATACTTCTTGCAATCACAACCCTTCATTAAAACACTAAGAGTTCCATACATACATTTGTTATGATGTGATCATCTTCTTCCTTCTTCATTCTCGTTTCTGCTTCTTCTTTAAAAGTTTATTCATTCTGAATCATTTCAGGAAGGACCCGTGAAATACAAATGTATAAAATTATTTTTTGAATACTCCAAAAATGTTAACCAAAATGAAAGTTCAGATAGTCAACCAACTTAGCTACTAATTTTCTCATAAATGGAAACTAGAAGAAAAACTCTAGGGACTATGCCGGCATATATAATACTATATCCTAAGTTGTAGATGGAATAGTTTCTGGTTCTACAATATGTAATCTTCAAATGTTCCTGCATCTGAAGAAAAAAGAGAATCAATAGATCTTTTATTTTTACTTTTTCTAAGGGAAAATGGAAAATGGGAGGAGATTACAAACTTTATCAATAAGGTGAAGGTTCACATAGTTAATTAACTGAGCTATTGAGATGACTTTCCGAGAATCGGTAGATTGATCTCAAGTGCATGAGTTTATTTAATATGAAGATGCATGTAGGTTTTGATATGTATTGACAAAAAGAAGAGAAAAGTCTAGATCAAATTAAATTAAGATATACTTCCTCTATTTCTAATTACTTGTCCACATATTTTTTTAGTTACCCTAATTACTTGTCTATTTTGACAAATGAAGAAATGACAATTTTTTTTACCTGTTATACCCTCAATCCATTTTAAAAAATATAGAACTCCTTGAAAACCTTAAGTTTTTTAATTCATCAACTTTATAATTAATAGGAATAAAATGATAAACTTATTATGTCAATAATTGTTTTCTTAATAAGCGTGTCAATTTAAAAGTGAACAAATAATTAGGGACAGAGGAGTATGTATTAGATTAGATACATTTAAAAGAATGAACTTTTATAAATAAAAACCTAGATGTAAATATATAGGCCATTTTATGTTATCAAGTTTGGAACAAGTAAAGAAATTATATTTTCCTCTACTTGTCTTTCAGATTAAAAAAAATGATAAACTGAAAAAGCCTTAATTTCTTCCTCAAATGATATTCCAACAGATTGTACACATCATATTATAAAACATAAAATTGGTAATTTAATTTAAGTAGACTCTATCAAAAGGCGCAGTAAATTGCTTCAAAGTTCAAACTGTGCACTGACATTTTCCCTATATCAGCCTTTGAAGCATTAACCTTAGGACCACTCTATTCTATTCAACCAAATATAATTTAAAGTGGAATCAACAGATTTATTTAAGTCACTGCACATTATAACGTGACATTTAGTGGCAATAAATTTTCTTTTTAGTATTAATATCGTTACATTTAGAGTCACTAAAGCTTTTAATGACATTCATATAAAATATTTACTATTTGTGCTAAATATAATACAATAGTAATTACACTATTGTGCTAAATAACTTTTGACAAGTGATAATAAGATGGTGACTATATAATTCATTTTAATCTCTCTTAACCCTAATATAGGAAATTTATATAGTTAATTGCAGCCAACTATGTGAAAATTTCTGCTTTAGAATTACAGGATAGGAAAACAACCCATCACTAAGTGGATGATCTCTAGTACTATATGATTATGAAAAGTCATGTACACACATAAAATTGTGAGAAATTTTATATATATGTGGACAGTAATGAAACAAATTAAAGAAACAATTACAAATAAAATTATGAGTAAAAGTAAAACATACCATTAAATTTCATTGAATCTGTAGACTGTAAGAGGATGAAGTTGACTGTTAAGCCTGATATAACATCTACTAAAGTTTATCTGGCAATTTTATTCCAATCAAACATGAAATAAACTCATTCCTATGATGAATTAATCAGTGTAGAATCCAAATACTGAAAACATATTCATTTGAATTTAAAACTTGTATCATCAATCGAATTTGGAATTTATGAACACTTCATCCATTGAGCGTCCCACATCAACTAGGGACGGGAGATTTGGTAGTAAATTAGTTTTTGGAGTTGAATTAGGTCCAAAATCCATTTTAGTTAAGTGTATTGATTGAAAGGATTGTTCATTTGTTGGAATCCATAATTTGATTTCTGTAGCAATAAAGAAGATATGTCTACATCAGACACCACTTAGCTTGTTTAGTAGCATCATATACTACAAGTCAAATAAAATCAACTCAACTTTTATTTGTTTGTGCTGTGTTCTTAAACACTTTGGGATCATTGTGGAAGCCACTAAACATCATGCATATCTCAGTTGCCCTTACCCTACAATCCTAGGTGGCCATTTCTGGATGTTTTTTAAAACAGTACTGTACCTAGTTGTCACTTCAATGATTTGTGAAATAGTAACTGAAGATTTGAAAAAAAAAAATCATTCTAAAATGCAAAAACGTAACTCTTGAATAAGTTCATTTTGCTAAAATGTTGAGAATATTATAAAAGTGTGGTCTCTAACAGCTTTAATTTGATATGAAATGACCACACACTTCAACATAGCATCAGAGTTGGTAGAGGTCCTCAGATCGAATCTCATAACAAAAACAGAAATATTGGGAATCCATTTGAAGTAGAAAGACAGAATTTTCCAAGTGAAATTGCAGAAGATTGACAAAAGAACATACTTACCACCTTGCAGAGCAGAATACTGAACTGGAACTGCCCCAGAAACTCCTACAACCCAAGTAATCACTTAAGCACAAACAGAGAAATATATATATGAGTTAAGTAATAATAATAATTAAAAAAAAAAAACTTAAGCATAACTGCACAAATTTGCAAAGCATTTCACTACCCAAGAGTAAACAAATATGCAAGGAAACTTTATTAGTTATCAGATCCAATGTTTATTTATATTGGTTGGAACTTTGCCCCAACCAATTGAAACTAATTAATGATTTGAAAGAGTTCACGATCTGACGTATGAGGTGTTAGGAGGACTAAAAACAACTTGTCAAGAATTAATTGAGCTCAGGTGAAGCCGTCGATGAAAAAGAAACACATCTTCACAATAAAAAGTAAGTGAAAGACGTAGTACAAAAATGGTTTGACAGTAGTCTCATGTATGAATCAAACATGATGAATATAATACACATATAAACAAATCTAAAGAGAGGTAGAAAAAGAGGTGGGAGGTGACAGATAGAGCAGTGAGCACACATAGTTTCACGCATATAAACATCATGCGAGAAAACACCATGTGTGCTCACTCTCTTCTGTCACCGCCCTTTTTTCTTCTTTTACCGTTTTTAGTGATCTCATAAATCTTGTGTGTAGCCTGCAAAAAACATGAGGAGATAGAAACCCTAGATTTGAAAGAGTACTGTTTTATTTGAAAGATGGATGATTTAGGTGTAGTGTGAGGAATGATGGTGACCTATTTATATAGGAAGAGGACCACAGTAGCATCACGTAACGAATAAATGTGTCTATCTTTATCTCCATCTCTTTCTATATATATATATATATATATATATATATGTCTATCCCCCAGCCACTAATCTGGTATCTTCAAAGTCCCCTTCTATCCCTAAATATATACTACTACTCCCTCTTGTTCCACAAAGATTGACTTTTTTTCTTTTTTGGTAACATTTTAATTTTAGTTTTTCACGTGAAATGTTTAAAACCATAAGATTAATTGTACATTTGACATAACTTTAATTTAGAATCATAGATTCAAAAGTCTTCTTTATTTTCTTAAACTTTGTGTCAAATTAAACTAGACCATTCTTTGTGAAACGGAGAGAGTATTACTAATTCTCAAGGTCCCACATCTTCTTTATATATATAATTTACAGTATATAACATAATGGGGTATGAGAGAAGATGGAATAGAATTCTTACTCAGATAAAAGTTCATGAGAAAAAGGTCAGAAATATATTCAAATTTTGATCGAAATTGTTGGAATAATCCCAAATTTTGGGTAGGACTTATTACCCCTGTATTATTTAATAGGGGAAAAATGTCTGAAATATATCCGAACTTTGAATGAAATTGTTGTTACGATATCGAACTTTAGAAATGACCTTTTACCCCTCTGCACTATTTAATAGTGTATTTTAAAGGTATATATGTGCCCACATGGACATAATAAATATTGCTTCATTATAAATAGTAATGTGTCCACGTGAACACATATATACCTTTAAAATACACTATTAAATAGTGCAGGGGGTAAAAGATCCTTCATAAAGTTTGATATCGTAACAACAATTTCGGCTAACGTTGGAGTATTTTTCAGACTCTTTTCCCATTTAATAGTTATTTTAAAGATATATAAGTGTCTAGCTGGATAAGTTACTTTTATAATGATGCAATATTTGTGATTTTCATGTGAACACCTATATATCTTTAAAACACACTATTAAATAGCGCACGCGGTAATATGTCCTGCCCAAAGTTTATGATTTGTTACATCAATTTTGGTCAAAGTTTGAATATATTTTGAACCCTTTTCCAAGTTCAAATAGTCAACTAACTTATAACGATATCATATGTATTCCTTCCATTCACTTTTATTCATTCCGTTTGGACTTGCATGTTCTTTAAGAAATAATAATTTGTATTATGTAATTTAAAATTTTTTACCATTAAATGTATACTAATTGATGTTTCATCTTTATGTTTTGGAAAATAATTTGGATATTAAGTACGTGATTAATGTTAAGAACAAAAATGAAAAGCGATTTTTTCTCTTGATATGTATACTAATACTCTTTTTGTCTATTTTTACTTGTTCTATATATTTTTTTTTTTGGGAATCCCAGGATAACCCGCAACCGCTACAATTTCTGCCACAGCCTCTGTCCTTCGGGTGCGCACTGGGTAAACCCCCCAACCCCTCACAATGTAATAGCCTGCAAACCACACAGGGAATGTAAACCGCACTAGGCAAGTGCTATGCGACAGGCTTGACTCAGAAGACATTTAGGGGTGATCGATCTCAGATCATCCGTGTGGATAACCACCCTCAAAACCAACTTGTCCAATATTAACTTTACACATTATTTAAGAAAAAAATAAAATGACAATTTTATCATAGAAAATTATTAGATAAAATGTCTATTAGATCCAAAATTACTTATTAAAAATTACTATATTATCATTTATTACATAAAATAAATATATGACCATTCGACTCTTTTTGTTTCAGGTGAAGTGCTTTGTATGGTCCAAAAATTACTCATACAAATTATTGTATCAGCGATCGTTGCCGTCCTTACCTTTTACAGACATCTGAGATTGTTAATGCTTCCAATTGCTCTTCAATGGAATAATCGAAGAGTTTTGAAGTTCAAGTTTTAAAATTTGACGTGCCACTAATATGAATTATTTTGAATGAATTATATATGAAAATACTCAAAATATCAAGAGGAGACAAGAGAAGCTCATATCTTCACTTCTATATATATATATATACTAGATAAGGGTGCCCCTGCATTGTGGAAATAAAAGTCGTTGCAAAGGAAGTCGTGGACACATGATTAAAACAAATATCAATGTGACACATTTACATATATTTTGCGGAACGTTATACACGGAACTTTCTATGAAAGGAGACATTGTAGGTAATTCATATATGTTGTCTTGGCATGAAAGTTGAATCTGGGAAGTTGTAAATTCTAAAATCTCTCACACAAGTAGGTTCTTTCGGGTTGAAACTTCTTTATTACCTGAAAATAAATTAAAGAAGTGAAATTACACAGTTCAACGGATAGCTAAATTGCACAAAAAATAACACATCACTTTGGAGATGAGCTAGTTAAATTCGGAAAAATCCAATTGACAAAAGAATGGAAGAAATTATCTCCCCGAATTTATTGTGTTGTTTTCATTCACCTATATATTTTGAGCATAATACATTATGTCCTATATAATCACCTCTCCCCAATAACATATTCAATGTGATCAGATCACTAATGTTAAATACCAGTAAAAATAACTCCATGCACATACCTCAGCAGCCTCGACCAGGCGGTACAAAATTTCACAATAGGTGAGGACACATGCATTTTGTGGGTCCACTTTGCTAGCTTCAGAAAAACTTTCAAAAGCAAGCCGCCCCATATTTTGCATCTGCAGGGTATTTGCCTATCAGAGACTCAATACTCTTGCTATTCTTCTGCAACACACTCTCATAGATAGCAAGTGTATCAACAAACTTGTTCCTAGAGCGAAGAATATTTGCACAAGTTATGGCTTCTTTGTCTTCAAAAATCTTCTTTACATGACTTATTCTAAAAGAGCAGAGGTGCCTGATTCCTCCACATCATAACTTTTACCAACAAAGTTCACATTCCCAAATGCTCGCTCGAAACATTTGTTTAGATTCAACTGAAACAACTCATCTCTTCAACGGTGTTTACAAAACAGGATGGATTAATGGAATCCCCAAATAACGTCGCTAGCCGTAAAATGCAGAAACACCTAAAATAAAAGTAGAAAGTTATCTACCTACTATCGATTTATGCAAACACACCTGAAATAAATGTCCACAATGAGACTAGCTTAAGATGTATTCATGTTCTTTGAATAAGTAGGTCCTTTTGCTCTAAGGCTTAGACATAACCTAAGGAATTAGAAAATTCTCATAACTTCGGAAGAAATAGAGGTTAGTCTAGTAGAATAACTCTTGTCCTAGTTATTTTGAGGAAGAAGGTTTAAGCAGAAGTTGTCATTTCCAATTAAGCTAAGGCAAGCATTCAACTTTTGGTATCAAGAGTATAACAATATATTCAATGTGATTTCACAAATGAGGGTGTGTGGAGGGTAGAATGACCTTACCCCTCCCTTGTAAGGTATAGGAAGTTTCCGATGAAGAAGTCATGTCAAAATACTATCGAGATAATGTGAAAGATGTCACCACACCTTATACATAATTTCTTTTAACTAGTAAATTTTTTTTTTCCAATTGTGGCTTGAAATTTTCAACAAATAGCAACTCACATTGTTGCAAACACATCCAATAAGCAGAGTCCTATTTTAGCACATGTTGCCCGAGAAAAGGAAAGATCAGAGAAAATTTGAGTTAACTGAGTGTAAGCAAAATGAAGCGACCCCAGAGAAGGAAAGAAAATTGGCAGTCTGTCGTTGTTCCTGGCGAAGAAATGTTTTATTGATATAAGACACCAAATGAATGCACAGATGCTTCAAAGTAAAAGAAACATTTGGCATCACCAAGTAGAAAAATGAAGAACAAGCTAAGCAAATCCAGTAAATTAAAGGAAAATCAAAGCTTCTTCTTGGGGTTTTTTCGAATTCAACAAAGGAACCAAATTAAAATTAAGTTTAAAAGGAATCTAGCAATTCGGATTAATTAGCATATAGAACATTGAAGAAGACATAAACCCAACAAATCAAGGCAAAAGACGCACCTCCGGTAAGATTTTTTTTTTTTTTGCAGATCTAAGAGGCAAGACTTCAAATTGAAAAGGAAACATAGAAGGTGTTCTTTCTTCCTCCAACATAACCTCATCTTTGTGCCAAATTGAATTCAAGAAAATAAGTTAAAACGAAAGGACTATTTTAACTTTAAAAAACAAGGGCCAATTAACATTTCATAATAATAGATAGGCTGCCTAATAGATATTTTGCAGAGTCATGAAGAAGACCTTGTCGCTGTTTCAGCGAAACTACTTTAGTTTGTTCTACAAACTAAGAAATTGTTATTTCCTGTTGAATTATCTTTCACTCATCTATTGAATACACTCTTTGTTATGGACTTCAACAACATAGAAGTCCCACAGGCAGAAAGATATAAACTAAATTTTTTCTTTAATTTGACACGAAATATAATACTGTCAATGCCAACTAAGCCGATTAACATAAAAATTGCATAATGTGTTCTTTTTATACACCGTAAGGTAAAAAAAGAGAAGAGAAGATGAAATAGTATTCTAAAACAAATTCACACGTCTATCTCATAATAATGCTATGAAAATTTCAGAAATGTATGATAGAATTGGGGAAAAGTAAAGCATTGTGCCTTTCCTAGTTTATGTTCCCATAGCTTTGTATTTTCCTGATTAGACATTCACTATTGAGTATTGTTGGTAAAATAGAGAGATCCAAAGCAACAAAGTTGATTTTTTTTTTTCAATTTCCTTGACAGTAAAATACTCCTCACAGTACCTCTTGCTAAAGCATAAATAGACTCATATGTATAATTGACTTCAACATAAGAAACACCTATTTTGAGCCTGAAAGAAGAAAGTTACACCTCATTAACATCCTAAGCTTATCTCTTAGCCTTTTTTCAGCCTATCCTGATTTCACAAAGTCGGACTGTTGCCCCATTTTATGATACTTTTTTCAGCTCTAAAGAAATGCCTTAAACGGGTTTTATGTTATCTAAACACTTCATAAACTTAAAAATAACTTACAGTTAGAATTCACAAAGAAATAAGTCAATCCAAACATAAAATTGCAGGACATGGAGGTTTAGACTCACATTTGGGCGTTGGCAGATAGAGCTGCTAAATTATGTAACTTTGATTTATTTAGAGAGTGATCTTAGGCATATTTATATGCCTAAGTTGTCAATATTTGCCCATGAATTGATTGAATTAATGAATGATCTTGAGTCTATTAGCTTGATTTGTTATACTTGCTATGATTATGCACTAATACATGTGATTAGAGATTTCAGGAACTCTCAAGGAAATTGGAGTCAAATTAAAGAAATGAGATGAAAGAGAGCATGAAAAGTGGCTAAGGATGAAGGCCCCGGGGCCAAGCGCACTGCTAGGCGCGAGGCGCCAAGGGCCAACATTCAGTGGCCTTTCTCAGGCGCTCTGAGAGGCGCGACGCGCCAAGGCCCAACATTCTGCGCATTTCTTAGGCGCTCTGAGTGGCGCGATGCGCCAGGGTGAAAATCTCAGAGGTGAAGTTCGGGTGCGATGCTAGGTGCGACACGCCAGTGGCATCCCGACTTTTCCATCTTAAAAGTGTTAAAAAAGGATTCGTAATTGTAATAGGCTCTGGCTCTAATTTTCCTATCATTATAAATAGACCCTTAGGGCTCCATAATTAGGTTCGTCTTTTATTAGGTGTGCAAGAGCAAGTATTCACGTTTGTAATAGATTTTGATATTTTAACTCTTCTATTTTCCTAAAATCGCATGAACAATTGTATTTTGTGGTTTTCTAATAGCATGAGTGGCTAAACGCCTTAGTTCTGGGGCTATAGCTACGAATGAATTGTTGATTATTAAAGGCTTGCTGAATTATGGTTGTCATTATAAGTTACTTCTATGTTCTTGTTTTAGTATTTTATGATTGATCACCATAAAAGGAATATATTGTCTAAACTTGAATTGGGAATGGAGAGGTTAGATAGACCAGAAAATATAGAGAGCTTGATCAACCCATTAAGTTGAGGTGATTTGTGTTCAGGAGTGACGCCCGAACGAACAACTCTCTTGGTTAGGAAACACGATGAAATATAAATGCTCACCAGTTAGTCTATTTATGCCCGCTCAACGATGTAGTTAGATAGCTAAATGGAGTAGGCAACTAGAAGTGTGAGCCCGACTCATACAATTAAATCTGTAAATCAGTAACTTGACTACTAAAAATTAGCTCTAAACCAATAATATGATACATAAGATTCAATGCATGCTGCAGCCCTGAAATTGTCTTTTACTTGCTTGCAACATCATCTTAAAGTCGTTCGCATTTAGTTACGTTTATTTAGTTCATAATTAGTTGTAGTTAACAATCATCACCATCTCTGAAACGGTTACTTTTATTTTATTTGTGGAGTTAAGTGTTAGATATAAGTTAATCATAAATTCCTTGGGAACGATAACTCGTTTCTTTAAGAATCTATATTACTTGAGTGATCACGTACACTTGCGTGTATATTGGGGAGCAACAGAGGACGTTACCTCTATATCATATAACATTTTAGTTGGTAGTCCATTGTATTCTGTTTTAGTTTCTTTTCCTGTGATATTGTGTTAACAAATTTAGTTACATTTAATAAGACATCTCTTATTCCTAATTAACCAAATAGTTTACATAATGAATAAAAATAAAGAGAGGAAAGCATGTCCACATCCTATATCTACTACAAGCACTTCAACATACAGAAAACCTTAAAGCAATATTCCACAACACATGACATGATGAGTTCATGGTTCAGAGTTCTAATGAAGTCAATTGATGTACAAAACGAAGACGGTATTGAAAGTCTCACGAGCTTGACTTTTTAGGGGACGTCTAAGCTCTTATTTTGTGTAAGTTTCTCTAAGCTCTTATTTTGTGTAAGTTTCTCAGGGCACATTCATTTCATCCAATGGGTCAGATTTAGTAAACAAACAGATATTTACACTGTGTTGTCAATACTGAATGAAATAAAGGCCCAAACTGTGAAAATAACCATTGAGGTTAAATTTCACCAAACGAAAAATTCATGTTCAACATTTTAGAGTTTTCCTTACTCAAACGACTTACACCTCGAACAAACAAATGAAAAAATACAGCAATACTCCATGGATTTCCTCTAATTCAAAATAACATTAGATTTAAACAAAAGGTAACAACTTGACCTAAAAAATTCAACATCCACAGAAACATAAACCAACAAAACAAAGGCAAAAAGATGCATAAGGAAACCTTCGATTAAAAGTGGGGAAAACGAACAAAGCAGAGACAAGAGGCATCAACAAAAGGTGAAAACTAAGGCTGAATACAACATCTACCAAAACATAAATCGACACGACTTAACTAAACTTAAGTTCTATTACCTCAAACAAAATAATATGGAGAAGAAAGATATCCTCTGTACAGACTGATTCCAACCCTCTGCTCTCTCCTATAAGACCTATTAGTAGACCTTAAAAAGGAAGGCCATATGCATAATGCCGTTCAACTTAAGTGGGTTCAAGAGCGACCACTTATAAATTTGAAATAGTATTATGGTGGGGGAAAATCAACCAAAATGTAACTAACTCCACTATATTAAAAGATTGGGGAATACTGAAACATAGAAGCAAACAGAGAAAAGCAAAGGAAAATCAAAGTGCAAAATATTTTCCGAATTCAAATTAACAATTCAAATTAGGAAACAGAACATTAAATAAGGCATAAATCAAGCAAATAAAGATGAAAAGATGCAGGTCCAGTGGGAAAACTTCCGATCGACAGAAAAAACCCAGGACATTAATGAATTGGAAACACAGGAAATAAATGAGGCAGAGAAAGGAGGTGCACCTTTTTGTTCATAGGAGCGACTGGAAGAAGAAACAAACAACACGTGGCAGCTGAGGGTGGAGGTACGAAATAGGTGTCAACAGAAGAGACCCTTGAATTTCTTTAAGAATGAAGCTAACACGTGAGTTGTTGTTATGTTTAAATGACACAGAAACTGAAAAGGCTAACAACTGGAGTTTATTAATAGGTCAGATTATAGATAGGTAAAATGACAGAACTATCCCTGTGGTCCGACGAAACCACCACTTATTAAGAATGATGAAGAAGAAGTAGCCCTGTATTATATGAACTTTTTAATAGGAGTAATAAATTTAATATTTCAAAAAATAACAATAATTAATAGTAAAAATAGATTAAAAATTAAATGATAAATTATCTAATGATTTTCTAACCACTAGTAAATTTGTCCATGATTTGCGCGGATATAAAAGACGATAAGATATCAAACATATGATAATAAAATATTCATATAAAATATAAAATAAATATAAATCATAAAGAGAATGTACGAAATAAATAAATAATGCTACATCATTCTTATGTCCTCAATCATTAAAAATAGACTAAAAAAGTATAAAATTAATACAAAATTATTCTATTTCATTTCGATGTGACGACGTCCACCCCCACAAGTTGTTCACCATACAAATAGTCTTCCTTTTGTTCTTCAAATAAGCCAAAAACATGAATATAATAAGTACCAGAAACATAACTTAAAAAGGCAATAATGTGATATTTTTACTATGTCCTAGGCTGTCTCAATTTATAACACTATAATATGAAATATCAAATATTGTCATGAATATGATTATTAATTATTTTAAGATTACGAGGGCAAAAAGTTATGGGAGTGATAAATATAAAGATCATTAAATTTTACATTAAATAATATGAATGAATGATTAATAGACATATTTATTTATTATATAATATACAAAATAAGGAAAAATCATAGAGAAAACATATGAAAAAATAAAATAATGTAATATTATTCCTATGATCTTATTCATTAAAAGATAAAAGAAAAAATATACTCCCACAAGCCGATCACCATTCAATAGTTTTTATATTATACTTCAAATCAAATTAAAATATAATTATAATAAACATAAAAAACATAACAACTTAAAAAGTTAATATAATCATTTTTACAAAATTTTACAATATCTTCATTTTTAACTCTACAATATAAAATACCAAATAATATTTTTAAATATGGAGGAATACATTCAACACTACATAAATTACATAGACATAGCTATATTATTTCTTTAATCATCCTTTCTAAGTATACCATAACTGAATAAAACTCATAACAATAGATGATTAAATTATACAAAGAAAAAAAAAAACAGAAGATGATCTTTATTTTCACAATTCTTTTAATTTTCTAAAGAAAGTTCATCAAATACGAAAAAATAATAGATAATTTAATTTAATTAGCTGCCAAATGAGTGTCTATTCTACTAAAACTAAATAATTAAAAAATAAATAAAATAACATATTTACACAACCTTCTACCAGACATATATACTGAGAGCAAACAAAAAGTTAGTGGAATACAAATTTTCAAGCATAATATGAAACTGCAAAACTAAAAAGTCATAAACATAATTATGATTGCATCAAATAGAGAAAAAGTAAGAAAATTTGCAATTTCGAAAAGAAATCAGGGAAAAAAAAAGTAAAGATTTGGCCCCTGAATGTACTTTCAATGTATAATTTTTGAGGAAATATGAGAAAATAAATAAATAGTAATAGAGGCAAATGAGGCATGTCACATTTTCAGCTTTATTAATATATAAAGATTGGGAATGAATATTTATTTTATTATAATGATAAATAAAAAGTGGATGAAGGAGTAAATATTAACAATTAAAATGAAAAATAATTTTAATATAACGACGGATAAAAAAATGTATCTTTTACATAAAAATAAAATAAAACAGATTATACATGAGACAGAGGATACAAGCTATTGATTAACTTTTGATCATCTGTTCTTTTCCCCAAAAAATATTCTTAACCAACTTAGCAGTGACCTCCATAAATTCAAATTACTCCTACCGATGCTTCTCGTAATTCTAAATATCTTTTACTTTCTCTGGTCCATTTAGTTTTAAAAATTTGATCCATAATAAAGATCACTTCACAAAATTATAAAGCATTACTCCTTCCGTTATTAACCACTTTTCATTGAAATTAGAAGATAATTGTACTAATTTATTCCATAAAAACTTTTTAAAATTTTTACAAATAAATGTAAACACTTTAAAAAAGAATTAATTGTAAGAGTAATATAGAAAAAATTTAATTATTGTTTTCTTGATTAAGTAAGGTGATCAACTAATATAGGACAACTATTTTTAATATGATGATCAATTAATATGGGACAGAGAGTAACTATTACTCCTTTGGGTAGGGATGAACGTTAGATATTCGGTTCAGATTTTTCAAATTTTGGGTTTGATAATTTAGTAATTGGTAGTTAATTAAAAGTAGATATCAAATACCAAAATTTTAAATTTCGGTTCGTTAATTCGGTAAACAGTAAATTAAACTTCAATTTGGCATATGGTATGCGGTAATATCGTATTAAAGTTATAGTCGGTTGCATTATAAAGTTAATAATATTTCTCCAATCATTTCTATTTTTATGTGGATGCACGATATAATAGAAAATCAACAAGCAAGAAGACATCAAGAAAATCAAATTGATACAACTAAAAGACATATGTATTTGGATTGTTCATGCTTATTCTTCAACTTTCTCTTTGGACTTGTACTAATGGGTAATTGATATGTTGATATATGACCTTTAGGACTGTGCTAAAACCGAACCGAACCGAACCGAACCGAAAAAATGTTATTGGTTTATTGCTATTGGGTTATTGGATTAACAGTTTTTTAATGATTTTATAAAAAAATATTATCGGATTATCGATTCGGTATTAGTTTTTAATATTGGGTTATAGGTAAAGTTGTTGAAGATAAATGAAACTGAAGACATGGAACAAGTTGAACAACCTGGTCTAATCAACATGTATGACAGAGTTAGAATCACTTTAGGTTTAGGTTACTTATATCGACTAGGTTGCTGCTTCTTGTACTAGATGAATTCAACTAAGATTAAATCACGACTAATATTATATTATTACTGGGATTAGATTATTTATAATTACATTATTATTATAACAACAATATATATTGTAGTAAGACTCTAAGTATAGTAACTTAGGACTCTATAATTTTCTCCTTATATAAGGAGCATTACTCAACAATTTAATCATCAATACAATCCTTTTCTCTAATCCTAGATGTGAGAACTCTATATAGTATCAGAGCTTAAAAACTTTTCTTCTCTCTTAGTATCGATTAAAACGACTGCAATGGCCCCTTTATCAACACTATGTCGACCTCCTTATTTCACCATTTTATTGCCGCTTGCTCCATTAAACTTAAGTCAACAAACTACCTCATATGGAGGACACATATATCCCAATTGATTC
Source organism: Solanum bulbocastanum (assembly GCA_037074985.1). NCBI lineage: Eukaryota > Viridiplantae > Streptophyta > Magnoliopsida > Solanales > Solanaceae > Solanum > Solanum bulbocastanum. The sequence goes on from CM073604.1 coordinate 35,459,890, forward strand.
AAGTGATGATACTAACATATTTCATCACAGAAAATGAACCAACTAAACGTAGTTGTTCCATACTAGGAAAGTTGTAGCGGTTGAGAAGGATGTAAAAGATAGTGGCAGCATTGATGACTGAAAGGAGAAAGATGTGTTGCTAAGGAGTTGGATCTTCGGAAACTTGACAAAAGAAAACATGTACCTAATTGTGGGTTGCTCAACTACCAAGGAGATGTGGGAATAGTTGGAAGAAACTTATCTTCAAACAACAACTAAAAAGTGTTAGGCTAGAAACCAAAAAGATTGATGAATACATCAAGGAATTTAAAGGTATATGTGATGGACTTGCAGCCATTCACAAATATGTAGATGGAGATAACAAATTAATATATTTTGCTAGAGGTTTAGGTACTCAAATTCGAGACCTTCAAGACTGCCTTGTTAGGTAAGGCACCATATCCCACCTTTAATCAATTTATAATGCTATATAAGGAAAGATGAAGAAGAGGTGTCACAACATAACCATAGCATGGTATTCTGCCCAAAGGGGCAAGGGAAGAGAAAACAACAACTTCAACTCCAGAGAAAGAGGTTTCAAACCTGCTGGACGGGAAGCAGGTTCTCAAAATAGTCAATATGGACCTGATTTTCCGAACATTCAAAGTTTCCCAAATGAAAATAAGGAGATGAAGAATACTAAGTCATGTCAAATCTGTGGTAGGAATAATCATACTTCTCTTAAGTGTTTTTATAGGTGGGACTACTCGTATCAATCTGTAGATGAACTATCATAAGCCACACTTGACGTCACATTCATACTGAAGCATTGACAAAACAAGTGTTTGCTGGATTTTTGAAGCAAGCTAGGAGTAACTGTTCCTCCACGAGAGAAAGTGTTAAAAGATAATGGAAACTAAAGACATGGAACAAGTTCAACAACCTGGTCCAATCAATATTTAGGACGAAGTGAGAATTACTCTAGGTTTAAGTCAATTATATCGAGTAGGCTTCTACTTCTTGTACTAGCTAAATTCGACTAGGATTAGATTACTACTAGGATTATATTACGACTAGGATTAGATTATTTATAATTGCATTATTACAATATTAATAGGTATTGTAGTGCGACTATAAGTATAGTTAACTTAGGACTCTACAATTTTCTTCTTATATAAGGAGCATGTACTCAACAATTTAATCATCAATATAATCATTGATTTCTCTAATCCTAGACGTGAGAATTCTACAAAAGTGATAAACCATTAAGAATGTAGTAATTTAATACTTTACCTACATAATAATTAAATATTAATTTCAATACCTTACTAGAGACTGTCTTTACCATTTTGCCTTCAGTTCATATTTCACAGTGACTTCGAGTTCACAATTTCACATTATACAAAACGTCAAAACCTTAAGTAAGAATCATAATCCTCTTAATTTCTCTTTGTGTTACACTTATATAGCTTTTTTCATGTTATTTATTATTGTTTCTATTTTATGAGCAGTTGTAAAGTTACTTCCAAATACCATATCAAATATTGAATTCTCGAATACCAAATTATCAAAAATTTGATCGATTTGGTACATTGGTCTTCGGTATTTTATGTCCAACCCTACCTTTGGGTTCCATTATGGGGCATTATTTTAATTTTTAGGGTCAAATTTTTTAATTTTGACCGTGAATTTAAACTTGAAATCTTTAATTATTTCAAATAAAATTTATGCACGATACATAAAGGTGCCCTTTAATTTGGTCTCATTTCACATTTATATCCTCCAACTTTGACTGTGCATTAGTAGACACTTAAACTTGTATAAATTGAACGAGTATACAAATGAGTCCTATGTGGCATGTAGGATGTCACATCAGACATGTGTGTCTCTTGTTCGATTTATACAAGTTTAGCGGTCAACTTGTACACACCCAAAGTTGACATAAATGTGAAATAAGGTCAAGTAAACAAACATATGTATGTATTAATATGCTTTATTTCAAAATTTTACGTAAAAGGTACAATAAATCAAAATGATTAACAATTTAAAATATTTGAAAGTCATAAAATTTTTATTGACTCTGAAAATATTATGTGCAACATAAATTGAAACTGAGTAAGTAACATATATTATTTTAAAATGACACAAAATGTAATATAAGCCATAATAATTAAACAACTTAAATTTTTTGAAAATCTATAAATGCCACATAAATTAAGACAAATAGACTATATATACTATTGAAAATTACATAAATTTTTTTTATAAATTATAGTAATAGTTAACAACTTTAAATATCTAAAAATACTCTTCAAATTCAATCTATAACACATATATTAAATTATTATTTTTTAAGAAAAAAACATATTGAGTTGTATTTCACATATACTTATATCAATCGAAGATATGATGTTGATTGATGGATTAATGATGATATCATATGGTTTTTCATGTTTATTCGAATTACGGGAAAATATTGTTTGAAGATTTTCTCATTGTTGGATGTCATAATCCCTACTTTGTTCCACATTACACTAAGTACTGCTCCAAATCTGTAGAATACAAAGAACAAGAAATGTCTACATCAGCCACTACTTCTTGTTCAGATAAAACAATCTTATTTTTAGCATCGACAAGTCAAATATAATTGCTAAAAATATATCACCAAAACTTTTTGGAACTTTACCTTTGCCTCTGTTAACTAGTCTCATTTTATGTGTTATCATTTAATTAGGCATAAAATTTTAAAAAAGAAAAAAAGAATTTTGAAATTGGTAAACGAACAAAAGAAAGAATTTTAGAATTAATAAATTTTAAATATTTATGTAGCTATAAATTATTTCATAAAAAAAAAAAAAATTCTATAAAAGTAATATTTTTATAAACAAAAATAAAAAGTAAAATGTGTCACATTAATTAACATGGATGGCACAATACTGCATTGGGACATGTCTGAATTACAAAACTACAACCCTATATGTGGCCACTCAAGATGTTTTGTAGGCTTTTAGGTTTAGAGAAAATTTTTCCTTTCACATCGTTTATTCATCTCATAATAGAGGTATATATAGATACAAATAATATTTTGTTGACAAGTAGAATTAGAGGGGACTTAGGACTAATACTTGACTCCTACTCTAAGATATATATATTTACATAATAGTCCTAGTTTCAACGCCCCCCTCAAGGCAGTGCATATATATGTATCATGCCTAACTTGCCAATCATGTCATGTAAGACCTTCCCTGATACAACCTTGGTGAGTACATCTGCCAGTTGACTTTCAGACTTGACAATGTATAATCTTTTGATCTAACTTGTCCTTAATGAAGTGTCGATCAATTTCAACATGCTTAGTCCGATCATGTTGAACAGGGTTCTGTGCTATTTGAATTGCGACTTTGTTATCACAAAATAAGTTCATAGGTCCTCTACATTCAATTCAAAGATCCTTCAGAACATATTTAATCCATAGTAGCTCACACAAGCCATTGGCCATCCCTCGAAATTCTGCTTCTGCACTAGACCTTGCGACAACCTTTCGCTTCTTACTTCTCCACGTGACAAGATTGCCTTCGACAAAAGTGAGACAACCCGAGGTTGATTTCCTGGTCAAGAGATCTCCTGCCTAATTTGTAACACCCCTAAATGCTAATAAGAATTTGTATATTGATTTACCTTCGCTAAACTACTTCAATATGGTTTATTCACATTTTGGGAACTTTAAAGTTGTGAAAAATTTCTAACTTGCTTAACATAAAGTGTATCGTAATAGATGGATTTGTGTTGGGGTATATACATAATATTCTATCCTAATTATAGGTAATTAAATGGTGTTGAGGCATATACATATAAATATGTAAATATGCATTTTTGGGCAGCACAAAAGGATAAAAATATAAAGTATGGTTGGCAGCACCTTGGCCAGCCAAGTGTCCAAGTGATAAACATCACTTGTTGACTATATAGTTCACTCATCTTTGAATAATTTCGTGGAATGAAAGATTAAAACCCTTAGAAACTTAGCTTATCATTTCTTCATCAAAATCACAAGAAAAAAACCTTGGTCTTTTGGCTGGAATCAAAGAGACAAACTGCCTTGTTGGTAAGTGGCTGAAATTTGTCTCTGAGCTAGTAGTGTTTGGTAAATTGTGTATATCTTGTGATCTGGAAATCCGTTTTGGGTGAATAAATATGTTTTCGAAAGTTGATTCATGTACCTACAACTCTTATGTTTATGTAAAAGTCTAATATAGCTGTTATGGATGTGAAAACTGGGACGCGACACAGGACAAGTTCTGTCCAGATTTCTCTGTTGTTGTAGCTGAGTAGGTTGTGTTACGTTTAGAATATCTCATTCTGTATAACTCCATTTTGGGTGAATAAATATGATTTGGAAAAGATGATTCATATATCTACAACTCTTATGTTTATATGAAAGTCTAAATTAGCTGTCACGGATGTGAAAAATGGGATGCAACACAGGACAAGTGTTGTCCAGATTTCGGGGCTTCTGTCCTTCTTGATACAGGGCAGCGACCCTTCTTGATACTTGCTTGTGCCGGGTGTGACGACATGAAGTATATTTTTGGGTGAGCCTTGCTATTGAAATTCTTGGAACATGGTGCTATAAGCTTCTTGACATTTGTATCTTTGAATATAGAACTTGATACTTGTTATCTATTATTACTTGATTTATTTATTATGTTTCAAGTATGATGCTCATTGACTTGAAAAAGGTAGCTTGGTGAATTTTGAGGACTCCGACCCTATAGTTTTTAGCACCACTAAGCTATATGCTTAGCGATAGTTGTTTCTATCATAGGGGCTGATCGAGAGGAGGCATGAAGATGGCCATGGAAGATGGAAATTTTGAGAACTTTTAAGAAGATCACATTTGCATATAGACATATATATTTTATATAAATTTTGATACTTATACACGATCTATGTGATGTATTTTTGCCGTCGATTTTGAAGTCTGACTGGATTATGTCCATGGGTTGTAATCTAAGTATGGCTACGTGTTTTGGTTTATTTAGGGTGTGAAGCCCAAGTTTTGTAATTTGTTACATGTCCTACTTGTTTGTAATAATCGTATAAAGCATGAACCCAACTAGTTTGGGTACTCGGAAGTGGATAATTTTTATTATCATTAATTACTTGCATGAGGGAAAAAAAAAGAAAGAAAAAAAATATATATCTTGTAATTTAAGTGTATATGGTAAATGGAAAGGGTCGCTACATAATTTGTATTTGTGTGGCCCTCGATGACAGTTTTTTCATTCTTCAAGAACAACATTCCTTTTCCTGGAGCACTCTTCAAGTATCGCAAAATTCTATAGACAACTTCCATATGATCTTCTGTTGGGTTATGCATGAGCTGGCTCACAACACTTACAACATATGAGATGTTTGGCCTTGTGTGAGTCAGATAGACTAACTTCCCCACTAAACGTTGATATCTGCCTACTTCTTTTATTTTGTCTCCCGAAGAGTTTTCAAGTTTATGGTTTGTCTCCATAGGTGTGTCAATTGGCTTGCATGCTAGCATCCCTGTCTCCATTAACAAGTCTAGTACATATTTTCTCTGAGAAAGGGAAATTCTCTGTCTTGACCTTGAGACTTCAATGCCTAGGAAATATCGCAATTGTCCTAGGTCTTTCATTCCAAATTTTGATGCTAAAAACTTCTAAAGTTGATCCATTTCCTGTCAGGACCATGTCATCAACATAGTCAATCAACGTTGTTACCTTTCCTTTGTTGTGTTTGATAAACAAAGTGTGATCATAATTACTCTATTTATAACCCACCAATGTCATTATAGTTGTGAAACGTCCAAACCATGCCCGTGGTGACTATTTTAATCCATATAATGCCTTTTTTAATATGCATACCTTGTTTATGTAAGTGTGCTCCTGCATTATTCCTGGTGAAAGATCTATGTAAACCTCTTCCTCCAAGTCACCATTTAAGAATGCATTTTTTACATCAAATTGTCGCAATGGACAATCTCTATTTGCTGCAACTGATATAAGGATACAAATAGTATTAAGTTTAACTATTGGTGCAAATATTTCCTGATAGTCCACTTCATATTTCTATGTGTATCCTTTTGCTACCAGCCTCGCCTTATACCTATCAATACTTTCATCTGCTTTAAGCTTTACAGTATACACTCATTTACACCCGACAATCCTCTTTCCTTCATTCATTAATTTTCTCTATTGTGTTTCTGTTAATGCTTCCTGCACACCACTAGGAATAGATACTTTGGGCAATTGATTAACAGTTAGAGCATATGAGGTTGATAATCTTTTGGTGGAGGTATAATTGCTAATATGATATTTTGAATTGGCATTAAGATCAGGTTCATATTGTATTTTCGATATACCTTTAGTTTTTATGATTGGATAACGGAAAGTAAGAGAATGAGAATCATTAGACATAGTTTCAAGTTCATTTGAAGAGTAATTAAGAGGTACCTGAGGTATATGATCAAATAGAACATTCTGAGAGGACTCATTAGTTAATGGAGTGATTGTTGTACTTTCTGAAATAATTCCTTCATTGTCTTTATTTGCGACTTCCTTATTGTTATCTCCTTGTTCCGTGATCTTCATGTGTGACAATGTCTTGTTCCAAGATATTAAAATGTGCATTTAATCTTTCCTTGTGAGCTTCTAATTCCAAGAACTCAGTTTCTCCCCCTAAAGCTTCATTCATTCTAGTCTCTTTTATGTCATTCTCCCCCTGAAATGATGAGGGTGTAACTCCACTACAACAAAAGTAGAATTTTGTGGCAATTATTTAGAGGCAATAATATAATTGCCGCTAAATATTGTTTTAAAGCAACATGTACCTGCAATTACCTTAAAGCCACTAAAAATAACCCTTAGTAATAATTACTTTTAAAAGCAAATAGAAAGAAATATCCTCTTTTTACCCTCAAATACCCAAACATTCTTATGTCAAATTTTATTTCATCCTCAAATTTTCAAAATACTCGATCTATCTTCTCCTTTCCATCTGAAGACTAGGTTGATTTGAAGCTTCCTTCCATGGCTACGATGGATTTGAGTTGAAGCACGCATCAATTTTTTTCTGACTGCTCGAATTGAAGCACAGTAAGTGGTAATCTCTCTCTTTCTTTCCGCTTGATCTCTCAATGTCTCATTCTAGTTGGTAATCCTCCTTTTCTCAGTGTTTTTTTGATAAATGCTTACATGCATATGCTATCAACTGATTTCCATAGTTGCTAAGTTAAGAATTTTGAATCGTGAGCTCTCGTCTTAAGCTCTTTGCTCTCTGTCATCGAAAGCTTTCGTCAGAGTTCTTTTCACGTAGTTGTCATGAAATAGTTCGTTTCAACTTGTCTTCTCAAGTTCGCTACCCATAACTAGGTAGTTAGCTTCCGCTATGTCTTTAAATTCTTGATTTTGCTTTGTGTTCGTTTTAAGTATTTTAGTTGTTTTGATTTAGTCACTGCTTAACATGTAAGTTAATGGTTAAATGCCATATAGCTTACTTTTTTTTTTTTTTTTTTTTTTTTTAGATTTTTCCAGCTCATATTTGTTTCCTGTTGTTTGTTAGAATTCAACTTTTGGGTACTGCATTCTTAGTTTCGTTTCCTGCATTCTGTTTTGCTCAAGTGTAATTCCCTCTCCCTTTTATTTAAATCACATGTTTAAGCTCATTGATATGTTTAGTTGTATACATTTAAATATTGGTATCATGTAAGGAACTAGCTTAATTTCGAAGTTTTGGCTTTATTTTCCATAGAATTGAGAGAATTTAAACGTTTGTTACCATTAGTTTCTTTCCATTCCAACTCAACTACGTTTGAAAAGGTAAATCAGGCACTGTTTGGAGTCTGTTTTCATGTCCAAACAATAAGCATCTCTTTGTTTTCTAATGGACCACTTTGGTGTCAATTTTAAGAAGTAAAACTAGTAGAAGTGACTTTTGCTTAAAATCTGTTCTCAACTGTAACTCATTTAGTAGGATTTTGATGTTAAAGCTAAATTAACACAATAAGGTGCTCTGTACAGCTAGAAATTCTGCTTTTCGTAATGAACTAAATTCATCAAATTTACTGTAACACTGGATGACGAGGAAAACTGACCATTTTTATACTGAAAGGTATCTCGTGGGATTAGTCGAGGTGCAAAAGCTGGCACAGGCACCATGATCATAAAAAATGAAAGATTGTATACATGATAGCAAAATAGGTACAAAAGAGTTGAGTTTGTTAGCTCCATTACAATGAGCCTTAGTTATGGATAGAGCTAACAAAGTCCAAAAGTTTGACATGTGGTTTCTTTTATTCATTTAAATGTGCCTTTTATCTGTTTAGCTCACAACTCAACTCCATTTTGGGGTTGACATCCCTTTCTCAATTGCTTTCTAGTCGAAGATACAAAAAGGTCAGGCTATTGGTCTTTGCTAGCATGTACAACTATCTTAACTACTTCCTAATGTATCCTAATCCTCATCCGGGTTCTCATGTTGCTATTCAATACTAGCTGGCCATTTTTTCCGCCTTATTCCCTTTAAAACAAATTTAATTATAAGCATCCACAATAGAATGTTCAAGAGATAACATTATAATGCGTAAACAAAGTATAGAAATATCAACTGATCAAGCCAAAAAATATTTTCAAGTTGAGAAGGTTCACACTTGACAAAGTTGTGTCCAGTACGAAAAATGTTGAGTTACCTTATTAGGATCGGGTGGCGGTGGCGATCTTTTTTTGCCTCTTAACTCTCTAGCAACTTTAAATAGAGAAAACAATTCCTTGTATGAATTATCATACTGTTGGTTGGATCCCCTGCAGCTCTGAAATTCTTCAGTTCCTTGACAAATAAATTGAAATAGTTGGAGTATTACTTGTGACAAGCTATGAGTATTACTTATGACAAGCTAGTGCAAATCATAGCCTTTTCCTCTAAGGAAAAAAAAAAAAAAGAATCCAAATAGGCTACTTAAGTCCTTTTCCTTCAGTGTTTTGTACTTTGGGTTGTTACACTTCAAGAGACCCAAATTCTCTCTAAGCTATTTACTAAATCTCCCTTTCTTAATTTAGAACTGTTTCATGTATGACAAGATGAGGGAAAAGGGGCTGCAACCAAATGAGATTACCTTCGTGGCTGTTCTATCAGCTTGTGTTCTGCTAGGATTCTAAGGTTGTTTCTCCTATTTTTCAACAGCTAGTCCAACCCCATTATGGTTGTCGTTGCTATGTGAGTTATTGTATGTTAAAAAATATCCTGACAAATTGTCACATATTTTACTATGATCTAGTCCTGTAAATATAAACTGATATTTAAAACTTGTTTTTTAATAGTGTTATATCCTGTAAAATTTGCTATAAATTCTGGAACTCCACTAGTGATTACTTCATCGTCTAGCTCCAGAACAAGCACATGACCTTCTTGATCATAACTTACACCTAGCCACAGGCAACAGTCGGTGTTTAGATCCCATCTAACCAGTTTGGTTGATTTAGAAGAATCAAATGTAAAGCTGTTGAGTGTCTTTTGGTAAGTAGTTTCCAATATAGTCTCTACATCAGATGTTACAATTTGTTTATTAAATATATAAGTTAGTTTGACGTAAGATATAATACGTAAAGCTGTTAAATGTCATTTGGTAAGTAGTTTCCAATGTAGTCTCTATTGGTAAGCTTAGACATGGCTAACACAAGCTTAAGCACTATATCTCGAACTACTATGTTGATTATTTGATCTTTTATGCTAATTTTTTTTTTAATTACAAAAAAGTAAGAAATATCTTGAACAATCATGGAGAATTCTAGAAATAGAAGATGGATGGATTACAGTAGAGTCAGTAAAGAGTATTTAGATGGTGTAGAAAATTTCCTAAACCATGCATTTCGTGTAAACCATAATGGAGGAACAATTTCATGCCCTTGTACAAATTGAGTGCTATACTATCAAGTAAATCGAGCAGTGGCATATGATCATCTTGCTGTTAATGGTATTATGCCATCATATAATACTTGGTTTTGTCATGGGGAGTCTCTCAATGGATCAACAAGTACTGGAGAAAATTATGACAGACAAGAAGTTTTAAGGAGCGCTGATATGAGAGAAATGATACATGATATTGTGGAAGCTTCATCAGTTCAATGATAACATTAGTGAAAGGAAAGAGACAACGCCAAATGTAGAGGAAAATGCTCCTCATCCATCAAGAAATCAACCTCATCCAGAGATAGATCAGTTTGAACAACTCTTGAGAGATTCAAATGAAGAACTTTACCCTGGGTGCAAAAATTTCAGTAAACTATCATTTGTGCTTCAACTTTACTGCATAAAATGGTCGAATGAGTCTTTTAATACCTTGCTTGGTTTATTGAAGGATGCATTACCTAAGGGTGAGAAGTTGCCTTCTTCATTTTATGAGAGCAAGAAGATTATTGAGGGCTTGGGGTTAAATTACAAAAAGATTCATATTTGTCCCAACAATTGCATGCTTTTTAGGAATGAATTTGCTAAGAAAGATGTCAATGAATGCTTAATTTGTGGCGCTTCTAGATGGAAAAACAGTGTCAAAAAGATTCCAGCCAAGGTACTAAGGCACTTTCCTCTAAAACCAAAACTACATAGATTATTTATGTCTTCAAAAATAGCTAAATTGATGTGATGGCATCACAAAGAACAGAATAAGGATGGAGTTCTTTAACATCCTGCAGATTCTGAAGCTTGGAAAGCTTTTGACATCAGACATTCAGAATTTGCTAAAGATCCTCGCAATGTTTGGTTAGGATTGTCTAGTGATGGTTTGAATCCTTTTGGTACTATGCGAAATGTTTACAGTACATGGCCGATGATTTTAGTGCCATATAATCTTCCACCGTGGTTGTGCATGAAAGAAGAGTTCTTCATTCTGTCCTTGCTCATTCCTGGACAAAAAGGTCCCAAAAATAATATTGATGTCTTTCTAGAACCTTTGATAGAAGAGTTAAATGATTTGTGGTCTGTGGGGACAGAAACCATTGATTCCTTTTCTAATGAGACATTTCAATTGCGAGTTGCTCTTATGTAGACCATAAGTGATTTTCCAGCATATGGTTCTCTATCAGGATGGTGTACTAATGGTCAATTTGCATGCCTCTGCTGCAACATAAACACTCAATCTAAATGGTTGAAACATGGTAAAAAGTTTTGTTTCATGGGCCATCGGCGTTTCTTGATGCAAGGACATAAATATCGAAATGATGCAAAATCATTTGATGGGACTAAAGAATTAGGACCGGCACCTTCTCCTATATCTGGGTCACAAGTTCTAAATCAAGTTAAAGCCATAAAGTTCACCCTTGGTCAGTTAAGTGAAAAGGCAAGCGGGGTGACGAAAAACACATGGAGAAAAGAATATTTTTTTCAACCTTCCTTGCTGGGAGTATAATATGGTTTGTCATAACCTTGATATGATGCATATAGAAAAGAACGTGTGTCATAACTTGATTTATACATTATTGGGTCTTGGTAAAAAATCAAAAGACAATGTGGAAGCTCGATTGAACTTAAAAGAGATGAATATAAGACTAGCCTTATGGCATCAACAGCGAGCTAGTGGGAGGACATATCTTCCTCCTACTTATTTTACAATGTCGCCGAAAGAAAAGAGGCTATTCTATGAAGTATTAGAAAATGTTAAGTTTCTACATGGCTATGCATCTAATATCTCGCGTTGCATTCGCAAATGAAACTTGTCAGGACTCAAAACTCATAATTGCCATGCTATATTGCAAGAACTTCTTCTTATTGCCTTGAGGAGATCGACAGATAATAGGGTGAATTCTATTTTAATTGAATTATGCTCATATTTTCGAGTGCTTTGTAGCAAAGTGCTTAAATTCAAAGAGTTAGAGTTACTGGTAGAAAAAATTGCACAAACTATGAGTAATATGGAGACCATTTTCCTACCATCATTTTTTTACTGTTATGGTACATTTGGTTATTCCTTTGGCTTTAGAGGTTAAAATTGCGGAATTGGTACAATATCGTTGGATGTACCCAATTGAGAGGTATGAAGAATCATATTATATGTTAATCATACATTTGAAGTTATTAATTGCTAAAATATTAGACTGATGTAATGATTTTATACAACAGGTACTTGCGTAAATTAAAATCGTATGTTCGCAATCTTTTATGTCTAGAAGATTCGATAGCTGAAACATATATTGCGAACGAGTGTCTGCAATCTTGCTCACTGTATATGGAAGGTGGTGATTCAAGGTCTTATTGGTCTAGAAAAAGTAAAGATGATACTAAACATGAGGTTGATAAAGAAGGATGTCTTTTTCCTACTATTGTAAAATTATATGGCTTTGTAGAAGTAATTAATTTGGATAAAAAAACATGGGTGCAAGCACATCGATATGTTTTTTTCAATTGTGAATCAGATGTGGTCGACTATTACAAAAAGCCCTTGCACAAGATATTTGAGTTGGATCTCACATCTAATATCTCAAATGATATTAAAGCCCTTTCACAAGGTCCATGTTACTTCGCAAGAAGATTCAAGGCATTCCATATGAATAATGGGTATCGATTTCGTACAAAACAGTATGAAGAGTTCACGCGGACACAAAATAGTGGGGTTCTGGTTGTCTCAATGATAGAGAGCTATGAAAGTACTAGTGACAGTGCTCTGAAATTAGGAAATATTACATATTATGGCAGATTGAATGATATTGGAGTTGAACTACTATGAAAAATTTAAAGTCGTCTTGTTTAAATGTGATTGGGTTGATGTAACTCAAGGTCAAGGAGTTATGAAAGACAACTTAGGTTTCACACTTGTGAACTTCTCACATCTAATACATTCAGGTGACCGGATAAGTGATGAGCAATTTGTTTTTGCTGGACAAGCTCAGCAAGCGATATTTGTTCAAGATCCTGAAGATCATGAACGGTTTGTCCCTAGGTCAATCAAACCGCGAGATATTTTTGATATGGGAGAAGAAAATAGTAAACGATTTGACTCGTTAATGCAGTGTGATACAGCTGATTTAATTATCTTAGAAAATATTCGTGATTTTGAAGATTACAACAATGGTTCGATAAGAGGTGGAGTTGATGGTATAGAAATTGTTATGGACTGAAATTCCGAATTCCTCCAATAGAAGGTGAGTGCGTATCAACTATTTTGAAGCTACTGCAATTTTTTTTTTCCAGCCAAGTTTCTGTTTCTTGTCTCAAGCTTACGCTATTTATTTTTGTGATTGTTTTAATGCGTTATCTTAAAGTAGCTTTTGATAATATTGTAGTGAGCCGTGGAAACCTCTCTTCTTTTCCACTATCACATATATACTGAAAATCTCCCTCCTTTTTGCATCTGTTATAGGCCATGTTTCTGGGAGGTAAAACATTGGGATTATGTCAGGTATGTCTTTCTCCAAACCTATTTCCTTGTTATACTGAGTTTTGAGGCTATTGCCTTTGGTATGTAACATCGTAGTCCTTCTAGGTAACACTAGGCTTGTGGTTTATCTCTGCAAAATCATGTCTTTAAGTGTGCAAGATGCTACGGCCTGTGGGTTTTGTTTGATTTTCTAAGGTCTACTCATGTTGATACTCATGTTATGATTACATTGCCAATCAAGTACTCTCAGGTTAGGCATCTGAAATAGTTTATTGTACCCTGGATAACAAAATACTGTGAAGAAGTATCCACAACTGACATTGAAAAAACTACAATTCCACTGTCAATTGTAAGCAATTGGGACTCTTGAATTGTGATTTTTCATTGTTGATCTTCCCTTTCCCTGTGTGTTGTAATTCTGATGGCTGATAGTTGTGATTTATGTATGTTAACAAATCTTTTGGCATGAGTTGTGTGCTATTGCTGTTTAAATTGTTGTTTGCTGATTTTCAAAGTCATAATTTGCTAAGTGGTCTGCTACTGCATTCCTTTCTCTGTATCCTTATATCATGATTAGTGATCAACTCATTGGCTTTAATCATATTATTCCTCAAACTGCTAGATAAATAGCAACAACACCAATGAAGCATCTCATGAATGAGTATATAGACCATTAGGATATTATTTAGTGAGTAAGATATCTAATATGCATGCCAATTTTTTGTCGTCTAACCATCTACCGCTATATGTGTACAGTGGCATACTCATTCAAATGGTGAGCTTGTTCGAGGAATGACGCACTGATCCAGAAAGCTGTCACGTTTTGCATTAGTGAACAAACACTGGCTTAATTGCCTTATTTTCTCTATTGTCGAACGCATTTTTTTATTTTGATAATTCATAGTTTCTTTTACCGCTACAAGATAAGAAATTGAATGTATTAAGATTGTTTGTTCTTATTTTAAGTGAATGACATTGTTTTGAGTTTGGCAATTCTTCTTTACTACCTTTGAACTTATTTCTCTTGTGAATTTTGTTTTTGATGTTATAAAAAAGGGTTAAATATGTGAATCAAGGTGAATTTATGATTTGTTTTAAGTCATTATAATAATTGCTTGAGCAACAATTATTATCCTTTCCAGCAATAGCAAATGCCACAAATATGCTTGTTTCTAAAGTAGCTTTAATGGCAATAGTAAAGGCCACTAAAAGTAATTACTTTTAACAGCAACAATAAGGGTCTTTACCGGCACCCAACACAAATGCCACTAAAGGCTTTAGTGACATTGGATCTAATGACATTTAATCTAACGCCGGTAAATGTATTTGTCGCAATAACTATTGCCGCTAAAAGAAAAATTAATTGCCGCTAAAAGTCTCTTTTGGTGTAGTGCTCCACCTTTATAATATGGTTCTGACTCACAGAAAGATGTATTAAGAGTAATATATAGTTTCTTATTTTGTGGATCATAACACCGGTATCCTTTTTGAAATTCCGAATAGCCAACAAACACACACCATCTTGCACACGGATCCAATAATTTTCCTCGTAGAGCTTTGGGATTGTGAGTGTATACTATGCAACCAAACACCCTTGGCTCTAAGTTTGGTAGATGCGGAAGAGAACAAAGAGGATGGAGCTTTTGCTGCAGAGTCTCAAAATTAATGACTCAAGATGGAGCTCGATTAATAAGATAAGTTGCAGACTTAACCGCTTTCCTTCAATAAATAGTTGGCATATTCTTGCCAAAGAGAGATGCACAAACAATCTCCATAATGTAACATCTCGCAATTTGAAATAACTAGGAAGAAGCTAATAATTGGAAATAGTCATTTTTGGAAAGAATTAAAATCTGGAAATTTTGTTAAGTTAGAATAAGTTGTTTTGACCAATTTCAAACGGCCATAACTTCTAGCTCAGGATGAGTTTGAGGTACTTCAATATATGGTAGGAAATCTCTTGGAATGATCTTTCCAATGCCACTGAGTTTGCACGATTCCTAATTCGTATGAGTGAGTGATTCCCTTTGAAAGTTAGGCTGTTGGGCTAAGAAAAGTCCAATCCGAATTTTGAAAGGATAGTTTGGTATTTTCCTTGTCCAATTATTTTATTTCATTTTTGGTAATTAAGTTAGGGTCTAATCAAAATTAGATCAGTTTACGCTTTTACCAAATTACACCAGGGCTTGGAGAAAAGAGAAAAGAAGAGGAGAAAAGAGAAGAGAATCAAGATTCGTCAAGATCGTCAAGTTTAACTTATGGATTTCGTTAGGGGTGATCCCTACAAGGTATGTGAGATCAAACAGCATTGTGTTAGTTCACCCACACGCCAAATTTGATTCAATCTAGGCAAAGTATGTTGATTTGAAAGTAAATCCCTTGAATTCTTGATGAAGTTCGTTTGAATCCTTGTAGGATGTGTTGTTAGAGTTTTCTTGAGATTGATTCACGTTTTTTGTTGTGTTTCGAGTATAATCTGATGTTATTTGAGGGTATAGATGATTCTAAGTGTTTGGGGGAAAGAACCAATGGAGTTTAAAGGGTTTATAGTTGAAAAACAAAGAAGAAATTTCATCTGACAAATTTGGGCAGTGCCTCTGCGTCACGGACCTGCTCCCCAGATTTGGGAAAAATCATTTCGCGTCGTGGAGCAGTCACGGACCATTCTGCCTTAAAGTTCTTTTCGAACAAAAAATTTAAATACTTCTCTGCGTCGCGGACCCACTTTGAAACAGTGATTTTTTTTTTTAATCATGTTTAGCTATCTAAAATCATTTCTAAACATCATGAGATCTTTCCTATCACAAATCACAATCCTTGAATCCATAATATAATCCAAGGAAGGTTAAGAGCCAAGTTAGAAGTTAAGAAGCAAGTCAAAAGAAGTTCTTTAAGTTTTCAAAAAGTCTTTTCCAAATGTTTTAACTTTGTTTTAAAACTTAAAGTTCAAGTTGAGTAAAGATTAAAGAGTAAATTTTGAAGTTCATTTCTTCAAAAGTATATGGGGATTATATATTCCCAAAGGGTTTAAAATGTTTGCACATTTAGACTAGAAATGAAACCTCTATTTTCAAAGAACCTTTGGGCTAGTTTTCAGAAAAGAGTAATCGCTTTCTAATAAAGCAAGAGAGGAAACTTTGATTTCCAGGATAGCCTTTGAGCTAAGTTTTTGAGCACTAATCTCAAATCACAAAAAGAAGTATGCTTTAAACATTAGAGCTAATATCATATTTTTGGGAGTAGTATTGAGCACCGATATGGGGGAGAGTTCAGACAACTCACATCCCCCATAAACCATGTAACCATCATGGGTAGAGAAGGGTCATACTTTTTAGATGATTCCTTTAGTGCTTTTTAGCATAGACTAGTAGATCCACTTAGTAGTTTAGGTTCTATACGACTAGCAAGGTATAGGACGGCCCTGGCAGCGTGAAGCAAAAAGTTGTATCATCACACTAGCTCTTACTGATAGTTATCGGTTAGAGAAACTCCCATTGAAGTAATTGTATTCTTATATACAAAGTTTATTGTATTTTTACATACTTTTCAAAGTTATTTGTGTCTTTGCATACACATAGAGTTGACATCATGTTTTATATAACTTTTATTTATATTGCACTTGTTTTAAACTGCTTTATATTGAAATGAGTTTAGTTATGTTGAGATGAGTTGAGCCAGGTAAGTTCTTCAAATTCTTTTCAAGCCTATGTTGTGTTTAGCATTCCAACTCGCATATTTGTACATTCAATATACTGATGCCATTTGGCCTGCATCTTATTATGATACAGACGCAGGTAACTAGGATCAACATCCAGCGCATCATTGATTGAGTGAGCACTCCAGAGTCAGTTGGTGAGCCTTCTTGCATTTCGGAGGACTCATTTTATTATTTTCAGTTATTTTATTAGTTCATTAGGATGTCCTGGGGTTTGTCTCGACATCCATCTCAGTTTTTTTAGAGGCTTCATAGACAGTCAGATGTTAGTTCTTGAGTTTTCTATTTCTTGTTTTAATGGTTGAGACTTGAATTGCCACTATTAACTAGTGAATGTTATCTTGATACATTCTAAGTTTTATTGAGCAATTCAGTTTATTTTTAAAAGTATTTTTATTCATGAGTTAAGTCTTCTGCTGAGTAAGTAAGCCAGGCCAAGGGTTTGCTTGGTGCCAACAATGATTCTTGAGTGCCGGCCACATCCAAGGTGTAGGCTCGGGGCGTGACCAACTTGATATCAGAGCCCAAAGTTCAAGAGTCCTAGGGAGTCTATGAAGCCGTGCCTGTAGAATCCTAGTTATCGGCGTGAAGCATGCCAAATCTATAATTAGGAGGTTGCGACATTTAGGAAATATCTCACTTCTTTCATATTCATTTCGTGCGTTAGATTTTTATCTCTAAAAAGTTTCTTTCTAACTCGTGCTTGCGCGTAACTGCTTGTGAGTTGGACTGTTTTGAGAGTGCTTTCACGAGGCATTTCTTTCCTTGTAAGCTATGAGAAAGGAAGAGATGGTTGTAGACATGAAGTGCAGGATGAGTTTATTCGTAGTTGGGTTGACTCGTCTGTCAAATAAGGAAAGTAAGGCAGTCATGCCAATATATGACATGGGCATAACAAGGCTGATGATCCATGTGCAACAAGTTGAGGATGACAAGCTGAGAGAATGAGAAGGGTTTAAGAATAAGAAGGCTAAGACATCAGGAAATGCATCCGGACAGCAAAAGAATAATGCAAACTGGTCTTCTTTCCAACAGAAGTAGAAAGGACCCGCTCTATCATCTGCAAGTGCACCTGTACCAAGGATGAAATGTGAGTACAATAGTCAGAATTCTCAGAACTTCAGAGCTAGACCTGCGTATTCGCAAGGTATTAAGGCATCAAGGGGTACTAAGACTCCTATATGTGCTAAGTGTGGTAGGAGCCACTTAGGGGTGTGTCGTGATGGCTCCACTGGTTGTTTCAAGCGTGGCCAGAACAGTCATTTTATGAGAGAGTGTCCTAAGAGCAGACAGAGTAATGGAAATGAGGGCAATAAAGCCCAGTATTGTTCAATTGCTCCACCAGATAGAGTTGCATATAGATGAGCTACTTCTAGGGCAGGTGGAGAAGGAAACCATCTTTATGCTGTTGCTAGTCTCCA
The DNA here is from genome assembly GCA_037074985.1 of Solanum bulbocastanum. Classification (NCBI taxonomy): domain Eukaryota; kingdom Viridiplantae; phylum Streptophyta; class Magnoliopsida; order Solanales; family Solanaceae; genus Solanum; species Solanum bulbocastanum. The sequence continues at coordinate 35,478,401 of CM073604.1, forward strand.
AGAGCAAAAGGATTCGCCATATGTTGTCACTGTATGATCCAGGTTTTTGACTTTACTGTTATGCTTTGCTAGACCTAAGAGCGAGTTTATCTTTTGTAATTCCATATGTTGCTATGAATTTTGATGTTATTCCTGAGCAACTTAGTGAACCATTTAGTGTTTCTGCACCTATTGGTGAGTCTATTCTAGCAGAGAGAGTCTATCGTGATTGTCCCATTTTCGTAAATTACAAGAGTACCATGACTGATTTAATTGAGTTAGACATGGTAGATTTTGATGTCATTCTTGGTATATACTGGCTTCATGCATGTTATGCCTAAGTTGATTGTAGAACTCGAGTAGTCAAATTCTAGTTTCCAAATGAGCCAGTCTTAGAGTGGAAAAATTATTCAGCAGTGTCTAAGGGTCGTCTTATTTCATACCTCAAGGCAAGAAAGTTAGTTTCTAAGGGGTGTGTCTATCACTTATTCCGAGTTAATGACTCTAGTGTTGAGATACATTCTATTCAGTCAGTTTCAGTAGTAATAGAGTTTCCAGAAGTCTTTTCAGATAATCTTCCCGGAGTCCCTCTTGAGAGAGAAATAGACTTCAGTATAGATATTCTTTCAGATACTCGTCCTATATCTATTTCGCCATATAGATTGGCACTAGCAAAGTTGAAAAAGTTAAAAAAAAGTAGTTGAAAGAACTTTTAGAGAAAGGTTTCATTCGACCAAGTATATCACCTTGGGGCACTCCGGTCCTATTTGTGAGAAAGAAAGATGATTCCCTTAAAATGTGTATAGATTACTATCAGTTGAACAAGGTTACCATCAAGAATAAGTATCCTCTTTCGATAATAGATGATATGTTTGATCAACTTCAGGGTGCTATTTGTTTCTCTCAGATAAATCTCAGATCAGGCTACCATCAGTTGAAAGTAAAGGATTGTGACATTCTAAAGACAACATTCAGGACCAGTTATGGTCATTATAAGTTCCTAGTTATGTCTTTTGGTTTGACCAATACGCCTGCAACATTCATGGACCTTATGAATAGAGTATTCAAACCTTATTTAGATATGTTTGTTATCGTATTTACTGATGACAGACAAATCCATCCAAGGTATGAAGAAGATCATGCTAATCATCTCAGAATATTTCTCCAAACTTTAAAGGGTAGAGAGTTATATGCCAAGTTCTCTAAGTATGAGTTTTGGCTTGAGTCTGTGGCATTCTTAGGCCACATTATGCCTGGAGAGGGAATTAAAGTTGATACTTAGAAAATAGAGGTAGTGCAGAATTGGCCTAGACCCATATCTCCAACTAATATTAGGAGTTTATTGTGTTTGGTTGGCTATGATAGAAGGTTCGTAGTGGGGTTCTCATCTATTTCGTCCCCTTTGACCAAATTGACTCAGAAAACAGTGAAGTTTCAATGGTTTGAAGTTTGTGAGACAAGCTTTCAGGAATTAAAAAAGAGGTTGACTACTGCCTAGTATTGACCTTACTAGAAGGTACTCAAGGTTTAGTGGTATATTGTGATGCGTCCAAAGTTGGTTTGTGTTGTGTGTTAATGCAGAATGAAAAAGTTATAGCTTATGCCTTCGAACAACTTAAGGTTCACGAGAGGGACTACCCAACCCACGAGCTAGAGTTGGTTGCCGTAGTATTTGCTTTGAAAATATGACGCCATTATCTTTATGGTGTTCATGTGGATGTGTTCACCGATCACAAGAGTCTTCAGTATGTGTTTAGTCAAAAAGAGCTTAATCTCAGACAGAGGAGGTGGTTAGAATTAATTAAAGATTATGATATGAGTATTCTTTATCACCCAGGTAAGGCTAAGGTTGTTGCTGATGCATTGAGTAGGTTATATATGCGTAGTACCGCCCATTTTGAGGAAGATAATAAAGAATTAACAAAAGAGGTGCATAGACTTGCACGACTAGGAGTTAGAATAATAGATTCCACAGAAGGAGGAGTAGTGGTGATAAATGGGGCTGAATCATCATTGGTGTCAGAAGTAAAAGAGAAGCAAGACCAAGATCCTTTATTGCTTGAATTAAAGGCAAGTGTTCATAAGAAAAAATTGATCGTTTTTGAACAAGGGGGAGATAGTGTTTTGAGGTATCAAAGTGGATTGTATGATTGGTTTCAAGAGTAACTGAGATGATCACCTACCTCTCATTGAGTTACTTACAACAATAGTTATCATGCTAACATCCAAATGGCTCTTTATGAGGCTATTTATGGAAGAAGAAGGATCGCAGTTCTCCTATTGGATGGTTTGAAGTTGGTAATGCTGGGTTAATAGGACCAGACTTGGTTTATTAAGCTATGGAGAAGGTGAAAGTTATTCAAGAGAGATTGAGAACAGTGCAGAGTCGCTAGAAATCCTACACTGATGTTAGGAGAAGGGAGTTAGAGTTTGAAGTAGTTAAAGGTTTCATCCATGAAGGGTGTTATGAGATTTAATAAGAAGGGGAAGCTTAGTCCTCGATATATTGGCCTTACAGAATATCCAAGAGGATTGACAATATAGCTTATGAGTTGGAGCTACCTCAAGAGTTAGCAACGGTTCATTCGGTATTTCACGTCTCCATGTTGAAGAAGTGCATGTGCGATCCTTCATTGATCATACCAACTGAAGATATTGGAATCAAGGATAGCTTATCTTATGAGGAGATTCCTGTTTAGATTCTAGATCGCCAAGTTCGCAAGTTGAGAACAAAAGAAGTAGCATCAGTCAAAGTCCTTTGGAGGAACTAATTTGTTGAAGAAGCTACTTGAGAAGTTGAGGAGGATATGAAGAAGAGATATACATATCTCTTCGAATCCGGAGAAGTTTGAATTAAGGTACTAATCCTTCCTTAGTATTTATTCATAAGTTGGCATGTTGTTTTGCATTTGCTTGTGGGTGTTTGAACTGAATGTTGCATGTTACACCCTTTGCATAGTAAGAGTAATCTCATTTGAGGACGAATGTTCGTGAGGGAGAGATATTGTAACATCTCACAATTTGAAACAACTAGGAAGAAGCTAATAACTGGAAATAGTCATTTTTGGAAAGAATGAAAATCTAGAAATTTTGTTAAGTTAGAATAAGTTGAGTTTTGGCCAACTTCAAACGGCCATAACTTCTAGCTTAGGATAAGTTAAAGGTATTTCCAGATATGGTAGGAAATCTCTTGGAATGATCTTTCTAACGCCGCTGAGTTTGCACGATTCCGAATTCGTGTGAGTGAGTTATGCCCTTTGGAAGTTGGGGTATTGGGATAAGAAAAGTCCAATTCGAATTTTGAAAGGGTAGTTTGGTCTTTTCCTTGCCCAATTATTTTATTTCATTTTTTTAAAATAAGTTAGGTTCTAATCAGAATTATATTAGTTTACGCTTTTACCTAAATATACTAGGGTTTGGAGAAAAGAGAAAAGAAGAGGAGAAAGGAGAAGAGAAGCAAGATTTGTCAAGATCATCGAGTTTAGCTTGTGTATTTCTTCGGGGTCAGCCCTACAAGGTATGTGAGATTACATAGCGTTGGGTTAGTTCACCCATGCACCCAATTTGATTCAATCTTAACAAAGTATATTGATTTGAAAGTAAATCCCTTGAATTCTTGATGAAGTTCGTTTGAATCCTTGTAGGTTGTGTTTTTGGAGTTTTCTTGAGATTGATTCATGTTTTTAGTTGTGTTTTTGAGTAGAATCTGATGTTATTTGAGGGTATAGATGATTCTAAGTGTTTTGGGAAAGAGCCAATGGAGTTTAGAGTTGAAAAACGAAGAAGAAGTTTCGTTGGACAAATCTGGGCAGTACCTCCGCATCGTGGACCTACTCCCCAGATTTGGGAAAAATCATTTTGCATCGCGGAGCGGTCATGGACCGTTCTACCTCAAAAGTTGTTTTTGAATGAAAAATATAAATACTTCTCCGCTTCGCGGACCCATTTTCAAACAGTGATTTCTTGATCTTTTCTCATGTTTAGTAAAATCATTTCTAAATATCATAAGATCTTTCCTATCACAAATCATAATCCTTGAATCCATAATTCAATTCAAGGTAAGTTAAAAGCCAAGTTAGAAGTTAAGAAGCAAGTAAAGAGAAGTTCTTAAGTTTTCAAAAAGTCTTTTCCAAATGTTTTAACTTTGTTTTAAGACTTAAAGTCCAAGATAGCCTTTGAGCTAACCTTTTAAGCACTAATATCAAATCATAGAAAGAAGTATGTTTTAAACATAACAGCTAATATCATATATTTGGGAGTAGTATTGAGCACCGATATTGGGGAGAGTTTAGACAGCTCACAGCCCCCATAAACTATATAGGCACCATGGGTAGAAAAGGGTCATACTTTTTAGATGATTCCTTTAGTACTTTTTAGATGATTCCTTTAGTACTTTTTAGCATAGACTAGTGGATCTACTTAGTAGTTCATATTCTATACCCCCGACAAGGTATTGGACGACCCTGGCAGCGTGAGATAAGACACCGTGTCATCACAATAGCTCTTACGTGATGATTGTCGGTTAGAGAAACTCCCACAGAAGTAATTGTATTCTCATATACACAATTTATTGTATTTTTACATACATTTTAGAGTTATAAGTGTCTTTGCATACACACAGAGTTGAAATCATGTTTTAAACAACTTTTCTTTAAATTGCACTTGTTTTAAACTGCTTTATATTGAAATGAGTTTAGTTATGTTAAGTTGTGTTGAGCCAAGTAAGTTATTCAGATTCTTTTCAAGCCTATGTTGTGTTTAGCATTCTAACTCGTATACTCGTACATTCAATATACTGATGTCAGTTGGCCTGCATCTTATTATGATGCAAACGCAGGTAACTAGGATTGACATCCAACACATCGTTGATCCAGTGAGCACTCCAGAGTAAGTTGGTGAACCTCTTTGCATTTCAGAGGACTCACTTTGTTGCCTTCAGTTATTTTATTAGTTCATTAGGATGTTGTGGGGTTTGTCTCGACATCCATCTCAGTTTTTTTAGAGGCTTCATAGATAGTTAGATGTTAGTTCTTGAGTTTTCTATTTCTTGTTTTAATGGTTGAGACTTGAGTTGCCACTATTGTCCATTGACTGCTATCTTGATACATTCTAAGTTTTATTGAGCAGTTCAGTTTACTTTTAAAAGTATAAGTAAGTCAGGTCAAGGGTTCGCTTAGGGCAAATAATGGTTTTCGAGTGTCGGCCACATCCAGGGTGTAGTCTCGGGGAGTGACATATAATTTGTCTATTTTTTCTTTCTACTAGGCCAAATTGTTGCGGTGTGTATATGTTAGATGTTTGATGATGTATACATCGTTGCAGAAGGTATTCGTCAACAGTAGATTGCAAAAATTTCCTGGCATTGTTAGATTGCCAAACACAATTTTGTCGCTGATATTAAGTGCCTACCATATTATAAAAATCTTTAAATGCAATATACACATCACACTTCTTTCGAAGCAATGATATCCATGTCATCCAAGTACATTCATCTATAAAAGTAATAAAATAATGAGCTTGAGACAAAGTTTCAACTTTCGTAGGGCCCCAATTATCAGAATGTATAACAACAAAAGGTTCAAAACATTTATTCAAACTTGGTAAATATGGAACAGGATCTTTTGCTAATTCACAAATGTCATAAAGAAAAACTTAGCTATCTAAACCTAAAAACAAGTCTAGTTTATGTATCTGAAGATAACCAAACGAGATATGTCTAAGCTTTCTATGCCATAACCATATATTGTCCCGTGCTTTCTCAACCCCATATGTGCGGAATGCATGGATGAATTTCTTCTCTCCACCTTTAGTCAATTCCACAAAGTAGAGATTATGTCACTTAACACCATAACCAATAGTCCCCCGAGTCAGAATATCCTGAAAGATACAAAAAAGAGGACAAAAAGTTACAGTGCAATTGAGAGATGAGGTAACTTGGCTAAGAGATAGAAGATTATGATCTAGAGTAGGTACAACCAAAACAGTGTCAAGTCTTAAAGTATCTGTTAAGACAACTAGTTCTTCACCGATAATTGGAGAAGTACCACCATTAGCAGTATAAATAAAGGGCTGAGAAGATGGTTTTAATGGTTGTAATTTTCTTGGGTATTTGGTCATGTGATCTGATACTCCACTATCTATAATCCAAGTATTATCCATAGAAAGTGCAGTAACATGAACATTAACATTGTTATTATCAGTAATACATGGTTGTGTCATATTGACACGAGGTTCTATTTTACCATCATTGTTTGGTTAATTGGTTTATGATGTAGTCGTGGCTACAACTCTGTTTGGAATGACTTGCAAGGTTTCTTCGAGTAATCCCACCAATCTGGATAGCCAATGATCTCGTAGCATCGTTGTTTTGAGTGTCCTGATTCATCACAATGCCTACGAATAAGATTAGTATGTTTACCAGATGACTGATTAGTTCGACCTTTAACAGAACTGCTACGATGGATAGCCATGGCAGAACTCTCAGGAATTAGCCGAGCACTGCCTATAGTTTGAACTTGATCAAATTTTGCATCAAGTCCATTGAGAAATATATGAACTCGTAGCCTTGCCATCATAGAATTTATCTGAAGAATACCCTCAATAGATCTATCCTGTGTATTTGTTCGGTGATCAATTTCCTGAAAAATAGCAACCAATTTGTTATAGTACATGGACAGGGGTCTTTCGTTCTGCATAGTGGTGAAGGATTTTTGATTTAGTTCAAACAATCGGGTTTCATATTAACCATCATAGAACGTTTTTGCAACTACTTCCCAAATTTCCTTTGTCATGGAAAGCCTAATAAACCGCTGCATCATGGTGGGACTCATCAAGTCAATCAACCAGATCTTCACCTTACAATTCTCTATAATCCATATTGCATAACCCTAGTAAGTTTGTTTGGGTTTCTTTGCTTCACCGGTAAGGTAACCAACCTTGTTTCAAGCTCAGATACGCATCTCAATCAATTGAGACCATAATAAGAAATTTGTTTCATCAAGAATAACTCCCATTGGAAAGGGCGAGTTGTCTTGTTGAACTATAATTGAGGTAGAGTTTGTCGTAGTATCACCCATTATGGAAAAAACGAGTTTGGGGATTCAATTTTTTTTAATGAATCTTATTGCTCTGATACCATGTAGGCTTTTAGGTTTAGAGAATATTTTTACTTTCACATCATTTATTCATCTCATAATAGAGGTATATATAGATACAAATAATACATTGTTGACAAGTAGAATTAGAGTAGACTTAGGACTAATACTTGACCCCTACTCTAAGATATATATATATTTACATAATAGTCCTAGTTTCAACATGTTTTAAAAGTATTAATAATTTGACTAAAATGAATTATAGCTACATGTTCGAGGGAGGAGAAAAGTGAGTGAAACCTCACTAGGAGAAAGAGGAAGCTAAGACAAGTGAAATATGAGAGAGAGGAGAGAGGCAGGAGAGGTTGAATACTTATTATATTAGTTGTATGTATCACGAATATTGATACAATTGATTTGTATCAAAATGAATACAATTGCATCAAAAACTAATGTATTTAGCTACATATTAGAAGGAGAGAGGCGAGTGAGATCGAGAGAGGGGAGAGAGAGCATAGAGAGATTGAGAGAGTGATGAGAGATGATGAATACATGTTGTATTTGTTGTATCGTGAATACAACTGATACATAATACAAATACAATTATACAAAATACAAATATAGTTTTTTGAAGACAATTGATATAAAATACAATTTTTTCACCTATAATTGATTGAAAACAATTGATACATAATATATTTGACAGATATGATGATTGCATATTGTATTTATTGTATCAAGTTTTATCACAAATATAATTGATATAAAATACAAACATATTTGATACATAATATGAAAATACAATTATCATATTATGTGGAATGTTTTATGGGCTGTAGTTGTTTGGAATAGACAGAGCGAGAAAGGAGGGGGCACTGGGAGGAGAGATGGAGAGAAAGAGAGAAAAATTTGATAGAAAACAAAGTGCTATGAATTGTAATTCTTTAAATTATAATGATTTATCATAAATACATATTACATGTTTGCCTTGTTGTGTAATTTTCACCAATATATACTACCTCTAACAAAAGAGAAATGTTTTTTTTTTTATCAAATAATTATTTTGTTTTATTAATTTATAGGGAAAAAGGACAAATATACCCCAAACTATCGTAAATGGTATACAGATACCCTCCTTCATACTTTTGGTACATTGACACCCCTGCCGTATAAAAACTATAACATATTTACCCTTCACTCTAACGGAAGGCTATATGGAGACATGTGGCACAATCTTACGGAGGGACCCATTTGACCAATTAATTAAACCTGAAATTTAAATAGTTACCCATATAAGCCCATCAACCTGGTTAACCCATCAGTATAACCCATTACTTACACTTAAACAAACCCATCCAAAAACCTAAAAAATCCCCTGAAATTGGAGCAGTGATATCAATAACTTGGGGATTTCTTCGATTGAACTTGGATACGCCTTCATTTATAACCAATCTGAGATCACAAAAAATGACTTCTTGGCAAGCAAGAAAATGGAAGAAGATGGAAGTTTCAATGAAGGAAGGCAAGAAAGATTGACCGATTAATTGGGAAAAAATCAGATCCCATATAGATTCACTACAATTAAAAGATGAAGGCAACATAAAACCTTTGCTCATCAATTTCGTCATGGTTTTTCTTTTCAAACGATCTCAAATTATCAAACAAACACCTCAACATAAAATTTTGAAAACAAACCCAAAAGAGACACCATAAGACCGATAAATTTGCAATTGATTCCAATGAAGAAACTTGAAATCTGAAGAAGGGTTATTCTTCTTTTCTTTCTTATGTTATTAGTTTTTCTTGTTAATTAATGGAGATTTCAAGATTGATGTTAAAGGGGAAAACGTGAGAGACAAAGCGACAGATAGATCAAATTTGGGAATATTATAATCTTTTTGAAGGGCAACCTCAACAATAGTTTGGATCAACCTCACCAATAGTTTGTTTGTAATCAACCGTAGCACCACATATAACTAATTGATAGTTGTCAAGTGGTCAACCGACAACTTGAGGGGATTTTTTTTTAGGTTTTTGGATGAGTTAGTTTAAGTGTAAGTAATGGATTATACGGGTGGATTAACCGGGTTGATGGACCTATATGGGTGGTTATTTAAATTTTGAGTTTAACTAATTGGTCAAACGGGTCTCTCTGTAGGATTGCGCCACGTATCCCATTTAGTCTTCCGTTAGAGTGAAGGATAAATATGTTTTAATTTTTGAACGACAGGGGTATCAATATCCCAATAGTATGACAGAGGGTATCTGTATACCATTTACGATATTCGAGGATATATTTGTCCTTTTTCCCAATTTATAGATATTAATAATATTTAATTATCTTTTATTTAAATTGTATATTCATTAGGTTTAAAAATAAATAATTTTTTGCACATTTAGATATTGAAAATAAATAATTTTAATATTTTAATCTATAAAAAAATATCTTAATTTAGATGTTCATTAATATGGGGCCGGACTCTCCTATGGTTTCAACTCATTTTTACCGAGTACTAAGCCACATTCTTAGTAAAGTACTAGGAGTCATGTGTTTAGTACAAAGGAAATACTTTCCAATTTTCAAATAATGGTTGATTTAAATCTTTTGAGTTTATTTTTTCAAATCAACTTATTTTTCTAAAATTTTAGGAAAATAACTTGTCTCCAAAAAAAAAAAAAAAGTAAAATAATGTTCAAAACTCTTTTTTAACTTCACACCTCAACTCTCCACCCTAAATCAAGTCTCGGGTACCGATTCCCAATTTTAATTTGAAATCCAATTCATGATTCTCTTGGGAATGGACTCCCGAACTCAATTTGAGACCCTACTATCGGGTCTCGGGTCAAGATTGAATCCTGATTTGGGTGTCAGGTCCCTAATAAACATTCAAGGTCAAATCCCAAATTTGATGTCAAGGCTGGATACTAAATCAAGTGTAGGGTGAGATATTAAATTGGGTGCCGAAGTTGAATTTCTAGTCGAGAATCGAGTTGGATACTAGATCAAGTGTTAGGTTTGAGTTCTGAAAATGAATTATCAGGATCAAATATCAAGTTTAGATCTAAATTCAAAAGTCAAGTTTTGGATAGGATGCTAGGGTTAAGTTTTGATTCTAAAGTCAGGTTAAGATGTCTCAAATCATTCGTTAGAGTCGAGTGTGTTGGGATCTCAATTCAAAAGTTGGTTCTTGATTTGAAAGTCGAATTTCAGGTCAGAAATTGGAGTCGAATTCCTAATCAATCCCTAGGTCAAATCTCAATTCAGAAGTTAGATACAAAATTAAGTGTTCATGTAGGGTCCCAATTCGAAAGTCGGATACTTGGTGAAGAACTGATGTCGGGTCCCGATTTGAAAGTAGGGTCCTAGATCAGGATTCAGGTGTTAAGGTTAGGTCCTAGTTCGTAAATGGATTTTGCATCGGGTGTCAGGATTGGATCGTGACTTGAAAGTTGGATCCAAAATCAAAGTCGAAATCAGATCCAAAATCAATCATTGAGGTCAAGTATCGATGTTAATCAGGATCAGGTCTACTTCAAATGTCAGGTCCAAAACTGAATGTCGGGGTCGGATTCTAAATTAGTCGTTGGGGTTATGTCTAGGTTTGTTGGGTTTAGGTCAGATCCTAGTTCAAATTTTGGCTCCGAGGTTAGAAGTCGAGGTCAAATTCTTGGTCGCATATTGGGGTTGAATCTCAGATCAATCGCCAGGTTCGTGTCTTGTTTCAGGTATTGGTGTTGGGATCAGATTTCAATTCTAATATTGGGTCTCTAATTAAGAGGTTGGATCTTAGGTCACATCGCGGAATGATCGTTAGAGTTGTGTCCCTGTTCGGGTGTTAGGGTCGGATCCCAATTTCAAATATCAAGTCTTTAATCATGATTCGGGCTCAGGTTGTAGGATTGGTGTCAGGGTCGGCTCCCGAATTGGTCGTCAGGATCATGTCCTAGTTTGAATGTTGGGATCTGATGCTGGATCGATTACCGAGATTCATTTTCAAGTCAAAAAGTTTTTGCTAAAAAATATTTTCTACTCTCTGGCTAAAATAAAATATATTTTTCTAAAAAAATATGTTACCCTCACCAAAAAATATGAGAAAATAAATTAAAAACCAAATATTTTTAGTATAAAATATTTTCCTTCCCACCAACATAAAGTTTTGTTGGAGAAAGAAACTTTGAAATAAAAAATAGAGAGCTTTTGTGTATTTGATGTAATTTAATATTGGGTATGTATAATATTGCACCGGAAAAGCAACAATAGACAATTACAAATGTTGCTACTTTAGATCAGAATAAGATCATAAGAAGATAATGAACATTGCTTTAACCAAAAGAAAATATATTAAACCAATGGCCATTGGAATCTTGGTACCCTCAACTCCCATCAGATCATCGAAAGTCTCAGAAATGGAGTTCTTTTTTTCCATTGAGTTAGCTGTGAGAAATATAGGAAAAGAATATTATTGAATTGTTGTTGTGTCTACATTATTACATTGAGACCCTATTTATAGACCCTAAAATACAATCTTTTACCAAGTAGGATACTATTTAGTATTCCTATTTCTATTTCTATTACTATTCCTATTCTAATAAGATTGTATAAACCTATTCTATTCTAACACTCCCCCTCAAGCTAGTGCATACAATTCATGTACCTAGCTTGTTACAAATCAATTAACACGAGGACTGGTAAAGGGCCTGGTGAGATATTTGCAAGTTGATCACTTGACTTCACAAAATTGACAATCAATCTCAATGTGCTTGGTCTTCTCATGAAATATTGAATTTGATACATAATGCCGATAAAACACGGAGTGATAAAATTACAGTATTGGAACTTCCCAAACCAAACTTGCAAAGACTGTTTCAGACCATAGAATGACTTACGTAATCAACATACAAAGCTACTAAACTCCCCCTGAGCAACAAAATTAGGTGGTTGCTCCATATAGACTTCTTCACAATGCAGCGGTCGTAAGTGCTCGAAATCTAGTATAAAGTATATGGATCATGGTGGAATCAATAGACGAGTCGATATCAAACAAGTCACCGAAAAACTGGCAAGAACATGCTCATCTGCCGGAGTATTAGATTTGATTGCTAAAAGTGGTCACAAACTAAGAAATAAAATTATATGGGTAGGGTCGGAATGATATCACGACCCAACTAGAAAATAAAAATTATATTGGATAGTTCGAATTGATGGAACGACCCCATTAAAAAAGAGAAATAATGTGGGTAGCGTCGGAATGACGGCACGACCCTACTGAAAAAGAAAAATTATACGGGTAGGGTTGGAATGATGGAACAACCCTACGCAAATCAGATTTGAATTGTCACCGGAAAGAAGAATGGAACTATGCAAATCAAATCTGAGGAGTCACTAAAAAGACACATGATGCTATGCAACTTAGATATGAGAAAATAGTTCGGAAAAATTCACAGTACTATACAAATTAAATATGAAAAGTAGTCCGGAGAGATACACGGTGCTACACAAATAAGATATGCAAACTAGGGTTCGGTTTTTTATTTGTTCGAACTAGGGTTTGGTTTTTCATTTGTTCGAATTAGGGTTCGATTTTTGATTAGCAAAACCAAAAGGGCACATAATCTTTTTTGCATGTGGCACATAATGACTTATATGTGAACATAGTATTCCCTCCACTCCCTTTCAATTTAATTTTTCTTTGTTTGTTTTCCATCTGATAATCGATATATGCATGGAAGTTTGATTAATTTAAATTTGCGTTGCATAGTACTTCATTCAAGGAAAAGTGTTCTCTATCAAAGATTTTTACATACTTAGGGTTCAAACTCGAGACTATTAATTAATGGAGGAACAACCCCATCTAATGCATCACATCCTTTGGGGATATGAAGTTTTAAAATAATAGAAACGATTTCTTCAATCTCTTAGTTTAAATTAAAGATACATAAAATGTATCAAAATATCTTTTAATTTTGTGATCTTAAACATGTCACGTGAAAAGTTGAAATTAAAAAAATGTTAATTTTTTTTTTTAAAATATCTGAAATTAAAATGTTGCAAAAAGAAAAAAGGAAACATTTTAAATGAAAATGGTATGGAGATTGGAGGGAGTGATGGTTTGCGAAAGAGAACTCTAGAAATACCACCGCACATATTTATCAAAACCACTATAAAAAAACACCGAAATTAGCTACAAATTTTGTTGCTCATCCGTCGTTATTTTGTTCGTGATTAATGAAAATCTAATATTAATTTATTGGGATAAATTTTATTGTTTAACTACAAAATTTATTCATGAAAAATCCAATTTTTTAAACGAACGAAGAACTCTTTCGGAACTTGTAATGTTGGGAGAAGGAAAAAGTTGGAAGAAATCTCCATGTATCTTCTTTTCTAATTGGCAAAATACAAATACAATTTTTAGGGTTTACCATTTATTGAAGTAAACCGTAAACGGTTATTATTAAAGAAAATATTATATTTGTGGTTAACTTTAACTATTCCGTTCCTAATTATTTGTCCAATTTTTTATTTTATAGTTATTCCTAATTACTTGTTCATTTTGATAAATTAAGAAAAGACAATTTTTTTTTTACCTATTATATCCTCAATTAATTATTTTGAAAAAGGTAGAGCTTTTTGAAAATTTTAATTTTTTAATTCATCTACTTCATAATTAATATGGGTAAAATGGCAACACACTATGTCAATAATTATTTTCTTAATATGTGTGTCAATTCAAAAGTGAACAAGTAATTAATGACATAGGAAAGTAGAGAAAATGATCAAAATGATTCTTCATATATGAGATTGCTTTATGTTGATCCTTAATATATTCCACATGAATCTACATGATCCTTAATGTATTATAATAAAAAAATCATTTTGATCCTTATCCCTGAAAACTAACTGAAAAAATAAAAAATGTTAAACTTAACTATGGGTGGGCCTCTTCTTTTTCCATCTTTCTTGCTCATTTCTTCTCCTTCATCTTCTGCTTTTGCCATTTCTTCTGCAAAAAACTATCCCCACCAAAAAAGAACCAAAACCAAGAGAAATATAGCAAACAAAAGGCAAATAGTTCTGGGTGAAGAACAAATCAATTCTTTCTGGGTTCAAATTGGGAAGGACCCAAAGTGTGTAACAAGTCAAACTGGTAAATATAGCAAACAAAAGGCAAATAGTTCATTGTAATCAAAGTAAAATTGATCTTCGTTTTCTCTTTGTCTCTTCAGAATTAGGTAGGACTAAGCAGATCTTTGTTAGGTAGAAAACAGGGCAAAAATCTCGTTTTTATCGCTGCAAATATGAACGTCGGACCATCTGGTTTCAGTAAGTTTTTGAATCCCACATCAATTACATTTTTTTTTTTTTTGATGTATTTAGTATAGAGATTTGCTTGTTTTCTAATTTTGTTTTCACTTTGATGTTGTAGACAATGCACCAGTGACTAGGGCATTGGTAATTGCGTGTACTATCTTCACCATCATATTTGGTGTTCGTGGCAGTGGAAATCAACTAGGATGGTCTTATCAGGTAGTTCTACTTTCTCCGGTTTCTCTTGGTTTTGGTTCTTTTTTGGTGGGGATAGTTTTTTGCAGAAGAAATGGCAAAAGAAGAAGATGGAGCAGAAGAAATGAGCAAGAAAGATGGAGGAAGAAGGGGCCTACCAATAGTTAAGTTTAACATTTTTTATTTTTACAGTTAATTTTTAGGGCTAAGGATCTTCATTTATAATACATTAAGGATCATATAGATCATGTGAAATATATTAAGGATCAACATAAAACAATCCTTATATATGAAGGATCGTTTTGATCATTTTTTTAGGGAGTATGAAATAGAGGAATAAGAGCAACTGAGCAAATACAAAAAAAAAAAAAAAAAAAAAAAAAAAAATATTGAAATCAGAATTGAAAGTGTCTAATTATGTGATGGAGGAAAAGCACACGCAAAAAGAGAATGTTTTTATTTAATTTGGATGTCAAAATGAAATAATTTGAAAATTTTAAGAAGCTGATTATTTATTAAACCTTTTTTATTTACAAAATCTTCACAAGTTTTTATTTTTCAAAGAGAATGTTTGATCGTATTCGGCAAATTCAAAAGTTGGAGAAGTGCTCATTCTTGGATGTCATAATGCATTGTTTCCATTCTTATTATGCTTCCCATATTTTTAGCAAAAACAATATCACTAATATCTGTTACCTAATTGGGCAAGCCTCATGCGATGAGCTCATGATTGAGTGGTAGATGGAGGCTGGATTTGATCTCAGGTTTTCCACACGAGAGACCCACCTCCTAACTAGTACTCAATCATGCCTTTGTGAGCACTAATTACTTATTTGTCAAATTATTTTTCAAACGTAATATTCCATGTCATTATTTTTCTTTTAATGACTATATCAAATTCAAATTTAACAAGGAAAAATAAATGGAGAAAGTAATATTTACCATTATTGTTGCTTTTTCAAGAATAGAGTAACTTTTCTTAGAATTTGTGTTTGGTTGAAATTAAAGATTTTTTTTGGAGAAATTGGGAAGGTTAAATTAAAAAATTGTAACAATATCTAAAAATGGTACAGGAGTCGCCACGTTTTTTTATCCTAAAATATGTGGATAGAGAAATACTCAAATTTCCACCAAAATTTGATGTCCCAATGGTACAATTGAATTGGGCAACAACATTTTCTTTCAATGAATTGTTATGAAGTGACAAAATTATGTTTGTATCTTATTTCTTTACCATATCTTCAAGCATGATTATAGAGTTAGAGACCAAAGTTGTGAGTTCAAGAGACTGCACAAGAATAAGATTAAGTATTTAGATTATTTTACCATTCGTAAAGTCAAAAGTGAGTATTAGATACATTGGACACAAATCAATATATCTATAACTCATAAGAAAAAATATTAATTATGATACTTATGAAATTATATGATTCTGATTTGTTATCCTCCTTCATGCCACGTTTAGAAATATGTATGGAAGAACATTTTCAAACCAAGGATTTAATTAAGAAAAAGTTTTACTTACTTAAACATAGTATTATTTTACTTTTATTAATTTCTTACCTTATATATGATTTTCTCGAAAATCTTTTTCATAAATATTTGGGTAGATAACTATGTTGTGATGAATTTAAATCTTTCGTACAAATTCAACTTTACACCATGAGACTTTCTCTTTTGCGTGAGACTAAGAGTAATTGTGATATTACTTTGATCCTTTTTAACTAATACTAACAAAGTTTATATAAGCAATTAACATAATGATTGGCACTAGAAATGTTGATAAGACCAATATCAACCCCTTCTTGAACAATATCGTAAATATCACTAGGAGGTTTTACTAACTTTTGAATCTAGTAGTTTTAAATTAAAAATATGTATAATCTAATATTACCTTAAAAGCATGAACTCCTAACTTGAATGTTAAATTACTATAATATCTGTAACTTAGGTTGTGACTTTTTCGATGAGTTGTGACTTTTTTCAAAGGGTTGTGATTTTTCGATGAGTTGTGACTTTTTCAAAGAGTTGTAATTTTTTCAATAAGTTGCGACTTTTCAAAGGGTTGTGATTTCTCGGAAAAATCATGACTTTTCAGATAAAAGACAAAAAAATATTTGTTCATACTACCCTTTGTTTACTATAAATAGAGGGGCTTCCTCTCAATTTTCCACCATAGTTTTTTTAATCTTCTACTCTTCTTCTTCTTGCATTTAAATTTTTTTTGTGTGATTTATTGTAGTTGAGTGAGTTCGAAGTTTAGCGGAATATTAGGTACCACTATTCTGATGAATTAATTCATTCTACCCTAAGCAGGTATATTCCAAACCTCGAGTAATTGAGGAAAATAATTTTGATGATATAATAGTTATTTTTTCTTCAAAATTAAATTAATATATACATTATTGCATTTAACTAATAAAATTTTTCATTGACCATCTTCATAGGTTTGCGTGAATAAGAGATATATATGACGATCCACATTGAACATTCACAAAAGAATCTGCAATATTATTTTTTGCTAAGCTTATTATTTAAATCTTTGCTTAAATAAGAAATACTGTTTACTATAACATATATTTTTAGAATCGGTAATCACGTGCGTTGCACGTGTCAAAAAATTAGTATATTAAAATGCCTTTCAATCTTATAATTGATTGAAATATATCATATGAAAAATCAGAATTAAAGAATTGACAAAATAATATTTTTTTTCAAACGAATTAAAAGTAAAAGTAAAAGAGACAAATTGAAACAAAGGGATTCATTATTAGTTAGAGAAACAACTTGGCTTTTTATTATTTCATCTATTTCATTTTATACAAGTTAGTTTGACTTGACACAAACTTGAAGAAATAATTTTTTTTTTTGAAATTTGTGATCTAAAATAAGTGATAAATATTTGCATGACTATAAATCATTACATTCTAAAGTTAAGTAATATCTCATTCTTTTTACATTTTAAAGTTAAGTAATATCTCATTCATTTTGAGACTGACTAAATTGGCACGGGGTTGTACTATTCTCATCTCATCACCATATTTCAACACTAGATAATGTAAAATCTAGAAAGAGCATACTCTCTAAGTGAATTCATAACAAATTATAGGATATGCTTCTGTTACACATGATTTTCCTTTTCGGTTAGCTACTTAGGATGAATCACACAGAGGCGATCTCAAACATAAGAATACAATATTTTTCAAGAGACAGAAGGCCTAAGAGAGATGGGGAACTTCTCTCCTATAAATCTTCTTTGCACGAAGCCAGAATTTTGGATGTAGATCGATCAATCCCGCCCTGTTCAAGTGATCGCCCCGAGCCGAGTGAGATTGGAGACCGCCTTAATGATTGTTCGTAATGGGCCTACCATTTAACGTACGTATGTCATGTAGTTTTTTTAAAAAGAAATGATATATGTATTACATACATAACTTGAAATTCACAAGAAACTAGTATAACATTTAAAAGTAAAGATCATCAGGCTACACCTCAATTATTCCTTTGCTTAATTGAGTCTTCTTTGTGGCTTGGGATCCCCTTGTGGAAAGCACAGACACGTCTCTATTACTCAACTGCAATCCTATTGGCCACACATGAAATTTTAAAATGTCACTAAAACACTATTTAAATTTATCAGCACAAATTTCGGAAATCGAGGAGTAGAATAGAACATCGATTGAAGAGTCAATATGCAAGATCTAGCCGTTAGTGGCGGAATCAAGATTTTCAAAAACAAACAAGTTCAAAATATAATGAAATAAACACATATAGAAGTCAAAAAGATTCAATATCTATTTTATAGAGATAAAAAATATAATTTTAGCCATATAGGAAACTCAATCCTACTTGATTCCACCCCTACTTGCGGAAGAAATCCCTAAGCGCCAGTCAAGTTTCTTTAAAAGAGAAAGTGAGGAAATAGCCAAAAGAACGCATATACAGAATTTTCTTCGTGATGCAAGTTGAGCACATAATATGTACTAACTAGTTTCATATATACTTGGAATAATGATATATATATATAATAGAGAAAGAAAATTAAATCTAGGGAGAGATAGAGAAAGCGATGAGGATGACAGATAGAGCAGTGAGCACGCATAGGTTCAAGCATATAAACATCATGCAAGAGAACACCATATGTGCTCACTCTCTTCTGTCATCTCCGTTTTATTTTACCTCCCACTTAATTAAATTTGTAGGTTTAACACGAAAATAGAGGCAAGCGGAGTCAAAAGCCTAGAGCATAAGCCCATGAACTAATCCAATTAATATATAAATCAAAAATCACGAATACACATAAAGAAACCTAAAGAGAGGTAGAGAAAATGATAGAGGTGACAGATAGAGCAATGAGCACACATAGTTTCAAGCATATAAACATCATGCGAGAAAACACCATGTGTGCTCACTCTCTTCTGTCACCTCCCTTTTGATTTACATCCCACTCAATTAGACTTGTATGCTTGACACAAAAATAGAGAGAAGCGAAACCAAAGGCCTAGCATAAGCTCATGAATTAATCCAATAAATATGATCAAACATCATGAATAAATATAAAGAAATCTAAAAAGGCGTAGAGAAAGGGGGGGAGGGGGGGGGGTGACAGATAGAGCAGTGAGCACACATAGCTTCAAGCATGTAAACATCATGCTTGAAAACACCATGTGTGCTCACTCTCTTCTGTCACCGCCCTTTTACCCTTATGAGAGACTTTATTACCACCACAAAACCTAATTAGGAAGAACCCTAGATCTGAAACAATAAAAACTAGTGTTTCACTAGAAAGAAACAATTAATCTGATTTATGAGATTTGATGTGTGAGGAATGATGAGTAGTATGATGGCTTTATATAGAGAAACAGACAGATCCATCACGTAATGAATAAATGTGTGTCTATCTTTTTCTTTAATCATCGAGTCTATCTATACAGACTCCATTTATCTATTTTTCCTTCTTTAGTATTTTCTTTGTTCCATATTAGATGGACATGTTATATCAATATGGGTTGTGGTGTACTGATAAAAGTGTTTTACCCTTAATTAGAGATCTCGAGATTGAGCAATCATGTTGGGAGCGCTACTTTCAAATGGGTCCTGCAGTGCGTGATCTGAATTTAATTGGAGCTCCAATGTGTGCTCTGAACACCGAGTGGGAAATCAAAAAAAAAAAAAAAGATGGAGATGTTATTAAAAATATTTAACACGAAAATAGAGGCAAGCGGAGTCAAAAGCCTAGAGCATAAGCCCATGAACTAATCCAATTAATATATAAATCAAAAATCACGAATACACATAAAGAAACCTAAAGAGAGGTAGAGAAAATGATAGAGGTGACAGATAGAGCAATGAGCACACATAGTTTCAAGCATATAAACATCATGCGAGAAAACACCATGTGTGCTCACTCTCTTCTGTCACCTCCCTTTTGATTTACATCCCACTCAATTAGACTTGTATGCTTGACACAAAAATAGAGAGAAGCGAAACCAAAGGCCTAGCATAAGCTCATGAATTAATCCAATAAATATGATCAAACATCATGAATAAATATAAAGAAATCTAAAAAGGCGTAGAGAAAGGGGGGGAGGGGGGGGGGTGACAGATAGAGCAGTGAGCACACATAGCTTCAAGCATGTAAACATCATGCTTGAAAACACCATGTGTGCTCACTCTCTTCTGTCACCGCCCTTTTACCCTTATGAGAGACTTTATTACCACCACAAAACCTAATTAGGAAGAACCCTAGATCTGAAACAATAAAAACTAGTGTTTCACTAGAAAGAAACAATTAATCTGATTTATGAGATTTGATGTGTGAGGAATGATGAGTAGTATGATGGCTTTATATAGAGAAACAGACAGATCCATCACGTAATGAATAAATGTGTGTCTATCTTTTTCTTTAATCATCGAGTCTATCTATACAGACTCCATTTATCTATTTTTCCTTCTTTAGTATTTTCTTTGTTCCATATTAGATGGACATGTTATATCAATATGGGTTGTGGTGTACTGATAAAAGTGTTTTACCCTTAATTAGAGATCTCGAGATTGAGCAATCATGTTGGGAGCGCTACTTTCAAATGGGTCCTGCAGTGCGTGATCTGAATTTAATTGGAGCTCCAATGTGTGCTCTGAACACCGAGTGGGAAATCAAAAAAAAAAAAAAAGATGGAGATGTTATTAAAAATATTTGCTTAGATCATTTACTAAATTATGATAAAATTAATTAATTTTTTTTCATTTTACCTCAGCAGGCCTTTAGAAGTTTAAACAAATTTAGACACAAAAGTTTCTTTTTCAAGAGGCAAATTAATATGAACAAAGGACAAAATAGTAAAGTTAATCAATATATTAATGATTTTTTAATTACTGTGTAAAATAAAAAAAAATTTCATCTAATATAGGACATAGGAGATACGCCCTCCGTTCACTTATATTTTTCACGTTTTTCTAAAATAAATTTTTATTTTTACTTCTCACTTTTGACATATCAAGAAAAAATATTTTTCCCCATGTTTTACTTCGACATTTAATACTTATTCTCAAAGTTACTTTTCAGGACCTAATACTAAACATCATTTAATAGGAATAATTTGAGAAAATACCTATATCAATAATTATTTTTTTAATGGATATCTAAAGTCAAATAATGAAAAGAAAATATAAACAAAGGAAGTATTACTTTGACATATTTTTGTAATGATTAATAAATATAGGATTATTTTTATTTATTATTTTGGGAAATGTATATTAGAAACAAGTTAATAATGAGGGCAGACTTGAAACTACATCTTAATCGGGTGTGAGTTCCTTCACTATTTCAAAATAAATTTATACTTCTATTTATAAATTTTAATATATTGAGAAAATATGAATATAAAAATCATGATTTATCCTTAAAATTAATTACTTATATATTTAATTATTTCAAGACTTTTATACTAAATATTGAATATTAATTAATATACATATTTGAAAAAAATATACATATTAATTATTCACGCAAAGTCCATAAATGAAAATAACAAAAAGAATAAAATAAATTATTTTTTATCAACTATGAAATAAATATAAACATTTATTTAATACTCTTTCTGTCCAACAATATTTGTCCACTATTGACTTTATACACTTTTTAAGAAAATGTAAATAGAAGGGTAATTTTACTATATCACCCTTTGAATATAATAAATACAATGTCTTGAAAAATGTAATAAGAAAATGACTATAATTAATAGTAAGAATAAATTGAAAACTGAGTGTAAATTATCCATTAATTTCATAAAGTAGACAAATATTATTAGATATATTTCAAAATAGTATAATGAACAATTATTGTTTAATGGAGAGAATATAATATACGAATTAAAAAAGTAGAAGATATATTATGAATAATTTTTTTTTTTATCCCCACTTATGGTGTTATGGAATTTCCACAACACTGACAAACAGATAGGATGAGTATGTGAGAGAAAGGGATGAATAAACCATTGGAAATACTCCCTCCGTCTTATTTTATGTGGTAATATTTGATCGGGCATGAAGTTTAAGAAATAAATGAATACTTTAAAATGTTTATCAAATTGTCCCTTAAAAAAATAATCAAATTAAAAAGTAGACTCACTTTTCTCTCTTCTCATAAATGTATTGGAGTAATATCTCTAAGATTAAATGGGACCAACAAGGGTAAAAAGAGGAATTGTACCTTTAAATACTTACCATATAAGAAAATATGACATTCTTTTTGGGACTGACCAAAAAAGAAATGGTGTCACATAAAATGAGACGGAGGAAGTAGTATTCTTTTCCCGAAAAACTGTAACTAACTTAACAGAGACCTCCATAAATTCAAATTACTCTTACCAATGTTGCCACTAGTACCTTCATTTCATATTGACATAATGCATAAACATATGATCCTTAACATGATTTCAACGGACAATTATGTCCTTCAATTTTGAGTATGCACAAGTAGACACTTAAATTTATATAAAATTGAATAAGTAAACGCACGTGTTCTACATGACATAATACATGTGGGACGTCACGTAAGACACAAAATTTTCATGTAGAGTGCCATGTAGGTTGGATGTGTCTATTTGTTCAATTTTATACAAGTTTAAGTGCCTACTTGTGTACATTCAAAGTTAAAGGTCATAGTTGTCAGCTGACGCCAAATTAAGTGTCATGTTTATGTATTATGCCTTTCATATTCTAGTACTCCCCCGTTTCTTTTTATATGTCAACTTTTTAATTTGTATTTGCATTAAGAAATTAAGTAAATTTACGTTTTTGCCCTTATTTAATGTTTTCATAAGCCAACTTTATAATAAATAATGAATATGTTAGGTCTCAAAAATTAAATGCATTTGAATGACTATTTAATATTTATCCACTATTAATTTCATAAGAATGACCTAGTTTGGTTTAATACAAAGTTTAAAAAAATAAAGAAGAATTTTTAATCTTATGATCCTAAAATTAATGTTATGTTAAATATACTAAAATATCATTTAAAAACAAAATGTTTTACACATTCAATCTTCTCTTCCAAAATATTATCTGTATCCTTCTTCTTTCTCGTCCTTTTTGAGTTTTTGCCTAATTGGAAGACAATTTAATTTTAGTAAAAAGCATAGTAACAAGAATATTTTCAAGCCAAAAATATAATGGAGATTAACATAGACATATTTAAATATAATTTAGGGGTATTTTTTTTATCCTTTTCGCAACTATAAATATATTTTCCGCTAATCTTTTAATTTGATTATTTTGTTTTGTGGTAGGTCTTCCATGAATCTTTATTGGCCTAATATGGACAGAAGAGGTTGTCAGTTGATGACAAGCGGATTACATGCACAAGCTGAAATCTGGCCCCATTTCCTATGATTTCCCTATGTATCTGTGAAAGCTGATTTTTTAGCATTCTGAAATTTAACTCCAATTTGGATAATTTTCGTATGCAAATTAATTTTATATATGGAAAGTGTAACATCTCGGACTTTGAGAAAGGCTAAGAAAGTTAACGGGCAAGTCCACGAATTCAAGATAGACCATGAACCCTTTACGGAACTCTAAACGGTCCGTTTAAGGGTCTATGACCTGTTTAGGGGAGGTAGAACCACCCAAGGCTGCCAGGATTTGAGTCACCTAGACAGGACCCTAGATGGCCTGTTTAAGGGTCCTTACAGGTCACCCGATCACTTTTAAGTTAAGGTCAATTTTTGTAAATGTGTAAATGATTTTAGATATAAATTAAGGTCACTAGAATCTCCTAACACAATCTTGAGTTGAAAGCTTTCTTACTGATTGAGTTTCAATATGAGATTTACTTGGGTCAACTTCAAACGACCATATCTCTCGGCATATATCGAATTAGGCGTCCCATGACATATCAAACTAAAGGTCTATGAGTCATCTTTCCAACGCCACCATGTTTGCTCCATTTTGAGTTCAAAGAAAAGAGTTATGCTCATTTTAGTGAAGCCTTGTTAGGCAGTCGAGGTTTCATGGTCGGCTTGACGGACGGTGAAGTGTTTCACGGACCGTGGAGCCCTAAACGGTCCGTGAAGCCTTCATTTTAAGGTACTCTGTCAGTTTTTAAGTTGGGGTCGTTTTGGTCTTTCCCCTATGTCGTTTTATTCCCTATTTTAAGCCTAAACCGCTACGTTTTACACCTAGTTAAAGGCTTAGAAGGTGTTAATCAGTTCATTTACGTTCATTATCTAACGATCGGTTCCCGTCGTTATAGAATAGCCAACGAGGAAAAATTTGGCCCGGAAAACTTTTTCATAGTAGCTTAGGATTTCCCAACCTAGTCTAGATTTGGACGAAATCGGAGTCAGTAAGGTTTAGGGAAATATGGTAGCAATTGAGTGATTTAATTATGATTTTGATTATATGAGAAGATAGTTAAGACATCAAAGAATCCATATGACTTTACATAATTGAATTCGGGTGAGTAGAACTCCCGAAATTGATCTTGACGTGAACGGGCAATTTCTGAGTGTCGTTGGTTGAAGGTGTACTGTGAAATGGGGGTATTGAAATTATTAAAATTGCTCACTGTTCTGTACAAGCTGCTACAACAGGATTTCAGCCGCCAGGGTCGGTGTGGCGGGACAGACGCGACTTAAAGTAAAAAATAAACCCCAAAAACAGTTTATTTTGGAAGAGCTAAGGAACGAACTCAGAAATCTTCTTGAAATTTTCCACCATTCTTGAGGCTAAATGTAGGGTTTTACTCCGCAAATCTATTTTTCGATCTGTAAAACGTAATCTAATAGGTAATTATTGATAAGGGAGGGTTTTGATATGGAATTTATGGTAGAAACAACCCTAATTTGGATATTGGGATCATGAGTTTGATCTAGGATTGATAGGATTGTTGGTAATTCGGATAATTAGTTATTATTTATTGATTCCCGGGTTATAATTATTGTTTGTAGACCAAGAACAAGCGGAACGAATTTGAAAAGGGAAGAATCAAGTTTCTTCGAGGATTCAAGTGTTATTCGAGGTAGGTGATGGTTGTGTGATGTATGTGTGTTCTTGCTTCATTATAATACATGCATGTATGCGAATGTTGCATTATTAATAACACTAGTTGTAAATGAGGTTAGATGAACCATTGTATGCTATGAATCATGACTTGATTGTATGATTTGAGAATATACTTGTGATTGTGATTGTGATTGTGATTGTGGCTTGTTGAATGGATCGAGTGTTGCGTTCCGACACACTAACTGGGATCGGTTGCCATGTTCCGATATAATTATGGGATCGATTGCCACGTTCCAGCATAAACATTGGATTGGTTACCACGAACTGATACACTAACTGTTTGAGTTTGAGTTCCATGAGAGGGCCAATGACTTGTTGTAATTGCATGTTGTTGAGAATGTGACAATCGATATTGTATATGTTCGATATTTGCATGTTTATTATGTTGTAATGGCTTATGTATGTTGCACTTAGTGGGATAGCCGTGTGATCCTACCAGTACACTGTGATTGTGTACTGATACTGCACTTCTCTTTCTTTGCTGAGTACATGACATCTTCAGGCGACTATTGACAGACCTCGCTTAGAAGATCAATGATCGTTCGAATTCAAGGGTGAGCCAGTTCTTTCAGGCTTCCATGAGTACTCTTTTTGTTTAAGTCCACATTTCAGACTTAGACTTTCTAGTTAGTTATTAGTACATTAGTTTGGGGTTGTAAACCCTCTTGTTTAGACTTATGGATCTTGTTAGAGTTTTTGTACGTTGACTTTCAGGTTCTAAGTATTACTTCCACATTTGTTTAGTTGTTAAACTTTTGTTGAAGTTTATGGGAACTCCCTATTTTTCTTTCCTTAGCATTGAACTTGTTTACGTAACTTAAATGCCTTAGTATTTTGATTAAAGTTAGTTAGCTAATTGGTATTAATGGTTCTCCCACCAGAGGGTTAGTGTGGGTGTCAATCACGATAGTCTAGGTTGTGACAAAGTTGGTATCAGAGTCTTGGTTCGTTGATCTTGATGTACCAAAATGAGTCTAGTAGAATCTTACGGAATGGTACAGAGACGCCTATACTTTTCTTCGAGAAGCTATAAGACTTTAGGAAATCTCTCTGTTTTTTTTTTGTCTCCTTTCGTGCTATAACTTGATTCCAATTGGTATCTGGCGATTCAAATTGGTATCTAACCTCCTTCACTCTTCTGTCTGCAGATGATTAACACTAGATTCAATGACATCAGGCCCGTAGCTCCTGTCAATGTTGCAGCTGAGGAATCTGCAGCAAGATGTCGCGGTCATGGTAGGGGTAGGGGAAAAGCAAGGGGTAGAGGCCGTGGAAGAGTAGCACCTACTAGGGATAGAGCTCCTGTTGAGAATGCTCCCAGAAATGAGAACCTTTATGTGCATCATAAAGGGGTAGAGGAGAATATCAAGGTTGAGAATGAGGAAAATGTAGGACAAGAGGAAGAGGTGCAGGCTGAGACTACATGTATTCTTCCCATAAACCCAGTGTTAGCTCAACAGATCATGTCGTTTTTGAAAGGATTGGTTGGTCCTGGAGTGCTTCCCTATGTTCAAGCAACTCAAGATCCCGCCAATCCCCTATTGATATCACTGTCCCCAAGGTGGGTGAAAATGTAGGTAATGATGCTTTCTTCCGTCCTTTATTGGGTCCTGTTATGACTGATAATGAGCATGAGATGTTGACTAAGTTCTTGAAGTTGAAACCTCCTGTGTTCCATAGTTCCGAGAGTGAGGATGTATATGAGTTCATCCTAGATTGCTATGAAAGGCTTCATAAGTTGGGAATTGTCCATCAGCATGGGGTTGAGTTTGTGACTTTTCAGCCTCAAGGTGAGGCTAAGCAGTAGTGGTGAGCGTATATGGAATGCAGATCTTCAACTTTACCCCCACTCTCTTGGACCCAGTTTCATGCTCTGTTCTTAAAAAAATATGTGCCCCGGACCTTGAGAGATCATAAAAAGGATAAGTTCATGGCCTTGGAGCAAGGCGGTATGACTGTGGCTGCTTATGAGGCCAAGTTCCATGATTTGTCCAGATATGCTACTCAATTGGTGACTACTGAGGAACAGAGGATTCATCTGTTTGTTAGGGGATTGAATTTTGAGTTACAGGTATTGTCTGTTCCTATGACCTCTGCAGGAAAAAGTTTTAATGAAGTGACAGACTTTGTGAAGAAAGTGGAGGGGGAGAGGCGATACGGTCAGGTTAAGGCATTGGCTAAGAAAGCCAAAAATTCAGGCAACTTTTAGGGATCTTACTCCAGAGGTTCAGGGAGGCCAACACTACAGCCTGACCAATTCAGTCTGCCATGCCTGCTTCTATAGGTAATTACTCTGGAACTCCACCTCAAAATTTGATTCAGGATAGCTAGGGAGCCACACCTTCGGCGGGCAGCAGACCATATTTTGATCGTACTTGCTACAATTGTGGAGAACCTAGGCATATAAGGAGAGATTATCCCTACCCGCGCATGATGGATTCCGCAGAGCAACAGTTTAGAGCAGTGGTGCCTGCAAGAAATGGTATTAATGGTCGATGACGTCCACAAGGTGGGTGAAGAGGTAATTAGCGAGGTCGTAGGGGTAATGGAAATGGTAACGTATGTAGAGGTGCAGTGCAGCCAGGCAGGAAAGTCGCCCGTCATGATGATAGGGCTCAGTGCTATTCCTTTTCGGGCAAGACCGAGGTAGAGGTGTCCGATGCGGTGATCACATGTGCTACTCTTATCTGTGATCGGATGACTAATGTGTTATTTGTTTCGGGTTCTATTTATTCTTATGTATCCGTGCGATTTGCAGCATAGTTTGATACAATTTGTGATATACTTGATGCCCCCATCCATGTTTCTACCCCAGTTGGAGAGTCGGTCATAGTCACCCATGTCTATCGTGCTTGTCCTATTTTGTTTATGGGTTTTCAGACTTGGGCTGATCTGGTGATATTGGATATGACTAACTTTGATATAATTTTAGGCATGACTTGGTTGTCTCCCTATTATGTTATGCTTAATTGTAATACTAAGTCTGTAACTCTAGAAATTCCGAGAAGAGAAAAATTAAAGTGGAAAGGGGTGTACAAATCTAAGCAAGTTAAGATCATATCTTCCATACAGGTTAAAAAACTGGTAGGGCAGGGTTTTTTAGCTTATTTGGCTCATATTCAGGATGTGGAGGTTGAGTCTCCATCTTTCGAGTCTAATCCTGTGGTGTCAGAATTTAGAGAAGTGTTTCCTACTAATTTGTCTGGTATGCCTCCGGATAGAGATATAGATTTCTGTATTGATTTGGAACCTGGTACCCACCCCATTTATATCCTTCCATATCGCATGGCCCCGACGGAGTTAAGAGAGCTTAAGGCTCAAATCCAAGAGCTTCTTGATAAATGATTTATCCATCCCAATGCTTCCCCGTGGGGTGCCCAGTTTTATTTGTTAAGAAAAAAAATGGTAGTATAAGGATGTGTATAGATTATCGACAATCAAATAGGGTCACCATTCGAAAAAGTACCCACTGACTCAGATAGATGATCTTTTTGACCAATTGCAAGGTGCATCAATCTTCTTTAAAATTTATCTAAGGTCGAGTTACCATCAATTAAAAATTAGGCTGAGGATGTGCCCAAGACGGCGTTTAGAACCCGATATGGGCACTACGAGTTTCTAGTTATGTTGTTTGGGTTGACTAATGCGCATGCAACCATTATGAGTTTGATGAATGGTATGTTCAAAACATTTCTTGATTCGTTTGTTATAATCTTTATTGATGCTATATTAGTCTATTTGAAAAGTGAGAAGGAGCATGCCGACCATCTTCGTATTGTTCTAGGTGTTCTTGGGAAAAAAGAGTTGTATGCAAAACTTTTTAAGTGTAAATTTTGGTTGACTTGGGTTGCCTTTTTGGGGCATGTAGTTTCAAAGAAAGGGGTAATGGTAGATCCCCAAAAGATCGAAGCGGTTAGAAATTAGGTTCAATGAAATTCTGTGACTGAAATTAGGAGTTTGTAGGGCTTGCCAACTATTATCATCGATTTGTGAAGAATTTTGCTTCCATTGCCACTCATTTGACAAATTTGACCAAAAAGGAGATGCCATTTGAATGGACTAAAAAATGTGAAGAGAGCTTTCAAAAGCTAAAGACTTTCTTGACCACAACACCTATTCTAGCACTACCGGTGGAAGGTAAAGATTTTATAGTTTATTGTGATGCTTCACATTCTGGTTTGGGTGTTGTGTTGATGCAGGATAAAAATGTTATAGCTTATGCGTCACGTCAATTGAAGGTTCATGAGAGGAATTACCCAACGAACGATTTGGAGTTGGTAGCGGTGGTATTTGCTCTTAAGATCTGGCGGCATTATTTTTATGGTGTTAACTGTGAGTTGTTGACTAATCATCATAGTTTGCAGCATGTGGTCACTTAAAAGGATCTTGAGACAGCGAAGGTGGATGGAGTTACTCAAGGATTATGATGTGACCATTCAATACCATCTGGGTAACGCTAATGTTGTGGCAGATGATTTGAGTCGAAAATCGATGAGTATGGGTAGTCTAGCTTGCTTGAGTGTAACCAAGCGACCTCTGGCTAAGGAAATTCAGACCTTGGAGTCTAAGTTCCTACAATTGGGCATCTCAGAAAATGGAGGGGTGTTAGCTAGCATCGAAGTTAGGGCCACGTTCCTTGAGAAGATCAAGGCCAAACAATTTGAGGATGCAAATTTGAATGAACTCAAGAAGAAGACTCTGATTGGTAAGGCATAAGAGACCACTCTTGATGCAGAAGGTGTGTTCAGTTTTAAAGGAAGGATTTGTGTTCCTCGAGTTGATGACTTGATTTAGAAGTTGTTATCAGAATCCCATGGTTCGCGATATTCCATTCATATGGGTGTGACCAAGATGTACTGAGATTTTAAGCAAGTTTATTGGTGGCCGGGCATGAAGAAGGATATAGCGGAGTTTGTGGCTAAGTGTCAAAATTTCCAACAAGTAAAGTATGAACATCAAAGGCTTGTAGGTTTGCTTCAGAGAATGCCAATTATAGAATGGAAGTGTGAAAGGATAACCATGGATTTCGTGGTTGGTCTTCCCAAGACTTTGGGGAAATTTTACTCTATTTGGGTAATGGTTGATAGATTGACTAAGTCAGCCTGCTTTATTCCATTAAGAAAAAATTATAATGCTAAACAATTGGCTAAAGTTTATGTGAAAAGATCGTGAAGTTGCATGGGGTGTCCCTTTCTATCATCTTAGACCGTGGTACCCAATTCACATCCAAGTTTTGGAGGAATTTACATGATGAATTAGGCACACAACTCACTTTTAGTACAACCTTCTATCCACAGACGGACGGTCAGTCAGAGAGGACCATTCAAGTGTTAGAAGATATGTTAAGGGCATGTGTGATTGATTTTGGAGGACATTAGGATAAGTTCTTACGCTTGTGTGAGTTCTCATATAATAATAGTTATCACTCCAGTATTGATATGACACCATTTAAGGCACTTTATGGGAGGGGATGTAGAGTACCCATAGGATGGTTTGAGGTTAGAGATGTGAAACCTTTGGGGGTGGATTTTGTGAAGGATGCTCAAAATAAAGTGAAGAGCATCCAAGCTAAGCTTTTAGCAGCCCAAAGTAGACAGAAAAGTATGCGGATCATAAGGTAAGAGAGATGACATTTCAGACTAGTGAAAATGTTCTTCTTAAGGTATGACCCATGAAAAGGGTGATGAGATTAGGCAATAAGGGCAAGCTAAGTCCGCGATACACTGGTCCATTTGAGGTTCTTGAATGTGTAAGGATTGTGTCTTATAGATTGACTTTACCTCCTAACCTATCGGGAGTTTATCTGGTATTTCATGTGTCCATGTTGAAGAGATATCATGGTGACGAGGATTACATCATAAAATGGGATTCATTCTTGAAAAAGACCGATTAGTATGAGGAGGAACCGATTTCCATTCTTGATCGTGATGTCCAGAAACTGAGGACCAAGGAGATTAAGTATGTGAAATTTCAATGGAAACATCGTCTATTGAGGAAGCTACTTGGGAAATCGAGAAGGACATGCAAGACAAGTAGCCCAGTTGTTTGTTGATTCAGGTACTACTCCATTTCTTCTTTAGCTTATTTTTCCTAAGTTTGTCACTCGGGGACGAGTGATGGGTAAATTAGTATCTATTGTAACGACCAGTTCCCTTCATTATAGATAAGCCAATGGGAAAATTGTTTGAGCCAGAAAGCTTTTCATTGTAGCTTAGGATTTCCTAACCTAGTCCAGATTTGAACGAAATTGGAGTAGGTAAGTTCTAGGGAAATCTGGTAGCAATTGGATGATTTAATTATAATTTTGTTTACATGAGTAGATTGCTAAGAAGTCAGAATCTGTACGACTTTACGAAATTGAATTCGGGTGAGTAAAACTCTCGAAACTGATCTTGGCGTGAATGAGTAGTTTCTGAGTGTAGTTGGTTGAAGGTGTGTTGTGAAATGGGGGTATTGGAATTATTAAAATTGCTTACTGTTCCATGCAAGCCGCTATACCGTGATTTCAACTGCCAGGGCGGGGACGATGTAGTGGGGTGAGACTGCTGTGGCGGGACAGACGCGACTTAAAGTCAAAAATAAATCCCAAAAATGTTTTATTCTGTAATTTTCAAACTTGAGAGCTAAGGAATGAACCCATGAGTCTTCTAGACAGTTTTCCACCATTCTTGAGGCTAAAGGTAACATTTTACTCCCCGACGATCCGTAAAACGTTATCTAATAGGTAATTATCGATGGGGGAGGGTTTTGATCTAGAATCTATGGTGGAAATAGCCCTAGTTTGGATATTGGGATCATGGGTTCTATCTAGGGTTGATTGGATTGTTGGTAATTTGGGTAATTAGTTATCGTTTATTGATTTCCATGTTATAATTATTATTTGTGCCAAGAACAAGCGAAACAAATTCGGAAAGGGAAGAATCAAGTTTCTTAGGGGATTCAAGCTTTGTTCGAGGTAGGTGATGGTTTTGATTTCATTTTGTGTGATGTATGTTTGTTCTTGCTTCATTATAATACATGTATGTATGCGAATATTGCATTATTGATCACACTAGTTGTATGAGGTTAGATGAACCATGACTTGATTGTATAATTTGAGAATATACTTATGATTGTGATTGTGGCTTGTTGAATGGATCAGGTGTTGCGTTCTGACACACTAACTGGGATCGGTTGCCACGTTTCGGCATAATTATGGGATCGTTTGCCACATTTCGACATAAACATCAAATCGGTACCACAAGCTGGTACACTAACTGTTTGAGTTTAGGTTCCATGAGAGGGCCAATGAGTTGTTGTAATTGCATGTTGTTGAGAATGTGACAATCGATATTGTACATGTTCGATATTTACATGTTTATATGTTGTAATGGCTTATGTATGTTACACTTAGTGGGATAGCAGTGTGATCCTACCAGTACACTATGGTTGTGTACTGATACTACACTTGCTCTTTCTTTGTTGAGTACAGGGCATCTTCAGGCGGCTATTGACAGACCTAGCTTAGAAGATCAGTGATCGTTCGAATTCAAGGGTGAGCAAGTTCTTCCAGCCAGCCATGAGTTCTTTTTCTGTTTAGGTCTACATTTTAGACTTAGAATTTCTAGTTAGTTATTAGTACATTAGTTTGGGGTTGTAAACCCTCTTGTTTAGACTTATGGATCTTGTTAGAGTTTTAGTAAGCTGACTTTCAGGTTCTAGGTGTTACTTCCACATTTGTTTAGTTGTTAGACTTTTGTTGTAGTTTATGGGAACGCCCTATTTTTCTTTCGTTAGCATTTAACTAGATTCCGTAACTTAAATGTCTTAGTATTTTGATTAAGGTTGGTTAGCTAATTGGTATTAATGGTTCTCCCACCGGGGGATTAGTGTGGGTGCCAATCACGATGGTCTGGGTCGTGACACATTAACACTTCAAGTCTTCAGAGAAAGGTTTTCAAGCGTTCTTCGAATTTCGTCGATTTCACCAAGAACTTTCTTCTTCTAGGTATGTAAGACTAATCATAGTGATAGTCTGAGTTTGTCCTCATACCCTATATCTACTTTCTATCAGTAAGAGATAATCTAGGGTTACACTCTGAAGTCGATTTCTGATTAAATTTTAGTTGATATATATATATATATATATATATATATATATATATATCTTACATTGAAATTCTTTGGTTGATTATTCATGTATATTTTTCTGCATAAAGCCTATTATTTGAGTTTAAGAAATTTAAGTCTGTTTTGAGTATATCATTGCTTAAGTAAGTCTTTCGCTACGTAGTCAGTCATGCCTAGGGTTCGTTTGGGGACCAACAATGGTTCTCGAGTTTCAGTCATGTTCAAGATGTAGGCTCAGGGTTTGATAAACTTCAGAGTTCAAGTGTCCTAGGGTGCCTACGAAGCTGTGTAAGTAGGATCTTATTTATGGTTGTGAAGACCCAACTTCTATAAATGAGGGACTATAGATAGTTAAGAAAAGTTTCCTTTTTTTCATACTCTAAATCGTACAATAGAACTGCGTCATAAGGAACTTATTCAAACACATGTGTTCCTCAGATCCATTCGACTGCCCCTCATACTCAAGGTAGTTGAAAAGCAATGCCTAGATTTGCATTGATGAGTTACTCTCAACAAAAGTCTTGAGAAAGTGATGAGACTGCAGAGGAGCTTGATAGAAGCCGGTGAGTCAGCTTATGTGTATTAATTTGAAAGAACGCGCCCTTATTCATATAAATTTGCTTCTGAGCTAAAAGCGAGATGTACTCCCAGATTCTCTTCTATAAACCTTATTCCAGGTGAGACCTTTAAGAAGAGATTTTGTTCTAGAATGCTTGGGTAGTATTTTCACCTGAAAGATAGTATAAGTTGCGATGTTATAAGCCAATAGTAGTAGAAGTGTCTAGAGTTAGAAGTATGCATTTGAAAGTATAGTAACCTTAGAATTGGAGATAGGTATTGAGTAGAGTATGAAGTTGTATCCATGTACCTAGCAAGTCATTAATTATGAGTTTTTCCCTAAGAAGTAGTAATCTTGTGTGGATTTCATGATAGAAGGTAGAGTGAGAAGTACTAGTCAGGATGAGTTAGACTATACATTAACAAGATGACCAAGTGTAGGTGTTGAATAAAATAACAAAGTAGTCATAAGGTGATAAATCTAAGCTAGGCTTATATTTTTTAAGGGAGAGACCCATGATATTCAGAGGGTTATAGATTTAATTAGGCAATGATATATAATGAATGACTAATTACTACTTAAGTTGTAAAATAAAATGTGACGGTAAACTGTAAGTATGTAGACTGAGAGATAAAGAAGGACTACTTGTCATGAAGTCTTAGTGGGTGAGTGTTTCTTAATTTTATCTAGTAGTCGTAAGTTAGTATAATATATGAGAAATTATATTTATATATGTGATTAGTACTAAACACTAAGCTTGAATTTGAGATGAGTGTCGTGATGAAAATAATGGCAACATGAGGGTGATGATGTTAGTTTTAAAATCTGATCTAGTAGGTTTGGCATAAACTAGGTGAGGAATTAAGGTGTTGCTTTTCAATAAATGTGTGTGATGTAAGTGTGGTATTATGACTCTTAGGTGAGAGCAATGAAGTACAACTAAGTCATTAGATTAGCAAGAGCATTTAGAGGTTTACCCGATATTATATGTAGTCAAAAGAGGTTCTAATTAAGTTTATGATTTTTTCATGTATGCCTAGATAGTATAGTTGACCTACCAATATGGAGTAGGCTGATATAAGCATTATTTATTACCCTTAAGAGTTTGGTCGAGGGGATCATATATAGTCAACATGGGTAACAATTATAGAAAGACTTTTATAGAAGTGGGAAGAAGTAAAGAGAAGCATCGGAGAAAGAGGCCTTAGAAGCAATCTTAGTACCTGTATATGGAGAATTCAATAGCCATGAGATTAGCCTTTCCTGAGTATTAGAGTAAACTGAATATATACTAGTTTATAGATAATGAAATAGATCAATAACTTTAAAGTATCAGCTTCAAACCTAAGAGGGAGATGATAAGATGAGAAACCAAGTCAAGTGTTGAGAATCAGATAGTAATGAGTTTAGAAAGAGTTTAAGTGATATATCGGTCCATTCACACTCTAGCATATTTCTCAGAGTTCAGTCGTTACAACATCATGTTAATGTGTCCAATATCAAAATTGTGTTCATGACTTATACTCATACACTTCACATAAATTCATATCTATTCTCAGTTCCCAAAAGGAAAGGCAAAGACTTTAGCCCATTGATATCAATCTCACTCCATAAAGTTATGGATATCAGCCCCATGATATGAACCTATTCATATAAGCACAAATGTCTCATAGTATGTTCAGTATCACGAATTCATGATTTAATCTCAACGGCTAACAACATAATGCTATGTCATGCATATTCTTATATCAGATGTCTTGAATGAATCACACTTCTGATCTTTCTTCCTAAGCTCTTTCAATGATCCTTTTCAGCTTTGATAGTGATGTTGTCGATAATAGTTGAGTAATGACAGAAGGAGAAGGTTGATATTTCTTATTGTGGCAGTGGTGGTGTTCTTATTCCATCTAAAGTTATAACGTGGAGGAGGAATATGATAGTACTTTACTATGAATAATAGTTAAATGAGAGTAATTAGCCGGTTCCTGATAGTAATAAGTGAAACTTTAGTTGGTAGAGATATTGAGAGAATGAACAATTCTTAGAAGGATTGGTTAGTAGGATGTCCATGGAGTGCTTATAGTACTCGGCATGAATGTGGTGTTTTTAGCATGTTGACAAATACATGATGTATTGGGTGTTTCTTGATATGGGCTAAAGGTTGGTAGAATGCGGTTATAAGGAGAAATATTCTTCGAATGAGATTCCCTATAGAGGTATAGAACTTGAATCTTGTGGTTTTGATAAGTATAACCATGTCATGTTTCGCACCTTGTGAATTAGAGATTAGGCTTGAACACAATATGAACAAGTAATTTGACTTATACGTTTGTAAGAGTAGTCATATATTCTAGTGGGAGCTATAAGTTGCAGCTAATGAAGTGTAGTAATCATAAATGAGAGCATAGTTGAGAAGTGTTGCTAATCTTAAAAGCTAATAGTTATATCACTCAAAGCATATTATTCATATTCTTACTTTGTGCCCGAATACTCTTGTTTCATGTCTTCGCCTGTAATCTTGAAATTTTATGAGAGCTTCGTGTTAAGCTTGCTCGACTAGTTTCAAAAATCTCAGTATGAATCATGTCCGCCTATGCTAGTAGAGAAGTTCAGAAGTCAAAAAGATAGTAAAAGTAACTCATTTCCCTTCCATGATTAGTTAACCGTTACTCGATGACAAATGTTCCCAAGATATAGATATTGTAACACCTCATACTTCAAAAATGGCTAAAGAGGTTTAACAAGCAAGTCCAAAAACCCAAGACAGACCACAGACCCTTCACAGAACCCTAAACGATCCATTTAGTGGTCTACGGCCCGTTTAAGGGAGGTAGCCCAACCGTTTGGGGCTGCTAGGATTTGAGTCACCCCGATGTCCCGTGGTGACTTGTACAACCCATTTAGGGGTCCTTATAGGTCACCCGCCAACTTTTAAGTTAAGGTCAATTTTTTAAAATATGGAAATAATTTTGTATATGAATTAAGGTCACATGAATCCCCTAGCACAATGCGATGAAAGTTTTCTTATCGATTGAGTTTTAATATGAGATTTTACTTGGGTGAACTTCAAATGACCACATCTCTCAGCATATAACGAATTAGGCGGCTCATGACCTATTAAATTAAAGGTATATGATTCCTCTTTCCAATACCACCAAGTTTTCTCCATTTCGAGTTCAAAGTAAAGAGTTATACCTATTCTAGTGAAGCTTTGTTAGGTAGTCAAAGTTTCACAAATGACTTGACGGATGATGAAGTGTTTCATTGACCGTGTATCCCTAAATGGTCCGTGAAGAGTTTCTTTTAAGGCACTATGTCAATTTTTAAGTTGGGGTTGTTTTTGTCTTTCCCCTATGTCATTTTATCCCCTATTCTAAGCCTAAATCACGACGTTTTACACCTAGTTAAGGGCTTAGAAGGTGTTAATCAGTTATTTTATGTTCATTAATGCTCCAAGACTTTAGAGCAAGGTTCCAAGAGGAGAACAAACTAGGGTTTTCAAGCATTCTTTGAATTTCATCGATTTCACCAAGCACTTTATTCTTTTAGGTATGTAAGGCTAATCATAGAAATGAACTAAGTTCGTCCTCATAACCTACACCCTTAGTTTTGATAATTCTTGAGATGAGTTTCATTGTTGAGTTCTGAAGTATATTACTGATATTTTTAGTTGTTATATTTTGCATTGAGATTCTTGGGTTGATTGTTCATGTCTATTTTTCAGCATAAACTATTATTGAGTTGTTTCTTAGTTAGCATTAAGAATCCTTTAACCAAACTTTTCTATCTTAAATTGATTTTTTAGAAAGTAAAGACTAGTTTTAAGTAGAGTTTAAAGAATGATTTAAGTAAGAGTATAAGGGATCTAAGTATTTCCAAATGTATCATTTTGTACATTGACAAACGAAAAAATTTAATTTCTAAACGAGTTAATGAGTTCATAGATATTTGAGAGCAATACCTCTTTTAAGAGGATAGTCCTCAAATTGAGAAAGTATGTATATTTATTGGGAGTAGTATTGAGCACCGATATGGGGATGAGTTCGGACAACTCAAAATCCTCATAAACCATGTAGTCAACATGGGTAAAGGATCATACTTTTTAGACGAATTTTAATATATCACTTATTATGTTGAGTTAAGAGATGAGTAAGTATTTTTTAAAGCTTTACGGAGGCGTTTAGTGTGAAGGATAACACAAAATAGTCCTGAGATTGAATTTAGTGTCACTTAATTTGTTGTTTGGTTGGCAAGTCTGGGAGGGCTAACTTACCTCGGGATTTTTAATTAATATTGGGATAAATTATCCATCCCCTTGGGTGGTATAGTAATCCCGAGATGAAATAAGTAAATGACAAAATAATTTCTTTTAACCCTTTTTATACATCACTTTTTCACATTCATGAAGGGTATTTTTGTAAACAAATAAATTGTTCTTAGAATTTATTATTTTGAATAAAACAATCCAAACACTCAATAAAAGATAATCTTAGCATAACTAATCTCATCATAACTTATTCCATCATAACTAATCTCATCATAACTTGAATTCAAAACAAACGACTCCTAAAAGATGAAACTCCTTTATTTCTTTACATCCAACTTAAGTATATCTTATATGTCGCATTCCTTTCATTCAGTTATTGAGCTATGACAATATTACATACTCGTACATTGAATGTACTTATGTCATTCGGATGCCATCTTTTTATGATACAGATACAGGTGTTTAGGATCATCAACAGACGTTTTGTTCAGATTACTCTACACTCCAGCTAGCTTTTGGTGAGCCTCCTTGTATTTCGGAGGACTCACATTTATTTTCTAGTTAGCAGTTTTGAGATGTCGTGGGTCTTGTCTCAACATCTTTTTTTAATAGTAGAGACTTTATAGATAGACAGAGTCAAGGTGTCTCTCAGTATTTACTTTCTTTCGAGTTTTTTTTTTTCAAACTATAAGTATTATTATTGTGTATTTTTAGACTTTATGAGTTGAGTATTTGAGTTTAATGAATTTAATTATTTTTGGAGCCTATCATTGCTTAAGTAAGTCTTTCGCTAAATAGTCATCCAGGACAAGAGTACACTTAAAGACTAAAAATAGTTTTTTAGTGCCAACCACATTCAGAGTGTGGCTCGGGTGAGACATAAAATTATGCAAAAAATTGGTAAGCATTGGGGGTACAAGCAATGAGGAAAAAGAAGAGTATTCTCAGCCTCACAAGCATGATATGGCATTGGTGGAATTTCATGTGGCAATGCAAGTTGACGAAACATAAATGATTCAAATTGAGTCTCTTAACAGAGTACTTCACAATATTAGAACTCATAATTTAGGAGAAAAACATAGGAGGTGATTCATCTCATGTAGATTAGATAGCACACTTATCGGAGATCATGGACACAAAAGCACACTTATCACTAAGGATTATGAAGATTGCCAGAAAAAAGAACAATCAAGGAAGTAGAGAACGTAGTCAACCTATCTGAGTTTTGCCAAAGAGATCCAAAACAACATTCAATAAGCAATTGAAGTCTTTTATATAGAATATTAATTAGTAAAATTCCAACAAGCTTTTTAAAGAGTGAAAATGTTACACAAGTTTCGTAATTTTTCATTTATTGAATTAACAGAGCCATTTCCGAATTCCAGGCAAATTAACAAATAAAGAAGAAGATTGAAGGTGTCAAATGCTATAGATAATTGTAGTGGCAAGATATCGTATTTTTCCATGACATAGTTATTACAGTGGCACAAGATACAGGGAAACAATTAACTATGAAATTGAACCAACATAGAGCTATTAACTGTTTTTATATTACATTAGTGTATGCTAAATGTAATGTAGTTCAAAGGCTGATCCTATGGGATGATATCTATCAACTGGAAGCAGGATGATTGATCCTTGGTTGATTAGGGTGACTTTAATGTGGTCTTAAATAAAAAAGAGAAAATAGGGGGTTTACCAGTTCTTGAAGCTGATTGTTATGACTTTGAGAATTGTGTCTCATCATGTGATGTGATAGAGGTTAAGTTTGAGGGGAGCCTTTTCACTTGATGGAATGGTAGGACAGGAGATGATTGCATTTTTAAAAGATTAGACAGAATTTTGATCAATTCACAAATGCAAAGATGGTTTAATCATATTGAGGTGAATCATTTACCTCGAACAGGATCTGATCATGCTCCTTTGCTGTTTTCTTGTGATGTTAATGAGGTCAAACACAAGAAACCTTCAGATTTCTTAAATTTTGGAACAAGTTCATATTTTTGTTTTAGAGAAGGTGGTTGTTGGTTTGGAAAACTAGAGAAAGTTATTTTTGCATATTTAGTTATTTATCATGGACTCTAGCATTTTGTCCAATCATTTTACAAAATTGAGAAACTATGTTGTGGCGCTAGTTTTGGATATTCTATGAAGATTTTTTTCTGTGCCTTTTCATTCTTAGGGTATGGGGCTTTGTATCGTGTTAAATAAATTTAATTATATTTTTATTTATTAGATTTTTTGCAAATAGTAAATGATGAGTTATCCACTAAAAGTTGGTATTTTAGGTTAATAATTTTTGTTACAATATTTTGAAGTTGAATAATTTTGTGCTAGAAATATATATTTAAACAACTTATTAATAAGTGATAGTTACGTGATTATAGCTAAAATTTATCTAGTAAATTACTTGCTTAATGGATAGTTAGTATCTAGTTATATGCTAGTGACTAACTCTTCAATTTAGATTGTGACAACTTAAAATATACATAATTGAAACCAATCATGAATCATGATGGGGAGATTGGTCATCTTCTAGCTTACTCTGCTAGAACTACTATAACTTCCACGGTTGCTGCTAAGCTAATAAGATCGAGGGGCCATAAGCAGAACAAGATTTCAATTCTGATTTTGATTTATCTTCTACCCCCGTCCACCGAAACTGGATTTGTTTGGCAACAACCAAGCGCTAATGTCTGGATATAAAATTACTCAAGGTAATAATCTATGCACAAGTGAAAGATCAATTATGGTTATATAGAAAAAAATTATTAATCTACAAAGAAGAGGTGAGAGTATATATTCAATAACACAATAACTCTTGTATTTTTGTACATATTGAGTGTATCTCTCTACATTCAATGTATCTCTACAGATTGAATGTATCTCTCACTACATTGAATATATTTAATAAGACACCCCTATTTATAATACTAGCAACCAAAGTAAACTGAGCCTAGGAACCTATAATACTAACAACCAAAGTAAAGTAGGACTAGGAACTTACCTAACTAACAAATCTTAATTAAAGATAAATAAGTAAATATCATAAATAACAAATCCTAAACTAGTAAAGAAATTCTATTCATGGTTTATTTCCTACATAGTCTCCCTTAAACCAATATCTTCAAATGTGATCATGCCTAGCATCTTCTTCACCTTTATGAACAACTCCATCAGTGATAACAAGCCTTGTAGAAGTCAACCATCTTAGGTTTCCTATCAATTTTCCAAAATATGTAGCATCAACAAAATTGTGTGTGCCATCTTTAGTCAACTCAAATCTCTCTTTAGCACAATCCAAAGTCAATTTGACTTTCTTCATTTTAAACATTTTAAAATTGTCATCATCATGTTTTTTTTCTTTTCCTATTCTTGAATAACTATTCCTAACTTAAAATCGTTTGTTTCTCTTGTTGATTTGTATTTGGTCTTGCATATCCATTCGACCAAGTTGATTGTGTATCTGATAGAGTAAGATCTTCAACAAATATATTTCATGCTTTTCAATACATACAATTTTGAATAATGATTCAGAGTTCATTGTATCTTCACTATTCAAAGTCATGCACTTCAATTGCAGATCTAGAACTTCAATTGTTTTTGCTACAATTTCGGGTTGTTCATCAAAACTTGCTCTTGGTGAACACTTTTGCTTCATTTATTACTAGCTTCATCTTTTAAAGCTTCAACTAATTTTTCTTGTGAGAAAATAGTGAATATTATTTATTTTTTAATAGCTTCACATTTTATAGATCAATCATGTCTATTACATGTCTCATGACTTAAATTACTTGCCTCTATCGAAGCAACGTCAGTTTCCACCAAAATTGTTTGTTTAGTCATTTAAAAAATTATTGACTTATTACATTGAACACAATTGAAGTCTTCTTTGCAATTAAAGGCATCTATACCACAATGAAAATTATCTCTACCTTCTCTTTCTTTCTCCACAATTTTAAAACTTCGGTCTTCTTCATATATTTCTGACAAACTAAATGTATCTTCTTTATCATCCTTTGCTTGGTCTTCTTCATGTGTTCCAATCAAACTCAATGTCTCTTCTTTATCATCATTTCTTTGCAATAACTTGTCCGCTATCACATCTATTTTTTATTAAGACATATCTCATACATGACAAATTCATCTTCTAGGTCACCAAGTCTTAAGATGTTCAGATTTTGAGTAGACTCAATATCTGTCTTCTTGGTCTGAAACTATTAACTTAAAGAATTTAACATATTTTTAATAATTTTAACTTCTTCTAATATTTATCCATTGATCCTTAGACAATTGAAAATTTCTTAAATTCTTGTAAAAAAATATTTGATTGATTATATTGGTTTTATTTGAGCCAACTCAAATTGTTCCTAAAGTTCTTGAAGTTTCTCTCTCTTCACATCTGTAACACATCGATATGTTTTTGCTAAAATTGTCCAAGCCTCCTCTGTTGACTTATCATATAAGATTTTATTATATATATGCAATTTGACCTTGCTATTAAGGTAAAATTATGTCGTGTAATTTATTTTTCTTTTTTTTTCTCCAATTATATACCTAATTCATTATATAACTAATTCACCTGTCAATGTTGTGCCCTCTGGAACTTCCATGAATCCATTATCAATAATGGACCATAGTTCAACAGCCTTGAAAAATTTATTCATCTGTTAATACCAATTTTCAAAATTATTTTTGTCATCGAATACAAAAAAGGGGATATTCGTGTAAATATGAAACTCATATTCTTTTGTATATGTCGAATCCACACAAGACTTTTATAAGGATCTCACACAAGTTCTGATACCAATTTGAAGGAAATAAAATTGTCCAAAGTAACAATATATGCATAAGTGAAAAATCCAACAACGATTATATTGATGAAATTTATTAATCTACAAATAGGAGGTAAGAGGCTTTATTAAATAACTCAATAATTTTTTATTTTTTTTTATACATTGAGTGCATCTCTCACAACATTGAATGTATCTTTCTACATTGAAAATATGTAATAAGTCACCCTTATTTATAATACTAACAACGAAAGTAAACTAAGGCTAGGAACCTACCTAACTAACAAATATTAATGAATCATAATTAAGTAAATACTATAAATATTAAATCATAAACTAATGATGAATCATATTCTTGATTTATTTCCTACATAATCTCCCTTAAACCAAGATCTCCAAATGTGACTATGCCTAGCATCAAGCATCTTAGACTTTCTACCAATTTTCTAAAATATGTAGCATTAACAAAATTGAGTGTGCCAACTTTAGTCAACTTCAGTCTCTCTTCAGCACAATCCAAAATCAATTTGCCTTTCTTCATATTAAACATTTCAAAAATATCATCATTGTATTTTTTTATTTTTTTGTATTCTTGAATAACTACTCTTGCCTTAAAATCGTTTGTTTCTCCAATTGATTTGTACTTGATCTTGCATGTCCATTCGACTTCAGTTGATTTTGTATGTGGTAGAGTACTACAGTCGACAAATAATATTTCATACTCTTCAAAGTCTATAATTTTGAATAATGATTCAAAGTTGATTGTATCTTCAATATCATAGTGATGCACTTCAATTGTGGATTTAGAACTGCAATTGTTTATACTTCAATTTTGGGTAGATCATCAAAAATATGCTCTTTGTGAATATTTTTGCTTCTTTTATCAATAGCTTCAACTTCAGAAGCCTCAATTGATTTTTGTTTTGAGACAATAGTGAATATTTCTATTTTTTTTTTTTGCAATAACTTCACCTTATATAGAACCAATCATGTCTATTACATGTCTCATGACTTAAATTATCAGCCTATCAATTTCCAATAATTTTTTTTGTTTAGCGATTTCAAAAAGAATTGACTTATTAGATTGATCACTATTGGAGTACTCTTTTCATTCAGTACATCTATAACATAATGAAAATTACCTCTACATGTCTTTTCTTTCTCCACAATTTTTCAACTCTAATGTTCTACATATATTTTTGTTAGATTGATGATTCTTATTTATCATGTTTTCTTTGTAATTTTATATTCTTCAAATTGGTATCTATACAGTAATGGGAAACAGGATTTTTGTTGATGCTACATATTTTATTTCAAAATGGTACCAGATCTTGTGTTAGATTCTTATAAAATCCTTGTATGAGATACAACATATATAAAAGAATATGAGTATTTCATATTTGCACGAATATCCCATTTTCGTGATTGACAACAAAAATAATTTTTATAGTTGTATCAACAAATGAAATATTTTTTCAACGTTGTTAAACTATGATCCATTATTGATATTGGATTTGTTGATGTCCCAGGGGGCACAACATTGACCGGTTAAGTTGCAATATAATTGGAGACAAATAGACAATTGGATTATAAGGCATTGTTTTACCTTGATAGCAAGGTCAAATTATATGTATATAATATAAAATTTTACAGCAAAGGAGCCTTGATCAATTTTAGTTAAATCACATCATGTGTTTTAGACATGAAGAGAGAAAAACTTCAAGAGCTTTGGAGACAATTTAAGTTGGCTCAGATGAAACCAACAAAATCAATCAAAGATTTCTTTACGAGAATTAAAGAAATTGTTGATGGCCTCAGGATCAAGGGAGAAAAATAAGAAGAACTTAAAGTTATTGCAAAAATATTAAATTCTCTAAATTTAGAGTTTCAGAACAAGATTAAAGATATTGAGTTTATTCAAAATCTGAATACCTTGAGACTTGGTCATCTAGAATATGAATTTATAATGTATGAGATGTGTATTAATTAACAAACAAATATGATAGAAGGGGAGGTGTTACAAAAAAGGGATGATA
Source organism: Solanum bulbocastanum (assembly GCA_037074985.1). Taxonomy (NCBI): domain Eukaryota; kingdom Viridiplantae; phylum Streptophyta; class Magnoliopsida; order Solanales; family Solanaceae; genus Solanum; species Solanum bulbocastanum. The sequence continues at coordinate 35,523,311 of CM073604.1, forward strand.
AATAAGAATCATCAAATCTGAAAAAAATATATGAAGAAGATCAAAGTTGAAAATTTGTGGAGAAATGAAGGGAAGGTAGAGGTAATTTTTATTGCGGTATAGATGTCATTGATTGCAAAGTGTACTCTATTAGTGATCAATCCAATAAGTCAATAATTTCTAAAACGGCTAAATAATTTTTTTTGGAGGAAACTGATGTTGCTTCAAAAGAGGCTATTCATTTAGGCCATGAGACATGTGTTTGCAACAAATTTCCTTAAGCATTGAAAATTGACTGCAAGCAAAATAAATAAAAGAAAAATATACTTTTTATTGATTAATCGTTGTGAGTACAATTATGTTGTTCTCTTGATTCTCTCTCCTAAGCTTCTTCAAGATTCGAGGGCCTTCAAAAGCGTACTTCTCAAATTGTTGGATTATGTAGACCTCATTGAGATGTTGTCGATCTCTAGGAACGTCGAAAAGTGCTTTGCCGTTTCAAATCGATCTCCAAAAAGAATTCCGTTGATCACTCCTTCGAAGAGCTATGTAGTTGATGTTGTAGCTTTCTCCAATTGCAGAATGCTTGTTGAAGAGTTTTCTCGATGCCTTTAGAATGTCATGTACATCCCCTATTTATAATTGTAGGGGGTGGACAAGGTTGCATATGATTGGCCAAAGGATGTCATTTTGAAACTTGGCAGATTGTGATTGGTTCTTACATTTTACTGGGACTACCACCTCATTTGGATACGTGGTGTCACCTTGTTGGTCTTAGATGCCTAGTCATCGTGACATGTGTCATGGATTTTGGCTTCAAGGTGAAGTAGACCTTGGACTTGAATTTAATAAAATGGACTTATTTATCTGTAAAGCCCAAATTAATCATCCAAGCCAAATAAACATGAATTTAATCCAAATTTTGTATGAATTAAATCCAAAAAAATTTGCAAAAAACACGGCCAAAACCTTTGCGGGTTTTTACAAATGCGCCTTTGAAGTCAGCTAAGATGCCTTGCTTAACTCTTCTCCTTTGCTCATCTGTGATGCATTTGAACTCATGTGCTAGCTACATAATTTTAAAGAGCTAGTGTGATGATCACACAATGCCACCAAATCTTTTTTTTTTCTCATGTGAATGAGCATAAAGTGATTACTCCAAGTTCCTATATACCTCAGTGAAGAGGATCAAATCATATCGTAGTTCAAGATGATGAGTTTTATTTATTTTATTTCAGTTTTTTGGGGCCGTACACAGTTTATACTTTTGTGGTCCAGGAGTAACATGCAATTTATGCTCATACCTTAAAAGGCATTATAACTTGCAGTTTAGGCTCGTACTTTGAGGAGCATTTCAACTTGCAGTTTAGGATCGTGCATTGAGAAGCATTTTAACTTGCAGTTTAGGCTCGTACATTGAGGAGCATTTTAACTTACAGTTTAGGAGGAGCATTGCAACTTACAATTTAGGCTCGTGTGTCGAGGAGCGTTTCAACTTGTAGTTTAGGCTCGTACGTCAAGGAGCATTTCAACTTGTAGTTTAGGCTTGTACGTCAAAAAATATTTCAACTTGTAAGTTAGGCTCATACGTCAATAAGCATTTCAACTTGTAGTTTAGGCTCGTACATCAAAGAGCATTTTAGGGAAGAATTCCATCAATGTAATTGTCCTTCTAACCTTTTGTGATGAAGCGTTAATGTACTTCGATTTGGTGTTGGATTTTATGCTTTCGCATTGTTAAAGCTGATTTGTACTTGAGTTTGTGTTAACTTTTGAAAGTTGGGGTTTAGAAGTCCCTTGATGCTTTTGCCTTTTGAGAGTGACCAAAGTGCAAGTGTCACCACTTGCTTCATTGGAGAAGTCATCTACCTTGGATATGTTTGTTATTTTCTTCAAGGCGGAAACTTCAACTGGTTCAAAGCTCCCAAAATGTAGTATGATGACATCTTCTTCAATCTTTTGGCGATACCACAAGACGTAGAACTTCTGAAATTAAATTATTTTTATGATCAAGTTTCACACTAGCATGGTTTGTCTCAGCTGTCTCACCATCGTCAGTGATGATCTTTCCCTCTCAAACCAATGTCATGATATGTTCCTTTAGAATGAAGCATTTTGTGGTGTGATGACTAATGATGTGGTGAAATTTACAATACATAGGATCATCGACTTTATTGGACTCTTTGGGTCACTTTGACTCTGGGAGTGCAATGAATTTCTTGGTTAGCAAATCATCAAGAATCACAGGAACGTTGGATTCTTAAAAAGGATACACTTTCGTTTGTAACTCCTTTAAGGTAGATTGATTTTTCACTTCTCGCGTCTCTTGATGCACACTAACTATTTCAATTTTTGTCTCATGGAGGCCTTCGTAGAAGTCGTGGTTACCGCCATAGACTCAATTAGTTGTGTAGTCTAATGACTCTTTGAACAGTGTATCTTATTTTCTTGTATCAAAGATATGCAAAGTCTTTCCATGGCTTGCAATGTTAAACTTCATGTCATCAGCACGTGTAACTAATTCTTCAAAAGTTTGAGGCTTAATTCCTTAAAGGATATATGCAAGGCCTCAAAGCATTCCTTGTATACAAATTTCAACTGCATAGATTTCAGAAAGTTGATCCTTGAAATCTAAGCTCAGCATTCACCAACGGTTGATGTAGTCTACTACGGGTTCATCCTTACTTTGTTTTTTGTTTTTCCATTCCATCATGCTCACTGTATGACGGGTACTGTAGAAATGATTAAGAAATTGATTTTCTAATTGCTCCCAACAATCAATTGATTCAGGATCCAAGTTTGTATGCCAATCAAAGATGTTTTCTTTTAAAGAACGAACTACTTGACAAGAAAATCACCATGTGTACCGACACTGCTACAAGTCTCGACAAAATGGGCAATATGTTGCCTTGGATTTCCCTTTCCATCAAATTGTTGAAATTTTGGTGATTTATATCCAATTGGCATCAGCAGACCCTCGATTTGCTTAGAATACAACTTTGAATATCCTAATGAACTTTGTGGTAGGCCACCATATTGAGATTTAATGGTGTTTACAATAGTATCTTGTAGTTGTTGAAATGTTAGAGTGGCCACTGAAATAGATCGCTTTGCGCTTTGAGAGTCAACTGACTTGGTGGAAGAATCAATATTAACTCTTTCTTGAGTTGTTAGATTGTGATATGACTCTCCAGAGTTGTAGAGATCTAACTTGCTCATAAGTTGGGCGATTTGGAGATTTTTATCATCAATAGACTTCTTCAAGGCCCTAATAGTTTGCTCCATCATTGCGAACTTCTCGTTCACGTTAGTTGTGTCAACCATCAAGGAGTTAACCTTTGTTGAAATTGAAGAATCAATTGAATTCTTATATTCACCAAAGTTGAAGCTAGAGTGAGAAAGTTCATCAAACAACTTAGATGCAATGTTGCCCCCAAGGATTATAGTTTTGAGTGTCATTTGAGACTTGCTCTTTCTTTACATCTCCAAGGAGGTGAAATATTCAGATTTATTCAAGGCACTTGTCTTGAACTCACGTCGAGTGATTGGATCAAATCACTAAATTCAACTAATGTGGCAACAGTAGAGTCCTTGCATGAAACATCGTTGATCTTTTTGAAGGCCATTGCAAAGTTGAACTTGTTGCTTTTTGATTTGTTGGAGGAAAAGATGAAAAGCAGATTTTGTCCCACTGGGCATGCCAAATTTGTTCGCAACAAATTTTTGTAAATGCTGAAAATTAACCACAAGAAAAATAAATAATAGAAAAATGCGATTTTTATTAATAAATCTTATGAGTACAATTCTGTTGTTCTCTTGATTCTCTCTCCTAAGCTTCTCCAAGTTTCGAGGGCCTTCAGTGGCATACTTCTCAAATTGTTGGATGATGTAGACCTCATTGAGATGTTGTCGATCTCTAGGAACATCAGAAAACGCTTTGCCATTTCAAGTTGATCTCCGGGAAGAACTCTGTTGATCATTCCTTCGAAGAGCTATGTAGTTGATGTTGTAGCTTTCTCCAATTGCAGAATGCTTGTTGAAGAGTTTTCTCGATGCCTTTAGAATGTCATGTACATTCCCTTTTTATAATTATAGGGGGTGGACAAGGTTGCATATGATTAGCCAAAGGATGTCATTTTGACAATTAGCAGATTGTGATTGGTTCTTGCATTTTACTGGGACTACCACCTCATTTGGACACGTGGCGTCTTTGTTGGTCTTGGATCCTTAGTCATCATGACACGTGCCATGGATTTGAGCTTCAAGGTAAAATGGACCTTGGACTTGAATTTAATAAAATGGACTTATTTATTTGTAAAGCCCAAGTCAATCATCCAACCCAAATAAACATGAATTTAATCAAAATTTTGTATGAGTTAAATCCAATAAAATTTGTGAGAATAAAGTCTACAACATGTAATATACATGATTGATCTATACAAGGTGAAGTTATTGGAAAAGAAATAAAAATATTCACTATTATCGCAAAAGAAAAATTAGTTGAACAATTTGAAATAAATAAAATTACCCAAGATAATAATATATGCACAAGTGAAAGATTATGTTAATTATGGTATATTTGGATAGTGTAGATATGAAAATGTTTAAATATAGTATGATTAAATAATCTAGATATAAGAATATTCCCTAATCTCTTAAATTAGGCAGTTAGGAGATTGTGTAATATTTTATTATCTTCTTTCTTTATTTACATTATCTATAACAACTATTTAATCCCATCAACTTGAGGGAATGATCAATCAATTCAACTCTCAATATCTCTTCTTCTTCTTTTTTCTTCTTCTAATTTCTCATGGTATCAGAGCTATTAATTTTTTGGCCCTCTCTCTGAATGTTCTTCTATTTCAGTAATAGAAACGGAAAACAAAATAGAGGGATTGATCAACTGATTGTTAAATTAACCATATCAGAAAACTGTCAAGTCTCATGTCTCTCTCTATCCAATACTTCTTTTTGTGACAAAAAATAGAGGCACATAATGGATGGATCAACTCAATCTATCATTTTAATTGGATTAGACTATAATGACTACCTTTCAATATCAAACACCAAGGAAACAATCATCAACTTCTTGCACAATACAACCTTGTAACTCATATGCATATGTCGCACAGTCTTCATCTCAGGAATAATGGATTCTTTATTTTGGTGCTTCTAACCATATTTTTGGTAACAAAAACACTTTCTCTACTCTTACTACCCCTTCTACTCCCTCTATTGTTACTTTGGTGAATGGATCAAAGAAGATTGTAAAAAAGATATGTGTAGCTCATCCTCTGCCTTCCATACCTTTAAAATCAGTCCTTTTTGCACATGAATGTCCATACAGTCTTATCTCCATTAGCAAATTAACAAAAAAACTGAAATGCGTTGTAAACTCCTTTGATGCTTTTGTTCATATGCGGGATTGGAGTACGTGACAGGTGATTGGAAAAGGACACGAGTCACATGGATTGTACCTACTCTTTATCCCAAAACCACATGTTGCTTTTACTTTTTGTTTCTTCTGAATTGCTCCATAGTCAATTGGGTCATCCAAGTCTCCTCAAATTGCAAAAGATGGTCCCCAATATATCTAGTTTATCTTTATTAGAATGTGAGTCATGTCAGCTTAGTAAAGCACACTCGTTCCTCTTTCCCAAAATGCATCAATAATAGGGTCACCTCTATGTTTAAAATCATTCATTCGAATATATGAAGTCCAAGTCTATGAGTTCTTCCTTAGGCTTTCATTATTTTGTTACTTTTATTGATGACTATTCTCGGTGCACGTGGTTTTTTTTAAAAAAAAAGAAAAATAGATTTGAGCTATTCTCTATCTTTTAAAAATTTCATGCTAAAATTCGTAATCAATTTGGTATTTCCATTAAGAAGTTAATCAGTGATAATGACCGAGAATACTTCTCTACTTCTCTCTTTTCTTTTATGTCATCCCAGATCATATTGCACTTATCTTCTTGTGCACATACTCCTCAACAAAATGGAGTCGATGAGCGAAAAAAACATACATCTAATTGAAATAGCTGGAACATTACTCATTCACAATCATGTCCCTTTACGTATTTGGGGGTGATGCTATTATTACTACTTTCTATTTAATCAATCGTATGCCTTAGTCTATTTTGTAGTACCAGAGTCCTCACTCAGTCCTTTATTCGAACCAAAAAATTTTCCTCTTCCTCCACATGTGTTTGGTTGCACCTTTTTTGTTCATAACCTTATCCCCAAAAAAGATAAGCTTTAGCACAAGGCTTTTATATGTGTCTTTCTTGGGTAAGGCTTTTATATGTGTCTTTCTTGGGTATTCTTGTCTACAAAAAGATTTCAAATGTTATGATCCCTCTACCAATAAGTACTTGATCTCTGAAGACGTTACTTTTTTTGAGACTTCTCTGTATTTTTCTCCTAATACGGAAAATCAAAAGGCTATGGCAGTCCTTCCCAATCCAATTATTCCAATCCCAACTCCACATCAAACTCTTAAGGTCTATTCCCGATGAACTCAACCTCATTATGAACTTGATAATCCAGTTGGTATTTCTAACTCTGATATAAGTGCACAAAGCAATATTAGTGACTCATTACCTGCTCCAACATTGTCGTCTACTTCGGTCGAGCACTTATCTGATGATCTTCCTAATGTTCTTCGCAAAGGTACTATAACTAATGCGAATCAAACTCTCATTTATTCTTATTTAAGTTATCATCATTTTTCACCTTCATATCATGCCTTCCTTACTAGCTTATCATCAGTCAAAGTTTCTAAGACTATGACAGAAGAACTGGTTCATCCAGGTTGGCGTCAAGCTATGATTGACGAGATCACTGTTTTGCATGATAATGGTACTTAGGAGCTTGTTCCTTTACCTAAAGGCAAAACCACAGTTAGTTGTCGTTGGGCATTCACAGTTAATGTAGGTTTGAATGGATATATTGATTGTCTCGAAGCAAGACTGGTTGCTAGGTGATGCACTCAGATTTATGACATCGATTATGGAGATACTTTCTCACCAGTTTCCAAGATAACTTATGTTCTTCTTCTCATCTCTATGGCAGCAAATGAATCATCCGACACATCAAAAATGCATTCCCACATGGAGAACTTGTTGAAGAGGTATATATGGAGCAACCATCAAGGTTTGTTCGTCAAGGGGAGTCTAGAATAGTTTGTAAACTTTTTCGATCCTTTTATGGTCTCAAGCAGTCTCCCAGAGCATGATTTGGTCATTTTTGTGCTGTTGTCCAGCAATTTGGAATGATCCAAACAGAAGTTGATCACTTTGTATTCTATAGGCATTCATTGCATGGCAAATATATAGTTTTAATTATTTATGTTGATGATATTGTTATCACAAGAGCTGATTATGAAGGTATTGATCAACTCAAACAACACCTCTCAAGTCACTTTCAGACTAAGGATTTTGGCAAGTTGAATTACTTTCTGGGCATTGAAGTTGCACAATTTGGCCACGATATTGCTATTACTCAAAGAAAATATGCCTTAGACATTTTGGAAGATGTTGGTATGTTGGATTGAAAACATGTGGACAATCCAATAGATCCAAATACTAATCTTATTCCAGGACAGGGGGAGCCTCTAAAGGATCCTAGCAGATATCGGAGACTTGTTGGCAAACTCAACTATCTTACAATAACACGACCAGACATCTCATTTGTTGTTAGTGTAGTTAGCCAATTTTTGCAATCACCTTGTGATAGTCACTGAAATGTAGTGTTTCGCATCCTACGATATATCAAAAGCTCTCCAAGACAAGGTGTATTGTATGAAGATAAGGGACGCACCAACATTGTTGGATATTCTGATGAAGATTGGGAAGGATCTCCTCTAACAGACAATCCATTTCAGGGTATTTTGTTCTAATTGGAGGCAATCTAATATCTTGGAAAAGTAAAAAATAAGTTGTCATAGCTAGATCAAACTTAGAGGCAAAATATCGAGCTATGGCACTAGCTACGTGTGAGTTTATATGGTTGAGACAACTTCTCCAAGAATTGAAGATGGGAGGAGTTGAACTAATGACACTGATTTGTGATAATCAAGTTGCACTACATATCGCTTCTAATGCAATGTTCCATGAAAGAACGAAGCACATTAAGATAGATTGTCACTTCATTCGAGAGAAGATTGAGTCTGGATACAACACCACAAGTTTTGTCAACTCAAAAGATTAACTAGCGGATATTTTCACAAAATCACCCCGAGGATTTAAAATTGACTATATTTGTGGCAAACTATGAGCATATGACTTATGCGCTCCAGCTTGAGGGGGAATGTTAATTATAATATATTTGGATAGTTTAGATACGTATGAGAATATTTAAATATGGTATGATTAAATAATCTAGATATGAGAATATTTCCTAATCTCTTTAATTAGGCAGTTAGGAGATTGTGTAATATTTTATTATCTTCTTTCCTTATTTACATCATCTGTAACAACTATTTAATCCTGTCAACTAGAGGGAATGATCAATCAATTCAATTCCCAATATCTCTTCTTCTAATTTCTCAAATCCAACTATGATTATATAGAAGAAATTTATTAATCTACAATAAAAAGGTTGAAGGTTTTATTCAATAACTCTTGTATTTTTGTACATATTGAGTGCATCTCTCTACATTCAATATGTCTCTTTCTACACATTCAATGCATCTCTCACTATATGAAAATATATAATAAGACACCCCTATTTATAATATCAACAACCAAAGTAAACTAAAACTAGAATTAGAAACCTATAATACTAACAACCAAAGTAAACTAGGACTAAGAACCAACCTATATATTTAAGAACTCTTAGTTAAATATAATTAAATAAAATATCATAAATAACAAATCTTAAACTACTAAAGAATCTTTTTCTTGGTTAATTTCTTACAAAAATAAGGATCATATATAGTGGCAAGGTCCTTTCTCAAATTCTATTATAAATATAAATTATTTAGGAATGGTTTATGATATTTGAACCAATAGAATATGGACACAAACAGGTTCTCTAACGTGAAGCCACCCAAAGATAATATTTTTCAACTGCACAAAAGCAGCGTAAAGTATGTATACTTTATATTAATTAAATTGTAATAATGGGGAAGAACAGATAAAGGAACCCACTCTGCAGGATATCACACATTCGTTTATTCTTCCTTTTTAAAGTCTTCATAATTTCCACTTTGTGGGGGCTTAGATTTGATGCTTACTGTAATTTAAAAAAAGGCAAACAAATAACTTGAAAATATTAATAAAGTATTGTATAATCATGATTTGATTGGTTTAATGAAACATTTGTGTCTTAAGCATGCATCCATTTGACGTAATCATATCCTCCAAACAATTAAATCATTCAACAACAATCTTCAGGCCACCACCTTTTCCCATGATATTTTGCTTGTTGGATTCCGACACCTCACTTCAATAATGTTTATATATATATATATATATATATATATATATATATATATATATACCAAATAAAAGTCGTTTAAATATTAAATAAAATTCAGTAAATATATTCAATGTTTAAATATAATAAGGATGATGTGGTTGAGAAATAAAGCGTTTTGTGAATTAGGTTGTAAAATCCTATTCAGTACTCCTTCATGTTCCCTTATCTAGTGTAGTAGTTTGTTGTTACTAAATCTTATGTAATTTCTCCCAATTTTTTTTTTTTTTTTTTTTACACTCTGTTCATTTCTTTTCCTTAGTCTTTGTTCTTAGAAACTTCTTCTTTAACCAGACTCCGGGATACACAGTCCTTCGGTTCTCTGACCATGGTGGACTTTCAACTTCCCTAGGTATTTACAGGTTAATCCATTGTTGCTACTAAGAGGGGAAGGAACTAACCATTTACTAAGAGTAAGTAATAAATGAATCATAATTTAAACAGTACATATATGAACATCATATTATAATAACGGTACATAATATCAACAGCGAGAAACTATTAAAGATCTAGAAAGACATATAACTACTTACATGATAATTGTCAGAGAGAGGTTTCCCTTTCGGGAGTCCCCGGGTGACCTTGCAACTACTTGCGAAAATAAACACTCACACTCTTTTTTACAAACAAACTCACTTCACTTTTTTTTTTTTTTTTTTTTTTAAGGGAAGGAAAATATGTAAAGCTTCAAACTCGTAAAATATTCTCTATTATGCTCTGCTTGTTCTTCTCTCTGCTCTCTACTTTCTTCTTGCAAATGGTCCCATATTTATAGAAGAGAAAGGACTCCCACAGATTTGAAACTTCGGATTAGAATTATTGAATAATCTTTCTTTACCTGTTGGGTTCTTTTTGGGCCCCATCATCACATGGCTTTTTAAATACTTTTTCAAAATAATTGTCCGCTTTTGAGTAGTGGTGCCCTCTTTATTGTTTGCTTTGGAGTAATGGCTTATTATGTCATTGCTTACTTATCCTTTTTTTGTCTTTTCTTCTTAATCGTCATGGCTTACGTATTTCTTACGTGTCTAGATTGTGCAATGCGATGGAGTCAAAACTCACCCCTGAGTCGTCATCCTCATTTCGGTCTTGAGCAAATTGTTCTAGCAACGGGTTGTATTCGTTACTCCCTGAATTTTCAGTGTCAGTGTATGTAGTTTTTGGTTCTGGGTTTGGGTATTCTCTTATGACTTCTTTAGTCATTTCACTGAGTAACTTGTGGAGAGAACTTTGTATCATCTGTTCTTTTTTTTGTCTTTTTTTATTTTTAGCAGGAACCCTCAGTCTTCTTTCATTTTTCTGTAGTCTTGGTCATATTGAAACTATTAGGTAAAATTCTCAACTTTTTGGTAAAGTGTCAGTCATCAATGGATTTGATGAGTCTTTACCTGCTACCGTTTGAACGGGAGTAGTTGTACCTTTAGCCAATTCAATGGCTCTTTCTACATTCTTTGGGGAGTGTACACCCGTCTTATTCATTTTATAATGAGATGGATAACTCTTTGTCTCTTTTGGATGGTCTTCGACTTGTAGTGGTATAGTCTGAGTGATTTCAAAATGTGAAATCTTTATTCTTTCTTGTAGGAGGTGGATATGTTGTGTCATTTTTTCTTTTTCTTTTTCAAGTATTTCAATGGTTTGGTTTTGTCTTTTGAAGCCTTCTGTCATTGAAGAGTAGTGGTCACAAAATATTATTTTGTCTGTGTCTTTTCGGATATTATATTGTAAGAAAGGGCTTGCAATTTGCCTTAAAACTGGGCTTATGAAATAATTTGGCCCTAGATTTCCTCTTGCGTAGTCCAAAGCTTCATTTAGGTCATTGAACTCTTTGAAGAGGGGAGTGGGAAAGTCTTTTATTGAATCTATTACCTCAGTCCATTTCTGAAAGATTTCGACTAGTCTTCCCAGAACTACCATATAGAATTTAAATTTCTTATCTTCATTTTTCTCTGTGAAGTAATGACTTAATGAATTTAGTACGGAAATGAAGTAGCTATTGTCTCGTGGCATCTTATTGTATGTTATCCATAGATTATCTATCAAGCATCTTTGGGGTCTGTCTATCTTTGTCTCTAGCTTCACTCTAAAACTTAAGTTAGAGGGGGGATAAAATATTAAGTTTTGTCTTCCAAAATGCAGTCTTTCAATGCTTGGGGTATTTTGTCTTGTTTCTTCTAATCTTGTCTGGGGTTGGAACAAGGTGTTCGTTCCCCAATAAAGTCTGTAGATATAAATCTTTGCTTCTTTGATCAGTAGTGCTGCTTGAGCTAAAGGATCTAGCCTTGTCTTTTCCTCTACTCATGCTGAAAATAAATAGTTAGTTTTCATAAGTCTATTAAGTTGATCTGCTAAAGAATTATCTTTCCTTTTTATGTGTTCTAAATATATATTGTCTATTGACATGGCGTCTAAAAAGTTTAACCATCTTCTTTAGCTACTACTTTTTCCATCTATTTTTTGATGGAATTTTACAATGGTTTCGCAATCAGTTCTTACTAAAATTTATTTTTTATTGATAATATATAATTTAAAGCTGTTTAAACCATATATTACCTCTAATATTTCTGTCTATACTACTTATGTTCCCTTTTTCTTTATATTTTCCGCTTTGGTAGGCGTATATTTTTTCATCTTTTTTGTCTCCATACTTATTTTTCTTTGTTTTTAATACTGCTCCCCATCCTTCTAGACTTCCGTCGGTTTCTACTATTAGATAGTCGATTTCTAATGGGAGAGATAAGTCTGATATGTTATTAACCATTTGTTTGAGTTTTTGTACTAAATTTATGTCTTCTGTATTGAATGTTTTCTGTCCATGAGTTCTCGTTTTTGAATATAAAGGTCCTGCTACCTTTCCTAGGTCTTTTATAAAATTTCTTGCATAATTCTAAATTCCTAGAAATTTTTGTAACTCTTTAGTATTGTATAGTTTGTCTGGCATGTCTAGGACTTTTTTAGCTATATGAGGTTGTAATTTTGCTCTTCCATTTCCAATTTCTACTCCTAAGAAGTTTATGAGTCTTTTACATAAATCCATTTTTTCTTACTAACTATGATTTCGTTGTCTACAATTAACTTTAACACTGTTTGTAAGTGTCCTGGATGTTCTTTAGTATTATTACTAAACACTAGAATATCGTCTACATACACTAGAATAAAATGTTTATAGTCTCTAAAAATATTATCCATTTTTCTTTGGAAAATTGGGGGGGGGGGGGGGGGGGGGGGGCTGCTTTTAGTCCAAAGGGCATTACTAACCATTCGAAATTTCCTTCTGGCAAGTAAAAGCAGTCTATTTTATACTATCTTCATGCATTTTTACTTGCTAGTATTCGGACTTGCAATCAAACTTACTAAAAAATTTTCTTCCCTGTATTCTATTTATTAGTTCTATTTTATCTGGTAGCTTATACCCGTCCATTCGGGTGTTATCATTAAGTCTTTTGTAATTTATAACCATTCTGGGTTTTCCTCTTACTATTTTGCTATGATTTCGTACCATGAATGCTACCGACCTATGTCTTGATGTTGATTTTTTGATTACTCCTAACCTTAGTAACTCTTTTATTTGGTCTTCGAATTCTTTCAGGTCTTCATTTGTTGATTCTATAGAGGTTGTTTTCATCGTGCATTCTGGTTAATTATCTCTAGTATGCAGCTTATGTGATTGGCGTCCCAATGCCACAGAGATTTTTCTCCGATTATCTCTAGTTTATCTAGAATTCGAATTACTTTTTTCAAATTCTTTTGATTTTTTATTATTCCTATGTGTTGTAATCCTCTTTTAAAATTGTAAAACTCTGTATTTATTTCTATTAAGTTGTAACTCTTTTCTACATCTTCTGTATCTGAAAGGCTAAGTCCTAATAATTCAATTTCCTCTCTTTCGTCCGTAACATGTATTTTAGTGCAAGTGCATTCTTCCCCTTTTTTGCATTTTGAAGTATTTGTTTTAGGCTCATCAGTGTCTATGAGATACATAGATCTTGTTGGAATAGATTCTGTTGTTATTATTGTCTGAGTAGTATTTTTAGAGAATATTACTTCATCTCTAATAGGGAGACAGATGCCATTATTATGTCGTAAGAAATCTAATCCTAAAATAAAGTCTACCCTAATATTTAAATCTTACCCAGATTTTTTCTAACTTATAAATGGGTTTATAAAAGTCTGCACACGTGTTTAAAAAATTTATTTTTGCATTACTGACGTAATGCTTAAATATGTTAGAAGAACCATCCATTTGCATGGCGCTTTGTGGTTCTGAAAAATCTTTTATTACTTCTAGAGGCAAGATATATCTATTTATTAAAATTTTTGTACATCCTGAGTCTACTAGAGCGAGGGTCTCTATCTCGTAGTCCTGAATTTTATTCTAGTTAGGATTTTTATGGTATTAATTTTTTGTCTTCGTTACAAATTAATCCTTCAAATGATTTGTAGTCTTCTTTTTCATTTACAAGTTCTATTTCTAATTCTAACATTTTATGGTCAATTTGGCTAGAGTCTTCCATGCCTTTCTCCTTTTCTAATGTTACGCCTTTTCCTTTTTCTATCTTACTTACTCTTTCTTCTAAACTATCTATTCTATCCTTTAATACTTTTAGCGTTTTTTCTTTTGTGATAACATGCTCATTTTTTATCTTAATATTAAATATTTTGTCAATGCAACGAATGCATTGTTTTTTATGCCTTATAGACCAATTTGCATTTGGGTTTTGCATTACTCCTTCTCTTTTATTCCATCTTTCTTCTATCTCTCTTCCTAGGGCTCCAAGGAACTTATTAAAAGGTTTCTTTCCTAAACTTTGGTCAAACGCATTACAGCTTATGGTACAATAATAGAAATAGTCTTTTAGAAAGTTTTTTATATGTCACCAATTATTTATGCTAAGTTGTTCTAATTTTATTAATACATTCTTTTGTAATACTACTAATCCGCTATTTGGGTCTTCTCCTGTTATTCGGTTGTGTATTTTATTGGTAAAGTTATACGGGTTTGGTCTCATGTTTACTAATTCTTGAAATTCTTGAGGGTAAGCTACTTTGTATGCTTCCCATACTCCTTTACTATTTCTTGGAATTCTTGAGGGTAAGCTACTTTGTATGCTTCCCATACTCCTTTAATTGATTCTCCTAAAAAGGTCTCCATATACCTATACATGGTTTCTGCATCTGCTTCACTATAATGGTGTATATAGTCTTCTACTACTATTCCTTTCCATACGTCTATTACTGAATTCCATAATTGAGGGTCATGTGCTACTATATTTAGTATTTTTCCTATCTCCCCCGTCTAATAGTTTGATAGGAGCTTCTATTGACATTCTAATCCTTATTGGTCTAACCATTTCTGGTTCTGTAGCTGGGTCTTGTCTAAACACTCTATGTCTTGGTAAATTACATATGGTATATTCTATCGGTGGTACAGGTGTGGTTTTTTGGAAGGGACTTGAACTGGTTGAGGCGGTTTTCATAAATTCTTTTAAGATTCGAGTGGTTTCATCATCACTTTCACTTTTGTCTTCTTCTTGTCTACTTTGACTTTCGTCTTCTTTTTGTCTATATCCATAATTACCTGTTCTAACTCTGCATTTTTTAAAGTATTTTTCTACTAGAGAAAATTTTATGCCTCTTAGTTTACAACCTTTACATCTAAAGATTGTTGTTTTATCTAATTCGTATATCTTTTTGGCTTTTTCTATTGACTTATCTACTTCATAATCATTTTCTTCTATGATTTGGACATTTATGGTTGTTTCGTTATCTTCTAGATCTTCATCTATTTCGTTTTGGTCGGAATATTTATAGTATGTGAATCTGATTGAAGTTTGTCCTCTGTTATTTGTATATGTAAGGTGATCATTGGGTCTTAATACCTCCTTTTTACAGAATTTCTCTAAATTTCATTCCTTGTCATCATATTCTTCGGAACTTATTTTTAAGGGTTTCATTAGTTTTATTCTCTTATTTCCCATTAAGCCTAGTGCGTCGTCTATTTTAATTTTAAACTTTGAACTGTTGTTAGTGGCAAGTTTTCCTATGAAACCTACGCATACTAGAAAATTATTTTCACATTTCATTTCTTCATAACCTTTAGTTTGAATTCCTATTTTTATGTATTTACCAAATTCATTTGAATTTATCATGAAGTCTGAACTACAGTAAAATATTCCTCCATATTGGTCATATCTACTTCTGTTAAACCTATTATAGATATTTTTTATTCTGACCATCTATCATCATATAAAGTAATTCGTACTTTAGTTCCTAGATTTTTCTAGTTAATCCTTTCAGTTCAATTACTACTAATCCCATATGCATAAGATTTATTCTTCTTTTTTATATTTCTTTCATAGAATCTTTGCTAATTAGACTTATACTTTCACTATTATTTTCTGATATGCACATCTGTTCTTCTGTAAAATGTCTATATAATTGTGTTGTTGAAGAAAATAAACTTGTATTATAAAGTACTTGAGGATTTAGAAGTCTTAATTTATTTTGTAGGAAAATTTCTATATCTTTGTCTACATCTATTATTTCATCTAACTGGTGACTGCTATTGGGTCTGGATGAGTTCATTATTCTAGCTAACATATTCTTTCCTAGTCTATCTTGAGAGAAACTAACCCTTTGTCTTTCTTGGGAGGCCTAATTCCTGTTTGAAAAAAGGTCCATGCCTTGTCCTTTTTTGCTATTTTAGGTCTATCTTTTTGGGGTGTTATTTCTGTTCTTTTTAGTTGTTCTATTAGGTCTGTATATTTTTATCCTTTTTTTTTCTTCTGGGATTTTATTTTCTAATAGACTATCTAACTTTTGATTAATTTTTGTAATCTTATCCTCTAGTTTCTTGTTTAACTTTAATAGTGCGAAAATTATAATTTCTCTAACTTCTTTGTGGAGATGTTCTAGTCAGATAGCGTTTTGTTCTATTGTAGTATTGTTGGCTATGTTATTATTATTTATTAAAAGTAGTTTTAATTGTGTATTTATATCTAATTGTTGTGTTTTTAGAAAATCAAAATTATTTTCTACTTTTTCTAATGATTTGTTATGTTGGTTTTGTAGGTTTTCTAACTTTTCTATTGACTTTAGTATTCTATCGTCTCTCAAGTGAGTGTGTTCTGCTAAATTTATTATTAGTTCTATGATGGTGTTTAGGTGATGGTGATCGCTATGTAGGATGTGATCTCCTTCTGTAAAATTACACTTGATTACTAAACCAAATTTTAGTCTTCGATACTTCTTTTTTGAAATTACTTCTAAGTCTAAATATTCTAACTTCTTTATACTTCCTATTGTAGTATTTTTATGTCAAGTATCGGGTCTTTCTTTTTCTATCGTATCGTTCCTGTCTAATTTGTTAGATGTAATGGTTAAGTCTAGACCCTATTGTCGGTAATTGTAAGTTTATTTGTCTAATTTATTGATTTATCAAATTTATTTCTTCAGATGATAATAAGTTTGAATATAACTATCGTTGTTCTAGATATAGTTGTCTTTGTTCTATTAAAAGTCATATATAATCGAACAAATTTCTTTTATCTGTAAAAGATACCAATGATATTCTTGGTCAATTAATATCTGCCTTTCATAGGGACGAGCCTTTCTTTTAAATATTTTTGCTGGCATGTATTAAAATATTCTATTGGACTTATACAAGATTGTAACATATGCTCTGATACCAAATAAAAGTTGTTTAAATATTAAATAAAATTTAAAATAACATTCTTTTAAATATTAAAAAAAATTCAGTAAATGTAATCAATGTTTAAATATAGTAAGGATGATGTAGTTGAGAAATATAGCGTTTTGTGAATTAGGTTGTAAAATCCTACTCAACACTCCCTCTTCATGTTCCCTTATCTAGTATAGTAGTTTGTTGTTACTAAATCTCATGTAATTTCTCCCAAATTTTTTTTTACTTTGTTCATCTCTTTTCCTTTGCCTATATTCTTAGTAACTTCTTCTTTAACCAGACCCCGGAATATACAGTCCTTTGATTCTCTGATCATGGCGGACTTTCAACTTTCCTAGGTATTTATAGGTTAATCCATCGTTGCTACTAAGAGGGGAAGGAACTAACCATTTACTAAGAGTATGTAATAAATGAACCATAATTTAAACCGTACATATATGAGCATCATATTATAATAATGGTACATAATATCAACAGGGAGTGGTTGAGAAATAAAGTGTTTTGTGAATTAGGTTGTAAAATCCTACTCTGTATTCCCTCTTCCTGTTCCCTTATCTAGTGTAGTAGTTTGTTGTTACTAAATCATATGTAATTTCTCCCAATTTTTTTTTACTCTGTTCATCTATTTTTCTTAGCCTTTGTTCTTAGCAACTTTTTCTTTAACTAGACCCCGGGATACACAATCCTTCGATTCTCTGACCATGGAGGACTTTCAACTTCCCTGGGTATTTGCAGGTTAATCCATCGTTGCTACTAAGAGGGGAAGGAACTAACCATTTACTAAGAGTAAGTAATAAATGAACCATAATTTAAACAGTACATATATGAACATCATATTATAATAACGGTACATAATATCAACAGGAAGAAACTACTAAAGATCTAGAAAGACATATAACTATTTACATGATAATGGTCGGAGAGAGGTTTCCCTTTCGGGATTCCCCAGGTGACCTTGCAACTACTTGCAAAAATGAACACTCCCACTATTTTTTACAAAAAACTCAAGCAAATGGTTAAAAACATACCAGACTTATCTCTCCCATTAGAAACCGACTATCCCATAGTAGAAACTGACGGAAGTCTAGAAGGATGGGGAGCAGTATTAAAAACAAAGAAAAATAAGTATGGAGACAAAAAAGATGAAAAAATTTGCACCTACCAAAGCTGAAAATATAAAGAAAAAGGGAACATGAGTAGTATAGATGCAGAAATATTAGCGGTATATACGGTCTAAACAACTTTAAATTATATATTATCGATAAAAAAGATATTTTAGTAAGAACTAATTGCGAAGCCATTGTAAAATTTCATCAAAAAATATATGGAAAAAGTAGTAGCAAAAGAAGATGGTTAACCTTTTTAGACGCCACGTCAATATACAATATATATTTAGAACACATAAAAAGGAAAGATAATTCTTTAGCAGATCAACTTAGTAGACTTATGAAAACTAACTATTTATTTTCAGCATGAGTAGAGGAAAAGACAAGGCTAGATCCTTTAGCTCAAGCAGCACTACTAATCAAAGAAGCAAAGATTTATATCTACAGACTTTATTGGGGAACGAACACCTTGTTCCGACCCCAGACAAGATTAGAAGAAACAAGACAAAATACCCCAAGCATTGAAAGACTGCATTTTGAAAGACAAAACTTAATATTTTATCCCTCCATCTAACTTAAGTTTTAGAGTGAAGCCAGAGACAAAGATAGACAGACCCCAAAGATGCTTGATAGATAATCTATGGATAACATACAATAAAATCCCACGAGATAATAGCTACTTTATTTCCGTACTAAATTCATTAAGCCATTATTTCACAGAGAAAAATGAAGATAAGAAATTTAAATTCTACGTGGTGGTTCAGGGAAGACTAGACGGAATCTTTCAGGCATGGACTGAGGTAATGATTCAATAAAAGACTTCCCCATTCCCCTCTTCAAAGGGTTCAATGACCTAAATGAAGCTTTGGACTACGCAAGAGGAAATCTAGGGTCAAATTATTTCGTAAGCTCAGCTTTAAGGGAAACTGCAAGCCCTTTCTTACAATATAACATCCGAAACGACAATGAAAAAATAATATTTTGTGACCACTACTCTTCAATGACAGAAGGTTTCAAAAGAAAAAACCAAACCATTGAAAGACTTGAAAAAGAAAAAGAAAAAATGACACAACATATCCACCTCCTACAGGAAAGAATAAAGATTTTACATTTTGAAATAACTCAAACTATACCACTACAAATCGAAGACCATCCGAAAAAGAAAAAGAGTTCTCCATCTCATTATAAAATGGATAAGACGGGTGTACATTCCCCAAAAAAATGTAGAAAGAGCCACTGTATCGGCTAAAGGTACAACTACTCCCGTTCAAACGGTAGCGGGTAAAGACTCATCAAATGCATTGATGGCTAACACTTTGCCAAAAAGTGTGAGAATTTTACCAGACAGTTTCAATACAACCAAGACTACAGAAAAAGGAAAGAAGACTAGAGGGTTCTTGCTAAAAAGAAAAAAGACAAAAAAATTAGTTTGATTTGGTACAAAGTTTAAAAAAGAAATAAAGACTTTTGAAACTTATGGTTTAACATAAGTTATAGATATTTATGTGGTTGGTTATAAATCATTTTATTAAGGATAAAATTGTCATTTTAATGTTAAATTTTTAATTTAGAAATATGTCATTCTTTTGAAATTGCTCATAAAGGAAAGTAAATATAAACTGAGATAGAAAAAGTAAGTGGTATAAATTATTGCATCCCATTTGAATGTAATATTTTTAACTCCTTTTGGTGTGGAACCAATGGAAAATTTAGAAGTATCGATCACCAAGAGTATTCATGATTGAATAATAGTTAACTTAATTATATACTTGGTAGATTTTTGGGGAAATATTCAATTGACACCATGAGCTTACGTGATTAATTATGCTATTACATGGAACGAAGTAGAAAAAAAAATCACTTGCTCTCAATGATTATATCAAATTATACTCCCTTTGTTTCTATTTATTTGTCCATTTTTGACTTGGCACATCTATTAAAAAATTATAGCTGATATAATGAGTTTACCATTTAACCCCTATTAATTGATAGAATTCCAAAATCAATGTACTCATCAACGAGGTTTTTTCTTTTTCAAAAACAATAACTCTCTAAATAAATTGAGTGATTAATAAGTAAAAAAATATTGTATTTTCTTGATCTATCAAAAAAAACAAGTAAAAAGTCAAAATTAAACAAGTAAAAAAGGACAAGATGAGGTATTAGCTTATTATAATAATATACTGATATATTATGGTAAAAATATTCATTCATTTATTTTAGTTGAGGTACATCTAAACAATGGCATACCCGTAAATGGTGTCACTGCTGAATTGAGCCTACCTATTCTAAATAGGGAAACTTACAAAAAAAAATAGCAACTATTAAACCTTAAATAGGACTCTATAGTTATAATTTGCTTAATTACGCATAATAGCATTCTAGGGGAGGAGGGAGAAGAGAAGGCGAGCGAAATCTAGGAGAGAGAGGAGAGTGTATTTTTGTGCAAATTAAGAGAATACAAATACAAACTGATTTATATCAAATGAATACATATTAAGAGAAGAGAGGCGAGCGAGATCGAGATAGGGAGGAAAAAGAGAGGTGAGTGAGATGAAAAGAGGGAGGAGGGGGAATAGAGGTGAACGAGATCTGAGATAGAGAAAGAGAGAGGAGAGAGGATTGCATTTAATTTGTATTTAGTTTGCATTGTAATATTATGTATTTATTTGTATTAATTGTATTCAAAATACAACAAATACACCTATATTCATCCTCTTTTTGATTGGATACAACATTTGACAGAGATGATGAATGCATATTGTATTCATATGAATACAGATGCAATTGATACAAAAACATAAAATACAATTTTTTGAGTACAATTGAAATAAAATACAAAACATTCACCTTGATTTGATTGAATACAATTGATACATAATAAATTTGAATGTATTTATTCTTATTGACAAGAGAGAGAAAAATAGAGAGAAATGGGGTAAGAGAGAGAGGAGAGGGCAAGAGAGAGGGATGAGAGACAAGGGAGAGAGGCGACCGGGGGGGGGGGGGGGGGTCAGAGAGAAGAGAGGTTAAAAGGGAGGACAGGACAAGAGAGGGACAAGATGCAAGAGAGAGAAGGGAAGTGTTTGCTATAAAAATAACATATTTCTCTTTTTATAATATTTTGAAATTATAGTTATTTATCATAAATAAGATGCTAATTTTGACTAATTTTATAATTTTTCCTTCTAAATAGGCGGAAACTTTAAAAAAATTACTATAGTTCGAGCTTAATAGAAATATATAATTATAGTTTGCTAAATTACGAATTATAACAACATGTTAGGGGAGGAGACAAGAGATCACGAGACTAGGAGAGGGAGGAGAGTGGCGAGTGAGATCTGGAAGAGAGAGAGGAGAGATGTGAGGGAGGTTAAATGTTTGTTGTATTTGTTGTTGTAACGACATGTTCCCGTCATTATAGTAATGCCAATAGGGAAAAATTTGGGACCGAAAAACTTTTTTTGTAGAATTTGGATTTTCCCAACCTAGTCCAAATTTGGATGAAATCGGAGTATTTAAGGTGTAGGAAAATATGGTAACAATCGGGTGAGTTAATTGTGATTTTGATTACATAAGTATTTAGAAAACTCGTTAAGGAATCCGTACGACTTAACAGAATTGAATTCGAGTGAGTAGAACTCCCGAAATCGATCTTAGCGCAAAGGGTATTTTCTGAGCGCCGTTGGTTAGAGGTGTGTTGTGAAATGGAGATTTTGGAATTCTTTAAATAGCTCTATGTTTTATGCAACCCGCCTTGGCAGGGATTTTGGTCGCTTTAGTAGGGCCACTGTAGCGGGATAGTGGTCGTTGTGGCGGGCCAAACTCGACTTAAAGTCGTAAATAAAACCCTAAATGACCTTATTTGGTACTTTTCGATTTTTAGAGCTAAAAAACGAACCTCAGGCAACTCCTACTCGTTTTTCACCATTCTTGAGGCTGAAGGTAAGTTTTTCACTTCTCGAATCTGTTTTTCGATCCATAAAACGTAATAGAATGGGTGAATATTGATGGGGAGGGTTTTGTTATAGATTATATGGTATAAACAACCCAAATTTGGATCATTGGGATCATGGGTTTTATCTAGGGTTCATAGAATTGTTAGTAATTCAGGTAATTAGTGGTTGTTTATTGATTCTCATATTCTATTGATTGTTTGTAAACCAAGAACAAGCGGAACGAATTCGGAAAAGAAAGGATCAAGTTTCTTATGGTTTCAAGCTTGTTTCGAGGAAGGTGATGGTTGTGATTCTATGATTGTGTGTTGTATGTTTGTTCTTGCTTCATTATGATACATGTATGTATATGAATGTTGCATTATTGATCACACTTGTTATAAATGAGATAGATGAATATTGGTTACCATGAAATCATGACTTAATTGTATTATCTTGAGGATATACTTGTGATTATGATTGTGGTGTGTTGAATGGATCGGTTGTCACGTTCCGGCATAACTAACTTGAATTAATTGCCACGTTCCGGCATAATTATGGGATCGGTTGCCACGTTTCGGCATAATCATTGGATCAGGTACCACAATTTGGTATGCTAACTGTTTGGGTTTGGGTTCCATGAGAGGACCAATTACTTGTCATAATTGTGTATCTTGTGAAATGTGAAGTTGTTCGTTGTTCGTAAATGTTGATAATATTGTATATGTTTGATATATGCATGTGATTATATTGTTGTGATGTCTTATGTATGTTGCACTAAATGGGATAGTTGTGTGATCCTACCAGTACACTGTGGTTGTGTACTGATACTGCACTTGCTCTTATTTTTGTTGAGTATAGGGCATCTTCAAGCGGCTACTAACCTCGTTTAGGAGATTAGTGATCATTCGAATTCAAGGGTGAGCCAATTCTTTTGGGCTGTCATGGGTTCTCTTTCGTCTATGTCCACTATTTTCGGACTTAGACTAGTTCTATTAGTTATTAGTACATTAGTTGGGGGGTTGCATCCCTTCTTGTTTAGACTTGGTTCATTGTTAGATGTTTTGATACATTGACTTTCAGGTTCTAGGTATTTCTTCCGCATTGTTTAGTTCTTATTAGACTTTTGTTGGAGTTTATAGGAACTCTCTATTTATTTCCTTAGCATTTAACTTGCTTCCGTAAATTAAATGCCATAGTTTTGATTTAGTTGCTTGCTTTGAGTTGTAGTAATGGTTCTCCCATCGGAGAGTTAGTGTGGGTGCCAATTACGACGGTCTGGGTCGTGACAAAATTGGTATCAAAGCCTAGATTCATTGATCTCAATGTACAAAAATGGGTCTAGTAGAGTCTTGCGGAATGGTATGGGGACGTTTTTACTTTTCTTCGAGAGGCTATAGGACTTTAGGAAATCTCTCTGTTTTCTCTTGTCTCTTTTCGTGCGATGACTTGATTCCAATTGGTATCTTGTGATTCAAATTGCTATCTAACCTCATTCACTCTTCTGTCCGCAGATGGTTAACACCAGGTTCAACGTTGTCAGGCCTGTTGATCCCGTCAATGCTCAGCTGAGAAATCTGCATCTAGAGGTTGCGATCGAGGCTGGGGTAGAGAAAGAGCTAGGGGTAGAGGCTATGGAAGAGTAGCGCTTGCTGGTAATGGAGCTTCTGTTGAGAATGCCCCGTGAATGAGAACCATCATGTGCATCATAAAGAGACTAAAAAGGAGAATGTTGATATTGGGAATGTTGAGGATGTGGGACAAGAGGAAGAGGTGCAGGCTGAGACTATCGATGTTCCTCCCATAGACCCAGTGTTAGCTTGACAGATCATGTCATTCTTGAAAGAGTCGGTTGGTCCTGGAGTTCTTCCTTTTGCTCAAGCAACTTAAGCTCCTACTAATCCTCATGTTTCTAGCACTGCGCCCAAGGTGGGTGGAACGGGAGGTAACAATGCTTTCTTTCGTCCTTTGTTGGGTTCTGTTATGACTGGGAATGAGTATGAAATGTTGACTAAGTTTTTGAAACTAATGTCTCCTGTGTTTCTTGGTTCTGAGAATGAGAATGCTTATGAGTTCATCTTCGATTGCTACGAGAGGCTTTATAAGTTGGGAATTGTCCATCAGCATGCAATTGAGTTTGTTCCCTTTCAACTTCAAGGTGAGGCTAAGTAGTGGTGAAGAGCTTATATGAAATATAGATCTTCAACTTTACCTCCACTTACTTGGACCAAGTTTCATGCTCTGTTTTTAGAGAAATATGTGCCTAGGACTTTGAGGGATCGCAAGAAAGATGAGTTCATTGCTTTTGAGCAAGGCGGTATGACTGTGGCTGCTTATGAGGTCAAGTTCCATGCTTTGTCTAGATATGCTACTCAATTGGTGACTACTGAGGAAGAGAGAATCTGATTATTTATTAGGGGATTAAATTCTGAGCTACATGTATTATCTATTCATATGACTTCTACAGAGAGGAGCTTAAATGAGGTAACGAACTATGTTAACAAACTGGAGGGGGTGAGGCGAGACGGTCAGGCTAAGACATTAGCAAAAAGGGTCAAGAACTCGTGTAATTTCAAGGTTCTTATTCCAAGGGGTCCGAAAGGCCAACACTTGCAACCAATCCAATTCAATCCACTATTCCCGCCTTTGTAGGTAGTTACTCGGAAACCCCATCTCATAATTTTCAAAAAGCCAGGGAGTCGCGCCTTCGACGGGCGGCAGACCATATTTTGATCGTGCTTGTTACAACTGTGGAGAACCTAGGCATATGAGGAGAGAGTGTCCCTACCCACGTGTGTTTGAGTCCGCACAGCAGCAGACTAGAGCAGTGGTACCCGTGGGAAATGGTAATAATGGTCGAGGGCATCCAAAAGGTGGGCGAGAAAGTAATAAGCGAAGTTGTAGAGGTAGAGGAAATGGTAATGCAGATAGAAGTAATGTGCAACCAGGAAGGTAATGTGCAACCAGGCAGGGAAGTGGTTTGTCAAGATGATAGGGCTTAGTGTTATGCCTTTCCGGGCAAAAATGAGACAGAGACGTCTGACACGGTGATCACATGTACTATTCTTGTCTGTGACCGGATGGCTAATGTGTTATTTGATCCGGGTTCTACTTATTCTTATGTATCCGTGCGATTTGCCTTAGAGTTTGATATGATTTGTGATATACTTAATGCCCCTATCCATGTTTCTACTCCAGTTGGAGAGTCAATCATAGTTACACATGTCTATCGTGCTTATTCTATTTTGTTTATGAGTTTTCAGACTTGGTTGATTTGGCAACTTTGGATATGACTGACTTTGACATAATCTTAGGCGTGATTTGGTTGTTCCCCTATTATGTCGTACTTAATTGTAATACTAAGGCCGTAACTCTAGAAATTCCAGGAAGGGAAAAATTAGAGTGGGAAGGGGTGTACAAGCCTAAGCGAAGTAAGATCATATCCTCCATTTGGCTAAGAAATTGATAGGGCAGGGTTGTTTGGCTTATGTGGCTTATATTAAGGATGTTGAGATTAAGGCTCCATCCATTGAGTATATTCCTGTGGTGTCAAAATTTAGAGAAGTATTTCCTAATGACTTGTTTGGTATGCCTCCGAATAGAGATATAGATTTCTGGATTGATTTAGAGCCTGGTACGTGCCCTATTTCTATCCCTCCATATCGCACGGCTCAGGAAGAATTAAGAGACCTTAAGGCTCAAATCCAACAACTTCTTAATAAAGTATTTATTTGTCCTAGCGCTTCCCCATGGGGCGCTCCAGTTTTGTTTATTAAGAAAAAGGATGGTAGTATGAGAATGTGTATAGATTACTGGCAATTGAATAGGGTCACTATTCGAAACAAGTATCTTTTGCCTCGAATAGATAATCTTTTTGACCAATTGCAAGGTGCATCAGTTTTCTCTAAGATTGATCTAAGTTCTGGTTACCATCAATTAAAAATTTGGCCTGAGGATGTGCCCAAGACGACGTTTAGGATTCGCTATGGGCACTATGAATTCCTAGTTATGTCCTTTGGTTTGACTAATGTGCCTACAACTTTTATAAGTTTAATGAATGGGGTGTTCAAGCCATTTCTTGATTCTTTTGTCATAGTCTTTATTGATGATATTTTGGTCTATTCGAAAAGTAAGGAAGAGCATGCCAACCATCTTCGTATTGTATTGGGCGTTCTTGGGAAACAAAAGTTGTATGCTAAATTTTCTAAGTGTGAATTTTGGTTGACTTCGGTAGCATTTTTGGGACATATAGTTTCAAAAGAAGAAGTAATGGTAGATCCTCAAAAGATTGAAGTTATTAAGAATTGGGTTCGGCCTAGCTCCATGACAGAAGTTAGAAGTTTTATGGGGTTCACTAGCTATTATCGTCGATTTGTGAAGAACTTTGCTTCTATTACCACTCACTTGACTAATTTGACAAAAGAGGAGATACCATTTGAATGGACTGAAAAATGTGAGGAGATCTTTCAAAATGTCAAGACTCTCTTGACCACCGCACCTATCCTAGCATTACCGGTTAAAGGTTTTATTATTTATTGTGATGCTTCACATTTTGGTTTAGGTGTTGTGTTGATGCAGGATAAGAATGTTATAGCTTATGTCTCACGTCAATTGAAGATCCATGAGAGGAATTATCCAACCCATAATTTGGAGTTGGCAGCGGTAGTGTTTGCTCTTAAGATCTGGCGGCATTACCTCTATGGTGTTAAGTGTGACGTGTTTACTGATCATCGTAGTTTGCAGCATGTGTTCACTCAAAAGGATATGAATTTGAGATAGCGAAGGTGGATGGAGATACTTAAGGATTATAATATGACCATTCAATACCATTCGGGCAAGGTTAATGTGGTGGCAGACGCTTTGAGTCGAAAAGCGGTGAGATGGGTAGTTTAGCTTGCTTGAATGTATCCAAGCGACCTTTGTCTAAAGAAACTCAGACCTTGGAATCTAAATTCATGCAATTGGGTATCTCAGAAAGAGGTAGGGTGTTAGATAGTATTAAAGTGAGGGCCACGTTCATTGCTAGATCAAGGCCAAACAATTTGAGGATGAGAACTTGGAAGAGCTTAAGAAGAAGACTGCAAATGGTAAGGCACAAGAGACCACTCTTGATGCGGATGGTGTGCTCAATTTTAAAGGGAGAATATGTGTTCCTAGAGTAGATGACTTGATTGAGAAATTGTTGGCAGAGTCTTATGGTTTTGTGATATTATATTCATCTGGGTGTGACCAAGATGTATCGAGATTTGAAGCGAATTTATTGGTGGCCGGGAATGAAGAAGGATATAGCGGAGTTTGTGGCGAAGTGTCAAAATTGTCAACAAGTGAAGTATAAACATCAAAGGCCTGCAGGTTTGCTTCAAAGATTGTCAATTCCGAAATGGAAGTAAGAAAGGATAGCCATGGATTTTGTGGTTGGTCTTCCCAAGACTTTGGGGAAGTTTGATTCTCTTTGGGTAGTGGCTGATAGATTGACCAAGTCAGCCCATTTTATTCCGGTAAGAATAGATTATAATTTTGAACAATTGGCCAAAGTCTATGTGAAAGAGATAGTGAGGTTGCATGGGGTGCCCCTCTCTAGCATCTCAGACCGTGGTACCCAATTCACATCTAAGTTTTGGAGGAAATTACATGATGAATTGGGTACACAACTCACTTTTAGTACAACCTTCCATCCACAGATAGACGAGCAGTCAGATAGGACTATTCAAGTATTAAAAGACATGTTGAGGGCATGTGATTGATTTTGGAGGGCGTTGGGATAAGTTCCTACCTTTGTGTGAATTCTCCTATAATAATAGTTATCAATCCAGCATAGATATGACACCTTTTGAGGCACTCTATGTGAGGGTATGTAGATTACCAATAGGATGGTTCGAGGCTGGAGATGTGAAACCTTTAGGGGTTGATTTAGATAAGGATGCTCAAGATAAGGTAAGGAGTATTTAAGCTAAACTTTTAGCAGCCCAGAGTAGACAAAAGAAGTATGCGGATTATAAGGTAAGAGACATGGCATTTCAAACCGGCGAAAATGTTCTTATTAATATATCACCCATGAAAGGGGTGATGAGATTTGGCAAGAAGGGTAAACTAAGTCCGTGATATATTGGTCCCTTTGAGGTTCTTGAATGTGTAGGACCGGTAGCGTATAAATTGGCTTTACCTCCTAATCTATTGGGTGTTCATCCGATATTTCATGTGTCCATGTTGAAGAGATATCATGGTGATGGGGATTATATCATTAAATCAGACTCAATTGTGTTAGACAAAGACCTCCATTATGAGGAGGAACCGATTGCAATTCTTGATCGATATGTGCGTAAGTTGAGGACCAAGGAGATTAAGTCCGTGAAAGTTCAATGGAAGCATCGTCTAGTAGAGAAAGCTACCTGGGAAACCAAGAGAGACATGCGAGACAAGTATCCCTAATTGTTCATCGAGTCAGGTACTACTTCATTCCTTCCTTAGCCTATTTTTCATAAGTTTTGTCACTCGGGGATGAGTGATGGGTAAATTGGTATCTATTGTAACGATATTTTCCCGTAGTTATAGAAATTCCAACGGGGGAAAATTTGGGGTCGAAAAACTATTTCGTACTATTTGGATTTTCCCAAGCTAGTCCAGTTTTGGACAAAATTGGAGTCTTTAAGGTGTAGGAAAATCTAGTAACAACCGGGTGAGTTAATTGTGATTTTGATTACATAAGTAGTTATATAACTCGTTAAGAAATCCGTATGACTTTACAAAATTGAATTCGGGCGAGAGAACTTCCGAAATCGATCTTAGCTTAAAAGGTATTTTCTTAGCGTCGTTGGTTAGAGGTGTGTTGTGAAATAAGGATTTTGGAATTCTTTAAATAGCTCTCTGTTTTGTGCAACCCGCCTTGGCAGGGATTTTGGTCGCTATGGTGGGGCCATTGTGGCGGGATAATGGTTGATGTGGCGGACCAGACGCGACTTACAGTCGTAAATAAACCCCTAAACAACCTTATTTGGAAATTTTTGATTTTTAGAGGTAAGGAACAAACCACAGGCGACTCCTACTCATATTTCACCATTATTGAGGCTAAATGTAAGCTTTTCACTCCCCGAATCCATTTTTCGATTCGTGGAACGTAATAGAATGGGTAAATATTGATGGGGAGAGATTTGTTATAGATTCTTGGTGGAAACAACCCTAATTTGTATAATTGGGATCATGAGTTTGATCTAGGGTTCATACATTACTAAAAAATTGTCAAAAAACGACGGCCAAAAGTGACGGGCTGCGTCACTTTTTTGGTCAAAATCGATGGAAAAGTGACGCAGTCACCTCCATCACTTTTTAGCCCAACGCTTTTCATAAAGTGACGAACTGCGTCGCTTTTTGACTATTTTTTTTAACAAAAGCGATGGACTCCATCGCTTTATTTTAATTTTAACAAATATTTTTGACAGTAGAAACTGACAGTTTCTGTTGCCCACCTGCAAATGCAATTCAATTCAATTCTACACTATTCAGCTCAATCAAACACACTCAATTATAAACAATCTAAACAAAACATAAAACAACAAACTTTAAATAACATTAAAAAGTATCTAAATCACAAATTAAAGACTTATAAAGTCTATCAAAATTCGTTTCAAAATTACAAAAAAGTTCATAAATGTCTAGAGATCTAAACTAAGGAGTGGGTTCTACATAACCATCCTCATCAGTCTCGTCGTTGGCGTCATCGGGAGCCGAAGTAATAGGTCGACGAGCGAGGTTCATCACTTATTCTTTGATTTGCTAAACGATCTCACTCATGCTTTCTTGTTCAGCTACTTTTCTCTGCTCTGACTCAGCCAGTGCCGCTGCAAGTTAAGCTATTTGAGCCGACATAGTAGCAATCTGAACATCGTCAAGTGCCTCGGCTTGACGTGACGATCCAATTCTTTCTAAGCCTAACTGGAGTCGTATTACATCGTTTTGAGAGCCTATACCATAGAATCTACCCTTGTGTGTCCCCCTACCACTTTTTCTATCCAAATCTGGGTGGAAAGTTCAGGTGTCAATTGGACCGAACTATCTAGATTCTCAGCGACATATTGATGAAAGTCATTTTGCATATTAAATATAAAAATTGACATCAATATATATACATATCATAAATATATTCACTATTAATATATATTATTCATATTAAATAACTTACAAAAGTTCATTTGACCCTTTCCTTCACCCACACATCCAAATCCGACTCATTTTCTTTCTTCCTGACATGAGTCTTCTTGAAAACCTCTAGTTCAATGAGAGTGCGTCCTAATTCTTTTTTCTATAAATAAAAACTGAAATTTATAACGATATATATGAATCGACTAATTATTTATTTAAAAGTTTGAATTAGAACATACCATCTCTCGTGCAATTGTTCCAACGATCTTTGCACTTCCGGTGTGCAACAAGCCACCCTTAAGACTGCCTCTAGCCCTTTTGGCTTGTTCTGATATTGCCTTAAACTTGTATGTGTTTCAATACTGACCTAATTCATCAAAAACATAAGGCAACATCCAACTGGGATGTTCACCACTATCCCGAACTTTCTTTAGCCAGCTAGATAGTCTGGCGGATGCCTTCCTCTCAATGTGGTCCCAATGACCAAATTCTACCTTGACTCCCAAGTACATATAGTCTGAAAAAAAATTGAGTAACGTTAATTAGATCAATTGTAAAAAAAGGTAAAGTAAACTAAACTTAACTAAAAAGTATATATCTTAAAGTTATTAAACATCGCTTGGCGTATACTGTTTGGAATCTCATTCCAAGAGTGATAAGCATGTGTATAGTCTTCTAACACAGTCTTTTAAAGCCTAGGCAGCATCCTTTGCAGGATGCCACCTGCAAAACACATAATAAATATGTTAGTTCATGAATAATATATTAAAGTATAAGAAATAAATAAACTAAACTAACAAATAGATAACAAAACAAACTTACGATGATCCATCTGGCTCAATCATGACTCTACCAAGTCTGTCCTTCTAGCCAGGAGCTAGAGCAGGCATCGTATCATCTGGTGTAGCACTAGGTGTAGCTGTAGACGAGGGTGATACATCAAGATGCACAAAACGCTGAGTCAATAGAGGCATACCGGCCATAGCATCTGACTGCTCGCTACTAGAATCTAAAATCCTCATGACAGATAACTGAGGAAATGTACCTGTGGGGGATGGAGTACCTGCCAATAAGGGTCGTGCTCGACGAATAACCTGTAAAGGTAGGTCCTCGTAGCGTCGTGAAGGCAATGCCTAGGAAGTAGAGGAAGCATCGACTAGTCGACGGTAATTAGGATAATATTGCCGAGGATCCTCCGTACCAAACGGAACAATAAATAAATGAGTATCATGGTTGATGCGCTCTGGCGCAAAAGAAATAGATCCTGCAATATCCTCAGGATCTATGGGTCTCCTAGACTTCTTCTTCTTAGCCTGCTTAGTCTGGCTAGCTCCAGGATGCTCGCGATGTCTATCACTGTAATCGTCTGATGACATCTGTATGCAAATTTACATGTATAATATATATAAAAATCATAAATTAAATAAAATCAGCAAAATACACTTACATATATATATATATATATATATACTAGCTAGCTTTCATTCTACACTATTCATTAAGTTCAAATTAAGTTCAAGTTCTAGTTAATTAGTTGATCAAAATTAAGTTTATATTAATTCCTAATTAAGTTTTCAAGTTATTATAAATTAATTAAGTTTAATATAGTTCTAATTAATTTATATTAAGTTCAATAAGATTTACAAGTACTACAAAATTATAATTAAGTTCAAATAAAATCCAAGTTCTAATAAGAATAAAAATTAAGTTCTAATAAATTAAAGTCAACAACATTTCAAGTTCATATTCCTAATTAAGTTCAATTTATAGTAAATCCAAGTTTTAATTAATTATAATTTCTAATTAAGTTGTAATTCAAATCCCTAAAATTCCAAATTCAAACTAGCTAACTAGTGTCCCAAATTCAAACTATTAATTAGTCCTAAAATATCAAATATAATTCAAACTATTAGTCCTAAATTCCAAATTCAAACTAGTTGTAAAATCACAATTTGAAAGTACTCCTAGAATTCAAAAATCAAACTAGTGCTAAAATCTCAAATTCAAACTATTAGTAGTCCTAAAATCTCAATAATAATTCAACTAGTCCTAAATTCAAAATTCAAACTAGTCTTAAAATCACAAATTCAAACTAGTCCTAAAATCCCAAAATCTAACTAGTGCTAAAATCCTCAATTCAAACTAGCTAGCTATTCTTAATCCCAAATCCAAACTATTAGTCCTAAAATCTCAATAACAATTCAAACTAACTCAAATAATACCCAAATTCAAACAACTCCTTAAATACCCTAATTCAAACTAATTTACAATCCCAAATCAAACTAATTAACTCAAGAAATACCAAAATTCAAACAAATCCTAAGATACCCTAATTCAAACTAACCCTAACATTAAAATTTTCAATTCACAATCAAGAAACACAAACTAACAATCAAATAATCCCTAATTCAAACTAACAATCAATAAACATAAAATCAATAAACTAATTACAATTAAATAACTAACAAAATCAAATAAATAAAAAATAATTGACTTTTTTTTTAATAATAAATAAAACCCTAACCTTAAAGGAGATCAAGGAGAGAATGAAGAGAGCGGGGGGGGGGGGGGGGGGGGGGGGGGGCCGGCAGCGGAGTGGGAGAGAAGGAGAGGAGAGGATTTGAGAAAATAGAAATGGGGGAGAATGGGGGAAAATCGCATCTGTTTATTAGATATTTATTGAAAAGTGACGGATAGCGTCTCTAAGTCCGTCGCTTTTCATTAAACAGTTGACCAAACAATTTGACCAAAAGCGACAGACATAGAGACGCTGTCCGTCATTTATTTAAAATATTTGACCAAGAAGCGATGGACATAAAGATGTTGTCCGTCGCTTTCATAAAAAAATATTTAGTAAAATAAAAAACAATCAAAAGCGACAGATGTCGTGGCTATTGTTAAATTTATATATAATTATTTTTAATTAAAAGCGATGGACAACGTCTATATTTATATTAAATAAATAATTATTAATTTTATATATATTTGGCACAAAAATCAATGGAAAAAAGTGACGGACTAAGAGATGTTGTCTGTCGCTTTTTGTAAAATAATTTTAAAAATAATTTTTTTATTAAAAAGCGATGGACAGTGTGACAAATGGCATCGCTTTTTGGAGCGACGCCATCCATCGCTTTTCTGTTAGTTGTTTTTTAGCAGTTTTTTAGTACTGATAGAATTGTTAGTAATTCGGGTAATTAGTGGTTGTTTATTGATTCCCATATTCTATTGATTGTTGGTAGACCAAGAACAAGCGGAACGAATCTGGAAAGGGAAGGATCAAGTTTCTTAGGGTTTCAAGCTTGTTTTGAGGTAGGTGATGGTTGTGATTCTATAATTGTGTGATGTATGTTTGTTCTTACTTCATTATGATATATGTATGTATATGAATGTTGCATTATTGATCACACTTGTTGTAAATGAGATAGATGAATGTTGGTTACCATGAAATCATGACTTAATTGTATGATCTTGAGGATATACTTGTGATTGTGATTGTGGTGTGTTGAATGGATCGGTTACAACGTTCCGGCATAACTAACTTGGATCGGTTGCCACGTTCCGGCATAATTATGGGATCGATTGCCACGTTCCGGCATAATCATTGGATCAGGTACCACGTTCTGGTATGCTAACTGTTTGGGTTTGGGTTCCATGAGAGGACCAATAACTTGTCATAATTGTGTATCTTGTGAAATGTGAAGTTGCTCGTTGTTCGTAAATGTTGATAATATTGTATATGTTCGATATATGCATATGATTATATTGTTGTGATGACTTATGTATGTTGCACTTAGTGGGATAGTCGCATGATCCTACCAGTACACTGTGGTTGTGTACTGATACTGCACTTGCTCTTATTTTTGTTGAGTACAGGGCATCTTCAAGCGGCTATTGACCTCGCTTAGGAGATCAGTGATCATTTGAATTCAAAGGTGAGCCAATTCTTTCGGGCTATCATGGGTTCTCTTTCGTCTATGTCCACCATTTCTAGACTTAGACTAGTTCTATTAGTTATTAGTACATTAGTTGGGGGTTGCATCCCTTCTTGTTTAGACTTGGTTCATTGTTAGATGTTTTGGTACATTGACTTTCAGGTTATAGGTTATTTCTTCCGCATTGTTTAGTTCTTATTAGATTTTTGTTGGAGTTTATGGAAACTCCCTATTTATTTCCTTAGCATTTAACTTGCTTCCGTAACTTAAATGCTTTAGTTTTGATTTAGTTGTTTGGTTTGAGTTGTAGTAATGGTTCTCCCATCGGAGAGTTAGTGTGGGTGCCAATCACGATGGTCTGGGTCGTGACAATTGTATCACGATCGGAGAGTTAGTGTGGGTGTCAATCAAGATAGTCTGGGTCGTGACAATTGTATCACGAATACAATTAATACAACTTATTTGAAAAAAAAAACAATTGTATTCATTTTAGGAGGAGAGAGACTAACAAGATCGAGAGAGAGAGGAGAGAGGCAAGCGAGATCGAAAGAGGGAGGAGAGAGGATGAATGCATGTTGTATTCGTTGTATCAAGATATATAATATAAATACAATTGATAAAATAACAAAAATACAAATATAATTGAATACAATTGAATTGTATCATATATCAAATATAATTGTATTAATGAACACAATTTGTATCTATGAATACAATTTGTAGCATACATATTGTCATAATACAAAATACAATTATCAAATTTATGCGGAATATTTTTTGGGCTGCAATTGTTTAGACTAGAGAGGGAGGGAGGGGGAGGGGGGGGGGGGGGGAGAGGTGCAAGGGATCGAGGGAGAAAAGAGAGAAAGTTGCTATAAAACTCTACACATAACTATAAATTGTTATAATGTTTTAAACTATAATAATTTGTTGTAAATACATCTCATTTTTGTCTTATTGTGTAATTTTTCGTAAATATATTGGGCAA
This sequence comes from Solanum bulbocastanum, assembly GCA_037074985.1. Classification (NCBI taxonomy): domain Eukaryota; kingdom Viridiplantae; phylum Streptophyta; class Magnoliopsida; order Solanales; family Solanaceae; genus Solanum; species Solanum bulbocastanum. Next base: position 35,558,575 of record CM073604.1, read on the forward strand.
GCCCAAAACTACCAGTTGTGAAATAAAAGGTTGTGCGGGTTCAAACCCGCAAGTACCTCTCACGAAAGATGGAACACCCCACCACCAAGCCGTTGATACCTTGGTTATGAGCTATGACTTATGAGCAGTGCCCCTTTCATATTTGTTCTATTTTTTATTTTTATAGGTATATCTAGTTCTAAAAAAATCAATAAAATAGTATCACAATGACATTTTTTGGATCAACGTAAATCTGTCCCTGCATCTAAAGGATATATGTCATATATTCATGCGATTTGTATATAAACACAGAAGGGCCAATATTACCCCGATTCTATTGGATTTGGGGTAAAAACTCTCTTTGCGCACCAATTGAGTTAAAAATGCTTCCATCATTTTCTTTATGGGTAAAAATGCCTTAAAAATCTGTGACAATTTCAACAAAATGAAAAAAGGTCAAAATTGTTGTAGAAGTATTGAATTTGGTTAAATGCTTCCCATCAAATCATATTAAACAAATTAGAGGAATATAACATATAAAATGCAGAAATGGACAAAATATAAATTAAATACCCTATTTAAACAGAAAAACACTCAAATTTAGTCGAAACAAAGTACTTTTGTCAAGAATTACACTAAATCCTCTCAAGGAACTAATCTAAACAATCACAAGAGATTCTAAGAGAAAACAAGGTTTAAAATTAAATAAACACAACTCCTGCCCAGAAGGAAGAGATGTAGAAGTTGTCTGAGATCAACTTGTCTTCACCTAAAAAGCACTATGCCAAGTAGCATAGCAAAAATAATATGAGTACAGGCAACATGTACGGATAAACATTATGATCCAAATCCACCCGATAATATTATGCAAATAGTATGAAAAAGATAGAGAAACTAGGTACGAATATAAAAAATTACAAAACTAATTAAAAAAAAAAAGAGTAAACCAATGTGCTAAATGACATTATAGGTGTTTGTTCAACAATAATAATTTATATATTTTTCACCAATAAAGACTGTGGTGGAATGGTAAGTACTCTTTCATACTTAATCAAATTAATCAAAGCACTTTGGCTAGAATTCCCTTGGAACAGAGTCATCTTTGTTAGGAAAACTTTTACCCCCAATGTGGAACTTCTTGACACAAATCATAATTTAGTCGGCACTCCAATGCAAACCTGACACCAAGTGGGAAACCAAAAGAAATCAATTTATGTATTCTTCATTCTTGAAATATTAATCTTGAATAGTGATCACACCCTCCTGAAAATAAAATGCCCCTAAAACAGAGAAAGAGAAAAGGGTGGTTTAGGGAAACCCATTAAACATATATACATGAGGAAAACTAACGCAGAAAAAATTGGAGAAGTGGACTAAGTTTGAAAGCATTTCAATTTAGTGATACACATGTTGCAAATAGATCCAAGTATTAATTATCAGATCCATCATCTACTACTCCTATTAACAAGAATGAAATTAAACAAGCAATTACGTCAAACCTTGTATGTAACATATGGCCAGTTTTTTCATACTTGGAACAACCAATTTTTCATAAACACACAACCACAAGAAGAAAAAAGGGGCAGCCTGGTTTACTAAAGGTCCCGTTATGCACAGGGTCCGGAGAAAGGCTTCTGTCATACTCAGGGAAGGGCCCGACCACAAGGACCTATTGTATGCGGTCTTACCTTGCATTTTTGCAAGAGGCTATTTCCAAGGCTTGAACCATGGCCTCTTGGACACATAAAAATAACTTTACCGGTTACTTCAAAACTCTCTTTTTTCACAACCACAAGAAGAACAAATTGTAAAGAGAGAGAGTGTGGTGGGGGTGACAGATAGAGAGTAAGCACACATAGTTTCAAGCATATAAACATCATGCAAGAAAACACCATGTGTGCTCACTCTCTTCTGTCACCACCATTTATTACCCCTTCAAAACTTAGTTTTGGATTCAATTGATTGATCGATCTCCAGAAGACATTTTTAAGAAGAACCCTAGCTTGATGTGGCTATTGTTTCAATAGAAAAGGAACAAATGCTTTTTATTTTATGTTAGGATTTGATGTGTGAGGAATGATAGAGAGTCTTACGGCCTTTAAATAGGGAAAAAAGAACCATTCAGTTCCATCACGGAACGAATAAATATGTATCTATATATATATATATTTCCTCCATTCAACATTAATTGTTCATCATACTATTTTGGGATGTCTAACAATACTTGTCTATTTTATGAAAACAACAAATAATATTCTTTATCATTAATTATAGTGTCTATTACATTTTTTAATACATTGTATTTATTATATTCAAAGGGTGATATAATAAAATTACCTTTCTAGTTATAATTATTTTTTTAAATGGGCAAACTGTGGACAAATATTGTTGGATGGATGGAGTATCTCTTTCTATCTCACTCCTCTATCCCAAATATAGTTATGTTGTAAAGCTTCCCACGTTGTAAACTTGAAAATGGAGATTAAGTAGCAATTTGAACAGGTTTTCATTGTGAAAATTGAAAATTTATTCTTTTGCGAAAAAATGAAATTTAAAAATTAGAGTGGTGCTACCATAGGGATACAAAACTAGAATTGTTTCCAAATTCTTATGCGTTATATAAAATGCAAAAGTGAATTTTGAAAATTAAAAGTGTGCTTCCATAGGGATGCTTTTAGATTTTTATGAGTTACTCTAATATAAAATGTAAAAGTGAAAACAACTTTTTGAAGTTGAATTTCCGAATGTTTATGGCCAATGTCTTTTTAATAATAAATCTTTAGATGGATAAGATTTTAAAAATTATTTTCTTCATTTTAATTTGTAAAGGATAAAAACTATTTACGCCTCTCAATTTTCTTTTAAATATCAAACATGTTTCATCAAAAAAAAAAACTATTCTAGGTATTTATAGATAGATCTTTTAAGTTTATTAACATCATAAATAGAATAATTTTTTTATAAATTTATTACAAAATCTAGTACTAACTTTATCAAGTATGCATGTATATTTATGTTCGATTTATCTCTTGTTCTCTATTGACTATACAGATTACAGATAGACCAGCTTTAATTGTTATTAATAATATATTTTTAAACTATAATCTAAAATCTATTTATTAAATACAAATAAAATAGACCTCTATTTTTACCAGCTAGTTCTTCTTATTACCTGCCTTTCATCAATTTATAAAGCTGATACTCTATTTTTTCACTTGTACAAATAGATACTAATTATTATTAGTGAAATTTAATAAATTTATCCAACTCATTTATTTCATTTAATATGTTATTAGCTTATATATTTAATCAATATATTTTTCTTTTTATTTTTTTCATACAAAAATTTGACATATAAATTAAAAATTAAAAATATCTAATTTTGAAAAAGTAAACAAAAGTTAAAAATTGATAATGTAAAAGTAAAATAGATATTTTAAAAAGCTAATCAAAAGAAAAGGAGAATATCGATAATACAAAGTTAAAAGAAGATTTTAATTTTTAAAATGAAAATATAACTAATTTTTACATATTTATAAGTGATCATAAAAGGGCACGAATAGACATATGAAAGAGAAAATTAAAGCAAGAGAGAAAGAGGCGATAAATGTTTTCCCCTCCCAAGAAACTCTTAACTAACTCAGCAGAGACCTTAAATTCAAACTACTCTTGTCGATGTTCTTGTAATTCTAAAATAATTTTTTCAGAGTATTTTGTTACTAAATTTTTCTGAAAAGAAGTGTTTTTTTCTTTTTAGGGAGAAACAGTTTCTTTAGTTTCTGCTATTTCCATTTTTATTTGTCTGTTTTCAAAAATCAATTTAATTAATTTTTAAAATTAAATTAAATTATATTTGATTATAAATTATAATTTTTTGTATATCAATATGATGAAAAAATACATTATAAAATATTAATAAAAAATTTATAGTTTGACTCTAAAAAAAGACAATGACAGTTAAATGTGGACGAATGTATTATTTGTCATTCTTCTTTTCTTTTGTGCATGAACCTTATTGGCCTAGTATGAAAAGACGAGGTCCCTCATTGATGACAAGAGGATTACATGCACAAGCAGTGCCTTTTGAAGTCTGACCCCATGAGACAAATGTATTGTCAATTGTGCGAGGATTACATTTATATAAGCATAATGTGTTACTCCATCCATTTTAAATTAATTGAATTATTCAGGTATTTTATATCTTTTAAGAAAAGAAGATTAAGACACAAATTGAATATAACTTTTCATTTTTATCCTCATTAATTATTGTCAAATTTATAATTAAAGTAACTAAACATTAATTAATAACTGATTCCAATACTTTCTAATGAAGGATAAAATTGAAAGAACATTTTAAAAGTAGTCTTGAAAATTAAACAATTAAGTTCATTTGAAAAATAAAAAATGGCTCAACAATTCAATTATTGATTTGGAGGGAGTATTTAACTTGGCTTCACTTTAATGTTTTACATCTAAACTGATTGTCACATTCTATAATTTTTTAGTTGTTCTTCCGTTTAAATTTGTTTGTCTTATTTTTAAAAAAATTCATTTATTTAAAAATTACATAAAAAAAATATAAATTATGATAATTGAAAAGTTAAAAATTCATTTGTGTCGTGACAAAGAAGTAACATGTACTCCCTCTGTCCAATAATAATTGTCTATTATACTATTTTGGGATGTTCAACAATATTTGTCCATTTTATGAAATTAAACGATAATTTTACACTTAGTTTCTAATTTGCTCTTATCATTAATTATAGTCATTTATTTATGAAAAAATAACCCCACATATCTATTTAAGGGTTAATATTACATCCTTTATGTTTACCTTTTTATTTACTACTATTTATAAAGTTTTAATTACAAATATTAATATATCAGTTTTAATTTATAAATTAATTAATTATATTTTATTAATTAATTTATATAATATTAATAGGTGAGAAAAAGAGAAAATTATGAGAGAGAATAAATTAATAATTATCAATTACACATCTCAAGGAATTTCCTTTAACTCATGACACGCCACACCGCACCCCAACTCCCACATACCCATGTTTCTCTTTCCACCCACGGTTACTCTTTATCTTTCAACTTTTGAATTGTTTTTCTTATCCTTTCAAACCAAAATTGCCGCAAATCTTGTACACAATGCTAAGAATAAAAATTTTTGGTTCACATACAAACATGCCGAAGGACAAAAAAAATTCATCATGTGCCTAGAAAGAGTCCGAATTTTACAGAGGATGTATCTAATCTTGAAATAGAGCATCCAAGTTTTAACATTTAAACTCAAACTCCATCGCTCAAGATGGATGCAACTCCGGTGAAGAAGAGTGTTATCCCTCTTCAGTGGTGGAGCCCGAATTTTCAATAAGGAGGTTCAAAATCTATATAAATAGATAGACGAAGTAGTCGAAGGGGGCTCGACATTTACTTTATATACATAAAAACATTTTAATTATGTATAAATAAAATAATTTTTCGCTGAAGGGAGTTCGGATGAATCCCTTATAATTTTTCGCTGAAGGAAGTTCGGATGAATCCCTTATAATTTTTCGCTTAAGGGAATTCGGATGAACCCCATAGTATAAGGTGGCTCCGCCCCTGCCCCTCTTAAAAAAAACAAAACTAACGAAGGAGAAGAAACAAGAATCAAAGAAAATATTCACCTCCAAATCGTCAGAGGCAAAAAAGGAAAAGAAAATGATGGAACCTCTGTTATGGTAGTATTCAAACTCCCATCCAGATTTTGTATGCTAACTTTTTCTTTTTTACAAAGAACTCTTTTTTGTATAAATCTTGTATGAATCAGTGCTTACAATCGGTATGAAATGTATATAGATATTGACAAAAATTTGTATCTATTTGATATACTATTTAAATAACAAAATATAATTGCTAGTTACAATTGTTTTGAAATTGATATTCTTTTGATATAATCAGTGTTTACTTTTGATATAAAATTGATATAATATTATGTAGAAATTGGTATAATGTTATATAAACAATCTCATTTACTATTATGCGTTATTCATATTGATAAGAAACATTCCATAAACGTATGAAGCGAAAACGAATATGAAACAAAAAAATCGTGAGATAAGACATTGGCGCTACCAATTTTAATCAATGATATAGAAGGAGACGAATATTGATTTAAAAAAAAAAGAAATCAGTTTTGATTGAGAATTAACCGGTGAGAGAAAAAATTGTAACTGATTTGAGCTAAACAAAGAAAACATATATTCTTTTTTGTTATGACTCTCATGAATTTATTAGTTTTATGTTTTTCAATTATAAAATTTTGTATTTATTTATTACATTTTTTAAATCATTATATTTATTATGTTCAAATTGTGATATATTAAAATTACCTTCTATTTATAGTTTTTTAAGAAGTGTGCAAAATCAATAAAAGACAGCTAGCTATGTTAGACAGAGGGAGTATTATTTAATTTAAAAATCACGTAAAAAGTATTTTAAATCTCACTAATTAACAACATTTGATTGACTCTTGAAATTCTATTTCTGGTACATATATTGGGAAAAGAAAGTAACATGTATTATTTATAAATTACATAAATTTACTATTAATTACAAAATTAACAACTTAAAATATTTAAAAATCATATTAAAATTTAATTAACTCTTTAAATTTTTTCTATGTCACATAAAGTGAAATAAAAAATAACAAATATTTAGTCCATACCAGCACATGCACTTGTGTCTAGTATATATATATATATATATATATATATATATATATATATATATATATATATAAGTTAGTGAAAGATTATCTACTTTTTATCTGTTAAAAATAGATTTTAATTAAACAAAATTATGATTCAATTTTCCCCTAATATTTAAGAGTTTAAGTCGATAAAGTTTTGTGCATTAAACCTTTTCTTATTTGAACGTGTATAAAGTGTTAATATTATATACTACTACTTTACATATATCATTATATGTAACATAAAATTTACAGAAGACAAGTAATGCCAAAAATAAAACCATTCACACTTCATAGAGTAAGTAAAAACGTAGCCATTACTTGTTGCGATTGGAATTATCCTTTGTCATGGAATTATGACCGATTAGTTCTATATAATTTATGTATCTTTAATAAAAATGAAAGAAAAATATGGAAGACCAAATAGAAAATTATAACAAAGAGTCGATTATATCTGTCGTGTCAACACATTTATATTTTTCTATTCTTAATTATAAAAAAAAATTAATTTGTCATAAAATAAAAGTAAAAGAAAAAAAATAAAAATAAAGAGAGACTTTTTGAGAAAAACATGTTTCATTCGTTATATTGATATATAATAATATGTCCATTATCCTTCAACCAAACATTCATCTTATAAAATGTACTAGATATAAATGTCCGTGCTAGCACGGGCCCATATGTTATTTTTTGTCTCATTTTATATGACATATATAAAATTTAAAGAATTAATTAAATTTTGATATGATTTTTAAATATTTTAAGTTGTTAATTATTGTAATTTTTACGTAATTTTAAAATAATATATATTACTTTTCTTGTCTCAATATATGTAGCACAAATAGAATTTCAAGAGTCAATATATTGTTAATTATTGAGATTTACAATGTTTTTTACGTAGTTTTCAAATTAAATAATACATGTTACTCCTCTTGTCCCATTTTATGTGACACGAATATATTAATTTTAGTTCTCAATTATCATGATTTATAGTATTTTTTATGCAATTTTTAAATATATAAAAAAATTAAAAAAATAAGACAAACAAATTAAAACGGAGAAAAAAGTAGGTAAATATATATGTAAGTGTGGAACCACACAGGTGAAGCAAGCAAACCGCCACATGTGTGCTTATCCACACTTATATATAAGGAGTAGATTTTTTTGTCTCACGTTATGTGACATATATAAAAATTTAGAGAGTCAATTAAATTTTGATATGATTTATAAATATTTTAAGTTGTTAATTATTGTAATTTTTACATAATTTTTAAATAATGTATGTTACCTTCCTTGTCCCAATATATGTAGCACAAATAGAATTTCAAGAGTCAATATGTTGTTAATTATTCAGATTTACAATACGTTTTACGTAGTTTTCAAATTAAATAATATATGTTATTTCTTTTGTCTCATTTTATGTGACACAAATATATTAATTTTAGTTATCAATTATCATGATTTATAGTATTTTTTATGTGATTTTGAAATATATTAAAAATTAAAAAAATAAGACACACAAATTAAAACGAAGAAAAAAATAGGTAAATATATATATGTAAGTGTGGAACCACACAGGTGAAGCAAACATGTTGACCTCCATCTGCGTGGTTATCCACACTTATATATAAGTAGTAGAAGCAGGCATACTTCCTCTGTCGGTGTTTCTATTTATACGTCATTATTATTAAAAACATATTTTTTTAATATTTATCATCACAAAAATCAATACATGAATAATATTATTTTTTCTATTGTGCTCTTGAGAGTTTTTAACTTTGAAAATATGGAATTGACCAACATAAAAAAATTTTAAATGATTAATTCATATTTATTAATTAATTTAATTAATCAAAAAAACTAATTTATGTTCATTTATTCAAAATTTAAAAAATCACTAAATAAAAATACAAGATAAACTTGTCTAATTTTTTAAGGAACCTAAAATTATATAAATAGGAACAGAGTGAATACCAAAATATAAATACACACTCTAATAAATATATGGAAAAATCTTTTTGACCAAAAAATTTGGTCAAAATTTAGCCAGAGTGATATTTTACTTTTTTAAATATTTTTACTTTTTAACTTTAATACTCTCTAATTAAAAGATAGAAAAAAATTAACATATTTTAATATAAAAAAATATTATACATTTTAAAATTTTTTAATTATATTCTGATCAAATTTTCTAATCATTTAGCATTACCTAAATATATTCTTGTCGAGGGAAGGCGTTACTAAATTCGAGAAGAGGAATAAAAACAGACGGTTGAGTTTTAGAGAAGATGTCCACATGAGGAAAGTTAGCACCTACTAAATGCCAAAACATCCAGTCAAATGGGACTGCTCTGCTCTGATAAGAAAGCTATGGCTAGGTTTCATCCACCAAAACATATACTCCACTCTTATAGTATAAATAATTTTTGAACAAAAGAAATTCTAATGATATCATAAATATATATATATATTCTTATAATATCACTGATTAATGAATATTTTTTAAACAAAAAAATCTTAATAATACGATATATATATATATATATACACTCTTATAATATCATTGACTAATGAGTAATTTCTAAACAAGAAACCTTAATAATACCACAACAAGTACATATACTCTTACTAATGAATAATTTCTAAACAATAAACCTTAATGATATATATATATATACAGTGATTTAGTATCAGTTAAACAAAATTATTAGTCTTAATGATATCAATACAGTATATGATACTGATTAGTATCAGTTAAGCAAAAATTATCAACCTTAATGAATATAGAGTATGAGTTGTAATTTTTTTTTGAGAGAATGAATATTTCTTGAATTACTTTGGAGTTTGGATTGAGGTATAACATGTACTCCCTCCGTCCCATTTTATGTGGCAACATTTAACTGGGGCACGGGGTTTAAGAAATAAATGAAGACTTTAAAATGTTTATCAAATTGCTCCTTCAAAAAATAGTCATATTAAAAAGTAGACTCACTTCTCTCTCTTTTCATAAATGTATTGGAGTATTATCTTTAAGATTAAGTGGGATCAATAAGAGTAAAAGAGGAATTGTACATTTAAATACTTACCATGTAAGAAAATGTGACATTCTTTTTGGGACTGACCAAAAAGGAAATGGTGCCACATAAAATGGGATGGAGGGAGTAATTATTTTTAGTTTTATGGCTCATTTATGTAGTTTGTCCTATTTCTTATGCAATGTTGGTTTGATACATTAAAAATAACATATATTGCATAAAAATATTTATTTATAAAAATATCCTTTATAATTATAGTGGAAAAGATGTAACTATGGATAATTGAGATTTTAATATGCTAATGCATGTGTTAAATCCCAATGCATTACTAATATCTAGAAATTCATGGTATTAGTAGTAATACACTTTTCAATACACAATAAATTGAAAAAACATAAGTTATACATAGAATAAAAAAATATACCAAACAAAATACTAAATAATATAAAAAGTTTATACATGCATTATTTTTACTAATACATCTCAAAACAATTTCTTAAGAAATATATTAAGAAATGTGCCTGGAAGCACGTTTCATCCACATTTGTTATAAAAAAAAAAATAAATAAATAAAAAAATCTCCATTATATTTGATTATTTGTTGCCGAAAGTGAAAGAAGATGATAGGATGAGAACATGCTACACCAATTAGAAAATTCCATTATTCCATCTTTTTATCTATACAAACATGCAATTTTATCATTTCTCAATGCCCCATGCCATTTGACATTATCTTCACTATTTATTTTTATTAATCACAATTTCTAATCCTTAATAAGTGTACGTAGGGAATAAAAACTATGTATATTGGAAATGACACAAAGGCGGCATAATAGAAGAGATAGGGTTTAGATTATATACCTTTAATTATGTGAACATATTTTGGAACTAGGAGGAGTATGAATTTAGAATCATTTTGACTAGATAAGAAGAAATTAAAGAATGCAGGATGGAAATTACAGTTGTATAATAAGTAAGGAGTAGACAATTCGATCCAATTAAAGTGAGATTCATCGTTTAATTCCAATATTGTAGAAGAGTAAAGAAACGTCTAACATAACACAAATAGGATAAGATTCTTGATTCTACAAAAAAAGATTCAGCGTGTCCTAAATTACCTGCCAATGCTGTTAGAGATCATGAGGGACCAACAAGATGCTTATCATCATTGCCTCGCCATGTGGGTGCCATTCTACAGTGTCTATGTTTTCTACCACTTTTACTCATTTGTTATCCATTTCTTTCATCCAAGGAAAAAAAGGGTCAAAAATATATGTGTTATCAATAGTTTGATATAAAAATATGACGTTATAACTTATAGGTCAAAGATATCGTATTTCTAATAAATTTAAATTATAGTTCAAATATTTCTTAATCTATTTCATGGGTCAGTTATACGAGATCCTAACAGGTCATGACATTCTCAATTATCTCTTAATTTGGCTATGCTAGTTTCTTTAATCAACTTAGCTATGTTAAGCTCTTTAATCATTGATATAGCTCATTATCCTTTTCTGTATCCAGCTGCTGACTATGAAAACTGTCATTGTTCACACATCATATATATATTGGTGGATTTATCATGGTTCGAGTTGCTGCATATGTAACTATTTTTATGATAAGAAATTATGATCGAACTACTCGATACAATGATTTATTAGATCGCGCCCTTAGGCGTCAAAATGCAATCATATCCCATTCTCAGTATTAGTTTTTATATTCATAATGATACCACGAGCGCTTTAGGGCGTCCTCAAGATATTTTTTATATATATCACTATACAATCAAAATATGTTTTTACTCAATGGATACAAAATTGGACATACTTCACTATCATAATTAGTGAAGTATTTGGAGAAATTACATAATTAAACATACTTCACTATCATATATACTATTATTACAAATACTTTTAAAATATTATATATCTTATTACAATTAAGATTTTCCTATCATATATTGAGGAAGATACACTTAGATACATGTATATTTCTACCAGATACACTAAAATAAGGAGAGAGGTGAGTGAGATGAGGAGGGAGGCGAGATTTGTTATGAATCTCATATGCATGCGTATCACACTAGATACACATATTTGTGTGTATTTGGTGTGATTCACATGTATCTTGGATACAAGATACATATGAGTGGCGAGTGAAATAAGAGAGAGACAAGCGAAATTTGTTATGTATCCAAAATCATGTGAATCGACTTGTATACAATATATCTAGAACAAAGTACACCTAATTTTGATCCTGTGTATCCCAAGATAATGTATCTGAGCGTATCTAGACACACCAAAGATACATAATATTTTAAACTAGAGTGTATCTAAGTAATAAGCTCCTAAACTAGTGAGATTCATGTAAATTTCCCAACAAAATACTCATGCTTTAACACCTAGTACAACAACAAGCACCAATTTAACTTGGGGGGGGGGGGGTGATTTAGTGGTAGTGGGTGGCAAGGTTGCTTTGTTGCTTATTCCATCAGGAACGATTGATTTCTTGGTACATCACATTCATGCATTTACAATTCACGTGGTAGTATTGATACTCTTGAAAGGTGTATAATTTGCTCATAGTTCTTGTTTGATATTGGATAAAGTAAATCTTGATTTTCGTTTTTCTTGTCATAATCTGGAAGAAAGGGTGCATGTCGAGTATTTGCCTAGGATCATGTCTTCTTAGGACTATTCTAGATGTACAATTCAATTTTGATAGCAATATTCTATTTTAGTTTAAAAGTGCAGTCAAATGTTTGGGGCAGTGTAAGTGATCAAAGGTACTAACTCATATCACGGGAGAAAACTTTGCGAAGAGTTTTAATATTACTATTAATGGGTGGCTCTGTGATTTCTTATGGGCCTATCCTAGGTAATTCAGTTTTATGATTCATCATTATTTGTGTGTCAACTTTTTTTTCTCTAGGTGTTCATTTTGTTTGGACTTTTAGTTTAATGTTTTTATTCAGCAAAGGCGATTAATGGCAATAACTTATTGAATTCATTGTTTGGGCTCATAATAAATTAAAAGTTGCTCATGTTAATTACTTTTTAAAAACTCTATTCTTATTTATTTTCTTATAAAATCACTTTAACTAACAAATATGTAGGATATATATATATATATATATAGCGAATGTTACACAATCTTGTAATTATTTATAAAATTTTAAATTAATGTAATTTATTTATGTATAATAGATTATAATTATAACGATCTGATCTGTCGTTACTAAAGGTACCTCGTGCGGAGTTTTAAAAATTCAAAAGTGTAGTATAAGAATGTTTTAAAAATTTGAGCACACGATGATTTGTGGCAAAAAATTGATTTCTTAGCTAAACTGACGTCAACTTGTCATAGTGGAAGGTTCCCGCTATGACAGTGCCGTTGTAGTGGTCTGAGAGTCGTTATAATGGGACATCAAGTTCCAGCAATCTAATCAATGCACCATTTTTTAAATTTCCTCCCACTTTTAAATGGAGAAAATAAACGAGGGCTGCTCCATAAATCCTCCAAAGACACCCGGGGCAAGGGATCAATAAGGGAGGGAGAATTACCACACAAGGAAGGTGAAAGTCTAAGAATGTTCATATGCTCTCTCATCAAATGATTGCTTCTATGGAGTCAAAATCTTGGGCAAGGTTCATTCAATATTGCTTGGCACTTTGGTAGGCAGGTTTCTTTTAATTGACTAGTTAGACTGCTTTTACCATATTATATCTTGTAAATTTTAAGAGATGACATGTAAGACCTTCGGGCATAGATTCTGGATGGTTAAAGATTATTGTTATATACTATTAGGGTGGAGATGAAGTAATGACTGTGGGTGATTCTCTTGTTCTTGATTTGCCTTGAGTTTCTTATTAAGAGGGTAGTATGTTTCCGTTTATGAGCGTATGCATGTCTACGGCTTGTAGTATCATTGTACAATACATGGTAAGGAATACGTAGGAAGCATATGTAATGGCTTCATGTTGGTAATGAATACAATGAACTTGTTATGTGACTTGTGGAGTCAAGTGTTATTGTTGATGTTTGTGATTGTGCATAATTAGCTCGGTAACATGCCTAGTACACGATATTTCCACGGTCGATATATATTAACGGTGACTTCAGATACCACACTTGATATGGGGATACCCATATATGATTGGCTCAGGTACCACACTGGTCACTAACTAAGGATGTCTCGGAACTCGAATACCACGTCTTTACACTAACGATTTGGTTTGACTTCCATGAGAGGACCAAATATATGTTTATAGTTCCATGAATGAACCTAGTATTTCTACATATTATACTTGTTGTATGTTGGATCCTTGAGTTGTCCAGGTTTCTTTAAATGTGAGTTGATTTCAGATCTAATTTGTATGTGACCATGTGGGACATGGATTATGCATGTTACTGTAAGTTAGGATTAGGATTGGAAGTCCGGGCTATGTGTTACTACTGGTCGTTAAGGCATGTTATTTATTTATTGGCATCTAATTCTTAGGGGTTATTCTCCATAATTGTTTGACTATTGGATTGAATTTATGAGAACTCAATTCTTTAGTTATTTAAAATGCATTTCTATTGGTCATGATGAACTTGGTTTTGTAGTGGGTTCTGGGTTTAGTTTTGCTAAGGATGAGTTGGTCTAAGACGTCAATTTCCTTTACTGTTCTAAAAATGGCTAGAGAGTTGGCATGAGTTCTATAAAAGATAACAACTTAATTGATAGGGCTAGGGATGACTTGGTATTCATGGATATTAATATGGTAGAAGGGTTTAGGGTCATTCAAAACCGACTCGAAATCGATAATTCGAACCGAATAAAAAGTTATTGGTTTATCAGTAAGGGGTTATTGGTTTAGCGATTCAGATAATGATTTTAATTTTTTTTGTTATCGGGTTATCGGTTCTTAACGATTTGAGGGTTTTTCTTAATGGGTTAACCGATAACCTGATAGTAAATTAAATAATTATATTTATACCATTTTGTATATAAAGTCTCTGACTTAGAGTTTAGTTTTCTACTTTTATTTCTGGCTATCTCTAAAGCTTGGTTATTCTACAATGTAAAAATGTTTGCTTTTGAGCAAGATGCAACTTGTGAACTCATGTACATGATTCATTCAATTTGTCACCTTGTTTCGAAGTGATTTTTATTAATTTATTTTTGTGTCAAATCTTTTAATGGTTAAACCGATGACCGAACCGATAATGATCAATAACCGATAAACCAATAACCGATAAGTCAATATGTTAATGGTTCTATAACGATTTTGTATCTCTACAAACCGATAACCAATAAGTCAAACCGATATACTTTAAAACCGAACCGAACCGACTGATATGCAGCCTAAGAAGGGTTAGA
The DNA here is from genome assembly GCA_037074985.1 of Solanum bulbocastanum. Lineage (NCBI taxonomy): Eukaryota > Viridiplantae > Streptophyta > Magnoliopsida > Solanales > Solanaceae > Solanum > Solanum bulbocastanum. The sequence continues at coordinate 35,573,696 of CM073604.1, forward strand.
CTATGATTGTTTATTATTGTATCATCACAGGTAGGCTTGGAAAGCCTCAAGGTGACATAATTAAGGTGCTTAGTCATGATATTTACCTTAGAAGGGTACGAGTATGTGAATAGAGAAGTGGGGTGGTGTAACTTCGATATTGCATGACTTTTCTAATGGTCTACATTATATCATGTGATAGGTTTTGGTCAACCGATGATGCCTACCAATACGTGTTGTTTGTACTGATATTATTCTTGTTATGCCACTTGACATAGTCTAGTTATAGAATTAATGATGTTTCATAGGTGAAGACGATGATGATCTCCGACATCTTTCATTTTTCCTCCCTTATAGTGGGAGTTATGTCTCATTTTTATGCATAAACAGTATTTTCTTGGTAGCTTAATTGTAAAAACCTTTTATTAAAGATTATTATTTTTATTAAATATTAATGTTTTCATGAAAGTTTTCAATATTGAAGAGGTTTCCTTGTTTCATTTATTTTCCACATGCTTTAACCTGTTTGGGTGGTAAGGATTCTCCTATTTAGGTATTAGAGTAGGTACTCGCATGACCTGATGGGTTGGGTTGTGACAAATATAAAATAATAATATAAAATTTTCTTATATTGTATTTGTAAAGATCTATATGACACATAGGCCTGACTCAACACAAAAGCTAACTCATGAGGAGAAGATTGTCCAAAATCATATAAGCAAATCACCTTCATATAGGCAAACCACCCATCTATTTCTCAATTAATATGAGACTTTTGTCACTCTAAATATCACTGTATGTATACACACGTATTGAAAATGAAAAAAAAAAAGAATCATACATATAATATATGGAATAAAGGTGAAGCTGGGCAGAAGCATAACCGGTAACTCCAAAAAGGGAAAGGTTTGTACTTTGTAGAGTTTAGTGCCTATTAAACACATAGCAATACCTATAAAGGGAAATTCTGTTATTAGGGTTTCTATCAATGGTAGCCATCATATGATCTCATTACAAGGGTAAGAGAAGCATCTGCCAGCTTCAATCATACATATATTGATTGGCAAATCACTTTAAAATTGTACCATCACATCATGTATTCCCCACTGTTCCATTATTTCCTTCAACCTGTCTCTATGATGGATCGTACAACCAATTAATTTTAAGCCTACTATTCAGAAAAACAGACTTAGTGGTAATAGATTTTTCATTTATCGTCAGTATATATTATTGCAATAACATAATTTTGTGATAATTGAGTTAATGTATATTGTATTTAAAATCACTAAAGTCTTTATCCATATTTATATGGAGAGTAAGTTATAAATACCCTATTTAGCGGCAACTATATAATTGCTGTATTGAGTGCATGTAAAGTTATGAATTTTTTTTTTTCTAAAAATAATAGGAACTTTTCGTCCAATTTACACTAGATAAATGCCAAACTAACACAACTTATATACATAAAATTACTAAATGTCAAGTAATTTTATGGTTAGAAAAATAAGTTTGATAACTTTCGTTTAATAATATTGTAAGTACGTTGACCTGAAATTAACCCCTCTCAATGTAAACATGTCAAAAAAGATTAAAAATAAATAAATTCTAAAACACATCTTAATATGGGTTGGTGTACCTTTTATTAGCTACTCCTAAAGTAAACAATAAGTAAACAATATAGGATACATTATACCCATGATTAATAACTATCAGTGATGCGCTAGTTTTTTTTTTTTTTTTTTTTTTTTTAATCATTTAATATTTAAAATTTACTGATAAGTCCACAAAGAGATAGTTTGAGTATTTTTTTTTTTTAAAAAAAAATTAAACATAACGAACTCAAATTCTGATAATTTTAAAGTGGAGATCCAAAGCAAATATTCCTCACCACATCCTCAAGGCGTAAGGTTTCATTCTTAGCTCTTCTTTTGTTGCCTAAAAGAATATTAAAATGATAAACATATAAATGACTCCTACTGTTGAAACATTTTTGTGGTGAAATGTGAAAGTGTCTAATATAAAATATAGAGAACAAAATGCCACAAAAACTGACCAACAATTGGAATCCAAAAATAGAAAATAAAAAATTGGAATCCAACAATAAGTATCTAAGGATAAAATGGGAATGGATGGGGTTAGTAGATATATTAGTCTGCTGATTAAGATATAAAAGAGCTTAATGATTGGATTAATTAGCATATGATTTTGTGATGTGGTATTCGTGCTTATGTAACAGAAATATGCTTCTTTATTTTTTTCTTAAAAAATAAATTAAATTGATCTCATAACTTTACATCTAGAAGGAGGCCACACTGTTAGAAAACGACAGACAAAATTTTATAGTTAAATAACAAAAATTTAAATCTCATATTAATTTTATTTAGTTATGAATTAGCGACAGACTGACAGAAAATCGCTGATAAATTTATAATTAATTTAAAGTAATTATTTTTAGAAATTACGATAAAAAATTTGAGATAGATGGAATAGCTGTTTATGATGTATAATAAAATGCAAGCCCCACAAAGTGGAATTTGAAACACTTATAGGAATGTGTGACATCCCTTTGGTATAGTGGAAATATCTTTAATTTAGTCCACAATTGTCAAAGGTCCCTTTTAGATATTAAATTAATAAAAAGCATATATACTTTAAGCTGCTTTTTGAGCAGTAGAAGATCCTCTGATGGCTTCACGTTAGAGCATATCTATGTTTCGATCTCCTATTGGTTCAGATATATTCATATAAATTATGTCTTAACTTTATCTTCTTTTTTTTTTTTTTTTTTTTTTTTTTTTTAAATAAGGAGAATAATTTCTCCTCCTTAATTTTGTATGGGGTGTTTAATTGGGGGAAGAAGGAGAGTGGTACATATGGCTCCCTAATTGAAAATATTATCAAAAAGAATATTCTAAATGTCATGCCTAAATTCAGAAGATAACTACTAAGAATAGGTGTTGTGACATAACTACAATAGGGGAAAAAAGAAGAAAGACTAGAAGAGGGATCATTTAGTATTTCAATGGCTAAGGGGTCTCCCTACCGTTGTAATTATGCGATAAGCCATGTATTAGAAGTATTAAAAGATTTTTGAACTTGACGCAAATTATTAGTTTTGTTTTCAAATTATTGATTGTCTTAAGAATACATTTTTTACTTGACTAACTAAATTTACACCCCGATCTACTACATGACATAACAAGTGGTTTCAAATTCTTGTAGGAGCATGAGACTCTTAATAAAAAAATCGAGAGAAGTGTTGAAAACACCCCTAAAATTGGAGAGAATTTAGAGGTGTATTTAACTCATGTTGCAGATCGAGAATATATTTAAGTTCAGTTAGTCAACTAAAGAGGTGTTTTTAAGGCTATCAATAGTTCAAGCAAAGGATGAAACTAATAATTCGCATCGAGTTTAAGGGTGTTTCCAATACTTGTCTCTTTGCATTTTGAAGAGTTTTTTTTCTTTTAACCCTTCCCTCAGAGCTCCCACTATTTTCTCCCTTGAAGATTCAAACTTACAAACTTAAGGTTGGAAGTGGGAGGTACTTGCCATCCGAGCAACGCCCTCTTGTCACATTTTGGAGTTATGTTTATGGCGAGGCTGAAATTATCATAGCATTTATGTTTGGTACGGAGAATGTTTTCCAAATTTTCTTTGTTTGGTTGATAAAAATGTTTTCCCTTTTTAGGAAAACAGACTCCTTAAAAATGAGAAAAATGATTTTTATTGTGGAAGCAAGAAAAATAAGTTGCAAAAGTGACTTTTTCAAGATTATTGTTTCCTCTACACCCACTCAAACCATCCAATCCTCACCCTTTGGCCATCCCACCCCCGAACACTCGCTCCCCATCCTCACCCTTTGTAATGCTTTGTGCCCATGCGGTCACAAATTAAAGGTTTCTAAAATTTTAAAGCCCATGATTTGCAGAAGATAATCGTAATGCTATGTTGTCTTCACACAAATTGCATCATTCATGTTTGTCACGTTCCCTCATTTCAAGATGTATATACCAATTTGTAACTTTCTTCCGTCACTACAAAAAAAAAACAATCGCTAAATCGAGCAAATATTTTTAAAAATAAGATCACCTAACTCACAATTTTTCCCTAACAATATTTTGTTTTTTTCCTCAATTTTTTTTCCCCAGCCAAACCGAGCCTTAACTGGACTCTTCTCACTCTCCGAAGCATCGATTTAACTTCTAAGACAGCTAGTGGGTAGCGTTTGCCAACTGAACGGACAGAGATTCAGCTGTAGGGATGGCAATAGGCCAGTGCGGGGGATTACAGCTATTGCAGGGCTGTTTGGGTTAGAGATTTCACCCGGCTGTTGCAGGTTGAGGATTTATATGTTTTTAAACATAACCTAAAATGGCTAAAATAGTTAGCTCTCCCCTTGAATTTTGTATTATTTGTACAGTACCAAAAAATGAAGAAATTTGTATTGCTTTTTGTTATTGGGTTCACGTTCACACGAAAGTTTTCTCAATTAAGCCTTGCAGACACCTTGGCCAAGGAGTGGTTTAGATTGAAGGAAGTTAACTTGTGTTTTGGATAAACTTTCATAATTAGCAGAGCGTTTGTATACAATCATAGCTACCATTTGAACATTGAGATGACATCAATCGGGCATTGTATAGTAGGACATGTTGATCTCCGATTGGTTGGTCTAGTGCATTTGAAGATAGAGTGTGGAGCACAAATTTATTGAGGAAGTTCTTGGACAATGTCAAGTTAATTTAGAACCGGCTTCTCATGACCCAAAGTAGACAAAAGAGTTATACAGATTGAAAGGTTCATGATTGGAGCACGGATTATGTTGAAGGTTCGACTACCCAAGAAAGGTGTGATGAGATTTGAAAAGAAGGGCAAGTTGAGCCCAATATCTTTCTAAGATTGTTGAGCATATTGGTGAGGTGTCTTACGAGTTGGCTTTGCCACCTGATTTGTTGGATGTTCACCCTGTATTTCATTTTCAATGTTGAAAAATATTATCAGGATGATGCTCATGTAATTCAATGGGATTCAATGTTAATTGATCAAAATTTGACCTTTGAGAAGAAGCTGATAACCATCTTGGATAGGCAAGTTCGAAAGTTGAGATTGAAAGAAATTGCTTCTAATAAGGTTCAATGAAAGTATAGCCCGATTGAGAAGGCTAATGAGGAGACCAAGTCGGACATGCAAATAAGATATTCCCAGCCTTGAGCTTTGTGAGCATTTAGGTTACTTTATATTCTTTACCCGTTTGAGGATGAACATTTGTTTTAGTGGTAGATGATGTAACGACCCGTTAGATCGTTATGATCAGTAGAACTATTTTGACTCTTCCCGTAAATATTAAATAAGAATTTTGAATTATTCGTTCAACTACAATTATTTAATTGATGGTTATTTTTTAAAAAATAATTAATTTAGTTGGTGGTTAATGGGTGAAGTCCATAATTTAATTAATACCCTATTTCTCTAGGTCCATGTATAAAATAAAGTTAGTGAGGGTTAGAACTTTTAAGACATAGAGCCTGTTTGACATTGCTGATCGGAGGCCATTTTTTTTTTAAAATCAAGCGTTTGACAAATCCTTAAAACTGCTTTTAAATGGAAGCAGAAGCAATTTTTCTGCTATTGGAAGAAACTAAAATTTTCTACTTCTAAAAAAAAGCAGAAACATAAAATTATAATTTTGAAGACTAAAATATCCCTCCATATCTACATGTTTACCAGTATATCTCTTATTAATTAATTAACATATCTCATAAGTTTGGTTAAGTTTCATGCAAGAATTGTATTTTTTATTTTCCTATAATAATTTTTTTTTATTTATGTAATATATTATTAATTTATATTTGATAAATTATTTTACAAAATTAGAAATAAAGGTATCAACAATATTTTTGCAGGATTCTATAAAAATAACAGCTAAATATTTCAGTCCTCCAAAAAAAGTAACAAATAACAATTTTTTCTTTCTTAATTTATGTATTACTTTATTTGAATTTGAATTTTATTTTAAATTTAGAGGATTATACAAAAAACTTTATATAATAGCTAAGGACTGAATCAAAAATATAGGTAACAAATAACAAAAAGATTCTTCTTTTCAATATTTTTCAACAAAATTTTAAAAAAAAATAATAAGTAAAGATTTCAACTCCTTATTAAGGTAACAAATTTGATTGAAAAAATTGAATATGTGCATTTTAATTTAATTAAAATAAAAATTCAATTAAAGTTTTTCTTATTAGATATTTAAAACATTTTCTCTTTGTATAATCTTAATATTAAAAACACATAGATACTCGCCCTTTTTCCTAATGTGACTCTCAAAAGTATTTTTTTAAAAAAAATAAGCCAAATGTTATAAAATATTATAGTGTGGATGTCCACTACACCAAGAAGTTACTCTCTCCCATTATCTTCATTTCTTTTCTCCATTATGAAGATAACCATAACTTCCATAACCTCCAACTTTATAACCATTATCCTTGTAACCTTTCACTTCTATAACCTCCTCCATTATATTCATGTTAATGTAATGTTTATGACTAACCTTTTGTATGCCTCTATGTTACACTATTAATAGAGGCATAAGAGTTCATATTGTATACACTTGAATACTTTGAAGAATAAGAAAAACTCTCATCTCTTGTCTCCCTATTTCTATTGTTTTCATCTTCTATATTTCTTATCTTATTTTGCTTTAGTTTTACAACACGTTATTAGCACGAGTTTCTCATTCTCCGTCAAGAATCAATGGTAGGTATTTCTTGATTTTTATGAATTATCCTAGTAAATCTTCGGTTGCATGGTATACTTCATATCCTATATATTATTTGTACTAACAAAGCTTGTTTTGTGGCTATTTTAAAATGGTTAGTAAACTATGATAATCTTCATAACAATGTTAAGAGGGACTATTAAAATGTTTTAATTTATTTTAACTTGAGACTTTTATATGGTTCCAACATGTTGTTCTAATTAATTTAGTTTTGTTCATTTTTACTCAATTTTAAGTCAAATTCAGATTATATTTATGGTATTCAATATTTATTTTTTGGTAATGCATTTGGTTTATTAAGACATTGATTGAGGGTAAGACGGTGAATTCAAGTTTCACCGCACCAATTGGGTAAGAAAGTCTCAGTGCGTCATGACAATAATATGTTGCGTTCAAGTCCCATTGATTTATGGGCTAAGGCTTCTTTATATGGATAAGACATTGGATTTAAGTCCTAATGCACTATAGTGATAATATGATGATGACTAAGGCAAAATGATGAACTTTTGGTGAAAAATCATGAAATCCACCCAATTGATTTGCTCCATTGTCCTATGTGAATGTGGTAGCAGTGTATAATATGTCTGAAAGATGACAAGTGGTTTAATGTATGAATATAGGTGTGGTAAAATGTTAATGGTCATCATTACGGTAATTAAAAGGAAGAACAATATGTGTTCTTAAGATGATCCTTCAAAATGTGAAGGTAATTTTTATCCATTAAAGTGGTATGAAAAGTTATTGGCCACATTGTTGTTGGTGCAACCCAATTTGAAAAGTTCTGTAAATCATCCATCAAAATAAAGGAATACAAAGTGGTAGTACATTTGGTACATTTGACCTCTTAAAGTGATGTCGAGGTGAGTCACATGAACTTGATAAATGCCAAAGCATGACAATGAGTTTCTAATAAAAACTTATGGAGCATGTTCAAATGGTTATGGTCCATTTCTTAAAGAAAATGTGATTTGTGTTCTTATGGATGAGAACATGTTCATGTATTGTTGGATAAATGCCACATCTCACCTCTACGGGAGGTTTGACAAATTGAAAAGAAATATTTTGACATAAATGGTCATTTAGTCATATACTTTGAGTACAACACAAATATTGTGATATGTTTTATTATGAACTATTGGAGGACAAAAGAAAGAAAGAATTCTTTTCTATAAAGGTTGTGGACATGACCAAAATAAATATTGTTGTGTGGCAACACAAATTTGTCATTGGTTGTCAAGAAATAAGCCTTGCATATAATAATTTTAACCATGACAATAATAGTAATTTTCTCCTTGGAGGAGAAGGTCACCATAAGAATGGTGTTGTGAAATTTGTGGCAGTATACAAACTTAATTAAGAGTTTTGGAAGAACTAATTGTTACTATCCAGAAATGATAATATTTCATAATATTGAGATTGTAGTAAGTCTCAAAAGAAACTCTTTAAGTTTCGGAGGAATTGAAAAAAAATATTATACTGAGACTGTAAATTATTGATAGATTAAGTATCTTCAGATTACTACAATCAAAGCGGGTTATGATTATTTACATAAAAACTTACCTGCCTTTCTCTTTTGTATACAAATATAGGCATGATGATGAAATTGCATGCAAAAGTAAACTAGAAGTTTACTAGAATAAATATCAGTTGGCATAATTGGTTGACCATTTATGTTCAAATGTGATGCAAAAGAATTGAGAATTCATGTGGTTATATGTTGAAGAAATAAAAGATTCTTCAAGAATTCTCATGTGTTGCTTGTTCTCATGATAAAATATCATTGTACCAGTTAAGGATGATATTGTATCCCTTGAAATTATTTGGAACATATGAAAAGGTGAATATGCGCTCGTTCACCTGCCATGTGGACCGCTTACTATTATGATTTAATAGATGCATATATGGTATGGTCACATGTGCATTTGTATCAACTTACAATTTGTTTTTGTAATGTTGTTTGCTTAAATTGTTAAATTAAGAGCAAAATTTTAAACTATAAAATTATGTTGATAATACTGGTTGGTTTAGCAGAAATTGTTGCCTCCAATTATAGTTAGACCATTGATTATGAGAAAAAATCTCTCAAATAAAATTTTGGCATGAGATGAGTTTATTTAACGTGTATGCATCATGCCAACAAGGTTCTCCCATCACAATTGGTTCAGGGTCAGGAACCAAATAATTTCTATCTAAAAATTTAATGTGTGCACATATGATTTTATTGTTCCACCATGCACAAAGATGGATCCCCAAATGAGATTGTGGGTAAATGTTAGATTTCTTAACATTAGGGGGAGATATGTTTAGCAGCAGAAAATTATGTGTGAGGTGAATTATCTAGATCCTCGTTAAAAAAAATGTGAACTTGAAGTTCAAGAGATAATTCATTTGCAAAATGTTGCAAATAATTTGCCAGATGTATTTGCTGATCCAATATTTTAATTAAGCTTCAAATGCTCCAATAAATAGTCCTTGAAGGACAAAGTCTATGGCACACTAGAAGCGTGATAGACCAATCGATTCCAAATGTAAAACTTCTTGAGGAAGGAGAGGAGAAATTTATCAAAATGGTCATGATAATAAGGTAAGTGCTTTGAAAGAGCACTATGGCATAACACTTCATAAAACCTTGGCAAACGTTCAGGTACCTGGAAATGATGAAAAATGAAGAGATCTCGATAAGTTATGTCTTATTGGAATCGATATCAAAATGACTGTCGACAGTATCTTTGATATGAAGTAGCACTCAATCCTATAAATGGTTATGAGGATCTTAAATTCGAATCTGTCATCTAGTGTGGACAGATAAATGATTGACATTATTCAAGTATATTTTGTTTCACTTAGAAAAGTGATGTTTTTGATCTTATTGTTCATATATCAAAATATAATATCAGTGTGGTACAAATGAATCATTGTACGAAAGTATAATCATAAGATATAAAGTGTGGTTTGTGCCTTGGGGCATAAAGGGTTTTCGCAAAAATCTTGACATTATTAAATTGAGATATATTCTCCAATGGTGGATGCAATGAGACTTGTTTCAGATTGGAAATAGCTGAAATACTTGAATATGCATAATGAATGATTATTATGCCTAACTAGACGATGAAGGTTATATGAAAATACTCAAAGGATTTAAAAGGTCTTAAAGCAATTCCATTGCGTACCCAATAGTTTTGAGACTGCTTAACACAGAGAAAAAATCTATTTGATCTCATAAAAATGATTTTAAATGGCATATTAGTGCAATTGGTACACTTACAGATTGTTGGTTATGCAAATGCTAGAAGATTATTTGAAATACATAACGAAAGTTATGTGAAAGGATTGTCATACTATCATTCAAGTTATGACAAGAAACTAACAAAGCAAGTGACTCAACACATAGAAGATGTGTGATTTTCTTTCAGAAGAAAACACGAGCTTCAATAAAATTGAAATGATCAATCCCTGAGTCAGAAATGATTTGATTATGTAGATGCGAAATATTTATTTGATCTGCATAAAGCTTGATCACAAATGAACTATTTTTTACATATGGAGACACAACGATATCTTGGAAATTCAAAGAATCACATTAGTAACAACTTCTTCAAATCAAGCAGAAATAATATTGATCTATGAATTAAGTCGGGATTGTGTTTGGTTGGAATCATGATCAATCATATTCAGAAAATATGTGATTTTCTTTTGAAAAGGATATTCCAGCCACCATATATGAAAATAATATATAGGTCAATTGAAGGGAGGATACAATCAAAGGAGATCGGACAAAACATATTTCACCAAAAGTTTTTTTCACAAATGATCTTCCACAAAATGATGAGATTGACGTTCAAAGACCCATTCAAGTGATAATTTTGAAAACTTATTCACTAAGGATTGCCAACATCAAATAAAGTTTTTATCAGGGTGATAAAAATACGCGTTGTTATTCTTTTCTTTAACCATGGTTTTATCCCAATTGAATTTTCCTGGTAAGGTTTTTAATGAGACAACATTCAAAGCATATTAATAGATATGTGTACTCTTTTTCCTTCACTAGGATTTTTTCCCACAGGATTTTTTCCTAGTAAGGTTTTAGCGAGGCATATTATCTATGGACATCCAAGGGGGAGTGTTATAAAATATTATAGTGTGGATGTCCACTACACTAAGAAGTTACTTTCTCCCATTATTTCCATTTCTTTCCTCCATTATGAAGATAACCATAACTTCCATAACCTCCAACTTTATAACCACTATTCTTGTAACCTTTCACTTCTATAACCTCCTCCATTATATTCATGTTAATGTCATGTTTATGGCTAACCTTTTGTATGCCTCTATGTTACACTATAAAAGGATTCATATTTTATACACTTGAATACTTAGAAGAATAAGAAAAGCTCTCATCTCTTGTCTCCATATTTCTATTGTTTTCATCTTCTATATTTCTTGTCTTATTTTGCTTTAGTTTTAAAACACCAAACACAATTGGCTTATGAAAAACACTTTTCGAATGAATTAGTCAAACACAAATTGCTTACTTTCAAAAGCATTTTTCTAAAAGGCTATTTTTAAAAAGATTCTAAAAATAAATAATTTTTAACAATAATGTAAAACAAGCTCATTTCTTTTTAGCGGAGAAGGGCTCGACACTGAAGAGAGCTCTCTCTTCACAGCGACATCGACGAAAAAATAAAAGTGAAGAATGCTTCAGGTAAGCCACACAAAAAAGTTCAACATTTTGGTTTTAAAATTTTGATTGTTGGCTAGATAAATTATTATTTTAATATGTTTGGTGGTTAAGGTTCAACATCTCATAGTTGATACTACTGGTCGTGTGCTTGGTTTTGATTTTCTTTATAAAATTGCATATTTTTTATTGTGGAACTAGATTCAATTTTGTTGGGAGTCTGGAATAGAAGAATGCTAATATGTATGTTTACGTACTTGTTTACTTACAAATAATGCATATTTGATAGATTGAGAACGTTTTAAAGTTTTGCGAAAGGAAAAGACAATTCTTGAAGATTTGTGATATGTTATTCTGCATTTGAGGTATGTTAAGACTTTCGAGACTTCGTTGAGGGACGTTTTCTAATTAAAGATTAAAAATGAAATATATAATGGAAAGGGGGAAAGTTGGGGGTCTCGTACTAATGATGTGACGGGCATAGGTATGAGTACTGATGTTAATAAGGAAGAGTTGATTACTATAAAGCGATGGATTGTAATCCGAGAATGCCAAAACATATGGACATTAGCTTATGTATTATTGACTTGGTTTCTTTTGTGTGATTGTGTTTCTTATTTGAACTCGTATATTTGTGATAGTTGAGGTGGTTATATGCCATACAGACATTTGATTGATTGAGACACATCATCATCCCTTTTTTGTTGATATTATATTGTGCACATGCATTGACATTAGAGTGAGTATGAGAAAATGTCTGACACGTGGAGTTCTTTCATGTTGAGATCAAGTTATGATTATAAGTTGGGCACGTGGAAATTGTCCATGCTGGGATTGTTATATTTTATGATAGTACGTGAGATCGTCCGCAAAGATACGTGGTGATCGTTTGTGTTGGTATATGGACCTCGAGAGTCCCCTATGAGTCACGAATTCTCGATGTATTTTTGAAAAGTATCATGTGTATAAGGTTGAGAGAGAACTTGGTATTTGAGGCATACATTTCATGGTGTCACATTGCATTGTATTTGATTACATCATTCATTCTTGTTTGATTATGTGCTTCATTGGTGTTTGGACAATACGTGATATTTGATTATCCCTATTTGATGAAACTTGACTGATCAGTATAATCCAGACTTATAGAAATTAAAGGATGATTTTCTATATACTCTTGTCACTATTTCTTCATTGTCAGTGTATGATACATATTGGGTACATGTGGTTTTGTACTCATACTACACTTGTTGTACTCTTTTGTGGTGAATATTGGATTCCTTGAACGAGCGCACCTCATGGAGCTTTAAGTCTGAGTTTGGATCATCTTGATTGTGGTGAGCTTCTTGGCTATTTTGTGACCCACACTTTCATTTATCTCTCAAATTGTTTAGTTGTCTTAGTATTCAGATAGAGTATTTCTTACGTTTTGACTTCTCAATTAGTTTGGATTTGTATCATATTGTAGAAGCTTTTGAACTTAAGACACTAAATCTTAGGTGGTATTCAACTTTTTTGCATTTCATATTTGTCAAAGTCTTAGTGTTCAATATTTTTGCTTGTCACTTATCTTTCCACTTTATTATACTAAATTAAGTTGGTAAAATTATTAAGTTGGTTTACCTATCAGTTGGAAACATAGGTGTCATCACGACTTATGATTTTGGGGGCATGCCACTCTTGAAGTGCATCTCCCCCTTCATATCAACTTCTATGGGAACATGGAAACTTTTCCACTTCATTTTTCGGTTGTCGCAACTCAACTTCCACTGTGTCCAACTCCGGTGCAATAGGTGTCAGGTCACGCCCTTTACCGCGACTAACCTTAGAATTATAATTGTGATTAGGGACTTTAAAAAGTGTGTAATTCCTTAACTGAACTCTAATTGATAAGTGATTTAATGTGTTGGAATCTAAATATGAACACAGTGTTGGCCAGGGGCGGACCCACATAGAGTCCACCGATTTCTCGAGCACTTATTAACCTCGTCTTAGAATATATATATATAGATATAAATTAATATGTATTTGTATAAAATTAACATAGAGCACCCAATGAATAAATGATCTGACTAGTCCATTGGTTCTTGGGTGGGTGATTAAGGCTCTTTTAGTGTTGACGAGCCTGAGTTTGAATCTCACTATTAACATGTCTTTTTTATATTTTTGATTCCGCCACTTTCAAAGAACCCAAAACCTTAAAATCCTAGATCCGCCACTGGTATTGAATATGACCACACATTCTCATCAACATTATACAACCTTCCCATATCAGCTTTTAATTCTCAAACACAACTATATTACTTGGGTTCTATTCAAGTTAATCATTTCCAATATTCAACATTTAATAAGGAAGTATAAGAGATTATATTATCTCTCTCTTGAGAAAATTTGTGCTCGAACGAGAGTCATGACTTTTCTTGACCTTGCAATACATAACTTAGGGAACTCTCCCACACTTTTTGTCATGATCCAAAAATAGTGATGACACTTGTCTATTCCCCCAAGACAAGTGAGCCTCAACCCAATGAAATGAAGAATTGCGGAAAAAGAAACAAGAACAAGATAAAAGCAGAAAACTTACTCATTCTATAATACCCCAAAAACCTAGTTGTCATGAGTACAAACCACTAATATATAAAGTTCAAAAATGAAAAATAAGTACAAGTCTCAATGTCTTTGTTTCCTAAATAGAACAAAGCATAACATAAAGGAAAAAAAGGTCCTGCTGGAATGATAAGCAGTTACCTCTCAAGTCTTTCAACAAGCCTAAAAAATGGGAGAAAAAGAAAAGAGATCATGCAGTACTAGGCTCGAACCTACACATGTGTAGAAGCAAGGAGTGAGTACCAAACAACACGGTACTCAACAAGCAACCTGATAAGAAAAACAAATATAACTAGGAAACGAATACTCTTTTCATCCCAATCGAACCTCCTAAAACTACAACCTGCATAGAAATTAGTCCAACCTAACAATAGTCACAGTTCAACAACCAACATGCATCAAGTATGTCAATCACAAGTAACAAGTAGATCAATCACAAATGTCAAATGTATCAAATCATAATAGTCAACTCTTGCCGGAACTATTTCCCTTCGACACAATATCACTAGCCAGAACCATTTCCTATCGACTTTATATCATATCACTAACCGAAACCATTTCCCTTTGACTTAATATCCCTAGATGGAATCATTTTCCATCGGCTTTATATCACATTATTAATTGGAACCATTTACAATCGATTTTATATCACATCACTAGCCAAAACCATTCCCCTTTGGCTTTATATCATATCACTTACCTGAACCATTTCCCTTCGGCACAATATTACTATTCGAAACCATTTCCCATCAGCATTATATCACATTACTAGTCACAATCATTTCCCTTAGGCTTAATGTCACCTGTCTCATCATGGTGTACAACAATCAAGGCATATAAACAATTTCACCCCATTTGGAAGAGACAACTATTCAAGCAATTCAAGTCCACATTCATGCCATCAAAGTTTTTCATCAGTCAATCAAATAGAGGCCACAACAAGGCAATTCACAAAGCATTATGATCCACATATTGCCTTTTCATTAATCTTATTTTTATTCATTAAAATTAAATTAAGTGGAAAAGTGAGTCCATACCTCATTCTCATTACTCTCCATCACACACAATGAAGAGAAATATAGATTTCCAAGGTTTAGGAGGTCATTTGCCTCAATTCAATCAAATAGTCATCCAAGACTTGAGTCCGTCCCTTCCGAACAATATCCAAAGCCATACAATCTAATTCAATCAAGTAATCACAATTAGATTTTGAAAATAACAATACTCACATCATACTCATTGAAAAATGGGTCATTCAACTCAAAATCCATTTTCTGAAAATGAGGTTTGAATCCAAAAATCTTTACTTGAAGATGTTACCGAAGGAATTTGGAACTCATTGGTGAAAACCATTTTAAAGGTCTTAATATAAGTTCATAATCACCATATGAGTTTAGAAGTCAAGTTCTTGAAAAATCTTGTCATTTGTTAATCAAAATATCAAGTTTTAATGTTAAAATCTATAAATAATCAAAGGAATATGAAGTTTTAGGGTCACAAAATCTTACCAAATGATTCACAATAAATCTCTTCAAAATCGCCTCCTTGGATTTTAAGAAGGTTCAAAATTGAAAAATGGGGCTTAAATCTCAAAATTTACAGATCAAAAACACCATCTAATGTCATAAAAGTGACCATGAGTTCGCAAAAGCAAACCCTGCTAAAAACTTGGCCTTTGATTTTGCGAAGGTCGTGATTGCAAAAGGGCCCTTGTGATCACAAATGTCAGGCCACTTAGACCTTCACTAAAGTGAGGTTCGCAAAAGCGATCAACCTTTTGAAATCGCGAGGCACACCAAGTACCAGAAAACTAGCCATCACAAAATTCAACAAAAAGGCCCTTTAGATTTCTTTCGGAACCCCGTACACACAAACCATATAAGTAAATTTACTAAATTCCATGACCCAAAGTAGACCCTAGATGTAACATGACGTATAAAATCCTGAGAGGACCTACACAAACCACTTAACATACATCATACATGATAATAGAAACAAAAGCATTTAAAAGATAACATTTCATACAAAAGAGTTTGACAAAAGCAGAAGTCTAAACATAAGTCTCAAAGTCATCTATTACATCATAAGAAAAGTGATTGGGCCATAACCCATACATCACATACAAAGTCTGAAAACGAAAAATGACATGAAAGCAATAAAAAAATCTTAGACCTTGGATCATGAGGACTCACCAATCTTCAAAAAGCTCAAAGGATCAACTAGACATAAGTATGGGGAATAGGAGTGTCGTACCCTACATTAGTAAAATAATATAGGCACAAGTATGCATTAGTACGTGGAATGTACCAAGTATGATAGCAATGCATTAGAGTTATGAAATCATGCTAAAAATACTTTATATGACATGTAATGACCAAGATAAATAATAAAATAGCATGTTAGAAAACATAAATCATAATCATGGTCAATGCAAGCTAACCATCTTATAAAAACATATGTGAGATACTTTAGAAAGTAACCTTAGTTCATTATTGTGGAAAATTTACCTTTAACCAACATAAACCATATGAGCTATAACATGAAATTTAGTGCCTATCCCACACCGAAAAGAAATATCCTTACTTGCCAAGGTAAGAACCATAAACTTGAGCTAAAGTGAATCCACTAGCTAATGTTTATCTGAGACAAACCTATGGTGACACATAGTTATAAGACATGAGTAATCACTGCTAGTCCACTGGGTGCTAAGCATATATACCACATAATTATCATTAATTATATTCATCTTACTGTCCATGTAAAGACACAATTAAGTAGAAAATCTAAGCTACAGTTTATTTAGAATAGATCCTTAATCTTGATTCAACTTAGGTGAGAAAACCTTTCAACCTTATAAATCATTTTGTGAGGAAACATTTTCACAATCATGTTTTGAGTAGTATGTCTGAAATCCTTTCATAACAACAACAACAATAACATCTATGCTTTACTCTCAAACCAGCCTTAAATCATTTATATTAATTTCATAAAGAAACATGCATATCTTCATAAATTTATCTTTCATGGTTCATAAGCTTCATCATATGATTATAGTCTAGAAATCATGGATCATGCATGGGTTCACATGAATTCAACTTAAAAACATTAAATTACTTTAATTGATGCACAAAAGGATAGAAAACAATTAGTTCGATCACAATTTAAAAGAACCCATGAAGATTGAATAAAACCCTAACTTTGATTGGAGAATCTAACTTGTAAAAAATAAAGAATTTAGGAACCGTATGTAGGAAAGGACTCCATAGGTGAATACTATCATACCTTAGCAATCAAGTCCCACAACAATGGTGAATTGAAGTTCTTTAAGCCAAATACTAGCCTTCTCCTTCCGCAGTGCTTGAGAGAAATTTGGGGTGATCTTGGAGGGGATTTCGGAAGTTTAAAATAATGATTTAGAATGGGTAGTTTTTAGGCTTAGAATATTTATATAGGGCTTATTATTAGGTTCAAAACGACCTATTGTAGGCATTAATCGATTAGGGAAAAGACTATAAAGCCCTTAAAAATAACTACCGACTCCCATCTATGGTTTGGACCTATGGACTGTACTGGTCAACTTTAAAAATTGACCAAAGACTCTTAATTGACTAACTTTTTGATATATCCCATGTATGGCTCGTAGGTTTTTCTACGAACCGTACATACCAGCTATAGAAACCAACTTTGAGCTTTAAGATTTCACTAAGTCTAGGGTCACCTACGAGACCTATCTATGAGTGGTACATGGAATGACAGATCGTCTTGGTGAACCATACAAAGGATACTTGTTTTGTATAAAATATTTTTTCTACTTCTTACGGTTGCCATCTACGACCTGTAGAAACTTCTATGGTCCGTAGATGAGACTCATAGACACATACACCAACCCAAAAACTGCATTTTCCTTCTTTCTGAATCCGAGGTGTTACACTAAACTCGATGTGTGAGACTTAATGAAAATGTCGAAATACAAATTTGAGGTCTCCTTGTCTCGACATCTGTGAAAGTCACAAGAAACTAATATACTGCTTAAAAAGGCTAAATCAAGCTCAGTACCTCTGAAAATTAAACCATGACCTCTCTTAGGCCTAAAATCATTCCTCGAATCCAACTGATATCTTTGAATTCCGATCCGAGCATCCGAACCCCAAGTATTGACTAAAGTCAATCCAAAGGATAAAAATTACACTAATTTATAACTTAGGACCTTAAATCCTCAAAAATACCTCGAATCTGAAACTAACAACTCTCATAGACCAATTTCCACATTTCAGGATTGATAGAATTAACAAAATTATATTCTGACACTCAAAACTCCAAAGGACAACGAAAACTACTTTTTAATAACTTTAGTCTTTCAAACTCAAATCTTTCAAAATTCACAACTTTTTACTCAAAGTTTGAAACCAATTTTCAAAACTCAATCAGGAATATTTCAGGGTCAATATTGGGAGGGAAAAAATGTTAATCTTATAAAAATTATCAAAAATGACCAACTAGGTTATTAAATTATCCACTACTAAAAAACATATTCATCCTCAAACATAAAGTAAAATAGAGTATCTGAAGCCTCAAAAAGTTGAGGATAACTGCCATGCATATCCGACTCTGTCTCCCAAGTCACCTCACCGACTGAATAGTGCTTCCACCATGCCTTCGTTGAAGCAATCTCCCAGGTCCTAAGCTTTTGGACCTGCCTATGATAGCTATATGCTCCACGAGTCTAGACCCAGTATATTTGAATTAAGAGAAAGCAGATAAGACTCATCTAACACGTACTTACAAAGTATGGAGACACGGAAGAAAAGATGCCTAGCTGAGAAGCTAGGTGCCAAAGCATACTAATAGGCCACCTCTCCCACTCGGCTCAAAATCTCAAAAGGTTCAATGAATCTAGCACTAAACTTTCCCTTCTTTCCAAATCTTATCACACCCATCATGGTGAAACTTTGAGCCAAACATAGGTAATAGTGTGTGACCATAATGGTTCATTTGCTATCCGGCGGGGATGGCCTTAATTTTCATCTGAAAATGATCTGAAAGTGCGCAAGTTCTTGGTTTTCCACTTTGTTGAGGATGATTAGTACATCATTGTTAAAATATTTGGAACAAGCGCTTATGAAAAGATCAACTTTTGCAGTGACACTGGAAAAGGAAAACAAAAGGCAAAGATTTATCGGGAAGAAACTACCCTTTTTTTCAAATAACATCTAGTTCACATTTAGATGTTGAGATAGACTCAGAAGCATATTTATCAAATTACATAACAGAGGATCCACTGATGGCTCTAGAGGATAAGAAATCCAAAGAAGCATTTAAGTTTGGTAGGCTTTCTGTTCACAATGAATTGTTAGTATTCTTTTGTTGTTTTTTTGTGTATGTGTTCTTTAGTATACATATTAGGTGCCATGACCCAAAAATGCACGTGATGACACTCTTATAAACCCACCAAAACAATTCAACCTAAAATCCAACAATACAAAAGAAATGTGGAAGATAAATAAAAAATAGCATAAAAGTGGAACATGTCATAAATACCCCCAAAATCTAGTTGTCAGGTGTACAAGCCTCTAATGTATGAAAATCGAATTGAAAGATAAATACAAGTCTCAGTGTCTTTGTTTCTCAAATAGAACAAAATATAAAATAAGGAACAAGAGGGTCCGCTGGGATGACAAGATGTTACCTTTCATTATATCCTCTAAAAGCCTCAGAAAAAGATACAGATAAAGAAGAAAGATCACATGGGTCCGGGTTCAGGACCTACACAAGTGTAGAAGCAAGGGGTAAGTACCAAACAACATGGTACTTGGCAAGCGATCCACTAAACAATATAAAACTAAGCTAGAATACAAGTACTCCTTTCAACTACAACCTGCATAGAAATCAGTCCAACCTAACAATTTATAGTACACAACCCATAAGTTTAACAATCATAGTCCAATAGTGATAGGTCAACAATCAACAAGTATAAAGTTAATCAACCGCTAGTATCAAATATATCAATCACAAGCATCAAGCATCTCAATCACAATTATCAATTTCATCAAATCATAACAGTCAAACACTTGCCGAAACTATTTCCCATCGGCACAATACCATTCGCGGAACCATTTCCCATCGGTACAATACCACTCATCGAAACCATTTCAAAATCAAGTTAGACCCATAGATAATACAAGAAACCGTAAATAATTTAGGTAAAATTGAATTTGAAACTTGGAAATAATTGGGACTCAATGGTTGAAATGGATCCATTGATGAACTCTCCTCATACATTCATAAAGAAGACCCAAAAGCAATGGAGAAAAAATAGACTTGAAGCTTGAACACTTGATTTGTCTTCTTTGAAGCTTGAGAGGATTTAGAAGGGATGAATGTAGATGTGTTTAGGGAATTTGAGAGAATGAGAGGGTTTAGGTAGATTTAGGAGTTTAAAGGTAATTATAGGTCTTAAAATTAGGTTCGAAACAACATAGTATAGGTATTAGATGCATATGAAAAATCCCAGATACCCTTAATAAATAATTGTCGAAAAGTCCTATGGTTTGGACCTATGGTATGTAGATCTTTCTACAACCCGTACTGGTCAACCATAGAACTAACTTTAGAAACCCAAAAATTTAATCAATTCCCATGAGACCGCCCTACGGTCTTTCATTTCTTCTACGGTCCGTAGAACCCAAGTTCAAGTCCAAAATTTCACTAAGTTTGGTCAACTTTTATGAAGCCATAACGTAAAAGCTACTACGACTTGTCATCTTAAATTTTTGAGTAAGGTCTCATGTTATTTCCTATGAATCCTTTCTACAAGGTTCATCTATATCCAACACCCTACAGTTCATCCTGTTCACTCGTAGGTCAAACTTCAACAACTTAAATTTCCAAAAAATCTTTCCCAGTGTCTATGGAACTCTTCGTATGACTCGTTGGATTTTATACGACCCATAGGTTGATCCGTAGTACCAGATCCCTGCAACATCTTATGAACTCTTCCTTCCCATCTTGACTTTTCATGTTTCAAGGTGTGTGAATATCTCCCCCGGGAACATTCATCCTCAAATAGGACTCAAGCTAGCATGAATAGAGTAAGAGAGAAACTAACAACCTAATGTGAATGTAAATTTCATCAAAATGCATGTAAACATCGAGAAATCACTCCAAGGTAAATCATAACATAAAAATAAAGTCTTTCATTATCATGCATGCATATGGAAACATAAAAATGACTATAACGCATGAATCCAAAAGAATTAATTATAAGGAACTAATACCTCAAGTTAGAATAGGAGGGAAAGGAAAGATATGAGGATATTGAGACATCATGCCGGCTTCGTCCTACTAAGCAGCACCATCAATTAGTTGATTCCTCCAAAAAACTTTCACAGAAGCAATTTCTTTATTTCTCAATTTCCAAACTTAACGGTCCAAAATCTCAATAGAAACCTCTTTATATGAAAGGCTTTCTTTAACTCCCAACCATTCTTAAGGCACAATGGATGTCGGATCTCCAACACACTTTATCAACAAAGACATGAAATACTGGATGTATCAATGGTAAATCATTAGGTAACTCTAATTCATAATAAACCTTGTCAATACGTCTCAAAATCTGATATAGGCCCATATATCAGGGTTTAAGTTTCCCTTTTGTCCAAACCTCATTACACCATTAGTGAAATTTTCAAGTAGACCTAATCATAAACATTAGATTCAAGTTTTCTTCTTCTGACATCGATATAAGACTTTTGTCAACTTTGAGCCATTCTCAACCTTTCCTGAATAAGTTAAACCTTTTTCATTGCCTCATGCACCAACTCGGGCCCTATCAAAGCAACCTTTCCAACTTCAAACAAACCTATAGAATACCTATAAATCCTACCATAAAGAGCTTCAAATCGTACCATCACATTGCTTGAAAGATAGCTATTATTATAAGCTAACTTAATCAAAGGCAAATGATCATCCTAATTATCCTTGAAATTAATAAATAAAGCTCTTCATATATCTTTCAAATTCTGAATAGTTTACTCAACTTCCATCGGTCTAAGAGTGGAAATCTATACTAAGTTTCACTGAAGTACTAAGACCCTTCTGAAATGACTGTCAAAACTAAGACGTAAACTACATACCATGATCGAATATAATAGACAATGGCACTCTATGCAACCTTACCATTTCCTAATTATAAATCTTAGCATACTCAAGTCTGTCTAGCAGACTCCCTGATAGCCCTAGTGAACATCCAAATATCTATCTAACATTAATTCACGAAGATACTCAGGCTGAAGTGAGTCT
This sequence comes from Solanum bulbocastanum, assembly GCA_037074985.1. Taxonomy (NCBI): domain Eukaryota; kingdom Viridiplantae; phylum Streptophyta; class Magnoliopsida; order Solanales; family Solanaceae; genus Solanum; species Solanum bulbocastanum. The sequence goes on from CM073604.1 coordinate 35,596,039, forward strand.
ATCGTTTAATACTTGGAAATTCTTCTCACAAGCTTTTGTCCATAGGAATTTCACGTTTTTTGAGTGAATGTCGTCAAAGGCAAAGCAATAGAGGAGAATTATTCCACAAACTTTCTATTGTAACCGGCAACCCCAAGAAACTTTATATATCTTAAGTGAACCAAGGTATAGGCCAATTCTTAACCGCTTCGATTCTTTTAGGATCAATTTTAACACCTTCAATGGAGACAATATGGTCAAGGAAAGCAACAGACCTCAACCAAAAGTCACATTTTCTAAACTTAACATACAATTCACAATCCTTCCGAATTTTCAATACAATCCTCAAATACTCAATATGTTCATGCTTACTCTGTGAGTGAATTAAAATATCATCAATGAATACAATCACGAACATGCCAAAAATAATTGAAGATCGTATTCATCAAATATATAAATATCATCGGGGTATTAGTTAACCAAAAAGACATAAATAAAAATTCATAATGACCATACGTACCAGGTTCAAAAATCCATCTTCAAAACGTCATTTTCCTTCACCCTCAATTGGTGATAACCCGACCGGAGGTCAATATTGGATAAAGAACTCGCATTTTGGAGTTTATCAAACAAATCATCAGTCTTTGAAATTAGATATTTATTATTAATGGTAACCTTATTCAATGCACATTCAGAGGAAACCATTCTTCTTTCGAACAAACAAAATCCTAGCAACCCATGGTGAGATACTCAATCCAATAATCATTTATCCAATAAGTCTTTCAACTGATTCTTTAATTTCATAAGTTCTATAGGGGTCATACGATAAGGAGGAATGAAGATAGGCTGCATATCTGGGGGAATGTTAATACCGAAGTCTATATCCCTTTTGGGAGGAATATCAGAAAGATTATCAAGAAACACTTCCAGAAACTCATTACAATTAGAACTAACTTAAAAGTAACGGTTTCAGAATCTATAACTCTAACCCGAACAAGATGATAAATGCAATCTTTAGAAATAATATTCCTAGCCTTTTCAAGATATGAACTAATCCTTAAGAACATAGTTCCCCCTTCCCATGACATGATAGGTTCGTTCGGAACTTTGAAGGTGAACAATCAGGTTCTACAATATATGGAAGCATAACATCCATAAAGATGATCCATCCCAAGAATAACATCAAAATCTAACATATCAAGCTCTAAAATGTCAACATGAGTGACTCCATGGGAAATAAAAATAGGGATTTTTCTATAAACTCCCTTAGTAACAGTAGAATCACCAACTGGAGTAGAGAAAGAAAAAGAGACTAGAAAGGATCTCAAGACCAACATCAAATCTTATGACCACATAAAGGGTAACAAATGACAATCACTCAGATCAAGCAAAGCATACACATCAAAATGAAAGACTTTGAATATACCGATCATAACATCCGGAGAACCCTTATGATCCTGTCGAGTTTTAAATTGCATAGAACCCATTCTAATATGGAGCACCCGAACCAGAACCACTAGGTTGAGCTTTCCTACCATCCCTTCATTCCCTTAGTTGGAATCATCAGACAATATCTCATCTTGTAACCACTATTCCCACAATTAAAGCAATTATCCGTACTAACTAATCATTTTTCTCAAATAATTCTTGCCACACCTTTGGTAAGTGCGAGTAGAAGATCCATTACCACCACTTCCTTGAGGTTTGGGGTTAGATACCTTTTCCTTGCTGAAATTATGAGTCAGAATATTGGAAGAACCTTGACATGAAAACTTTTGGCAGAATTGAGGACGAACATGTCCATCGGACATAGAATAAGAAAAGTCACCAACTTCGGTCCTTACCCTCTTTGATTCCCTAGACTTCTCCTTTAGATTTTCCTCTTCGATTTTGTTGGGCGTGTGTCATCAAATGGAAGATAAACATCTCCTTCATAAACATGGCAGTAAATAACTCTTTGAACATCATTTCAGACACACCCGACTCAAACTTACTCATCTTTTCCCTAGAGTCGACAAATATAGTTGGGGCATATTTATCTAATTGAGTGAACTTCAAAGTAAACTCCTTCACACTCATATTCCCTTATAAAAGATTAATGAACTCAAGAATATTTTCTTCCCTCATCACAAAGGGAAAGAAACAATCAAGAAATTCTCCTTTAGATTTCTCCCAATCGAGAGGACCCGCATTAATAAACACTCTCTTCCTTCCATTGTTTGAACCAAACTTGAGAACCACCTTTAAGTTAATAAGCAACCAATTACACCTTTTCTACTTGTGATACTCTCATAATCTCCACTATCTTATACACCTCATCAATGAACTCTTGAGGATCCTTATCAACCTTCGACCCATGAAATTCTGGAGGATTAATCCTAGTGAAGTACCTTATCCTTGTTGCCACCGTACCCATATTTGGGTTCATGGGAGAAACAACTTCTCCATTTTCTTGGGCCGTCATATCTTGAGCCAAAACTTTTAAAGTGGCTCAAAACTTAGCATGAGTCACTTTCTTGGTTGAAGGGTCGATTGGAACTTAAGAAACCTCAAGCTCCACATTCTCACCTGCATTCCTTCTCACATAAGCTCTTTGAAAAGCCAAATCCTAAAAAAGCATTGGATAAGAGTTTGGAGAAGGACCTTTATAAACATAAACTCAATGACACAAATTTAGAGTAGTGAAAGAAGTGAAGATTTCTAAATGCCTTAAAGTCTCTTATTCATGAATGTGGCGTGCTTCACACTTATGAACAAAACTCAACTCAACGCAACTTTTGAGACATTCTAGGACCTTTTCTAAAACCTTAAGCTCTAAATACCATGTTTGTCATGACTCAACGTATACCCGCGATGTGACATGCCGTATAAGACCCTAGGAGGCTTTACACAAGCCACTTGACATACATCCAACAAAACATAATAGAAAATAAGAGAAATTAAACAAGATGCCTCATATCACAGAAGATTTTGACATAATAGCGGAAGTTTAATCATAGTTTTAACAAGCCAATATAATAAATCAAAAGAGTGGTTGGGATCTAACCCATATACCACATACAACATTTGAAATTAAAGAAATAAGAAAGCATAGTAAAGGTGATACGTTCCTCAGAAAATGACGACTTACCAAGTCTTCAATGATCAACCAGTCAACTAGCCACGAGCGGGAGGAGGAGAAGCACTGGACCCTACAATATTTTTGAAAATGTAGTTACAAGTATGCATTATTACATAGAATGTAATAAGTATGGAGAAATGCAAACATGATCATGAAAAGATTTAAACATGACCATGAGATGAATAACCTAGCTAAGACATGAGTAAAATCATTAAAAGAAAACATAGATCATAAACAAGGTCAATGCATACTTCAAATATAATGAAAGCTTTCATAAGATCTTAAAGATAACATAGTTCCTTTTTGTGAGAGATTTACCATTAACCGACACTATGACCATGTGAGTTATAACATGCAATATGATGTAACTCTCACATCAAAAGGGCTCATATCATTCACATAAACTATATGTGGATCTACTAGTTAGGTCATTTAAGATAATCCTATGAGGGTACGTAGTTTGGGATAAAGAGATTGATTCTAGAGACCCGTCCTCTACTAATAGGAAATTCTCCATCTCAAGGTCCTTTCGATGCTAAATAAAATTTCAACGTAAGCAGTCATAATCATGTTCATATTAGCATACTTAGAAAGGTATAATTAAACTACCAATCCAATCATAAGTTCATATTAGAGTAGCTCTTGAAAATCACGATTTATTCATATGTGAGAACTTTTTGCAACCATGATTTCATAATATGTGAGAAAACCTTTGACCATTATTTGATACATATCCCATAAGCATCCTTAGTTCATATTCAATGTGAGAATATTTCACAACCTTAATTTTATAATGTGTGAGAAAAAATTTCACCATTCTTTGATACATATCTCATAAGCATCCTTAGTTCATAACATTTCTTTACAAATTCATCATCATTAAAGCACGAGTCTTATGTAAATCAATTGGAAATCATATGTTTTAATCAATACATACAGAAGACGATTGAAGATGAACAAGTAAATCAAAATCAAGTAAGACTAATAGAGAATGCATGAGATCCTAGGTAATTTAGGTGAAATTGAATTTAGAACTTGAAAATCTTTAGGACTTAATGGATGAAAGAGATCCATTAATGAACTTCCTACATACCTTGATAAACAAATTCAAAAAGCATTGGAGAAAAATGTGACTTGAAGCTTGAATTCTAGATTTTTCTTCCTTGAAGTTTTAGAGGATTTGGAAGGGATTAATATGGATGATATTTGGGAATTTGAGGGAATGAGAGGATTTGGATAGATTTAGGAGTTGAAAGGTAGTTATAGGTCTTAAAATTAGGGTCAAAATGATAAAAAAAATCTAAATACCCTTAATAAATATCTGTCAAACAGTCTTGCGGTATGGACCTACAACGCATAGATCTTTTTACGGACCATACTAGTCAACCATCGATCCAACTTTAAAAACTCAAAAATTTAATCAATTCCCATGAGACCCTCCTATGGTCCATTATTCCTTCTATGGTCCATAGAATCCAGGTTCAAGTATAAAATTTTACTAAGTTTGTTTCACTTCTACGAAGCCATCCTACGGCCCGTAGAAGCTACTACAATGCGTCATCTTAACTCTTAGACTAAGGCCTCATGTTATTTCCTCTTAATCCTTTCTAGAGACTTATTTATGGCCCATCCAACATCCTATGAGCGTGTCAATTTCTAAGCGACTATGTTTCATTCCTGAAATATAACAATCAAAAAGAAAAATACCTAGCAAACAATAATATTTATATTTGAATTTGTCAAAGGTTATAATCTTTATGAAATTTTAATAAAAAAGATGTAATCCCTTGATTGTTCTCTTCACAATTGTTCTTTATTTGATGAGATACTTGCAGCTGAAAACTTGGAGAAGAAGACTTTTTTGTATACGAAAGACTTGCAGATCATCACTGAAGAACAAGGATTTTTTATGTATTTCTGCGCATCCTTTTTTACTTCTTCTTCCTTCTAGTCTTACTAGAACCTCTTTATATAGTTGGAGCTAGGGTTTTGGAGGTGTTTTGGTCTTCAAGTAATTTAAGAGGACCTTATACTTGAAGATCATGAATTAAGCTCGCCTTGTCAACTTTATGGACTGGCCCAAATCTAATTTAGACTTTGTTTTAGTCATAAAATTTCAAATTAAATATTAATCCAAGTTTAGTAATTAGTAATTTGAATTGATCAATATATCATGAATTTATGTGTTAATCCAAAATTTAATATGGATTTATCAATAAAATTTTACTGTCTACAACCTTGAAAGTATGTTGGTTTCTTGTAACCCTAATTTTTTTAATCAACGCCCAAGAAACACTTTATATTTGGTTTAACATTTTGTTAATCATAGTCCAACCAACAATTTTATGTCTATAAAGCTTTAAAAGCATTTCTATAGCTGCAGAAACGATAAAACTACCGTATTGTTTTTTCAAAATTCAGAAACATTTCTAAAATGGTGTTTGGTATAAAAAAAGATTGAAAGGCTAGAAGGTATTCAAATAATTCTCGTAGTTCAACACTTTTTGAACACAAATTTCACATTATGACAAGTTCACAAAAAAATTTCAAAATTACCTTTTGACATTTATGAAATTTCCATGAATATTTATTCCTTTTCTATTAGTGGTTTTTTCAAAATGTATATACTAATAAAAATTTAAATTATCTCGTTGAAATTCATTTGCAAGAGTATCATGTAAATAGACTCTTCTCAATCCAGCTCCTTATGGTTTTCGTGTGCATCTTTGCTGAGATCTCCAGATTGTAAAATACTATCTCCTTTGTGGTACTGAATGTTTTTATTAAGTTTTATTTGCTCAATTAGCATATCGGTTTCACTTTAAGGTTTAGGTTACTTTTCTCCAAATCAATGAAGAAGGGAGACATAAGTTAATGAAACATCCTTGGAAAAAGAAAAAAGGGTTCTTAATACTTCAACATGATTTGTCTATTTCATTGTGAAAATTTTTTTGTAATTAATGTTCCAACAATCACAATTACAACTTCATTATTTACAAAACATATGACTAATTCTACATTAATATTGGCATTGCCACACTACTGTTTCAGAGAAGTAAAACCAAAAACACTAACAACATGTCAATAGGGAACCAACAAACTGAACTACTTGCACCTTAACTCTCAATACAAATAAATTGTAATTATCTCTTAGATTTTTATGTTTCAGTATAAAATAAAATGGACGCATACTTTTAGAACTCTATAACCTTCGTTCATGACACATGTATAGTAATGCAGAAGCTTCAACCTCTAAATTAGCAAAACACCAAAAACTAAAAAGCAAACATTCACATTTTTTTAGAACTCTATAACCTTCGTTCATGACACATGTATAGTGATGCAGAAGCTTCAACCTCTAAATTAGCAAAACACCAAAAACTAAAAAGCAACCATTCACATTGTAAAGTTCATCCAGGTGCAAAAAAAGTGATTGGTATTTTTAGTAGACTTCTTTGTCATTTCTTATCTTGGTGTTACAAGATTCAATAAAATAGGCTAGTTTCCTTTTTGGAAAATGATTAATGACCTTTTTATCCTTTTCAAAAAAAAAGGATTCTTCTTCTTCCTCTAAATATTAAACTATCAAATATATTTAGATTTTAACTATTTATATACACTGAGATTGTAAATTAAAAACAAACATTATTAGGAACATGAAAGTTTTTTCTTCAGTGTAAAAAGTCATAGAGAGTAACTCAAGTAGGCTGCTCTTCATTTATGCATAAATAGAATGGATTTTTGATATTTTTGGGGATTTGCGCTTTAAATAATTGTACTTGATTGTGTAGTGTTTGGAGATTAATTGGAATGGGGGGCACCAACAAAACTCAATTGAATAAATTGCCACTAAATTTCTTTTTGAATTATTTTTTAGGTTAGGTTATGAAAAAGTGGAGTTGAGGTCATGGACCTTTTCATCACGTTAAAAACTTGGAGGATAAATTACAGATTTATGAAAAAATATTGGAATCCCAATACTTGAAACATTAAATAAGTTTCATCCCACCCAAAAATAAATTATAATCTAATTAATAAAAAACATTAAAAAAGATTCAATTTTTGAAACCGTTTCTGATCTCTCCCTTTCTTCTCCAATGTGCCTTTTCATCTTCCATCTACCCGCCATCTCGAAACCATAAACCTGCATAAATTCACCTTTCTCCAACAACCAACCTTTTCATCTTCCATTCTTGAAATCATAAACAAACATGAGATTCCATAAGCGTTTCCCAAAATTCAAAAATGTTATTGCAGTTGATTTTTTTCTTCAATCTCTATCCCTAAGTTCAATGCTCAATTCATTAATAAGTTCAATATTTTTCCTCTGTAAAGACCCTCCAAGTCATTTCTGTGTAAATGCCTTCCTTTCGTCATTTAGAGTGTTCCTATAGTGATTCCGATTCAATCATGACTTGCTAGAACTGATATCTCAGACACCTTATCATTCGTTTGATTTTTCTACAAGTTTCTGTGTTTGGAGCTTTTGAAAATTGAATGGCTGGCTTCGATCAAAAATTTAAGAAGACATCATATCGACTTCGGCCTCTAAAGTAGCACTGATGAATCGGGGATTTCGACTCATTTTGGGCTTAATATTCATAGTTTTAGTTTCCTCAATACCTACTTTATGCTCTAAACATATGCTAAAATGCTAATTTGCAGCAATGAACTCAAAAGAGCAAGGCAAGGATATTATCGGGCAAAAAGGAGCGGAAAAGCTGAAAAAGTTGAAGAAAAATAGGGTTGATGATCTCCAAGACCACTCAGTGAACCGTTGAGTGAATCTTCAGCTCGCCAAAAGTTCTAGAAGGCCTGCCCAAGGAAAAATCCAACTCGGCAATGGAATGTGAAACTCGACGAACCGCCAATTGGATTGGTAAAGGAGACCCTGATTGCCTAAAGTTACAGAAGGTGAATAGTGACGAGTCAATTCAAGAAGGAGATGGAAGAGGGAATTTGGCACATCGCCGACTGGGTCGGTGATGCTCGACTTACTCCACCAATTGGTCCTAAAGCTGAAAATATGGAAAAGTATAAATGCGATTTTTAAAAGATAAAAAGGGAGTTCTAAAGTTCCAAAAGTTCCCACACATTCTAACTCTGGTTTTTTTAATCTAAACATTATTTTTAGTAGTTTTTGAGTAGGATTTTGATTTTGAATTGATTCCAGGCATTGTGAAGACTTGCAATTTATTACCCAACTGATGGAGAACATAGTTGGTAACATTTTATTGCTTTTTATGATGTGTGGCTAAAACCCCCATTCTTAGGGGTGGGGGTGATTATGTGATTAAACGTTCTAATTAGCTTATGGGTGTTAGTATTTACTGATTTAAATATTGACTTGAAGTGGGTTTAATTGATAGTTGTGTTTTAATTCATGAATTATAGTTGCAAATACAATTCTAGTTTAGCATTCTAGGCTTGCTTGAGAAAGAGGTTTATAATTAAAACTATCAATTGATGATTGTAGTGATTGGGTTATTGTTGATTTAACTTGAGAAAGTGAATCTGAATTTGATCCTGCCAATCTAGCTCAAGAGAGAGTAGATCAATTGAGGTTTTGGGATGTTCATAGTGTTATGCTTGTCGAGGTTTGAGAGAACTCGCTTGATTCGTGGTAGTTGATTGAGAGATGGCTATTACATCTAAAGCCTAGCCTACCTACTAAGATTCAACGTCTTTTAGTAGATAATAAGCACCCATATAGCGAAATTGGCGTTTAATCGATCACATCCTCAAGGATCCTTCTCTACTTGACTACCCCTTGTTTTCGTAGTTGTTAATTGCTCACTCTAATCCCCCCATTTGACACTAGTAGTCAACCTTTGAAATATACATTAACAAATTTCGATAATGTTTACTTTTACAAATGGCTAGAACACGCCTTTTACTTTGTAATTAAATTGTCGACCGGATCACTCACTATGGGATCGACTCCAACTCTTCGTTGGGTTTATACTTGATTGCAAGTGCTTACACTTAGAATTGGATGAAGTGTAGTTGAGTGTTATCAAAAATGGTGCCACTGCCAGGGAGTGGTGTTTAGAATTCTTTTAGTGAAGTTTAATTTTAAATTAGTCTTGTTGTAGTTTAATCAACTTATTTTTGTTTTTTGTTGGTTGCTTTTAAATAGGTGATGAGATGAGTGTCAACGGGAGCAACGCTAGCCAACTTGGACACAATGATGACATTGGCAACTTGCACGATGTAAATGAAGCTCAGTTGGGTAGTGTGGGTGTTATTCGATTGCCTCCGATCGTGGGAAATGCAGTTTTTCATGTGACTAGCACGATGTTGCAATTGTTATAAATGAAGAGTTTGTTTGGAGGTCTAGCTCATAAGGATCCCTATTGATCACATCCAAAATTTTATGGACGTTTGAGGTCCATTTTCTTTAAAGAATATCTCCCAGGAGTAAGTCCAATTTCGATTGTTCCCTTTTTCTCTGATGAGGGAGGCAACTAAGTGGTCAGCTGACCTACCAAGGGACTCAATTACCTCTTGTAAAGAGCTCAATGAGGCATTCTACATAAGGATTTTCCCTCCCTCGAGGATGATGTCATTGAGAGATAATGTCCAGAACTTCAAATGTTGGATGGTGAACCAATACATAAGACATCACTAAGGTTCCAGAAGTTGCTGCTCCAATGTCCAACTCATGGACTCCTGAACAACGTGTTGTTACAACATTTTTACCGGAGTCTAGATTCAGTCAACAAAGGTGTGGATGACCAGATTGTTCAAGGAGGGATCATGCAGCAACCGTTTGAATTAGCCTCTACTCTTCTTAATGGGATGAAAAAGATAAATCGTTCTTGGTACACTAGAAAAGATCAAGTGTTTCCTTCGCATTTCAGGATAACAAAGGAACAAATAGAAAAAGACCAAGAGCGGGATGAAAACATGGCATAGATGATGACCCAAATGGATTTATTGTCAAAGCATGTCATGGGTAATAGTTCTAAGGTTGTGAATGTAGTTGAAATTAGTGGAGTGAACCCCAATGATGCACACTTTGATGTCTTGTACAATGAGGAAGTACATTTTCTGGCAAATCAAGGAGGAGGTTTTCATCCGAACTATCCAAGGCTGGGTAGGAACCAAGGTTGGAATAGAGAGTGTGATTGAGGTTGGAGAGACTATGATAGGGAATGGTGTGATCATGGAACTAACTGGAAGGAGCCGAATGGTGATAAGGATCGTGATATACCCCCACATGAGCATCAAAAACCAAAAGAGTGAAAGGTTGATCTTGAAAATTTCCGCACAGAGGATATGCTTACATGTATTCTCAACAAAGTGGAAATGTTAGACAAACTGCTAAAAGAAATGAAGAAAGACATCTCATCTCTGAACCAGATGGTTACCACTCACTAGATGTCCATTAAGCAGCTAGAAATGCAGATGGGCTAAATCTCGTCCCATTTAAACCTAAGGAAAAAATGAGGTCTACCGAGTGATACCTTGGTTAACCTAAAGAATGAAGCTTGAATGTGTATTTTCATTATGCCACAACGTTAAATAAGACACTACTTGGGAGGCAACCCAAGTTTTTGAGTTTTTAATATTGTTGTTTGAATAAAGGGTGTTGAATTTGTAGGTTGAAAATTTGAAATGTTAGAAAGAGGAGCAAGTACGTGAGCCCATACACCAATCGACGACTCGCCGAACAAGTTGGCGAGCCTGATCTGGATTTCCATTTTGACCAACTAAATGGCCGAAGTTTTTGTAAAATTTCAAAGGACAAAAGATCCATTTGGTGCATCATTGAATGGTCGGCAACTTAAGTGAGCGTCGCCGACTGAAGCGCAAACTGAAGGGTCAAAAAGTCAAAACCATTTTTAAATTCAAAAAATCCCTTCAGTTTGTACTTTCTGACCTTTGCACTTTTACAACCATATTTTAGATTTATGTATTTGTCATTTTTGCGTGGGGATTAATTGATCGGGAGTATTTCGTGCGTTTTTACTCGTCGATTCTCTAGTCTAGCAATCATTTATCTGATCTTGAGGTTGGTGATCTGAACCCCATCTTTAATTTTTGGTAGTGTCAATGCATGATCTTTACCCTTTTGCATCATTTGTGTAGTATTGGTTGTTCGAATAATAGTTGTTAGTTTGTGCCCCTATTATATATCTCGTGTTTATGCTTGTATTAGCCTATAATTGTGATATCCCATGTGGTAAATGATTAAAATTGTGGGTGTGTGTTGTTTTTATGTTGGGTCTAGTGTGGATGATGTTTGAGTAACCCCAATTGCACCGATCAACTGATTTTCCCAATGATAGAGCGGGTGAAGTTATTCATAAGGGTAAAAGACGTCGATTGGTCAATTTTAGATAAATCGGGGGAAGTTTGAGTACCCCGAGATCATGGGTAGTATGTATTTGGGCTCAATTGCGTATAATGGGTGATTAATTTTATTCTCGTAGGCTGTAAGTTAGAAATTGGAGGTCGGGGTTTACATCTGGCACGAAGGACCTTTCGACGATCTTAGTTGAGATCGCCGAATGGTTCAGCGGTTCACCAAGTGTCCCTTGAATAGCCTTTTTATTCTCCACATATGATAAAAAATTTTGGTAACATTTGGTGATATGCCTGAGCTCGCCGAGTTCACTCGGCGACTCGAGGAATGTTTGTTTGATCGCCCTTTTTTAGCCAAATTTTTGGAAACCATTCTGTAACATTCGGCAAGCTATTTTTAGTTCTCAAATGGTGTCAGGGATTCACCAAAAGAACCTGGACATCGTCAACTTGTGCTGATTTCAGAGAATTTATTTCTGGAACATTCGGTGAGCCCAACTTGGCTCGCCAAATGGGTTCAGCGACTCGCTGAATGACTTAGCAAGTTTTCCTGTAGCTTTTCAATTTTAATAGTTTTTCGAACTATTTTCTAATGAAGTAGTTTGTTTCTTGTTGTTTTGCAGGTACGGCTAGACCAAAGGTGCCCTGAAATTAAGCACCCTGCAAGTGTTCACGAGGCATTGTGATTAACGAGGGTGCTACACCCTCTCATATTACACATGCAAAGCTTCCTCAAAAGGGGGAAAAAGCAATGTAAAGGGGCGTGTTGATCCAATTCATATGAAGGAAAGCTTTGATAGTATGGGAATCTATGCAACCCACCTCACTACTTCAGAGTCGAAAATGAGGGCAATTTGGGGGCTAGATAGCCAGTCTCCTTGTCTGAGCCAGAGAGAAATCTACAGACGAGGAGAGCAGAGCTTCTCTCTAAGTCCTTACATGATCCAACAAATATCCTAGTGCCTTATATGCCTTCTCCACCTCCAGCACAGTCAGTAGAGCAGGTACCTTGGGTGCCACCAGTTCAGGCACCCCTTTCCTGGTCGTTGAACAGACTGAAGGCTGCGGAATTGAGAACAATTCTGGAGGAGAAGAGATTGTCTACAGACGGTGTAGTAGATAATTATCCTGAGATGTCTAACACTATCAAGTTCCACAAATTTGAGATTTTTACCAAGCCCTGAGGCTCATACATTCCTTATTGGGTTCGTGAGTTCTATGTCGAGTACGATAAGCTAGTGCCTAATGGGAAGAAGAAGGCAAGTGCGTTCACACTGGTGGACTATGTATTGGTGTGGGGTAAGAGATTTAAATGTAGCACCACCAATATCAATGAGGTTCTAGGGTGCATGATGAATGTGATCCACTTCTTGGTGGATCAAATACAGAAGAAGACCGTATATGACTTGAAGAGTTGGTTAGCTCTATTGATCTCAAACATCACACCACTATGGATTGAGATGAGTGTCCCGATAGAGAAGAAGGATCTGATCATGGCTATGAGATGCTGGTTCAAATTAATCAACAACACCTTGATGCCATCACAGAACGAGTCTATACTCAAGCATCCGTAGGCTACATAGTTAGGCTGCATCATGGACTGGGATAGACTAAATCTCGACATGATTATTGAGTAGGATATGGACATGAGAGCGAAGAGTCAAACTTCTCTCCTATTTTTGGTGTTGATCACGGAGTTATGCAGACATGCTCGGGTGCCATTGATAGAGAAGATGGATTTGGAAGTGACTACCACTTCCTCTATTGACATCCGGAGGATAGAGGCCAAGTACACTAGAGATGAGGCCAAGAGGAGGAGAGTTGCACCGATGGACACCTTCCTGGCCGTAGATGTTGAGATGCTTGATCCAAACACAACCCCTTCTACTTAGGCTTGTGAATCTATAGGTACCCCTATCACTTGCAGTTCTATCCTTTCTAGTTCTTCCGTTGTTCCCCCTTCTATTGTTGCTGTTTCTCCTGCTTCTCGGCACCCACTGACCCAGACCGTGTTGTTCAAGAAGGGCCATCTATCCCAATCTGCTGATGTGTGTGTCTCTCGGGTAGAGGCTGTTGTTCCTTGAATGTTCAAGCGGGCTAATGTTGTTACCTTAGCTCCGATCCAGGCTAAGTTGAGAGAGCACAAAGAGTTGATTATTGCATATGGATTAATACTAGACGCCTTCACGGTTAGAGTGGAGGCACGTGAGCAGGCTAAGCGCAAATATAATAATGTGATGGCTTTGAGAGATAATATTTCTGGGCTTAGACGTGATATGGATGAGCTTAAATCCACAGATATATCTATGCTTTTCGGCACGGTGGATTACTAATGTTCTGAGCAAAGAGTTTTTGGCCATTTCTCAGATCTCTCTGTCTATAATGACCGAAGATACTACTATGGCTAATGATGATGTCGAGTCAAAGGCTCCCTAGACTAATTATGAGGATCCTGGCACTCGAGATGCAATGGTGTATGATTATTTAAAGAACCTTGAGGGGGCGATGGTGCAGATAGTTGTTGAAGAGTCTCTTTGGGATACATCTATGGTGGGCTCCAATGGAGCAAAAGATGGAGCTGAGCGGGCACTGATTCCCCGACTAATGGAGTCACGGATATGCATAGTTCACCTCAGGCTTAACCTGACAAAGGGATCTTAACTCTTCTTTAGTTTTATTTCTAGACTTTTTATTTCGTTGCATTTTAGGACAATTGCTAGTTTAGCTTGGCAGGGTGAGGTATATTTATACCTACCTCTTTTGGGCTATTTTGGATAAATTGTTTTTGTGAAAGCTTGTGTGAATGTTCGATTTTGTTGGTGACTATTGGGTTTTGATCCGTTTTTTAATATGAATGTTGATTTTGACCCAAATTAAAAAAAAAATCACCTTTGTCAGCTCTTGATATTTGAGAATGTGCCAGTTCTCTTGCAAATTTAAGTGTCGGTTGCGATCAATACCGATGACTTAAATAGTGCTCTTGATTGATCGATATGTGTGTAAGATTCCATTTAGGCAAATTTGAGTTATATAAGTCATATGTGAACTCTTAGCATCTTATTTTGACGGGTCGATTGTTAAAATGAATCTTGTGATGATCATTACATGCGAGCTAAAATTGTAGAGTCTTGTTTAATGATTGTGTTGAATTCCGTGTGTAGTGAGGTTGTCATGGAATGTGTGCTTGATAATACCTAGAACTTGCCCCATTTGTCAGATTGACTAATGTGAGCGAATGATAGAGATGATCTCAGACACCATTTCATTATACCTCTTTGTGACCACCTTGTGAGAGTGCGAACCTTGCATGGCACTGTTTGAACCTATCCCTTTCTTTGGATGAAACATGTGCACCCATTTGACCTCTTTCCTTCCCACCAAAAATCTTCATAAAGTATTGATCCATTTGAATAGCCAACTTAGCCGAAATCCTAAGTTGGGGGTGTGGTGAAAAGGAGGAAAGTCAGAAAGTTTGAGAAATTTGCCCTTGAAGGATCGTATTGAAAAAGATGGAACCCCTCCATATAAAAAAAGAAGAAAAGTGAAAGAAGAAAAAGATCGAAAAAGAAAACAATGAAATAAAGGTTGTACAATGGATAAAAGTATGGGGTATCCAATGAGTCATGCTTAAAAGAACATGGGTGGATTGTAAAGATCAAAAAGAGTGAAAGAGAAGGAGAAAAAAAGAAATACAGGCCATGCTTCATGAAGGTAGAAGTCATTGAGCCAAAATTGATCATACCTTTACCATCAGCCCCGTTACAAGCCTTAAAAGACCTTTGTGATCTTAATTGAGCTTTATGTCAAGCTAATTGGAAAATACGGGCGAGCCTATGGGGAAATTCATTCGTGTATTTCTATTTGAGAGTGTGAAAGTTGTTTTGATTCCTAAATTCTGAAAGTTTGGTGAGCTTTGTGTTAGCATGGAATCATTCTTGATGTGAGGGCATTTAAATATTCTTATTGAGCTTGATTTTGTATTTGAAGCAAGCATTGTGAGCTTGAATCCAATTTAATAATGGCTAGTCACATTTGAAACTTGTAGTGCACAATTGAACATTGCATGGGTTGATTGAACTTCATGTGCATCCATCTTGAGTCTCTAGTAGCACTATTTTTAGACATCTCTGTCGAACTGATTGATCTTGTGTTTTACTTGAGAACAAGTAAAAGTTTAAGTTGAGGGTGTTGATGAGTCGGGGATTTCAACTCATTTGGGGCTTAATATTCATAGTTTTAGTGTCCTCAATGCCTACTTTATGCTCTAAAGTAATGTTCTAATTTACAACAATGAAGGCAAAAGAGCAAGGCAAGGATATTAGCGGGCAAGGGAGTGGAAAAGCTAAAAACGTTGAAGAAAAGCAAGGATGATGAACGTCAGGACCACTCGGCGAACCGCCGAGTGGCTCTTCCACTTGCCAAAAGTTCCAGAAGGCAAGCCCAGGGAAAAAGCCAACTCAGCGATAGAATGTGCAACTCGATGAACCACCGAATGGATCGGTGATGGAGACCCTAATCGCCTAAAGTTACAAAAGGTGAATGGTGAATAGTCAATTCAAAAAGGCGATGGAAGAGGGCATTTGGTGCATCGCCGACTGGGTTGGGAATACTTGACTTACTCTACCGATTGCTCCGAATGTTGAAAATCTGGAAGAGTATAAATACGATTTTTAAAAAATAAAAAGGGAATTCTGAAATTTCAAAATTTCCTACACATTCTAGCTCTGGTTTTTTTTTTTTTTTTTTTTAAATTTAAACAGTGTTTTTAGTAGTTTGTGAGTAGGATTTTGAGTTGAGTTTTGATTTTGAATTGATTCCAAGCATTGTGAAGAATTGAAATTTGTTACCCAGCTGATAGAGAACATAATTGGTTACATTGAAGAATTGCAAATTGTTAGTATTTACTAATTTAAATGTTGATTTGAAGTGGGTTTGATTGATAGTTATGTTTTAATTTATGAATTGTAGTTGCAAATATAATTCTAGTTTAGCATTCTAGGCTTGCTTGAGTAAGAGGTTTTAGAATTAAAACTATCAATTGATGATTGTAGTGATTGGTTTATTGTTGATTCAGCTTGATAAAATGAATTTGAATTCGATCCTACCAATCTAGCTCGAGAGAGTAGATTAATTGAGGTTTTGGGTTATTCATAGTGTTATGCTTGTCGAGGTTCAAGATAACTCGCTTGATTCATGGTAGTTGATCGAGAGATGGCTATTACATCTAAAGACTAGCCTACCCACTAAGATTCAACGTCTTTTAGTATATAATAATCACCCATATAGAGAAATTGGCATTTAATCGATCACATCCCCAAGGATCCCTCTCTACTTGATTACCCCCTGTTTTCGTTGTTATTAATTTCTCACTCTAATCCCCCTATTTGACACTATTTGTCAACCCTTGAAATTTACATTAACTTGTTTCGATAATATTTACTTTTACAAACGACTAGAACATGATTTTTACTTCGTAATTGAATTTTCTACCTATCACTCCATGTGGGATGGACCCCAATTCTTAGTTGGGTTTATACTTGATTGTGAATGCCAACACTTAGAATTGGATGAAGTGTAGTTGAGTGTTATAAAGCACCCTCAACTAATTGAATTCTCCAAAAAAGTTTCACAGAAGCAATTTCTTTATTGCACAATTTCCAAACTTAACAATCTAAAATCTCAATCGAAACCTCTTTATACGTAAGGCTTTCTTTAACTCCAAAACATTCTAAAGGCACAATGGACATCGGATCTCGAACACACTTTATCAGCAAAAAGACATGGAATACCAAATGTGTCGCCGTTAAATCATTAGGTAAATCTAATTAATAAGCAACTTTGCCAATATGTCTCAAAAACTTATATAGGCCCACATATTAGGGACTAAGCTTCCTTTCTTTCCAAACCTCATTACACCCTTCATGGGTGAACTTTTCAAGTAGACTTAATCATAAACATTAAATTCAAGTTCTCCTTTTCTAACATCGCTATGAGACTTTTGTCAACTTTCAACCATTCTCAACCTTTCCCGAATAATTCAAACCTTTTTCATTGACTCATGCACCAACTCGGGTCCTATCAAACCAACCTCGCCAACTTCAAACAAACCTATAGGATACCTACACCTCCTACCATAAATAGATTCAAATGGTGTCATCACATTTCTAGAATGATAGCTATTATTATAAGCAAACTTAATCAAAGGAAAATGATCATCCCAATTACCCTTGAAATTAATCAATAAAGCTCTTCATATATCTTTCATAGTCTGAATAGTATGCTCAGCTTGTCCATCAGTTTGAGGGTGGAAATTGGTGCTGAGTTTCACTTGAGTACCAAGAACCTTTTGAAATGTCTTCCAAAACTAAGACGTAAACTAAGTATCATGATCATATATAATAGATAAGGGCACTCTATGCAACCTTACCATTTCCCAAATATAAATCTTGGCATACTCATGTCTGTCTAGTAGACTCCCTGCTAATCCTAGTGAACATTCAAATATTTGTCTTTCATGCATTCGTGAAGGTACTCAGGCTGAAAATGAAGTCCTAATGGAAAGAAAGTGAGTCGATTTCTTCATTTGGTCCATAATAACCCAAATTGAGTCAAACTAACGACGAGTATAATGTAAACCCATAATGAAGTCCATATTCAAATCTTCCTACTTCTATGTAGGAATAATAACATCTTGAGCTAAACCACCAGGTTTCTGATTCTCAACTTTAACTTGTAGATAATTCAAACCACAAATTCTGTAATATCCTTCTTCATCCATTTCACCAATAGCCCTCTCGCAAATCACGATACATCTTGGCGGCTCCAGGGTTAATATACAAAGAACTATGAGTTTTCTAAAAATCTAATTTCTCAACTCATCAACATTTGAGAAACATAATCAACCTTGATATCGAAGAACACTATCTCCCCATTGGGATAAAGCCTCAATGGCTTTTTTCATAAATTGGCTTCTTCAAATCAACCATAATCAGATTAAAGTCTTTCTAAGCTTTCGCATATGATACAAGAAATGATTTCAAACCATTTTGAACAATGACTCCACCTTCATTGGAATCAACTAAAGGAACACCCAATCAGGCCAATGTATGAACATCACGAACTAAATCCTTCTTACCATCTTAAAGATGAGCAATACTACCCATTAATGGTCGACTAAAATCATCCACCACCATATTTCCTTTAACCAGATGATCGAAGACAATCATGTTGTAATCCTTCAATAACTCAAGTCATCTTCTTTGGTGAAGATTCAAATCTTTTTGAATGAACACATATTCCAAGCCCTTGTAATCTATAAACACATCTACATGAATACCATATAGGTAGTGCATCCAAATCTTTAAACCAAACACTACCGTCGCTATCTACAAGTCACTAGTTGGATAATTCTTTTCATGCACCTTCAATTGCCTTGAAGCATAAGTTATCACTTTTAGATGTTGCAGTAGAACACAACCAAGATCAATGCTTGAAGTGTCGAAATACACTACAAAGCCATCCAATCTTTCCTGTAATGTCAATAGAGGCTGAAGTGAGTCTATCTTTTAATTCTTGGAAATTATTCTCACAAGATTCTATCCATAGGAATTTCACCTTTTTGAGTCAATGTCGTCAAAGTCAAAGCAATAGAGGAGAATCCTTCCACAAACTTTCTATAGTAATCGTCCAACCCCAAGAAACTCTGTATATCTAAAGCGAATAAAGGTCTAGGCCAATTCTTAACCGCTTCAGTTTTCTTAATATCAATTTGAGTACCTTCACCAGAGACAATATGGTCAAGGAAAGAAACAAACCTCAACTAAAATTCACATTTTCTAATCTTAACATACAATTCATGATCCTTAAGAATTTGCAATACATTCCACAAATGTTAGACATGTTCATCCTCACTCTGTGAGTATATCAAAATATCATCAATGAATACAATCACAAACATGTCAAAAAAATTGAAGATCGTATGTATCAAATCCATAAATGTCGTCGGGATATTAGTCAACCTAGAAGACAATACCAAAAACTCATAATAACCAGACCAGGTTCAAAAGTCCATCTTCAAAACGTCATTTTCCTTCACCCTCAATTGGTGATAACCCGACCCGACATCAATCTTAGATAAGGAACTCACATCTTGGAGTTTATCAAGTAAATCATCAATCCTTAGAATCAGATACTTATTATTAATGGTAACCGTATTAAATTATGCATAGTCAATGCACATTCGGAGGGAACCGTCTTTCTTTCGAGCAAACAAAATCTTAGAAACCCATGGTGAGAAACTCGATTCAATAAATCATTTATCCAATAAGTCTTTCAATTGATCTTTTAATTTCTTAAGTTATGTCAGGGTCATCTCATAAAGAGGAATAGAGATAGGATGCGTATCTAGATGAAGGTTAATACCGAATTCTATTTCCCTTTTGAGAGAAATATCAGGAAGATCGTCATGAAACACTTCCATAAACTTATTTACAATCAGAACTAACTCAAAAGTAATGGTTTCAGAATCTATAACTCAAACCCGAACAAGATGATAAATGTAATCATTAGAAATCATTTTCCTAGCCTTTGCAAAATATGAACTAATCCATAAGAACATAATTTCCCCTTCCCATGACATGATAGGTTCATTTGAAACCTTGAACGTGAACAATCAGGTCCTACAATCTATAGAAGTATAACATCCATAAAGTTAATCCATCCTAAAAATAATATCAAAACCTAACATATCAAGCTCTAAATATCAACATGAGTGACTCCATGGGAAATAAAAATAGGGGTATTCTATAAACTCTCTTAGCAACTACAGAATCACCAACCGAAGTAGAGAAAAAAAAATAGAAAGGATCTCAAGACCAACATCAAATCTTATGGCCACATAAGGGGAAGCAAATGAAAAAGTAGCACTCAGCTTAAACAAAGCATACACATCAAAATGAAAGACTCTTAACATACCAGTCATAACATCTGGAGAACCCTCATGAATCCATCGAATCTAAAGTACATAGAACATATTCTTATATGGAGTACCCGAACCAGAACCACTAGGTTGAACTTTCCTACCATCCCTTAATTCCCTTAGTTGCAAGAATCAGACAATCTCTCAGTTTGTGATCACTTTTCCCACATTTAAGCAATAATTCATACCAGCAAAGCATATTCCCAAATAATTCCAGCCACACCTTTGGTATATGCGAGTAGAAGATACATTACCACCACTTCCTTGGGGTTTGGGGTTAGACAACTTATCCTTGCTGAAATTATGAGTCGGAGCATTGGAAGAACCATGATCTGAAAACTTTTTCCAGAATTGAGGACGAATATATCCATCGGACTTAGAATGAGAAAACTCACAATCACCTGTCCTTGCCCTCTTTTATTCCCTAGACTTCTCCTTTAGCTTTTCCACTTCAATTTTGTTAGGCATGTGCCATCAAATGGGAGATATCTATCCCCTTAATCAACATGGCGGTACATCACTCTTTGAACATCATTTCAAGCACACCCGACTCAAACTTACTCATCTTTTTCTTAGAGTCGGCAACCGTAGTTGGAGCATATTTAGCTAATTGAGTAAACTTCAAAGAATACTCCTTCACACTCATATTTTGTTGTTGAAGATTAATGAACTCAAGAACATCTTCTTCTCTCATCACAAAGGGAAAGAAACAATCAAGAAATTATCCTTTATATTTCCCCTAAATGAGAGGACCTGCATTAATAAGCCCTCTCTTCCTTCCATTGTTTCAACCAAAATTGAGAAACACTTTTAAGTTGATAAGCAACCAATTCCACCCTTTCTACTAGTGATACTCTCATAATCTCCACTATCTTATATATCATCAATAAACTCTTGAAGATCCTCAACAACCTTCGACCTATGAAATTTTGGAGGATTCATCCAAGTGAAGTCCCTTATCCTTGTTGCCATTGTACACATTTGGGTTCTCGGGAGCAAAAACTTCTCTATTTTATTGAGCCATCATAGATTGAGCCAAGACCTTTAAAGTAGCTCAAAACTCGGCATGAGTCACTTGCTTGGTTAAAGGGTTTATTGGAACTTGAGAAATCTCGGGCTCCACATTCTCACATGCATTCCTTCTCACATAAGCTCTTTGAAAAGCCAAATCCTAAAAATCATTGGCTAAGAGTTTGGAGAACGACCTATATATAGATAAACTATATGGCATGACTTTAGAGTAGTGAAAAAAGTGAAGTTTCCTAACTGCCTTAAAGCATCCTATTCATGAATGTGGCGTGTTGAATACTTATGAACAAGACTCTACTCAACATGGCTTCTCAGACATTTTAGGACCGTTTCTAAAACCTTCAGCTCTTAATACCAAGTTTGTCACGAATCAAAGTATACCATAGACATGACATGGCGTATAAGACCCTGGGAGGCCCTACGAAACCCACTTGACATACATTCAACACAACATAATAGGAAATACGAGAAATTAAATAAGATACCTCATATCATAGAAGATTTTGACATAATAGTGAAAGTCTAATCATAGTCTTAACAAGCCAATATAATACATCAAAAGAGTGGTTGGGATCTAACCCATACACCACATACAACATTTGAAAATTAAAGACATAAGAAACCATAGTAAAGGTGACATGATCCTCGGAATATGAGGACTCACCAAGTCTTCAACGATCAACCAATCAACTAGCCACGAGCGGGAGGAGGAGAAACATTGGACCCTATATTATTTTTGAAAATATAGGCATAAGTACGCATCAGTACATGGAATGTACTAACTATGGAGTAATGCAAGCATGATCATAAGAAGATTTAAACATGATCATAAGATGATTTAAATATGAAATGCATGATCAAGCTAAAAGATGAGTAACATCAATAAGAAAAAAATGTAAGTCATAAACAAGGTCAATGCATACTTAAAATATAATGAAAGCTTTCATAAAACCTTAAAGATAACATAGTTCTTTTTTGTGAGAGATTTATCATTAATCAACACTAAGATCATGTGTGTTATAACATGAAATACGATGTAAATCTCACATCAAAAATGAGATTCTACTAGCCAAGGTAGTCTCTCGTAACATTCACATATGCTATATATGGATTCATTAGCTAGGTCAATTAAGATAATCCTATGAGGGCACGTAGTTTAGTATAAAGAGATTGCTTCTAGAGACCCATCCTCTACTAATAGGAAAGTCTCCATCTCAAGGTCCTCTCGATGCTAAATAAAATTTCAACAGAAGTAGTCATAATCATGTTCATATTATCATACTTAGAAAGGTAAAATTAAACTACCAATCCAATCATAAGTTCATATTAGAGAAGCTCCTAAAAATCATGATTTATACAGATGTGAGAAAACCTTTTACAACTATGATTTCATAATGTGTGAGAAAACCTTTCACCATTCTTTGATACCTATCTGATAGCATCCTTAGATCATACTCAATGTGAAAAAATCTTTCACAACCTTGATTTCATGATGTGTGAGAAAACCTTTCACCATTCTTTGATACATATCTCATAAGCATCCTTAGTTCATAAGATTTCTTTATAAATTTATCACCATTAAAGCATGGGTCTTATGTAAATCAATTAGTAATAAGGTGGTTTAATCAATTCATGCATAAGACGATTGAATTTGTACAAGTAAATCAAAATCAAGTAAGACTAATAGAGATTGCATGAAATCCTAAGTAATTTAGGTGAAATTGAATTTGAAACTTGGAAATCTTTGGGACTCAATTGATGAAAGGGATCCATTGATGAACTTCACACATACCTTGGTAAACAAATCCCAAAAGCATTGGAGAAAAAGGAGATTTGAAGCTTGAATAATTGATTTTTGTTCCTTAAAGCTTGAGAGGATTTGGAGGAGATGAATGTGAATGATCTTTGGGAATTTGAGAGAATGAGAGGATTTGGATAGATTTAGGAGTTGAAAGGTAGTTATATGTCTTCAAATTAGGGTCAAAACGACATAGTATAGATATTAGATTTATAGAAAAGGATCCAAATACCCTTAAAAATAATTGTCGAACAATTCTACGGTATAAACCAATGATCCATAGATCTTCCTACGGATCATACTAGTCAACCATAGAACTAACTTCAAAAACCCAAAAATTTAATCAATTCCCATGAGACACTCATACAGTCCATTATTTCTTATGCGGTCCATCATTTCTTTTACGGTATGTAGAACCCAGGTTCAAGTCTGAAATTTTACTAAGTTTGTTTCACTTCTACAAAGCATTCCTATGGCCAGTAGAAGCTACTATGATGCGTCATCTTAACTCGTAGACTAAGGTCTCATGTAATTTCCTATGAATCCTTTCTATGAGACTCATCTATGGCTCATCCAACATCTTATGAGCGGGGCAATTTGTAAGTGACTAAGTTTCATTCCTGAAATATAACAATCAAAAAAGAAAAATAGCAAGCAAACATTAATATTTATATTTGAATTTGTACGAAGGTTATAATTTTTATGAAATTTTAAGAAAAAAAATGTAATCCCTTGATTATTTTCTTCACAATTGTTCTTTATTTGATGAATTACTTGTGGCTTGAAACTTGGAGAAGATAACTTCTTTGTATACGAAAGACTTCCAGATCACCATTGAAGAACAAGGATTTTATATGTATTTCTATACATCCTGTTTTTCATTTTCTTCTGTCTAGTCTTATGAAAACCCCTTTATATAGTTGTGAGCTATGGTTTTGGGGGTGTTTTGGTCTTCAAGTAATTTTAGAGGACCTTAGGCTTGAAAACCATGACTCGGGCTCACCTTGTCAATTTAATGGATTGGCCCAAATCTAATTTTCATTTTGTTACAGTCATATAATTTTGACTTAAATATTAATTCGACTTTATTAATCGGTAATTTGATTTGGTCAATATATCATGAATTTATATATTAAACCAAAATTTAATATGGATTAATCAATAAAATTTTACTGTCTACAACCTTGATAGTATGTTGGTTTCCTGTAACCCTAATTTTCTTAATCAGCATCCAAGCAACACTTTATATTTGGTTCAAAAAATTTTAATCTTAGTCCAACCATCAATTTTATGTCTATAAAGCTTTAAAAGCATTTCTATTTTTGCAAAAATGATAAAACTACTTATAGTTTGCTTGTTTTTTCAACATTGAGAAACATTTCTAAAATGGTGGTTGGTATAAAAAGGATTGAAAGGTCAGAAGGTATTCAAACAATTCTCATACTTCAACACTTTTTGAACATAAATTTCACATTATGACAATCTATTTGTTCAACATATAGACCCACAAAAGGTTTTCAGAATTACCTTTTGAATTATATGAAATTTCCATGAATATTTATACCTTTTCTATTAGTAGTATTTTTAAAAATGTATATACTAATAAAAATTTAAATTCTCTCACTTTAATTCATTTGCAAGAGAATATATCATGTAAATAGACTTTCTCCATCCAGCTCTTTAGAGTTTATGTGCTCAATTAGCGTACAGGTTTTACTTTAAGGTTTAGGTTCTTTTTCTCCAAATCAATGAAGAAGGGAGACATAAGTTAATGAAACTACTCGGAAAAAAAAATAGGGTTCTTAATGCTTCAACGAGATTTGCTTATTTTACTATGAAAAAAACTTTTGTAATAAATGTTCTAATAGTCACAATTACAACTTTATTATTTACAACACACATGAATAATTCTATATTAATACTGGCATTGTCATACTATCATTTATCTCCTTATACTATTTTAGAGAAGTAAAACCAAAAACACTGGTGACATGTCAACAGAGAACCACCAAACTGAACTACTTGCAACTTAACTCTCAATACAAATAAATTGTAACTATCTCTTAGCTTTGTATGTTTTAGTATAAAATAAAATGGACTCATACTTTTAGAACTTTAGAACCTTCATTCATGACACATGTATAGTACAAGCAGAAGCTTTAACCTCTAAATTAGAAAAATACCAAAAAATAAAAAGCAAACATTCACATTGTAAAATTCATCCAGGTGCAAAAAAAAGTGGTTGGTATTTTTAGGAGACTTCTTTGTCGTTTCTCATCTTGGCGTTACAAGATTCAATACTACGAGCTAGTTTCCTTTTCGGCAAATGATTAATGACCTTTATATCTTTTTTGATTAAAAAAAAAAGATTTTTGTTCTTCCTCTAAATATTAAACTATCTAATATATTTAGAATTTAACTATTTATATACACTGATATTGAAAGTTAAAAAGAAAATTGTAAGGAACATGAAAAAAAATTCTTCTATATAAAAAGTCATAGAGAGTAAATCAAGGAGGCTGCTCTTCATTAATCAGCCTCTATAGAATAAATTTTTGATATTTTATGGACTTTGCACTTTAAATAATTGTACTTGATGGTGTAGTGTTTGGACATTTATTGGAATGGGGGACACCAACAAAACTTAATTAAACAAATAGCCACTAAATTTCTTTTTGATTTACTTTTTATGTTAGGTCATGAAAAAAATGAAAAAGTGGAGTTGAGTTGTGGGCCAAATGGACCTTTTCATCACTTTAAAAACTTGGAGGACAAAATACAGATTTATGAAAAAATATTTGACCCCAATACTTGAAACATTATAAGTTTTATCGCACCCAAAATAAATTATAATTCCAATATAAAAAAACATTAAAAAAATTTCAATTATTGAAACCATTTCTGAGAAATATTTCTCTCCCTTTCTTCTCCAATGTTCCTTTTAATCTTCCATTTAACCGTCTTCTCGAAACCATAAACCTGCATAAATTCACCTTTTTCCAACAACCAACATTTTCATCTTTCATTATTGAAATCATAAACAAACATGAGATTCCATAAATGTTTCCCAAAATTCCAAAATGTTATTGGAGTTATTTTTTTATTCAATATCCTTCCCCAAGTTCAAAGCTCTCATCCTTAATAAGTACAATCTTCTTCCTCAATAAAGACCCTCCAAGTTATTTCTGTGTAATTGCCTCCCTTTCTTCATTTAGAGTGTTCTTATAGTGATTCCAATTCATTTATAACTTGATAGAACTGATAGCTCTGACACTTAATTGTTCATTTGGTTTTTCTGCATGTTACTATATTTGGAGCATTTAGAAACTGAATGGTTAACTTCGGTCAAAAGTTTAAGAAGACACCCTCATAATGTTATTTTGACAGTTTCATCAGCTCCGGAAAGGTATGTGAGCTAGTGACATGGTTGTCCTGAACTTTGAGGCTTCTAGTGTGAGTGTGTGTCATTAAGCATTTTAGATTTCAAGCTTTAGCCAAAATTTGACTTCTTTCAACATTCTTGGTAAAAGTGCGTGGATGATAATTTTGTTAACACGATTAGCTTTAGAATGTCGACCATATTCTAAAACAACCCTTCATGCAGACATCGAGGCTTCTAGGATAGATCTAAGACCCTTTGTGGATTTTGGCTAAAAATAGAATTCAAGTATAGGACCGCTTTTTTTTTTTTGTCAAGATGGCCTAGAGTGGAAGTTTTGACTTATTCGTTAAGTCTGGAATTTTGAATTTGGTGGGATAGCATATCTTGTTTCCATGCATTTGGTTTCGAATGAATCTCGAACACCGAGTTGGAGGTTTTGAACTTACCAAAACTCATTTGATATGCATTAACTGGTGTAGGGTCAAATTATCCTTCACGTTCACGGGTCCCTTGGCCGCGATTACGATGTCCAATTTTTTTGTGCTATGTGATCATGATGAAGAGATGTGTCACATCGACCATCCTTAATCATCACGATCGTGAGGTCTCACCTCCGCGATTGTGAGGGTAAACTTTTTAATGGGCCAAAATAATGATATTTTTTCCCGCGATCATGATAAAAGGATTCCTATGGTCTTTTAAATTAATACCAAACGCGATTAGCAACCATTGTAGCATTAGATTTGGTTATTTCTCCTTCTATATAGCTCCAATTCAGATGATTTGCACATCAGTATTTCCAAAATTATCGAGGCTACGTGGATGATTAGTTGGGGAGTCTCTATTGGAGGTAAAAAAAAATTGTTGTAATGCACTACTCTAGCTATTTTCTTCTCTTTTAATTATATAATTATTACATGCTGGTTGTTTTAACTGTTTTGAGCCTTGCCTTGTGTTCCACTTTGGAAAACAAGTTTGGGGAGACAATTAGGACCTTTTGACGAAGTTAATTCCAAAATGTCTGAGCTAGTGCCAGATTTCCCATTTTAACTCCAATTTGAGTTTGTCTCTGTTTTAAGTATTTAGTATCTAAATGACCGTATTAACATTTTGATTCTATAAAGAATAGTGTGGCAGCGTTCGAAAGGTAAGATCTCCAAGACCGTGATTTGGAATGCGTTCAGTCGACCGTAAGGTAGGTTATGATTTCCCATTCCATAGATTCAACTTGATTGTGTGAAAGCATGTTGAATTATGTGAATTTGTGGTTGGTACCTATTCATATATTTTTCAATACCTATAATCCCTATTTTAGGCTTTTATTGGTCTTTTTGAGACTAGAAGCATGTCTATTGATAATTGTGATCTTCCTTACCTTGTGATGTGCATTTGTTGTTGTTCTTGATGGTTGATTTGAGCATGTTTGGCATTAGTCTAGGCTTAGACTACTACTTGCTATATGATGAGTCCAAGATTTAGACTCATTTTTTTATATGTATTTAGTGTCCTCAAATGTTTATTTTGTGCAAATAACTAATGATAAATCCTTGATTTTTAGGAATATGGGCTAAAGAACAAAGCAAGGACACCAACTTGCAAAAAGGAACAAAACGAGCAAAAAAAAAATGAAGAAAGGCAAGTCTGGTGATCGCCAAGTTCACTTGGCTAATCGCCGAATGGCTATATGACTGCCTAAACTTCCAATGTGCCAAGCCCTGAGGGAAGAAACCAAGTCGGTGAGAGAAAGCAGCAGTCAACGGATCACCAGCAGTTTCGCCATGCAGTGCTAGATCACCCAAAGTTACAGACCTAGAGAATGTTGAATGTCAAGGAAGAAGGGCGATGGAAGTGACCAAAGGGCGGCTCACCGAGTGGTTCGGTGAGCCCGACTTACCTTGCCAAATGACTCTTCGCAGCATATTTTTGGCGACTATAAATATATTTTGGAACATTTAGTTTAGTATCTTCTGTCAATTACTGTTTAGAATAATTTTTTATTAAGTTTTTAGCATCTGGAGATGGTTTTCTCTAGTTTCCTTAGCTTTGAAAGATTGAAGAAATTTATTTTTGAGAAATTGGAAGTGGGTCTTTGATAATCTTCAAATTGGAGCATTGTAAGGACGAAATCACTCTTACCCAGTTGATGGATAATCAATTTGGTAATGGTTTTTACCTTTTTGTGATGTGTAGCTAAAACCCCAATTCTTGGGGCGTGATTATGTTATTATGGGTTGATTTAGCTTATGAGTATTGCTAATGTTAGTTTAAATGCTATTTAAAAGTGAGCTCAATCATTAATTGTGATTTAATTGAAGAATTATAGTTGCAAATATAGTTTTTTGGTTGTGTTCATAGCTTGCTCGAGAGAGAGATTTTAGAACTAAAATTATTGATTGATGGTTTGTGGATAATGGGTTGACCTTGGTTCAGCTCAAGAAAGTGAATCCTAAACCCTATCCTACACATTCATCTTGAGAGAGTGAATGGATTAAGGTGTTGGATGGTCTTAATTTGCATACTTGTTGATGTTCGAGAGAAATCACTTAATTCGGGGTAAATTGTTTGAGAGAAAATTTACCTCCACTATATCCTAGCCTACTCACTAATATCTAGCTATTTTTTAATAGTTGCAATTACACATATGTTTATATTAGCCTATATTCGATCACATCCCAAAAACCCGTCTCATTATTATTTATTCATATTGTTTGTGACTATTATTTGTAGTTGGTAATCAAAACCAACCCCCCCCCCCCCCATTTGACATTAGTGTCACCCCTTAAGTTGAATGATGTTTTTATTCGATAATTTCTATTCCTATGACTGATTTAAACACATTCATATTTCCCAATTGAATTTGAAACACGTATCGCTTCCTCTGGGATTCGACCCCAACTCATTTGATTGGGTTTTATACTGATTTAACAATCGTTGACGCTTAGAATTGGATGAAGTGTCGCCATAGTTGAATCTACTTATTTTTAGTTTTGGTTTTTGTGTTGCACTTGAAAACAGAGGAAATGTATATCAACGGAAGCAATGGTAGCCAAGTGGGCCACTAAGATGACATCAAAAATCTCAATGAGGTCAATGAACTGAATGTCAATAACCCAAATCTAGTGGGTGGAGTTGGTGCCATTTGCTTGCCTCCAGCTGAGGGGAACGGTGTGTTCCACATTACAAGCACCATGTTGCAGCTCTTGCAATTGAAAGAGTTGTTTGGTGGATTGGCTCATGAGGATCCCTATGAGCATATACAGAACTTTGTTGATGTTTGCGGGCCTTTCTCCTTAAAAAACATATCCCAAAAGTCGGTTTGGCTGAGGTTGTTCCCATTTTCTCTAATGGGAGAAGAGTGTAAGTGGTTGGCTGAGTTGCCAAGAGATTCTATCACTTCGTGGGAAGAGCTTGTCACCACATTCCAAGTGTGATTTTTCCCTCCTTCGAAGATTATGACACTTAGGGACAGTATCCAAAGCTTCAAGCGTTTGGAGGGTGAGTCAATCCATGAGACTTGGCTAAGATTTAAGAAGTTGGTGCTGCATTGCCCGATAATGTATTGTTGCGATACTTTTATAGAACTCTTGATTCGGTGAACAAGGGAGTGGCTGATTAACTTTCTCTGGGAGGTTTAATGCAATAGCCTTTTGTGATAGCAGCCCAACTCCTTGATGGCATGACCAAGATAAATCGGGCATGGTACACCTGTGAAGATCAGGCTTCCCCTCTCACTTTTAACTTGACAAAAGAGCACCTTGAGAAAGATCAAGAGAGGGACCAAAACATGGCAAAGATGATGACCCAACTTGACATTTTAGCCAAAAATGTCATGGGTGTTGGTGCTAGGAGTGTAAATGATGTGGGTATTGGGTGTGTAAACCCTGATGAGGCCAAGTTTGAAGAATTGTACAATGAGGTAGTGAACTTCCTAGCCAACCAAGGAGGAGGTTATCGTGTAAAAAACCTAAGGCCGGGCAGTAACCAAGGTTGGAATAGAGATGAGGGTTGGAGAGACCAAGATCGGAATGCCACTTGGAGGGAAGAGATTGGGAGAAGGATAGGTACGTTCCTCCCCATGAGCGTCAAAAGCTTAAAGATTCTAAATGTGGTTGGACTGACGATATGCTTTCGAGTATTCTCAACAAGGTGGAAGGGTCTGATAAAGTTTTAAAGGAAATGAAAGAAGATGTATCTACTCTTAACCAGACGGTGACCTCTTATTCCGTCTTTATCAAATAGTCGGACACCCAAACGGGTTAGATTTCTTCACATCTTAACCCCAGACAACAAGGGGGTTATCTAGTGATATTACGACAAACCCCAAGAACGAAGCTTGAGTGAGGACTTGCGTCGTGCCACGACGTTAACTAAGGTACTTTTTAGGAGGCAACCCAAGTTTTTATTACATTTTGTTTTGATTTTGAATTACAAGTGTTGATTGCGCTGGTGAAAAAAGGGAATGTGTTTGTAAAAGTGCAGGTTGGCGAGCCAAAAGTCCAATCGGTGACTCGCTGAAGAGGTCGGCAGGCCAGACTTAGACCGTTGTTGGACTCAAGAAAATTTAATGATGGAGTCTGTAAAACCCGGCAGGCCCATGGATGAGTTAGCAACTCGCCGAACAGGTCAGTGAGCCCAAATTTATCTGCCGTGTGGACCACCAAATTAACTGAAGGTCTTGTAAAACTCAGCGAGATAAGTACCCACTCGGCGTGTCGCCGAGTGGTTCGGCGAAGACAACTAATATCGTCGAAAGGCCGCGAACTAGATGGTTTTTTGAAAGGCCAAAGGTTTAAAATTTCAAAAAACTCTTTCACATTCCCTCACTTTTAACTTCATACAACCAAACACACACTTTAAATTTTCAATATTCTTGTATTTTATTGCTTTTTGGTCGTTGATCTTGAGTTTGGAGTGGAATTCTTTGCCGCCTAGCATTATAAAATTGTATTTTGGCATCAAAGGTTGGTTTTCTAAACCCCAAACTTGTAAATAGCTGTTAATAGCATTATGTGTGTTGGGCCTACTCTGAACTTGTGTTTGACGTGCGGTAAATTATTGTTGGGTCTAGTCAGGTAAGTTTGTGTAACCCAAATTTTGTAAATGATGTGTTTTGCCCAATGATGGAGCATTTGACGTCATTCCTAAGGGCAAAAGTCGTCAAATGGCCAATTTTGGCCAAATCGGGGGAAGTTTGAGTTACCCGTTGGCATAGTTCATATGGTTATGGGATTAATTGAATTTGTATGTTGTTTGATTTTGTTTTCGGGGTTGCGGGCTTGATTTTGGGAGATGGGTTGAAAATTGACACATTGGGCAATTTGGTGAGCTAGGTCAAGCTCACCGAACCACTCGGTGGTTCGCCAAACTCCCATTAGATCGACTTTAATTTCATGATCGGATTGACTTTGGTTCTGTAACTTTCAGCGAGAAGATGAACCCCTAACCCCTAAAACATATTGTAACTTTTGGCGGGCCAGTCTGAGCTTGCTGAATGGTGTCGGCGATTCGCTAAATGACCCTTTACATCACTGACATGCCATTTTTTTGGGAAATTTTTAAGCCAATCCTTTTGGCGAGCCCGATCTGGCTCACCAAAGTTATTCGGCGGCTCGCCGATCAGTTCGGCGAGTCTGTCTGCAATTTGATTTCTATAATTTTTCTTGGATTAATTCTAATGCTTTTTGGTGTATATTATAGATATGGCTTGACCAAAAGTAGAAGGCCGAGACATGTCACCCCGCAAGAGGGCAAAAGGAATCACTATAAATGAGGATGCAACTACATCTAGGGAAAAGGCCACAAAACTTCCTACCACATGTGGGAAGGGCGAAGGAAAAGGAAAGGCATCTGCTCCTGAGTCACCGAATGTCAGCTCCGATAGTGAGGGAGTGTACGCCACTCACCTCACCACTTCTGAGAGTGAGGGTGAGCACCAGGACCCTCAGGCTAACATTTTGGAGTCTGAGGATGATTATATATTATTAGCCCGCAGAGCTGAAATGCGCTCCAAGAGGATACATGATCCGTCTAGGATCGGGGTACCACAGTCCAATACTACTCCTCCTATCCCAGACCAGGCTGTAGTCCCAACGCCACCTGCACAGGGCCCTCTTCCCCGGTCTATGAACATATTAAATATTGAAGGGCTGATGCCATCATTGAGGAAAAAAAGGTTATCGATGGATGGAGTGATAGATCGGTACCCAGAAATAAGGCGTACCATAAAGGTTGTCAGGTTTGAGATTTTCACCAAACCCCGGGGTTTCTATATTCCTAGTTAGGTCTAAGAGTTCTACACTACCTACGAAGACTTGGTGCCATAGGGAAAGAGGAAGGTTGAAACCTTCAAGCCAGTAGATTATGTAGTTGTCAAGGGGAAGAAGGGAAAGTGTGACAGCAATGACATAAATGTTGTATTGGAATGCACCAACAACATTGCAGATGACAACCAGTACATGATCAAGACAAAGTCCTTGGAGACTATAAAAAACTGGTTGGCTCCTCTTTTATCTGATGGTACTCCTAGATGGATCGAGGATGGAAAGTAAATTCAGAAAAAGGACCTCAACGTGGCAGCGAGGTACTAGTTTGGCTACATCAGTAGCATTATTATGCTGTCACAGTCGAGTCTATACTTCACCACACAAAGGTGGCTTACCTTGATCGATCATTGCAGGGAAGAGTATAAATTTGGGCATGATCATTACACAGGAGATGGCAATGAGGGCTAAGCAACACGACACCTCTTTTTCTTTTCTGGTGTTGATCATCGAGTTATGCAGCGGGCTCGGGTTCCTTGCGATGAAAAGAAGGGTGTGGAAATTATTCCCACCTCTTGTACCGACATTCGATGGATTGAAGTTGAGTATTTAAAAGACGAGGCTGAGAAGAAGAAGGCAGCCTGGGTGGATTCTTCCCAGATGGTGGACATTGAGACTTTACCTGCAGAGGTAGTATTACCTACTCCGGCCCCTAGACCGTTAAGTATATATAGTGTTGTTCCTTCCATGACTCAGACTGCTTCTACTGCTCCCCTGCCTCCTAGGTCTGCTGCTAGTGTCACTGCCTCCCGACCTCCACTCACCCAGGATGCGACACTACGGATAGGGCATCTATCCTATTTTGTAGATAGACATGCCTCCAGGCTTGTAGCACCTCAGAAATTAGTAGGTTACACTAGATCCTAAACGTGAGGGTTAACATAAAAGGTTAAGGTCAAGGGCAGAGTTTCCAAGAAAGCACCTAGCCACTGCCCACCATGACCAAGAGGGCTTCACAACCCGTGGTGGCCAGCATGAGTCGTGGTGCCACCCGTGGTTGGTGAGGTAGTGTGCTCCTAAGGCTACTAAGAAA
The DNA here is from genome assembly GCA_037074985.1 of Solanum bulbocastanum. NCBI lineage: Eukaryota > Viridiplantae > Streptophyta > Magnoliopsida > Solanales > Solanaceae > Solanum > Solanum bulbocastanum. The sequence continues at coordinate 35,629,988 of CM073604.1, forward strand.
AGGCTCCCCTTCACGAACCACTTCACGGCTCATGGTGAAGACCACGGAACGTGGAAAGGCTTGTAGGGTTACCTTAGCCTCATAGGAGGCTTGTCAAGTTTGAGAGGCTACTGGTCAACGGACCATGGGCACCACCACGGGTCATGGTGCCCTTAACGGGTTGTGAAGGTGGGCGTAGTCCCTAGGAAGGGGCTTCCTAGTTAGGGGTATTTTGGTAAATTCCAAATTAGTTAGTTAATTAATGGGGTCGATTTATATTGTTTTATTTCACATATATACATGCTTTTAAGTCATAAACCACCCGATTTACTTCATTAACCCCAAAGACCCAAATCAAACCCAAAAGAGTTCATCTTCTTCAAAATTTCTCTCTCCAGAATTTCCAAAGAAGAAGAAGAAGTAGTGGAGGCTAGGGCTTGAAAAACCAAGGTCTTTCTTCTCAAATTAGTGGGAAAACTCCATTAAGGTATGGTAGTCTTGATTCATGGAAAGCTTTCTTCCATGGAGCCTTTAAACTTTCAATTTCAAAGAAGAGAATTATCCAAAACCTAAGGTTTTCACTCCAAATCATGGATTCTTCTTAAAAACATTTTCAATGATTTAATTATCATATATTAAGATTGAATTGCTATTTTATGGTGGTTTTATGATAAAATCTCCCATGAATCCATGAATTCCCCATAAACCTAAGTTATGACTTTGTGATGTGGGTGAATTGTAGTAAGGTGAATGTTATGGAATTGTTCTTGTAGTAGTTTAATTACTTGAATCATGTTATTATCCATTTCTAATTGTAGTAATTCTAGGTGTGTTGGTGAATTATGGTTCATGGTCCTTTAAGGGCAAATTGTGAGATTTTGTATAATCATGATGCTTATGTACATACTTTTTTGAACATATTGACAGTAATGTGATCATGACTATAATGCAATTGTGGTATTGTTGAAAGGCTATTCTCAATTATACACTTGTGAATGATGATGACATGTTTTAAAGGGTTTTCTCAATGCATAATGTACCATGAATTGGTAGGCTTAGGGCATACTCTTCTTGTGTAACTAAAGATATCTTAACTTAATGAGCCTTGAATCGGTAGACCAAATGGTAGCCCTTTCATGAGGATTCAATGAGCTATCCCAATAATGTACCTTGAATTAGTAGGCTAATGATACCCTTTCATATGTTTAATAATGTACCTTGGGTCAGTAGGCCAATGGCATCCCTCTCATGTGTAATAATGTTAAAAGAGAATGAACTATTCTATGGGAATTTAATGCTTAGAACCGAGTGGATATTGTAAGTTGGAAGTTCTCCCTATGTTAGGCCAAGTTTCTATTAACACCTTCCTTATCCCATAACTATGTGCCCACATAGAATATTAGTTAGTGAATCAACCTAAGCTAAATTACCAGTTCTACCTTAGGCAAGTAGATCAAAACTTTTCTGTGTGGGACATAACACCAGATTCGATGGTTCGCTCACATGGTCTATATCGGTTAAGGCTTATTCCCATCATATGATTTATGTGCTGTGATTACTCAGTAGGTTCTATGAAATGTGGGTGGTAGTATGGAATGCCATTCATACACTGCATGAGTAGGCTTTAAGAGTGGCAATGGTGTGTTCCTCAAATGTCATAATGTCTAATGAAATCAATGTGCTTATAATGATGCTATTGAAAATGTTGGCATTTAGGCTTAAGGTACTGGTGAATGCTTAACTTGAATTGTTAATATGATTTGATTTCCTTGTCATGACTTAGTAAATGTGAATGTTCCTTGTCTATGAGTATTAACTAAAGATGAGAATGAAGAATGTTAACATATTTATGGTGGCCTCAAAGTGGTACTTAGTATGAATGATATTATGGGATGCCATTCATACATTGCACAAGTATAACTTAGGGTTACCTAAGATATGGTTCTAATGCGTTATAATGATTCATATGATGATTATGCTCGTGACTCATGTTTTATACTAAAAGTACATGATGATTCTCAAACTTGTCAAATGCATGGTTTTCAACTAAAATGTCCTATTTAGCATGATTTTGTGCATGGCTATCATACTTAGTGCATAATTGTGCTAACCCATATTTTCTCTACATTATTCTACAAAGTTTAGGTTCCAGTGTGTGAGGTGATTTCTTTGGGTTCAAGCTTGGATTGACTATTCTCCAAAGCTATTGTGAGTCCTCATGGTTCGAGGACGAGAGTTGTTCATTTCTAGTTTTCTTTCATGTCATTTTACGTTTCGGACTGTGTTGAAGGGATACTTAGTGCATAATTGTGCTAACCCATATTTTCTCTACATTATTCTACAAAGTTTAGGTTCCAGTGTGTGAGGTGATTTCTTTGGGTTCAAGCTTGGATTGACTATTCTCCAAAGCTATTGTGAGTCCTCATGGTTCGAGGACGAGAGTTGTTCATTTCTAGTTTTCTTTCATGTCATTTTACGTTTCGGACTGTGTTGAAGGGATGTGACCCTATTTTTGTATAGCCATGTGAGACAACGTTAGAATTCCACTTGCTTTTAAATAAATACTTCAATTGTATGGATAAAAGTATTTAAATTTCACACCATTTTCTTATGTATTATGGTATGAATGTTATGAGGCTTGTATGAGTCTTGTATGAGGCTCATTGGAGTCTTGAACATCATGTCACATCCGGGGTGTAGGCTCGGGTCGTGACAAGGCTTGAGGCTATAATTCCTGGGATGATTGAGAGGGCCCACACTGGTGTTGTGACACCTCTTAGTGTGTCTATTGATTCCCTTGTGATAAGGATACCGTGTGTGAGTGATGCTAGAGAGCCACTAATGAGGTGACAACCTTAAAGGCCCACAATCGCTATATTGAGGAAGGACGTGGACCAGCTAAAGTCCACGAATATGTATATGATTTTTGGGACTGTGGAGATCCCCGATATGCCAGATGAATCTGATGTGCCTCCGGCTACCACCGAAGAAGAGGTTCGAGCTAATGAGGTGGTTACTGCTGAGTCCGAGGCTGAGACTGATGAGGAGGAACTCTGTGTTGATGAGAAGACTACTTATGAGGACCTTACAGAGGTTAAGGAGGTCATGGTGCATTCAATCGTGCAGACTTCATTAGCAGATACACCCATGGCAAGCTCTAGTGGAGCCAATGTTAATATTAGATTGGGCACTAAGGCTCAGGATCAGAGTGTTGCACCGGGAATTGATGCCCCGACAAATTGAGCAGTTGTGTAGACAGGACCTTTCTTTACCTCCCTTTCTATAGTTTTTATTGACTTTTTATTATTTTGTTATATGTGAGCACAATAGCCTTTTTATTTGTGATGGAGAGAGGTATTTACATACCTATCTCTTGTGACTATATTTTGTATATATTGGGTTTTTTTTTTATGTGGTGATACTATTTTGTGGATGTTTGAGCTTATGGCTTTTTGTTTTGAATAGAAATGGTTTTGACCTTTCTAAAAAAATTACCACCTCTTGTTGTGTGGTTATTTTTGTGCAAATTTGAGTATCGGTTATGATCAATATCGATAACTTGAATAGTGCTATTAATCGAACAAAAATGAATGTGCGTCTACAATTAGGCCAAATGAAGTTGCATAGACAATATGTGGACTTTTTGCATCTCGTTGTGACTAGCCTATTATCAAATGGAGTCTCTTGTGATGAACATTGCACACTAGCAAAAGTGTGGAGTCTTGTTTGCTATTGGTGTCAATGCCTTGTGTGATGAGCTTACCGTGAACCTTGTGTGATGACACCTAGAATTTGCTCCGTTGGTCTGGTTGACTAAGTGATGCAAGCTCTTGACATGATCTAAGGCAAAAATTTTGAAGAGTGAAACAATTTGACAATATACCTCTTTTGTGGCCAACCTTATAAGATATGTGAACCTTGCTTGTAACCCCTATGAATCCTATCCTTTTTCTTGGAAGAAACATGATCATCGAGACCCCTTTTTATCCATTCACCCATAATCCTCATGAAGTGTGGTTTGTTTGAATAGCCAACTTAGGTCAAAAGCCTAAGTTGGGGGTGTGGTGAAAAAAGGAGGCAAATCAAGAAGTTTGAAGAAGTCCCATTTGATCCTTGGACTTGAAAAATATGGAACCCCTCCATATAACAAAAAGATAAAGAAAAAAAGAAAGCAAAAGAAAAAGAATGAAAAAATTATGAAATAAAGTTGTGAAAGTTGCAAAAGAAATATGGTGTCCTGTATTCCATTAGAAATGAATAATGGGGTGAAATTTTGAGCATGAGTGAAAATGCTGAAGAAAAGGAAGAAAAGTGATGTTCATACCATATTTCATGAGTATAGTAGCCATTGAGCCTAAATGACCATACATTTACCCTCAGCCCCGTTACAAGCCTTGAAAAGACCTTTTTGATCATGAGTAAGCTGAAACGAATATTGATCGAAAAATAAGGGCAAACCTATGGGTGAAGTCATGCATGTGTTCATCTTTGTGAGTGTAAGACTTGTATGTGATTCTGGAGCTATAAATTGTTGAAAAATTGTGTGTGAATATGGAATCATTTTTGTTGTGAGGGCATTTGAGTACCTTTATTGAGATTGAACTTGCATTTGAAGCAACTATTGTAAACTTGAGTACCTTTTGATAACGGTGAGTCACAACTTAAATCTGAGTGCCCAATTGATCCTTGCATGATTAAGTTGAGTCTTGTTGTGTGCATTCATGATTGAGTCTTTTGTAGCACTGTTTGAGACATCCATTTGGAACTGCTGAACTTGAGTTTTACGTGAGGACTAGTAAAAGTTTAAATTAAGGGTGTTCATGAGTCCTAGATTTGGAAACATTTAGGGCTTTGTTTTTATGGATTTAATGTCCTCAAATGCTTATTTTGTGCAAATAACTGATGATAAATCCTTGATTTTCAAGAATATGAGTTGAAGAACAAAGCAAGAAAACTAACTTGCAAAAAAGAACAAAACAAGCTGAAAAAAATAAAGAAAGGCAAGTCTGGTGTTCACCAAGTTCACTTGGCGAATCGCCGAATGGCTATATGACCACCCAAAGTTCCAGTGTACCAAGCCATGAGGGAAGAAACCAAATCAATGAGAGAAATGAGCAGTCGGTGGATTATAGAGTAGTTCCACGAGTTGAATGCCAAGGCAGATGGGTGATGGAGGTGACTAAAGGGTGGCTCGCCAAGTGGTTCAACGAGCCCGGCTTACTTCGCCAAATGACTCGTCGCAACACATTTTTGGTGACTATAAATACATTTTGGAACATATAATTTAGTATCTTTTATCAAATACTCTTTGGAAAAGAACTTTATTAAGTTTTTAGCATCTGGAGATAGTTTTCTCTAGTTTTCCTTAGCTTTAAAGGATTAAAGAAATTCACTTTTGAGAAATTGGAAGTGGGTCTTTGAGAATCTTCAAATTGGAGCATTGTAAGGATGAAATCACTCCTACCCAGTTGATGGATAATCAATTTGGTAACGGTTTTTACCTTTTTGTGATGTCTAGCTAAAACCCCAATTCTTGTGCGTGATTATGTGATTATGGGCTGATTTAGCTTATGAGTATTGCTAATGTTAGTCTAAATGCTATTTAAAAGTGATTTCAATCATTAATTGTGATTTAATTTAAGAATTATAGTTGCAAATACAATTTTATGATTGTGCTCTTGGCTTGCTCGAGAGAGAGGTTTTAGAACTAAAATTATTTATTGATGGTTTATGGGTATTGGTTTAACCTGGGTTTAGCTCGAGAGAGTGAATACTAAACCCAATCCCACATATTCAGCTTGAGAGAGTGAATGGATTAAGGTGTGGGCTGGTCTTATTTTGCATGCTTGTTGATTTTCGAGAGAAATCACTTGATTCGGGGTAAATTGTTCGAGAGAAAATTTACATCCACTCTAGCCTAGCCTACTCACTAATATCAACTTATTTCCTAATAGTTGCAATTACCCATATGTCTATATTAGCCTATAATCGATCATATCCCACGAACCCGTCTCAGTATTGTTAATTCGTATTGTTTGTGACTACTGTTTGTAGTTGCTAATCAAAACCAAACCCCCCCCCCCAACAATTGACATTAGTGTCGCCCCTTAAGTTGAATGATATTTTTATTCGATAATTTCTATTCCTGTGACTGATTTAAACACATTCATATTTCCCAATTAAATTTAAAACACGTACCGCTCCCTGTGTGATTCGACCCCAACTCATTTAGTTGGTATTATACTGATTTAACGATCGTTGACACATAGAGTTGGATGAAGTGTCTTTGAAACGTTAATTAATCACCATACAGTTGTGATATTTGGAGACGTTTGGCCTTAGTTCTTCTTCGAGGTCATTTCGGGTGACTTAGTCCCTTGTAGACTGATGTAGCATATTTGAGTATGGTAGAATAGTCCTTAGTTAGGCAACAACTTAGCTCTTTTTACCCATTTTTTTTTTGTTTTTATCCTTGTGATAGATTCGACATTTCTCGGTCCTTTGTGGGTTTATTTGTGATTTGTGATTGACTTGTGAAGTAGGAGCTAGAGTGGGTCCCTAATGATCTTTGAGGTGGTCTGGTTCTATGGTTGGACATGTTTTGTGTTTTTTACAGTATTTGGAGTTGTTGGAGTTATTTTTGTACGGTTAGAGGTCGTGCACCTGATTACTCCTAATTTGAGGCTCCCGTATGCATCTAGTTTTAGTCAGGCATCGTCCTCACTTATACATTCCCTTTGATTAGATTAGAGGTCTGTTTGGATGACTTCCCCTTTGATTAGATTGAATATCTAATTAGGTGACTTCATCAGATCCTTGGAAGCCTATTCCCCAATTGTAGTACATAGAAGGTTCTGACAGTTCTGATACTAGCTTCAAGTTCTCAGTATAGTTCCTAGCTCTTCTATGTACATGTTGGGCTTATGGGGGTCTATTCGAGTTTTATTTACACTTTTGCATGAGTGTTCCTTCTGGTTTATGGGAGCCCAACTAGGTTTAGTTACTTGTACTTATTTATTTTCTATTCTTAGTACGCTCATGTGCATTCCTCGGCTTTCGTTCTTCGACATCGGTGTTTAGATTCTATCTTTTTTTTTATTGCTTTTACTTTTCTTACTTAGTCAGCTCTTGATGCCTATTGAGTACCTGTTGTTCTAGTACTCATGTTACACTTTATATCTGTTTCATGATGCCATTTGAGCACCAGCTACCAGCGTTGATACTCAAGCATATTGCAGCTTTACTTCAGAGGCAAGGGTGAGCACATGGAGTCTTGGACTTACCTATCTCTACCTGTATTTTATTGGCTAGTCTTTTGCTTTTATGATAGGCCTTGTATTTTGGGTCCACTTTTGGGAATCGTACTCACTTTATATTAGAAGCTCTGTATTTATGACTTTCAGGTTCTAAGAGAGATTTTATTGTATATATTTTGGTTTGCCTTCACCTATTCTTCTACTTCTATTGTTAAATTATCACTTATGCTTTGTTTCTACCCTTATATCCATTACCAGTTGTTCTGGGTTACAGGTGAGATTACTTACAAATAGGTTATAGTAAGTGACATAACGACTTGAAAAATTAGGCCATGAAAAGTTGGTATCAGAGCTAAGTTTATATTTGGGAAGCTACAGGTGTCGTTAAAAATGTTCTGTATCACTTCGTGCATTGTGTGTGTCCTGTTGGTTTCATGGAATATCAATTATTTCACTTATTTACAGGATAACTCATACGCAGTCCTTGGTGGCTAGAGGTAGAGGTAAGCCACCGCAACTGGCCAGAGCTACAACTTCAGCCCTTGATAGAGAGAGAGATCTGGAGCTTGTATGGGATCCTCAGGCAGCTCATGTTCCCCTTCGACTAGTGAGATCGGGGCCAGCCCATCCACCACCCAACATAGTTATGGATATCGATCTCCAAACACCCATCACTCAGCTCTTGACCATTTTAGGAAGTATGTAACAAGCTTCAGTTGCACTGGTACTAGCCACGCAGGGCCAGCCTGAAATAAAGACAACTCTGGTTCAGGTACCACTTAGGGTGACCATCCCTAATTGCGGCGGAGATATGCCACTATAGGAGAAGAAGATGCTCAGAGTATTTTTGAGACTTTCACCTACGAGGTTTTCTGGGGTTATTGGGGAGAAAGCCCCCAAGTTTCTCACAACTTATGCGAGTGACTAAATACTTTAGGCTTAATGGAGTTGAGAGAGGCCAACTATATTACTTACCAGCTTGATGGGCCAACCAGGTAGTGGTGGCATTCCTATCTTGAGACTAGGCCAACTAAGTTTCCTCTCATTGTGGTAAGAGTTTTCTAAGACCCTCTCGGCAAGGTTTCCAAGACTGTGTTTGAGTATGAAGTGAGGCTTCACGAGCTTTCCTGCCATGTTACTATGATTCTACCTACTCAGGAGGAGAGGGTTCGGTGCTTTGTCTAAGGTTTGAGATTCCAACTCAAATTAATAGTCTATGGTTTCAGTAAAACATTGTTTTGAGATATGGTTAACCATGCCCGTCATATTTAGCAGCTCCATTGTGAGGCCTAAGAGGATAGTGATAATAGGTCTAGGCATAAGGGTAGCTACAATGAGTACCGTTCTAGGCCTGAAACTTCTATAATAGGCCTCTCCAATGGTTTAAGTAGGGCTAGTGTAGCCAATCTGTTCAAGCCTCACTACACGCTTCAGAGGGTGATTATTATATTCGGGGTGGTGCCGACCCGAGTTAGGTCCAAGATGGGCCGCAATCGGGTGCTTCAGGAAGTTATGGCCACTCACAGGTGGTCGATCGCTTGAGGATTATTTTGATTGTTAGGAGTTTGACCACTAGTCTAAGCAATGTCCTTTGTGTAGGAGGTTTGCACTATCTATTCATACAGCTTTACCTGCCCCAACAGCAACACCTCCTATTAGAGGTAGAGGTTAGGGTCAGGACCATCATGGTGGTCACCAGGGTGTGAAGAGTGGTCACTTGGAAGACAGGTCAAGCGGTATGTCCAATGCTCAGGGTAGAGGTAACAATCTCACTTGTATGTAGCTCTAGCAAGGGATGATACTGAGGTATTGGACGATGTGATCACATGTAAAATAAAATATTCTATCAGCCCACCTAAACATTCTTTTATCTAGGCTCTATTTTCTTATATGTATCTGTGTAATATGCTTCCATTAAAAGATGAGTTTGGAGCCTTTAGTAGCAACGTTGTGTAACATCCCGCTTTTGAAATAACTAGAAATAGAAAGAAACCATTTTTTCAAAAGATCAAATTTCGAAAGTTTGGCAAGTATTGCTAAGTATAAGTTTTGGTTCAACTTTAAACGACCATAACTCTCAGTACAAGATGAGTTAGGTGTGCTATAAGATATCAAATGAAAGGTCTTTGAATTATCTTTCCAACGCCATCGATTTTGCCAATTTTTGAGCTCGTCTGAGGGAGATATGCCCATTTGAAGTTGGGTTGTCAAAATAAGGAAAGTTAACCGGATTTTCAAAGGGTATTTTGGTCTTTTCCAAACCCAATTGGTTTAATTCGATTTTACTAAATTAATTGGGGTCCAAACTGAGTTAGTTCAGTTAACGCAATTAAGAATTATGCTAGGGCTTTGAGAGAAGAGAAAAGAGAACAAAAGTCAAGGAATTCTTGGAGATTTCTTGCAGAATCGAATCGTTTCGCCAAGGGTTGATCCCTAAAGAGCTATGTGAGACTTTCAAAGCGTTGGGTTCGTTCACCCACGTGTCAATCATGTTTAGTTCATCAAAATTCATTCTAGAAAGTTGAAAGTTGATGATTATGAATTGTGTTCTTAAATATTGGCTTTCGTTCTTGAGTTAAGTTGGGATTGTTGAGTTCTTGAGGAAATCGTATTGATTTTAGAGTCGTTTATGAATAGATTCGTGTGTACATATACTGGGTATCTGAATCTAAAGAGAATTTGAGAAAAAGGATCAAATTTAGGTGAATTGGGTTAAAAAATGAAGAAGAAAAATGTCAGGCAAATTTGGCATCTCAATCCGCGTAGCGGACTTGCCCCACCATTTTACAGAAGATTTCTTCGCGTCGCGGAGAGGTTGTGGACCCCTCTGCCTTAAAATTTATTTCGCGACCAAATTACAAAATGCATCTCCACGTCGCGGACTAGCTTCCAGACAATGATTTCTTGATCGTTCTCGAGTTTAACTATCTAAAAACACTCATAAACATCACGAGATTTTTCTTATCACAAATCACAACCTTGAATCCATAAATTCAAATTCAAGGAAAGTTAAGAGCCAAGTCTAGAGAGTTCTTAGAGTCCTCTCAAAAGTCTTTTGCAAATGCTTTAAACTTGTTTTAAGACTTGAGTTTTGAGTTGAATCAAGAGTAAAGAGTGAAGTTCGTTTCTTCAACAAAGTATATAGGGACTATGTATTCCCAAAGAGTAAATGGTTTCACATTTAATCAAGAAAGGGAACACCGATTTCCAAAAGAGCTTTTGAGCTAATTTTCAGTAAAGAGTAAATGTTTTCACATTTAATCAAGAGAGGAAACACTAATTTCCAAGAGAGCCTTTGGGCTAGCTTTTGAGAAATTATCTCAAATCACAAAAAGAGTTATGTTTTTAAACATATCAGCTAGTTACATTTTTGGGAGTAGTATTGAGCACCGATATGGGGGAGAGTTCAGACAACTCACAACCCTCATAAACCATGTAGCCAACGTGGGCTGAAAATGGTCATACTTTATAGATGATTCCTTAGTGCTTTTTAGCATAGACTAGTGGATCCACTTAGTAGTTAGGTTCTATACCCCCGACAAGGTATAAGACGACCCTACCAGCGTGAGGCAAAATATTGTATCATCACATAATTTTTAAGTGATGGTTGTTGGTTAGAGAAACTCCCACAGTTATATTTTGTATTCTTATATACACAGAGTTTACTAGTATTTTCACATACAAACAGAGTTTATATTGTATCCTTGCATACAAACTGAGTTACCATTGTATTTCTAAATACACTGAGCTTTTATCCATATTTTAAAGCCTTTATTTATATTGCATTAACACTATTGCTTAATATTAAAATGAGTTGAGTTGAGAAGAGGTATGTTCCTCCAGTTCCTTTTGAGCTTGTCTTGTTTTAGTATTCCCCTCATATGCTCGTACATTCAATGAACAAATGTCGTTGGTTTGCATCTTTTTAAGATGCAAAACAGGTAACCAAGATAAGCATCCAGCACATTGTTGATCCAATTGAGCATCAGAGTTGTTGGTGAGCCTCCTTACTTCCGAAGGATACCCTTTTTATTGCTCTATCAATTTAGTTCATCAAGATGTCGTGGGTCTTGTCTCGATGTCCATCTCAGTTGTTAGAGTCTTCATAAATAGTTAGTTGATGTTAGTTCTTGAGTCTTTTCCATTTAAGTTATGTTGAGACTAGAGTTTTCATTTTGGCCAGTTGAATATTGATCTTTAAAACATTCTATGTTATTTGTTAAGACAATTTAGTTTAATTGTATTTCAATACTTCCTTTTATCATGAGTAAGTCTTCTGCTAAAAGTTAAGCCAGGCCAAGGGTTTGCTTGGGGACAACAATGGTTCTCTAGTGTTAGTCTCACCCAGGGTGTAGGCTCGGGGCATGACAAACTTGGTATCAAAGCATAGAGCTTGAGAGTCCTAAGGAGTCCATGAAGTTGTGTTTGTAGAGTCCTCGTTATCGGTGTGAAGCGCATCACATCTATAATTAGGAGGTTGCGACATTTAGAAATTTTCTCACTTCTTTCATATTTATTTCATGTGATAGAGTTTATCTCTAAAATTTTCTTCTAATTTGTGCTTGGGTGTTTCTTTCCAATCATGCATCCACAAAGAGATGTTAGAGGTCGTCCCGTTAGAAGGAATGTTGAACCACATGATCAAGGGGTACCTAATGCACTAGAAGTGCAACCCCAAGAAGAGGTCACCAATGTTGAGTTCCATGATTCTATCTGGATGTTAAGTCAAGCTGTGACCAATCAAGTTGGACAGACAGAGAATTGACAGGAAATGGCTGATACTTTAAGGATCCGTGAGTTCTTAAGTATGAATCCTCCAAGCTTCATTGGTTCAAGTGTCACTGAGGATCCAAAAGACTTTGTTGAAGAGCATCAGAAGGTTTTTAAGATTATGCATATTGTTGATGTTGAGAAGGTGGAACGAGCAGCATACCAAATGAAGGGTATCTCTAGAATCTGGTTTGATCAATAGAAAAAGAATATAACTGAAGGTGCATCACTTGTGAGTTGCGCTTTGTTTGAGAAGGCCTTCTTGGGGGGCTTCCCCATGAACTGAGAGAAACAAAGATATAAGAATTCCTTACTCTTAAGCATAAATATATGAGTGTTCATGAGTACAGTATAAAGTTCACCAACTTTCCCAATATGCTTCGGAGATGGTTGCTGACATGAGAAGCAAAATGAGTTTGTTCGTTATGTTGATAGGAAATATAGACATAGCAAGGCTGATGATCCATATGCAACGGGTTGAGGAAGAGAATCTGAAAGATAGAGAAGAGTTTCGAAATAAGAGAGCTAAGACAGGGAATGAGTCTGAACAACAAAAGAGTAATGTCAATCGGTCATCTTTCCAATAGAAAATAAGGGACCTGCTCCATCATTTGCTAGTGTACCTGCACCAAGGAACAGAGGTGAGTTCCAAAATTAGAATTTCATAGAATTTTAGAGCTAGACCTGTGCATTCTTAAGGTAGTATGGCACAAGGGGGTAATAAGACTCCTACATGTTTTAAGTGTGGTAGGAGCCACTCAGGGGTATGTCGTGATGGCTCTACTGGTTGCTTCAAGTGTGGTCAAAATAGTAATTTTATGAGAGAGTGTCCTAAGAACAGGCAGGGTAACAGTAATGGGGCAATAGAGCCCAGTCTTCTTTATTACTCTACCAGACAGAGTTGCATCTAGAGGAGCTACTACTTGAGGGGCAGGCAGAGGAGGAAACCGTATGTATGCTATCACTAGTCGCCAAAAGCAAGAGGATTCGCCAGATGTTGTCACTGGTATAATCCAAGTCTTTAACTTTGATGCTTATGCTTTGTTAGATCCAGGAGTGAGTCTATCTTTTGTGACACCTTATGTTGCGATGAATTATGATGGTCCTCCTGAGAAACTTTTTGAGCCCTTCAGTGTTTCCACACCTGTTGGTGAGTCTATTCTAGCAGAGAAATTCTATCATGATTGTACCATTTTCGTCAATCACAAGAGCACCATGGCTGACGAAGTTGAGCTAGACATGGTAGATTTTGATGTCATTCTAGGTATTGACTGACTTCATTCTTGTTATGCCTCAGTTAATTTTAGAACTCGAGTTGTTAAGTTCCAGTTTCATAATTATCCAGTTAGATAGTGTAAGAGAAGTTCAGTAGTGCCTAAGAATCATTTTATTTTGTACCTTAAGGAGAGAAAATTAGTTTCCAAGGAGTGTGTCTACCACTTAGTCCAAGTTAATTACTCTAATGTTGAGATACCTTTTATTCAGTCAGTTCCAATAGTAAGAGAGTTTCCACAATTCTTTTTAGATGATCTTCCTGGAGACCCTCCTGGGAGAGCAATAGACTTCGATATAGATATTATTCTCGATACTCGTCCTATATCTATTCTGCCATATAGGATGGCACTAACAAACTTCAAAGATCTCCTAGAGAAAGGCTTTATTCGACCAAGTGTCTCACCTTGGGGGGCTCCGATCTTATTTTTGAGAAAGAAGTATAGTTCTCTTAGAATGTGTACAGATTACCGTCAGTTGAACAAGTTTAATATCAAGAATAAGTATCATCTTCCAATAATTGATGATCTATTCGATCAACTTTAGGGTGCCACTTGTTTTTCAAAAATAGATCTCAGATCAGGCTATCATCAGTTGAGAGTAAGGGAATGTGATATTCCAAAGACAGCTTTCAGGACATGTTATGGTCATTATGAGTTTCTAGTTATGTCCTTTGATTTTACCAATGCGCCTGCAGCATTCATGGACCTTATTAATAGAGTATTTAAGCCTTATTTAGATAAATTTGTTATCGTATTCATTGATGATATACTAATCTATTTAAGGAATGAGGAAGATTATGCTAATCATCTCAGAGTAGTTCTCCAAACTCTAAAGGATAGAGAGTTGTATGCTAAATTCTCTAAGTGTGAGTTTTGGCTTGAGTCTATGAATTTCTTAGGCCACATTATTTCCAGCGATGGAATTAGAGTTGATAATCAGAAAATATAGGCAGTGCAAAATTTGCCTAAACCCACATCTCCAACTGCTATTAAGAGTTTCTTGGGGTTGGCTGGATATTATCATAGGTTCGTTCGAGGGGGTCTCATCTATTTCATCCCTATTGACTAAGTTGACTCAAAAAATAGTAAAGTTCCAATGGTCTAAAGCTTTTGAGAAAAGCTTTTAGGAATTGAAAACAAGGTTGACTACTACCCAGTATTGACCTTACAAAAAGGTATGCAAGGTTTTGTTGTGTATTATGATGCGTCCAGAGTTGGATTGGGTTGCGTGTTAATTGTCGTAGTATTTGCTTTGAAAATATGGTGTCACTATCTTTGTGGTGTTCATGTGGATGTGTTCACCGATCACAAGAGTCTCTAGTATGTGTTTAGTCAAAAAGAGCTTAATCTCAGACAAAGAAGGTAGCTAGAGTTACTCAAAGATTTTAACATGATTATTCTATATCACCTAGGTAAGGCTAATGTTGTTGTTAATGCTTTGAGTAGGTTGTCTATGGGTAGTACCGCCCATAATGAAGAATAAAAGAGAGAATTAGCAAAATATGTGCACACACTTGCACAATTAGGAATCCCGTTAATGGATTCCACTAAAAGAGGAGTAGTGGTGATGAATGGGGCTGAATCATCATTAGTGTCAGAAGTGAAAGATAAACAAGACTAAGATCCTATTTTGTTTGAATTGAACGCAAATGTTCATAAGCAAAAAGTAATTGCTTTTGAACAAGGGGGAGATAGTGTATTGAGGTATCAAGGTAGATTGTGTGTACCAAAGGTAGATGAACTCCAGGAGAGGATCATGGAGGAAGCTCATAGCTCCAGATATTCTATCCATCTGGGTTCTACAAAGAGGTATCATGATTTGAGAGAAGTATATTGGTGGAATAGTATAAAGAAAGGTATTGCTGAGTTCATTGCTAAATGCCCGAATTGTCAACAAGTTAAAGTAGAGCACCAAAGGCCCGGTAGTAGGGCTCAAAATAAAGAACTTCCGGAATATAAGTGGGAGATGATCAATATAGATTTCATTATTGTCTTGCCACGGTCTCACAAACAGCATGATTCCAATTGGGTGATTGTTGATTGAATAACAAAATCAGCCTACTTTTTGCTAGTAAAGACTACCCATTTAGCAGAGGGTTATGTCAAGTCATATATTCAAGAGGTAGTAAGCCTTCATGGAGTTCCAGTTTCCATTATTTCAAATAGAGGTGCACAATTTACTGCATAGTTTTGGAAGTCATTCCAGAAAGTCTTGGGTTCAAAGGTGAACTTGAGTATTGCTTTTCATCCTCAAAAAGATGGTAAAGAAGAGTGCACTATTTAGACTTAATAAGATATGTTGAGGGCCTGTGTGATTGATTTCAAGGGTATTGGGATAATCACCTACCTCTCATTGAGTTTGCTTACAAAAATAGTTATCATTCTAGCATCCAGATGACTCCTTATGAAGCTCATTATGGGAGAAGATACAGATCTCCTATTAGATGGTTTGAGGTTGGTAAACCTAGGTTGATAGGACCAGACTTAGTTCATCAAGCTATGGAGAAAGTGAGCATTATTCAAGAAAGGTTGAAAACAGCGCAAAGTCTTCAGAAATCCTACACTTATGTTAGGATAAGAGACTTATAGTTTAAAGTAGATGATTGGGTGTACTTGAAGGTTTCACCCATGAAGGGTGTTATGAGATTTGGTAATAAGGGGAAACTTAGTCCCCGATATATTGGTCCTTACAGAATATCCAAAAAGATTGGTAATATAGTTTATGAGTTGGATTTACCACAAGAGTTAGCAGCAGTTCATTCGGTATTTCACATTTCTATGTTGAAAAAGTGTATGGGCGATCCTTCACTAATAATATCAACTGAAGATATTGGTATCAAGTATAGCTTGTCTTATGAGGAGATTCATATTCAGTAACTAGACCAATAGGTTCGCAAGTTAAGAACCAAGAAAGTAGCATCAATCAAAGTTCTGTGGAGAAATCAGTTTGTTGAGGAAGCTACTTGGGAAGCTGAGGAGGATATGAAGAAGAGATATCCACATCTCTTTGAGCCAAGAGAAATTTCAAATCAAGGTATTAATTCTCTTCTTAGTACTCTTTAATTCATATAATGAATGTATTAGATTTGCTTGTTGGGTTTTTGAGATGAATGTTAGATATTATGCCCTTAGCCTACTAAGATTAATCTCATTCAAGGACGAATGTTCCCATGGGGAGATATTGTAACATCTCACTTTTGAAAGAACTAGGCATAGAAACAAACCTTTTTTTTTTTTTTTTGAAAAGATCAAATTTGGAAAGTTTGGCAAGTTTCGCTAAGTATAAGTTTTGGGTCAACTTCAAATGAACATCACTCTTGAAACACAACGACTTAGGTGTGTTATAAGATATCAAATGAAAGGTCTTTGAATTATCTTTCCAACCCCGCCGAGTTTGCTAATTTTCAAGCTCGTATGAGGAAGATATGCCTGTCCGAAGTTGGGTTGTCAAGATAAGGAAAGTTAATCGGACTTTAAAGGGGTATTTTGATTTTTTCCAGACTCGATTGGTTTAATTTGTTTTTAGTAAATTATTTGGGGTCTAAGCTAAGTTAGTTCAATTTACTCAATTAAGAATTACTCTAGGCCTTTGAGAGAAGAGAAAAAAGGAGAAAAGAGAAAAAAAAGTCAAGGCGTTCTTGGAGATTTCTTGCGGAATCGAAGTCGTTTCGCCAAGGGTTGATCCCTAAAGAGGTATGTGAGACTTTTATAGTGTTGGGTTAGTTCACCCATGTGCCAATCATGTTTAGCTCAGCGAAATTTGATCTAGAAAGTTGAAAGTTGATGATTTCGAATTGTGTTCTTGAATATTGGCTTTCGTTTTTGAGTTAAGTTGGGATTGTTCAATTCTTGAGAAAATTATATCGATTTTAGAGATGTTTATGAATAGATTCTTGTGTGCATATACCGGGTATCTGAATCTAAAGAGAATTTGAGAAAAAGGATCAAATTTAGGTGAATTGGGGGTTAGAATTTGAAGAACGAAAAAGTTTGGCGAATCTAGCATCCCAATCCGCCTCGCGAACTTGCCCCACCATTTTACATAATATTTCTCTGTATCATGGAGAGGTCGTGAACCCCTCTGCCTCAAAATTTATTTTACGATCAAATAATAAAATGCATCTCTGCATTGTGGATTTGCTTCTAAACAGTGATTTCTTGATCATTTCTCAGGTTTAACTATCTAAAAACACTCCTAAACATCACGAGATCTTTCCTATCATAAATCACACCCTTGAATCCATAAATTTAAATTCAAGGAAAGTTAAGAGCCAAGTCTAGAGAGTTCTTAAAGTCCTTTCAAAAGTCTTTTGCAAATATTTTTAACTTGTTTTAAGACTTGAGTTTTGAGTTGAGTCAAGAGTAAAGAGTGAAATTCATTTCTTCAAAAGAGAATATGGGGAATATATATTCCCAAGGAGTAAATGTTTTCATATTTAATCAAGAAAGGAAACACTGATTTCCAAAAGAGCCTTTGAGCTAATTTTCAGTAAAGAGTAAATGTTTTCACATTTAATCAAGAGAGGAAACACTGATTTCCAAAAAGGCCTTTGGGCTAGTTTTTGAGAAATTATCTCAAATCACAAAAAGAATTATAGTTTTAAACATATGAGCTAGTTACATTTTTGGGAATAGTATTGAGCACCAATATGGAGGAGAATTCATAAAACTCACAGCCCCCATAAACCATGTAGCCAACGTGAGTAGAAAAGGGTCATACTTTTTAGATGATTCCTTATTGATTTTTAGCATAGACTAATGGATCCATTTAGTAGTTAGATTCTATACCACTGACAACATATAGGACAGCCCTGGCAGCGTGAGGAAAAACGTTGTATCATTATATAGCTCTTAAGTAATGGTTGTCAGGTAGAGAAACTCCCACAGTTATATTTTGTATTCTTATACATATAGAGTTTACTTGTATTTTCACATACAAACTAAGTTACAATTGTATTTATAGATACACAGAGTTGTTATCCATGTTTTAAAAGTTTTTCTTCATATTGCATTTACATTATTGCTTTATATTGAAATGAGTTGAGTTGAATTAAGACCAGGTATGTTCCTTCAGTTCCTTTCAAGCTTATGTCTTGTTTAAGTATTCCCCTCGCATGCTCATACATTCAATGTACTGATGTCAGTTGGCCTACATCATTTTATGATGCAGATAGAGGTAATCAGGATCAGCATCTAATGCATCATTGATCAAGTTGAGCTTCAGAGTTGTTGGTGAGTCTTCTTGCTTCCGGAGGATCCCCTTTTTATTACTTTATCAGTTTAGTTCATCAGGATATCGTGGGTCTTATCCCAACGTCCATCTCAGTTGTTAGAGGCTCCATAGACAGTCAGTTGATGTTAGTTCTTGAGTCTTTTCTGTTTCAGTTATGTTGAGACTTGAGTTGCCATTTTGGCCAGTTGAATGTTGATCTTAAAAACATTCTAAGTTATTTGTTGAGAAAGTTTAGTTTGATTGTATTTCAATATTTTCTTTTATTATGAGTAAGTCTTCTACTAAGAGTTAAGCCAAACCAAGGGTTCACTTAGGGCCAACAATGGTTCTCGAGTGCCAGTCCCTCCTAGGGTGTAGGCTCGGGGCATGACATGTTGCGTGTGTCGACCCTTGTGAAAAGTTCATTTATATTATACTTTACTTCTCAGTCCCCAATTGAGTGTCAAAGTATGAAAATCCTTATGTCCAAAATGCACAGTGTCCCTCTAATTCCAAATCCTCATGAGTTATTATTGATATACGTGAAGGTAATAAGATTTTAGTGGTGAGTGATTCGTTTGTTTGAAATTTGAGGTTATTGTTTACGTCGGCAAGAAGAAGGGTATTGTTGTGGATGATAGCTCCTAATGGTTATAGAAAGTAGATTCCCTTACTGACTCCAACATAGTTATTGTATTGGTAGGGGTTATTTGGTAAAGAGATGCATAATACAGGGATTCATAATGCATGAATTAGTAATACAAGGATTAGTAATGCAGGGTTTAGTAATGCAAGGATTAGTTTTTATCAAGTGTCACTATAGAGATCTTTGATAACACGGTGTATTTCTAATTTTTTGTTGATTAAATATATCTTAAACTTAGCAAAGATATCACTATAGAGATCTTTGATAACACGGTGTATTTCTAATTTTTTGTTGATTAAATATACCTTAAACTTAGCAAAGATTTAAGGCAACTTGAATTGTTCAAATACACAAAGCGTATTTTAAAAAATAAAATAAATAGTTCAAGTGGTCCATTGACAAAGTAAATTTAAAAAAAAAAAACCAAAAAAAAAAAGAAAAATCAACCCAATATAGCAAATTAAACATGGAGAGAAAAATATTAGTTTGTGAAATCATCAAATTACATTGAACAGATTTGAAGAATTAAAACAAACATCTATAACTATATTAATATAAATAAAAAAGGATATTAAATTACAAAAAAAATTAGGAAAAAAGATTGGGGGATAGTTTAGTTATTTATGGGTCATATCCAAGGATTGTTTAACCTTAGATTACACGTCCATCCCTTTTCTAGGGATAAAATAAGATTGTGTATAAGGTATTACTAATCCATGGATTAAGTTTAATAAAATAACCGAACAATATTTTTATTAGACTAAATTTTAATCCAAAGACTTTTGATACCTCCTACCATGCGACTAAAATCATCTGTGATGAGGAAAAAAAGTATCGACTTCCACCAAAAGATTCAGTACTCATTGGACCACACAAATCTACATGGATTAATTCTAGGCAAGTAGATTCTCTCCAATACTTTCTGTAAGGACCTGTTCCTGTCATTATAGAAAAGCCAACAGGGAAAACTTTTAGGCCGAAAAATCCAACCTAGTCCAAATTTGGAGGAAATCGGATTCAGTTAGGTCTAGGTAAATATGGTAACAAGTGGGAAATCTAATTATGATTTTGATCACATGAGTAGATAGCTAAGACATTAAGGAACCCATACGACTTAATGAAATTGAATTCGGCTGAATAAAACTCCCAAAACTGATCTTAGCGCAAACAGGCAATTTCTGAGTGTCATAGGATGAAGGTGTGTAGTGAAATGGGAGTTTGGGACTCTTAATTCGACTCACTAGTTCCGTGCAAGCAGGTGTGGTGGGATTATTCTCGCTAGGGTGGGGTCGCTGTGGCGGAATGGTGGCCGCCATAGCGGTCCAGTCACGAATTAAGATGAAAATAAACCCCAAAAACGTTATTATTCTACAATTTTCATTTTTGAGGGCTAGGAGACGAACCCAGGCTATCCTTGACAGTTTTCACCATTCTTGAGGCTAAAGGTAAGGTTTTCGCTCTCCAAATCCATTTTTTTATCCGTAGAACTTAGAATCTCGATCATATATTGTTGGGGAAAGGTTTTAAACTATTTTAGATGGTGGGAAAAAGACCTAGATGCACCTTATGATTATAAGTTGGGTCTTGGGTTATTGGGTTTGTCATAATCCAGGTAAATTAGACCTTAATTATTGATCCCCATATTGAATTGTTTGTTTGTAGACCAAGAACAAGCAGAAAGAATCCGAAAAGGGAAGAATCAAGTTTCTTAGAGGATTCAAGCTTGTTCGAGGTAGGTAATGGTTGTGATTTCATGTTGGTGTGATGTATGTTAGTAATTACTTTATTATAATGCATTTATGTATGTGAATGATGCATTATTGATAACACTAATCGTAAATGAGGATGATTGAATAATTGTATGACATGAATCATGACTTGATTTATGATTATAAGAATGTACATTGTGATTGTGGCTTGTTGAATGGATCGAATGTTACGTTCCAGCACACTAACTTGGATCGGGTGCCACGTTCCAGCGTATATATAGGATTGGGTGTCATGTCCGGCACACTAACTTGGATCAAATACTACGTACCGGTACACTAACATTTTAGGTATGGGTTCCATGAGAGGACCATTGACTTGACATGACTGTACATCTTGAGAATTGTTGTACGTTGTTCGTAAGTGATAATTGATATTGTATATGTTCGGGGTATGCATGTTTATTATTGTTGTAATGACTTATATATATTTCACCTATTGAGATAACCGTGTGATCCTACCAGTACACTGTGGTTGTGTACTGATGCTGCACTTGCTCTTTCTTTATTGAATACAGGGCATCTTCTGGCGGCTATTGATAGACCTCGTTTTGAAGACTAGTGATCGACTTGAATTCAACAATAAGCTAGTTCTTTCGGGGAGTTCTCTTTTTTGTTTATGTCCATATTTTCGGACTTAGACTAGTTCTTTAGACTTTCTTATGTTTAATTGGGTTGTGCCCATTTTCTTTAGACTTATGATCCTTGTTAGAGTTTTGGTACATTGACTTTCAGGTTCAATGCGTTATTTTCACAATTGTTTGATTAGACTTTTGGAGTTTATGGGAACTCTATTTTTCCTTTAGCATTTAAACATGCTTCTGTATCTTTAAATGTCTTAGTTTTTGGGTGAGTTGTTTAGTTTGGGTTGTAGTAATGGTTCTTCCACCGAAGGGTTAGTGTGGGTGTCAATCACGACGGTCTGAGTCGTGACACTTTCTAACATGAAACGACTTCTACTTTACTTCCAATAAATGAACCTTCGCATAAGTCAAAAGAATTAATTTTTGGTAATCAAAAAACCATACCTTTTTGGCTTAGCAACTTTTGCCCCTTGAAATTAAGATGCCCATATCTCAAATGTCATGATTCAGAGTCATTTTTTGCACCAGTTACCAAAGTAAAATTTTCAACATTTGAAACTTCTAGCTGAAACATTCTGTTTTCAGCCATAAGAACATTAACCATTGTTTGGCCTGAATTTTTATCTTTAATAACACATGCTCCATCATCAAACAAAAGTGAATATCCATTAGCCATTAGTTGCCCAACGCTCAGTAAATTATGGGTCAAACTAGAAACAAATTGAACATCATGAAGAAGCTTTACTTTACCATGGATGTTTCTAATTGCTACTGTTCTTTTTCCTTCGGCTTGAAGGCCATTGTTATCACCAAATCTGACAGTCGATTTTAGTGTCTCATAAAGTTCTTTGAAGATTGACTCCATGCCTGACATATGGTTGTAGCAGTCGCTATCTACAAACCACATATCACTTGCAACTTCATTAGTGTCATGATAATCCATGAATAAATTACTTTCTTCATTATTAGTTGTCTCTGCATAATTCATTTGTTTGTCCTTGTACCAGCAATTTGGTTGCACATGTCCGAACTTCTTGCAGTGAGGACATTATTTGCTGCTTCTATTGGATATATTCTCAAGTGTCTTTGTTCAAAGCCTTTGCCTCGGTCTCGACCTCGACTATTTCCACGAAATGCACATCTGCCTCGTCCTCCTCCTATTGTTGCATTGTCATGATCTCTTGAACGTGCTTCCACCTTAGATTGAAAGGATTTTTCTTCCTTCTTTTTCGTTGACCTGTGTATCCTTGTCTTATGGGATTGTAAAGAACCCATCAATTCATCGAATGAAAATTTTGACAAAACTTTGAACTCCGATCAATTGCAGCCACAACATGATCAAACTTAGGATTTAAATTCCTTAAAAAAATAAATTCAACAATAGTTTGATTAGTTACGTGGACTCGGTATGACCTCATTTGACTAATAATAACCATTGATCTAGATAAAAAAATCTTGCACAGGTTCATTTCCTTTCATGATTAAAGTTTCAAACTCATGACGGAGAGTTTGAAGTTTTACAACTATTACCTTTGATGAGCCTTGAAATTCTGTTTGCAAATATTCTCCATGCTTGCCTCGAAGTGGTGGCTTCTGCAATTCGGGAAAATATTGTCTCATGGACTGCCTGTTGAAGGAAGAACAATGCATTTGTGTCCTTCTTTCTATTTTCCTTTAGTCGTTGCTCTTCATCCATATCTGCAAATTTAGTCTCTATCAAGTTTCAGAGATCTTGAGACTTAAATAAAGTCTTCATCTTGATGCTCCAGAACTGATAGCTTCGTCCCATAAAAATGGGGCTGGCTGACTGAGATATGTTTCGAGAACTTCCATTGGAAACCATGGTGTTTTTCTATTACTAGGTCACTTAAATTTAAACCTTGCTCTGATAGAACAAATGTTGGAGAACAGAGATCTCAAACTCACTCAAGAACAAAACATTGGGAAGGAAAGAAGTAGCTAGCAGGCAAGGAAATATAAATGTTTGATAGGCAGAAAGATTGCTAAAATTGTAGGCTTCTTTTTCTGATTCTATTCATCACCAATGATGCCTTTTAAATAGGCTAACAACTCAACTTATATGCAGAATTAAAAGGGCACTTACTTAGTAGTGCATTCAACTAAAATGAGAAACTTAACGAACAAATAACAACTATCCTAGACTAAGTCAATGTGCAGTAAAATACTAAAAGAAAGTTGCAGTAACTTTTTTCTTTTTTGTTTGAATAATTTATTCAACAAGAACTCAATAGGAATTTTAGATATGGCTGAAAAAACTCTGTGATGACAATTTTTTTTAAAGAAATCTTTTAATTTAGTGTGCACTGAGATGGAAGAACGTCGAGATCGATGGTTGGATTGTTATGGTGTGGTTTGTTGGCCACTCCGGCATGATAAGATTGCTGGAGAAGATAAGGAGGAGGGGAAAGAATGGAGTACGGTGGTGGTGGTGGTGTTTGCATCGATAAAATGGGAAAAAGGAGTTAGGTGGCCATTTTGTGGGTGGGTGGACAATGTGGTGATTTCGAGTTACTAGTAGTTCGTCGGTGGTGATTCACGGGAGAAGAAGAGATGAAGCTCTTAAAATTGTATCAAAGTTGTTTTAAAATTATATTAAATATAAACGATATGTGTAATATAATTTTAATTCAGTATTATACATTATTATGAATTCAATAGTTATTCTTTCATAACAATATAATACATTCTAACAATGTAAACTAATTTAAATTGTATTGAAATAATTGACATCCACATATAATACTTATAATATTACAGAAGAATGGAACAACAATTCTTTTGACATATCAAATTAAAGCAGCTCTGAATAAAGCATTTCCACGACATAAAATGGACATACAATGGAATCAATGTTGTGAATTGGTTGATAATATGAGACCAAAATTCAGGGCCAAAATTGTGATATGGAATAAACCTGATAATGGCAATATAAAGATTATCAGTGGAGGAATTGCTAGAAATAGTTTAGCTAAAAGTAGTATAGACTATAGTATACCTAGTGAGAATGTTTAATGCATATGTTGCATACATTCTCCTTTTCTGGTCTTTGCAATCTGGGATGTATACATGGGTTAGCCCAAGTCCCTCACGCTTTTGTGATTTCATAAATAATATACACTCCCTTAATATGTGAGTATGTTTTTAGTTATATGTGCATTGAAACATGCTTATAATATATATATATATATATATATATACTAGATTTACCGCACGTGTGTTGCACGTGGTTTCCTCGTCTTGAGGTTGATTCAACTACGAAAATGATGTGGGATTGTATAAACTAGTTAGGCACATATTGTCCTGTTGCATTTGTCAACTATGAAGATCTGTTATTGTATTTTGCAACCGCTAGGTGGAAGGTCTATTATTGTAAGGCAGTAACTGGTCCTTGAGGATGTAACAGGGCATACCTATTCTTTTTTTGGTTAATTTGGATGCTTATTGTGATTCTGGCAGTTTGTTTGTTGCTGAAGTTGCGCTGGTTTGTTTGAAAGAGAGGTTAGCGAGTAGGTACGTCTGTTGGTGGATGGTCGTTGGTGGCTGTCCTGGATGTGATAGTTGGAAGTCATGTCTTTCTGTGAAGTATTTTGTTAATGTGCAAAGGAGTATGGTAACATTAGGTGCAGGTGCATTCGACGCGTATGCCAAATATGTTAGCTTGAAGGTTGCTAGTAAGGTACACATGAGACTATGTAAATACGGCGTAACATTCAGTCAACTCTCTCAATAAAGTTCATACCTTTACTGAGGTTGATTGTATGTACTCTTGCACGTTGCAGCCTAGTAAATATTTAGCAACTTCAAAAAGTATGACTCGCACACGTTGTTCTCCACCACACACTTCAAGTCGTAAGCAGTATCTTCAAAATAGAGGTAATAATTTAATATGTAAAGTTTATGTGTTTTGTAAGGAGTAAATGTTTAATGGAGTTTTAACCGAGTCTAACCTCATTTCATATTCTACATTATCAATGTTTCAATTAGTACAAGCTGCAGCCTCTTCTATAACTTTCACTTTCTTGTGGCACGTTTTGCACGAGAAATACCATGGCTCATCTTTATTGAGTATGTCTACAATCGTTGCTTTGAACTTGTACATACAATCCTGCAAAGCGCCAATATACCATATTTGTGAATATATGTTTAACATAAAACTGAATTTTATTTATGGAGGGGTGGAGTATCGGTTAGTATGTACCTGTGAATCAGCCAACAACCCATCGAGAATATGGACCAACGGAACTTCTATAGCTCTTCTCATTACCTTACTTGGTGTTACTGTAATATCTTTGTTGTCGGCCTTTATGATTTCACGCCTGTATATACAATGAGGTTAGTTAACGGTGTGAGCCATTAAGAGTGAGGTGTGTTCAGTGCATAGGTTTTTCAGGTATATGGTGATATGTAACAGCACAACAACGATAATAGAGGGATTATGTCGTCTTATAGCAATGTTCGATTTAACTTGGCAATAATGGTAAAGTGTAGTTTGAACATAAGTTGTGATGGTTGGGTTAAAGTAACAGTGTTGAACACATTTGTGAATAATGTAATGTACCAGGCTCGAAGGTCGTTTGCTTTTTGGAACATTGGATTGATTAAGACGCTGCTCACAGGAATAGTAGAGATCCCAAATCGGCCTAGTATGAGAAAGACATGTTAATGTTTACAAACAGGAGCTATAGTTAGTGTATATTTGATAAGCAGCTACAATAGACAATTGGATACCTTTATAGATTGAGACTCTAACGTTACATAAGCCAAGTATAGGTTTATCGTCTTTAAGCTTAACCAGGAATGCACCGTCATTTTCAGCAAAATCTCCCCAAAGAATTACACTTGAATGCTCCATCCTAGATTATCAGTTAGAACTGAAAAGTCAGGGCACCACCATATGTTTATATAGATGATAGATTATGAAGCATCGCAACTTACAACTCATTTGTAACAACTATTTCTCATCTCTTCGAAGTTGCATTTTGAATGAGGGGATTCACTGAGACTAAGACGCAAATCAAGTCTGGAAATTGGTCATGTAAATTAGTGATAGCACTTACGTAATGGAGCATGAAAATAACAACTTTGACGTTTGGATAGTTACCTAGAATAGAACCGTTAGGTAGGTTATCAGCAGCGTCTAATGATAAAAAGCCATCAGAAAATTTGTGTTGAAACCTCATGGTCAGTCTCCTTTATGATTGTGTTGTCTATAAAGGCCAATTCAACTTATTTATGCACCGAAGGGTAGTTGGGGTTGACACGATCTAAGCGTCCTTTTTTACAATGTAGTAACTCTTATTTGGCTTCAAAAAGTCCTTCCATGTTTCGATATGCTTATTAAATAGCATTGCTTGAATCTTTGTGCCCTATTATTAAGCAGGGGGTGGCATAAGTAGAACAAATATTAACAATAGTACGATAGCCTAAGTAAAAGTGTCAATGTTGTTACCTCTTCGTCAACTAATATGATCCTTCTGTAAGTTCCTTCATGCCTCAACAGAGCTTTTTGGTATCTTGTTTATGGGTACACTATGTTTTGCTAGTTCCGTTTCAGTCGCAATGTTGGTTGAATATTGATGATTGCAGGTACCTGAGGAAATGAGTGCAACAATGTTATTTCTGGTTTTTTAGGTACCTGACGGGATGAGTGCAACAATGTTATTTCTGTTTTTTTTTTTTTTTTTTTTTGAATTGCTAGGAAATTGTATGTAGCCAGATGAACGAAAAACTGTCCCTGTAGGTATGTGAGTCAGAGTTGTAGTGAATGTGATGCATAACAGAAGATAACAATAAGATGTAAAAGTAACATATATATAGGAAATCTGTAGTTATAAAAAGAGCCCATGTACGTATGTGAGTCAGAGTTGGAGTGAATGTGATGCATAACAAAAGATAACAATAAGGTGTAAACAACACAATCGTAAGGTTAGAAGTAACATATATACCGGAAATCTGTAGTTATAAATGGCAGGGGATTGTATATAAGTAGGCCAAAAAATCATAGTGAGTGTTATTGTTGCCACAAGGGGAAGGAACAAAGTGAAGGATTCCATCTGGAATGTGTTTCATGTTGCGTTCTTTGAGTCTCTAACTTTTTAAACTAATAAGGGAACGTCATACAGAAGGGAATAACTTACAACTTGTTAATTAAATGGCAGAGCAGATGCACAGACGCTGTGTTTGCGAGGCAGAGCAGATGCGGAGATGATGTGTTTCCGAGTTTTCTGCGTGCAGGGAAAACTATTAAATTGGTGAAAGAAAAGGTCAAACTGAATAATGTAGTATTGTGAATGACAGGGTGTGTCGTTTGCGTACATGTTCTTAAACTGTAATTGTTGTGTGTTTGATGGGAGAGAAGCATCTTAGTTTCAGAGTTATAAATAGTGGGACTCGGTAGGGTGCGACTGTTTGTGATTGCTGGACGGATGAGTTGTTTCATTGCGGAGGCGACAGAAGTGGTGTCGTTTCCGAATGGTTGTGTTTAGTGGGCGAAGAGGGATGTTCAAATTGAAGCAGGTGGAAGTGGTGGCATTTGCGATTGGGTGTATATAGCGCGGGGGCTTTAATGTGGGATAGGGGTATTTTAGTATTTTAATATTTAAATTAGGAGTTGATGCTTTTAGAGTAACTAGTCTCTGGGCACGTGCGTTGCACGTATATCTCGAATGAAAATCAATAAAAAAAAATAAATTAAAAAGTATATAATAAACTATTAGGAGGACGTGATGTTTTTTACAAGTGTTCTCTCGATATTTTCAATCTACTGCACAATAGATAAGTCTCAAAAGTTTAGCCGTCTATAAGCAATTAAATGTACATACAGTCATCAACAACTAAAAAATACATAAAATTCTGATCAATCAAAAGGTGATTAGATAGCAACATTTGTAAAATATTCCAGGAAAAGCACCGCAAGTTGAAGAATTATAAAGGGAAAATGTGACATGACTTAAAGTCTTCTTGTATTATTAATGTGTGTTTCATTACAAATACAACTACTTCATTATAGACTTTTAGATGTACCCAGCTTACATTTATAGGCATACAACTACTATTCATCACTGCTAGAGAAGACTTGGAGTTGCTACATTTGTTTAAGAAAATGTGATATATTTTGCTAGCAAACAACTGCAATTTCAATATATTATTAATAGTTTAAAATTTTATAAAGCATAGTTTCTTTTCTATGGGAAACTATGCTTATAAAGCATCAAACCATATGTGTACAACACTCATTTTTTTTTATTTGTGATTATACCTTTCAAGCTATTTATTGTACCTAATAAAAAAAAAATTAGAAAATTATCATTCAAATGAAGTTAGCAAATCAAACGGAAAAATCTAGACATAATAAGATTGTACCTGAAAATTAGAAGACACTTTTATACCCGCTTAACAACGGAAGCTTATGCTGAATGACTAATATTGAGTATGTTTATATAGATCTTGAAGATTTGATGGTAAAAACTCTTTGACATTCCTCAATTACTTAATTTGATTCCTTTCAACTTCTCATAATTAGCAAAATACGTTTCAACTTCTATATTAATTGAAACTTTGTTAGTGTTCATCCATTACCATCAAAAGAAAGACAACAATTGAGTAGGACTACTGAACTTCTCATTTTGCTCCTCTACTACGTAATTCAAATATTACTATTTAATTAGATATTTAATTTATATTTAGATTAATTATTTTATTACATTTTAATTTAGTATAGGGGCAAAATAGTAATCCAACTTTGCACTTTGGAGCTTCCTACTTTTAATAATTAATATATATATATATATATATATTACATTTTTTTTGTTATTAACGATGTTGAAAATGTATTATATCAATATTTTAAATATTTAAATACTATTCAAATTAATTTATGTGTTACTGCATCAAAACTGTGTTAGAAATATATATATATATATATATATATATATATATATATATATTATTTTTTAATAAGAAAAGTATGACTAATTTTTATTCTTATATTATATACTACATTATCTATGTAAATTGACAAATTAAAGAAAGTCTAGATAACTGGTAAATATTCATAAGTATATATATGGAACTTGTACAAAAAGGGGCCAGGTTCAGGATGCACTACTTGTGGATGTAATCCTCTTTTCATGAAATATTTTTATAGCCAAATTAGGCAAATAAATATACACATAAAACGAACAAAAGAAGAAAGAAAAAAAGAGGGATAAATGATAAAGGACAGACAAAAGATATTTCGAATTATAAGAATTAGCATCGACAAGAGTAATTTGAATTTATGGTCTCTCATAAAATTAGTTGCTACTTTTTTTGGGAAAAGAAGATAACCTAAAAATTGAATCTCTCTCATATATTCCGTGTAAGATTAAATACTTTAATAACATAATATCAGGATCTTGAAAACGATAATCTTACATAGAGATCGTTAGGGGCACATACCTAATGCGGAAGACATCATCACACAGAAAAGTAGAAACGTTAGTCGTAAATTGGTTTCTACGTCCTTGCCCTAACTTTATGTTACCACAACCGTCAGTGATAGAATTAATATAGAGAAATGTGATAACCCTAATGGATGGAGGGAGGACCAATTTATAGAGGTTATGACTTAATCTAGTACGTCCATCAAGTAACTAATGTACGGACAAGATCTATTCCTTAATCTAGTACGTCCATCAAGTTTACTTAGATTACAAGTAAACTTGGACCATAAGTAAGAAATAATTAATAATAATTCTTACATTCTCCCACTTGGCCCAATGACCATATATAACATTAATATTTAATAAACATTAGTTGTGCATACAATAAATCTCTTCTATAATGTCCATCATACATACCACAATATAACAAACTACTAATGCGAGTTATGGCGGTTGTACATAAATTTTAAGCTACATACTTCCTTCCATATAATATACATTAGCAACTTATCATACTAGGTTCATAAGCTATAAAAACATATAACATTACGGTCCACAATAATGTCTCATATAGACTTATCTTGTAATATCTCAAAACAATGTATACACCATTATGAGAAACAAGAAATTCATTAATGTATATCAGAAACACATAATTGAGCTCAGAGTGTAAAAACATCATAAATGTATCAATCATAAGTACAACCAAGACCCATTCTTTGAACATGTTCTTTAAATGTCTTTGGTTGTAAGCCTTTTGTTAACAGATCTGCAATCATGAGATCAGTTCTAATATTCTCAAGTGTTTCTGAACTTCTTCCTTAACAGTGAAATACTTTAATTTCATATGTTTGACACATTTGGAGTACTTATCGTTCTTGGAGAAGAAAACTACTGCAGTATTATCACAATAAATTTTCAGCGGCTTGGTAATGGTGTCGACAACCCCAAGTCCTGAAATAAAGTTCTGCAACCATAATGCATGAATTGTGGCTTCATAACGTGCCACAACTTTCTTTGTAGCTTTTCAGTGATCAATTCCAATATTACTTTGATATCTTTCTAGCATTCCGACTGAAAAACTAATATCCGATCTTGTGCAAGTTTGAACATACATCAAACTTCCAACAATAGAAGATTAAGGAATTAATTTCATTTCCTTTTGTTCTACATCATTTTTTGGACATTGCATGAGATTAAATTTGTCCCTTTTTTTGAATAGGAACTATTCTTGTTGAACAATTGTTCATGTTAAATCTCTCTAGAACTCTTTCGATATAGCATTTTGAGTCAGTACCAATAATCCTTATGATCTATCACGGAATAATTCTATCCCTATCACATAGGATGTCTCACCCATAAATTTCATTTCAACATTCATAGAGAAAGTCTTTCGTCTCACGCAATATGCCATCATTAGCAGTAAGTAAAATGTCATCAATATACAGTACTAAAATTATAAAGTTACTCCCATTGATTTTTTGGTATATACACCTATCAACGGTAATCTTCTTAAATCCAAAATATGTTATGGTATCATTAAACGTTATATACCATTGTTGTGAGGCTTGTTTGAGTCCATATATTAACTTCTTTAGCTTACACACCATTTAATCTTTTCCTTTAATTTTGAAACCCACTGATTGGTCCATATAAACATTCTCCTCGAGGTCTTCATTAAGAAAGACAATTTTCACATCCATTTGATGTAACTCTAAATCATAATGAGCTACTAAAGCTAAAACATAATGAGTCTTTCTCTGAGACTGGTAAAAAGGTCTCTTTATAATTAATGTCTTCTTTTTGAGTGTATTCCTTGGCAACAAATCTCACTTTATATCGCTCAATATTACCATTTGAATCGCATTTGGTCTTGTAGACCCATCCACACCCGATTCTTTTAGAAATTTCTGGTAATTAAACGAGATCCCAAACTTTGTTGTATTTCATGGATTTTAACTCTTCATTCATAATATCAATCCATTTATCAGACTCAGTGCTTTCTATGGCTTGTGAAAATGAAATTGGATCTTTATTAATTCTAATGTCAAAATTTGACTCTTGCAAATAAATCACATAATCATCTGAAATAACCGATTTTCTTAATGGCACTGTTTGTGGTTCATTTACGTCAGATACTTGTGAGTTAGTTCCTTCTTGAAGTGTTTCACCCAAATGTTGTTCAACATTGTTAAAGTGTTCTTCAACAAGAGGAACAACATTTGTGATTAGTGCGGAAATATGTACATTTATAGTCAATGAAATATTTACTCTTACCTCATTAATTTTCATCTTTTGTCATTCAACACTCCCACTAACTTCACCATTCTCAAGGAATTTTGCAAATGGACCTGGACATTGTTCTAATTCGTTATACTTTCCATAATATTCACCACCTTTATCTGACCTAATGATTTTCACTTTTATCTAATTGTTTTTCAACCTCATTAACATACACTTTGAGAGTGTCCGCTGCTAGAGATTTTTCTTTCAACAAATAGATAAATCAATAACGTGAAAAATCATCGATAAAGGTGATAAAATATTTTTCTCCACCAAAAGATAGAACATCAAAGGGTCCGCAAATATTAGTGTGTATAAGTATAAGAAGTTGAGTGCTTTTTGTGGCACCTTAATTTCTTGGTATGCTTGGTTTGCTTTCCTTTAATGCAATC
Source organism: Solanum bulbocastanum (assembly GCA_037074985.1). Classification (NCBI taxonomy): domain Eukaryota; kingdom Viridiplantae; phylum Streptophyta; class Magnoliopsida; order Solanales; family Solanaceae; genus Solanum; species Solanum bulbocastanum. The sequence continues at coordinate 35,662,594 of CM073604.1, forward strand.
CAAACAATATATCAAGATCAATAAAAGTTAGATTCGGAAGAATCTCATTCTTTACTAATCTTTTTAATCTTTCTTTGGATATATGACCCAAACATTTATGCCACAAATAAGCAGAACTTTCATTTAGTGAAATGTCCTTCCTTTCTACAGAAATGACACACATCGGCCTTGAGTTCCTTATGAGCATTCTGTGGAACTTTAGCAGGTGCCTTTTTTATTATTATTATTTCTTAAACTTGTTGGCCTTCACTTTAAGTCCTTTACCAGCTCCTTGACTCATGAGGTTAATGGAATGACCTCCTTATTTTTTAAGTCTTGACTCCTCTTGAGTAAGCATACTAAACAATTCACTAACATCCCACTTATCCTTAATAGTGTTATAGTTATTTGGAATGGTCCATACTCAAGAGGAAATGAGTTCAAAATAAATTGAACCAAGAAGGTGTCATCCACTTTCATCCCCAAGATTGAAAGTCTTGCTGCAATGTTAGTCATCTCGATAATATGATTTTGTTGCGCGACCCATCAAACTTTATGGTCGTGAGTTCGTCGTTAGTGTACCAGCAAGAGATTTATCAGCAAAATGAAAACGTTCTTCCACAAACTTCAGGTATTCCCTGGCACTTTATGTTTGTGGAATAGTACTCTTAATGTTGTTAGCAACGATCATTCGCATGAACATAAGACTCAATCTGTTAGAGCGCTCCCATGATTTATGGAAAAACTTCTCATTCTCACTGCTCTTATAAGTAATGACAATAGGTTTATCATTCAGTAGAGCCAAGTCAAGATCCATCATAGCTAAGTGGAACTAGACTTGTTCATGTCATTTAGAGAAGTTCAATCCATTGAACACAACAACAGACAAAGCATGTGAATAAAGAGGAATAATTGCAAATAGATATACATGCTCACAAATAAAAAATAATGTGAATTCAGTAAAACGATAAAAGTACATCGTAATTTTCCTTCGAGTAGATACTACGACACACTATCCTAATTTAAATGTCATTTTTTAATCTTTAATAGGAAATTAAATATATTTAACCAAACATAGACGACATCTTTGGATATATAATATATGTTTGACTGAAAATATTAATTTACCTCATAATGTTCACTATTCGTAGAATGATTAATTCACTTTTGGGTAAATTCTTAAGTTCTAGCAATAGTGAAAGTCAATTTATCTATTTATTTTCAATATATAGGTATTTAATTAACTTTCATAGATAAATAACAATATTTTGAATGCATACTTTTCTTAACCATACTAGTTTGGCCACTTTGGTTACTAACAAACTATATAAATACAAATGCACACATAATATTATAAAATTTTGGGCATGTGAATAATTTTATACATTTTAGCTTGGCCACTATGGTTACAAACTATAGAAACATAATACATACATCAAGTGATCATAAATATGATACATGTAGACGTTAATTTATCTAGTTTGGCTACTTTGGTGACTAACAAACTATAAAAACATAATACATACATCAAGTGATCATAAATATGTATGTGTAGACGTTAATTTATCTAGTTTGGCCACTTTGGTAACTAACGAACTATAGATATACAAATGCTTACATAATATCATAAATTTTTGTGCATGTGAATAATTTTATACATTTTAGTTTGACCACTTTGGTGACTAACAAACTATATAAATACAAATTCACACATAATATCATAAAATTTTGTGCATGTGAATAATTTTATACATTTTAGTTTGGTCACTTTGGTGACTAACAAACTACATAAATACAAATTCACACATAATATCATAAAATTTTGTGCATGTGAATGATTATATACATTTTAGTTTGGTCACTTTGGTGACTAACAAACTATAGAAACATAATACATGCATCAGGTTGAAAAACCAGACTCAGTCACTCTTGAAATACTGAATATGCCAATAAATAATGAATTGTACTAATCCACATATGTAAAATGATCATAAACATTATATGTGTAGATGTTAATTTATCTAGTTTGGACACTTTGGTGACTAACAAACTTTAGAAATATAATACACACATATTATTTATTAAATAGTGTAACGACCACTTTAATTTATTGCACAATTTAAAAGCAAAAGATTTTTTTAGAGTTTGTGCAAATTAAACTTTGCTAACAACACTTAATCAACATAAGAGTCCAAACACCTTAAATAGTCAAGCACAAAATTACGATACTACAAAAGAATTCAACAACAAGTTTGAACATAATTTGATTGCAGTGTTTAGCGTCAACTAAATCGAGTGAGTCGGGCTGTTGTTGGAACATCATTAAGTCGCACTAAATTCTAGTGTTAACCACTAAACTCCAACAAATTATTTAGATTCTTTTTTTTTTTAAGCAGTAAACTCTATTAAATTTTTCCAATCAAATATTAATTAATTAATTAATTAATAACTACAAAATTTCTAAGATGACATCAACAATAAATGCTATCCAACATTAAAGTGTCAATTCTGGTGGGCAAAGAAAAGGAGAAAAAAAAAATCTGACGTTCCAGGGTTTTTTTTTTTTTTTTTGTTTAATGAGAAATTAATCATCACATTATTAAGCTGATGCAGTTATATAATTTATGAAGATTATCCATTCAAACAATTCAAGTTCTGATGCCACATGTAAGATTAAATACTTTAATAACATAATATCAGGATCTTGAATACGATAATTTTACATAGAGATCGTTAGGGGCACATACCTGATGCAGAAGACATCATCACACAGAAAAGCGGAAGCTTTAGTCATAAATTGGTTTCTACCTCCTTGCCCTAACTTTATGTTACCACAACCGTCAGTGATGGAATTAATGTAGAGAATATGTGATAACCCTAATGGATGGAGGGAGGACCAATTTATAGAGGTTATGAGTTAATCTGGTACGTCCATCAAGTAACTAATGTACGAACGAGATCTATTTCTTATTAAATATTATTTATGATATTACTTGAATTACAAGTAAACTTGGGCCATAAGTAAGAAATAATTAATAATAATTCTTACACTTCGGCCTCTGTTTCATTTTATATAAGTTAGTTTGATTTAATATAGAGTTGAAGAAAAAAAGAAAAGATATTTTAAATTTGTGGTCTAAAATAAATAATAAGATGTTTATGTGGTTATAAATAATTTTTATTAAAAATAAAATCGATATCGTAAAGTTAAATTGTTACTTAATATAGAAATTCAGCATTCCTTTTTAGACGAATTAAAAAAGAAAAGTAAATCATATAAAATGAGATAGTATCTTGAAAAGGGCCAAAGCTAGATGGGATTCATAGATTCGAACAAATTCAGTAGTTTTTCCGTAGATCTTGTATTTGTAGTAGAAAATTAAGTAATTACATATGTATTAACTTGTGAACTCCTAATAAAATTGATTGACAACTTAATGGCAAAGAAGGAAAAGAAAATTTAGAACCCTCCATGAGAGTATATTTGGAGATAGACACACATTTATTCCTTACGTGATAAAACTATGGTTCTTTTTTTACTATATAAAGGCCATAAGACACATTTCATCCCTCACACATCAAATCTCACAAATCAAAAGTGTTTAGTTCTAATATCAAAACAGTTGTTGCTACACTCAGGATAAATTCAGAGGCGGAGTCAGGATTCCAAGTTTGTGGGTTCTAAATTTTAAAAAGGATAACGATCTTAAAAAATACAAAACACAAATTATGTTAATGAGATGTTAGTCATGTTTGAAAACATTACCTTAGATATTGTTATTCTAAAAAATTATTTTAATAATGTGAAGATTTGGGTAATTTAATTTAAAGTTCTAAAATATTGTTAATGAAGGATGTATAATTTTTTAAATATAAATTTCGAACATTTTTATTATAATCTTCAATATTATTTTAAGTGAGAAAAAAAATAGTAAATTAATCATTAATATTTTCGCACATAAAATATATATTTTACTAGTTTCATTGTGACCTTAAACCATTACTATCTTCAAAAATAAAATTTCGAAAAGCAAATAACAATTATTCACTATAATCAATTATCAATACATGGGATAACCCTAGAATCAAAAGATTAAAAATTGATTTTTGAATAGATAATTTTACGGTGTAAAAGCAAACAAAAAAGAAAAAAATGAAAAAGGAGAGGCGAGAATACATAATACATATTGAAGGGCAGAGGTCACATGATAGCAATCAGATAAACAATCAAAGTTAGCGTATTTGGGCTAAAGTTTTTGAATATCTAAGTAGAAATCAATGCAAAAAAAAAATTGGGTTAAAGTTTTTTGAGTGTCTGAGTAGAAATCAATAGTTAGATGTTGTTTTAGAGTATGACCCAAACACTATTTTTTTATTCTTTTTTATCATTAACCGATTTTCTGTTGTTTTTTTTTTAAAATATAAATTATCATTTGCCAATTTTCTATTTTTTATATAAAAAAAAAAATCTAATGTTTTTATCTGAAATTAATTCCAAAAACATAACGCCGAGAGTGGGTTTCGAACCCACGACACGCAGAGTATATGACCTCACTGGTTGAAGTGGAGACCATTGGGCCACCCGCCTCATTATGCTTGAGGGTTCGCAGGATATTTATTTGTACGTTTTATGTGATATTTTAATACGAATATAGAATTTACGGAAAAGCCAGTGGGTTCATCCGAATCCCCTTCTGCTACAGTAGGTCCGCGTCTGGGGATATTTGAATCAAAGGGGTAAAATAAAAGGGGCAGTGACAGAAGAGAGTGAGCACACATGGTGTCTTCTCGCATGATGATTACGTGCTTGAAACTATCCGTGCTCACTGCTCTATATGTCACCCCCCATCCCTTTCTCTATCTCTCTCTAGATTTTACTAGAGTTACGTTTTCTTGATTCATTTGCATTTTCGTGTAGTTCTCCAAAAATTTCTATGATTGGGCTTTTTTTTCATGGGGTGGAGGGGAGGGGATGCTGTCACACAATTGAAATTTCACTGGCAAAAATTTCAGTTATAAAATTATTAACTGTCTAGTACAAATGGATTAGTCGGAATATGTCCAGACGTTTTTAAAAAAATAGAGTGAAGTGTCAAAAATACACCTTTGTTATTTACACCTAAATTATTGTGAGAGTAAAAAACACGCTTAAATTATCACTCATAGATTTAAAAACAAACCTCAATATGTGATTGTGTATGTATACTCTTTTTTTAAAATATATATAAAAAGTGTCAACAAAAAATAAAAGAAACTGAGTGGACGAAAACTCAAGGGCAAAAGCACCTTAGTGTGTGTATTTACATATTTAATGTAGTCAGTATTAATGTGTGTTTTGTAAATTAATTAGTGATAATTTATGTGTATTTTTAACATTCCCAATAGTTTACCTATAAAATTCAAAAAAAAAAAAAAAAAGAATAATTTAGATATAACATTCAAGAAAAAAAATATTAAGTGAGTTTTGACACTTTTAACTCTTATCAAACTGGTGCACACATAATATGCACTAAAAGGAACAATGTAATTACTAGTATTCTAACGTTTTAAATATCTTAATCAATGACCAATAACATTCAAGATTAATTTCCTCACAATTAATGTGACACATTTCGAATTTTGAGATTCACAAGTCTATTTTTTACTGTAAGTTTTTTATATATATTTTAAATATTTTGAATTGTCAATTATTTTGATTTATAATACTTTTTAGGATATATAAATTTTATTTTAAAAAATTAAAAATTTGTATGCACAAATTTTCAGTTAACTTAAATGATTTGACTCTTTGAAAAATAAAAATAAAAAGTAGTAATTAGTGCCTTGTTTGCAGAAAGATCCAAAGTGACAAAGTACATGTCTCAGTCTAATAAAGGTATAATTTGAGGCAAAAGTCTTGTTGATCTTAATTATTTTAGAGATTATATTTGACTTTCGTGTCATCAAGAAGTGGTCGACGATGTTAACATTTTCTCATATTGCTTTTTTTCATCTGAAATAGTGGTGTTGTTCTTTTGCTTTAAATAACAACGGTTACAAAGATCAATCCGTTAAAAAAGTCTTCCTCAAATTTGATTGGTATTTGGAAAAATCAAGAGCACTAGTAGATTTTTCAACATCCCATCTTTATTTGATACGTCTTAATTAGTGGGATACAGCTCAATTGTTTGATTTTTGTTTGTTTTTCGGGGGAGATAAAATGTTGATTTCACGCATCGTATTGAAGTAAGGTGAGTGAAATGGAGGCTTGCGTTCAAGTTATTGTGTGATAAAAGTGTGTCACCAAAATTTAAAGGTAAATTTAATAGAAGTGATGATTAGACCTAATTTGTTATATGGAGCCAAGTGTTGGTCAGTAAAAAATATACACTTTCAAAATATGAAGGTGGCAAAAATAGGGATCTATTGAACATCTCTCTACTCCACAAAGGTAGGAGTAAAATATGTGTACTCTCTATCCTCTTTATAGCTCACTTATAAAATTACAACGAATATGTTGTTATTATGAAATTTTAAGATGGTAGAGGCACAACCTACAATAGTTGTGTGAGATTCCACTCAATTTTTGACATTTGAATCTGTGGGTCTATTTGTACTCTTTTACCTCCTACTCACCACTCCACCCAGTTCCCTTATCCATCCACCCCTCTTTTTTTTCTTTTTTCTTTTTTTTTCTTTTTATTTTTCTATTTAATAATAAAAATAAAATTAACTTCCAAATACAATTAAAAAAATCAATTTTAGATTGAATTCATGGTACAAATACTTCATTTTATTTTATAGATTTGTCTTACAAAATAAAATCGAAATAGAAAGGAAAAAAAGGTCTTCTTTTTATTATTTTTATTTATGAGTTTGCTTGTTATTTTTGAATAAGTAGTTATGGAGAAATTTATATTTTTAGTCAAATTGCTAATTATTACATGCTATTTAGATAAATAGTTTATATTTATTAAAAATAATTGCATCTAATTAATTTATATTCTAAAGTGAATGAAACACAATTAATTTGAGTTTTGACTTAATTTAATACCATTATTTGTGTTTTGTGTTTGTTTGATACTATTAAAAACATTGGATAATAAGTTTATTTTTTAATATTAACAATTTTAAAGACATTTTAGTTATTCCAACAAATAAGTTATTTATCAATATTCTTTTTGATAAAATGCATTATTTCTGCTTCAACATTTTTATCTTTTTGTTTCTAAATTCAGCTTAAGCACTTAAAAATGCTTTTAAGTACGTATAATTAAAAATTACTTAAATTTAGTTGAATCAATCATATCTAATTCTAGTATTTTCATTAATATTTAGTTACGATTAAATATTCTCAAAAACTTTGTGAATAAAAAATAGTCAAATAAAATAAATTAACTTCTAGTATACTGCATCAACCTCATTTATTTTCTTTGTATATAAGTGCATGCTTTAATATATCATTTATTGTCTTTTAGTTTGAAATTTTTTTCAATTACCAAAAGAAAGAATATATTTTTATCATCTTTCACATTTCCATTTTTAAACAACTACATTTTGTGAAAAAAAAAATGAAAAATACAAAAGTAAAGAAAAGGAAAAAAGAATAGGGGCACGGATGAGGAGATTTGAGTGGGGGTGGTGAGTGGAAGGTAAAAATGTACAAATGGAGATAAAAGAGCCCACAAATCCAAGCGTCAAAAATTGAATGGAGGCTCACACAACTATTATTGATTGTGCCTCTACCATCTTAAATTTTTTCGTTATTATTAGCTTAACTATTTTTTCTTATATCCTCTCTTATGTCCGATTTCTATTGTGTCATCAAACTATTAAACCTTGCGTGTGAAGCATAATTATGTACAAGTTTATCCAACTCTTTTTTATTTGTGCCGGCTTTCTGAAGCATAAGCCTGAACTATTTTAAGTATTGTATATACTGTTGTGTATAATTCATAATTCTAATCTAGAAATTCAAGAAGGCTAAGACCAACCATATATATATATATATATATATATATATCTCAAGAATTTGTGGCAACATTATTTCATTTAGGTTTTGCGTTGAGTAAAATAGAAATTTCATTTTTCTTTACTTACATTATAACAAATCTAAACTTATCCCAATTGTTTGGTTATTCAATCTTGGACCCCCATGTTATGTTATCTAGGCTTCATATAGTTCAATATTGGGTGTGTGTTACTACTATGGAGGTGATATCAGAGTGTTAAAAGTCACAGTAGTTATTGGTCAATTCCCACTTCATGAACTATCTTTTTGACTAAAGTTTTAAGCTGACATATATAAAACACAATCAATATTTACAAATTGCTTTGTAAAAATCCTCAAATAATTCATGGTCGGTCATATGTCATATAGTGTTAGGACCAAAAATAGCTGTGAGTAGTCCTTTTTGAATCTTCGCGTATGCTTCTGTCTAATCATCATCAATGAGCTAGTAATATTGTCTTGTGGAATATATAAATAAGCTAGGGCGAGTTTGTATAACTCATCAAAGCTTTTGTGACCATGTATAATCAATACACAAATGCTGAAGTCATCCTTGGGATTGTATTATCTCAAAAACAAAACATTATGTCATGTCACACTAAATTTTCATGTCCAACATTGTCTTTAGCAATGTTCATTACACTCCCACAGAAGCTTATCATTTCCACAAATGAGTATGATTATGAATTTCAAATTGCATTGACTTTGTACTTTGTTTTTGTCACGATTCAAAACGAGTCATGAGTGACATCCAGACTTAACCTCCTAGGTGGGCGAACCAAGGAATCCAAACCCCAACATATATTAATTGTTAAACTTTCGAAATACAAACCATAATGCGGAAGTTCAATCTTATTAAGGTAAGAACCACAAATCCACTAAAGTCTACTATATGTCATTCCCAAAACCTGAAAGTCATCACATCAAGGACATTTATTCTCCAAATACTAAGTCTAAGAGTATCGAAGACACCAAAATAAATAAATAAAGTAGTTTGTGTCCGAAAACTAAGGACATCATGCCATGACCGAGAGAATCCAACACGAGCTAGAGTGAATAGCTCACCCAGGAACCTGAGGTGCTGAAGACTGGCTAGAACTGAGGGCAAGTCGAAGTCGTTGGTACACACGTTGCACTGCACAAAAGGAAAGAAAAACACAAGTAGGGCTCAGTACAAGGCAACATGTACTGAGTAGATATCATCGGCCAACTCAAAATAGTAACTAATATGCATAAAGTAATAGTATAAAATCAACTATAGCACTTAGTAGGTGATAAGCAACAAACAACATGAACAAGTGACAACGGAAGCAAGTATGTAATCAATCACAATATCAAGCACACACACGAAGACTCATGCTTCCACACCATGCTCGTTTGGGAAATGGGTTCTTTGAGATTGAGTACATTCAGTTAATTCAATATGTTTTCCATTAATGTTACCGTGCCGGAACGTGACACCTGATCTAATAACATCGTGCCGACTCGTGGCACCTGATCCAATATATTGTGTCGGAATGTGACACCCGATCTAATAATATTGTGCCGGCTCATGGCACCCGATCCAAATATATCGTTACTTTATTATTTATTATCACCACTTTTCACTTCATTAACAATATTTCATCAAGCCTTCTTTATTCAAGGCATCACTTCGATAGAGAAGGTTCAAGATTATAAATTTCACGGTCTCAAGATTTCAGACCAATCACAAACAACGCATAGGTCATTCAAACCACACAACCAAGTACATAGAGAAATTCACAATATCACTCAATGACTATCAATCACTATTAAGAGTCTATGTATCACATAGAATAAACTATAACCTACCTCAACCGAAGTCGAACAAGCTAATTCCACAGTGTTTTTCCTTTCCTCAATGTCTCGAAACGTTTCCAATCTATCAAGTATACAATATTTGAAAGTAAACGCGCTCAATTCTATAATCACGTTTCAACCTTGATCTCAATTGATAGGTCAAATCATATTCTTAAATTCAAGCCTAGGGTTAAGTCTTAATTCCTCCAAATAACTTAATCTAATGAATTCATAATATATAATACACCTAATATTTAATTACCTATCTCAATATATAAAAACTTGCTTCATAATATGATAACTAAAGAAATTAACTAAAGTTGCCTAACAACTTAGTACACACCAGTGGACTATTACAAGGACTAAGCATCCTATTTAAAATATTTTAGTTCATAAAAAGTGTTCCACCCAATTATGATCCTCACCATGAATGGTCCAATGATTAGGAACAATCATTATTCAATGACTAGATCATGATTTCTCATACCTACAGGCTACACCTACTCAAGTCTAGAACGCAACATACATATACCAATTTCAATTTACTCATCACTTAATTCTCTTCCTTTACAATATAATAAGATTCACACTATCCAACCCATATACGTACACATAGTATACTGACAAGAATCAAAGTAAAAACAATCACCTGAAGCACCGTGACTTTCCTTCGTTCAACGCCACTTTCTTTTATTCTCTTCTTCCCCTCTTTTCTTTTCTTCTACAGATTATTTATTATCCTTATTATATGCAACTACTTATAAAAGCGGTAAAAAGTGGTGCACTATTAATTTTAATGCTATCTTCTTTAACCACCAACTAAATAAATTATTTAAACTACCCCCTTAATCACATAACTATAGTTACGAATAGTCCAAAATACCTATTTAGAACCTACTAAAAGAGTCTTTTATGAAATAAAAAGTTCTAGTACTCAAAATGACCAAATGGGTCATTACAGGTTCAAGAATCAAATTATCAGTTTTATTTCATTTTTACTTGGTCATTGCATTATCATGTTTTCAGACTTATCATATTATCGTATCATGTTTATTGCATTTATCCATACACAGTACATTCTAAGTACTGACTACATACATTTCTATGCCTTTATTTTATTATATAGACGTTGACGCTCCATATCAGGCGCATGGTTAGTACGGACTCTTATCAGCCTATACATCTATTGGTGAGTCTTCCTGGTTTGAAGACATAGCATTTATGTTTTTGTATGATCATTTCAGACTTTATTTCAGTTTCAGATGTTTAAGTAGGCTAGGGCTTATCCTAGCAACTAACTTATGTAGTAGAGGGCTTATTCAGGCATTAGATTTACGCATATGTGTCTTTTGTACTCAAAGATTTTTCATGTTATGTTGAGATTACCATTTGAGACTTTGATTTTAACTCTTTAATTCAGTTATGCATGTTATCTTAGTGTCATGCTATGCCATGTGGTATGTTTGGGGTCTCTTGAAACATTAGGTACAATGTCATGTCTGGGGTAGTCTTGGATCGTGACAACTACACTATTATAAGGATCGTGACAACTACACTATTATAAGGAAACCGTGAAGCATTATCTTGAACCTTACATCTGTGAGCTATCTTGTGTGTATAGTGCAAAAATGCTATGTTTTAAGTGTGAAATGAAAGATGATTGTGAGTTTTTGTTGTATTTTTATTTATTTCATTTTTGAATTTCTTGAAAAAATATTCAGTTTTTTTTTTAGGATAGTCCCCTTGAACTAACAATTTAAATTTTAGGACTAGATTTTTTTTGATTAATTTTGTTAGATGCAATAGATTGATGAAACCCTTCACTAGTTAGTTCTAGGTACTCTAAGATCCAAAGTTGTTAGACTTTATGGGAACTCATTCATAAAAAAATAGAGAACTTAAGTGTATACACACGTGATTTCTAACAAGATTATAAATGCGAAAATAGGGCTTAATAATGCATGTATGTTTAGTTGTAAAGATTGGGGTCTTATATAATCATGTTCAAAACTATTAACGTGCCATATATGATGAACATTTGTGTATTTATGCATGTTAGAAATCTAGATTTTTCCCGGCGCATGTGGAAAGTTGAACTTAGTATTGAAATTATCGGATGTGATCAAGGAATTTTCTTGGTTAACCTATTTTTTTAACCTTATTGTGATGCCTACCTGAACATTTTTCTTAGTTAAATCCTAGGGTGTCTATAGCCCATTTTTTTATATAACCACATTATGTTGTCAAATTCTCCTTTGTTGATTAAAATCATATTTTAATTCAAAAGGCTTTTACACTCTTTGAATTGAAAAGCTTAGAGAGGTAAAAGAGAGATGAGATAAAAAAAATTAAAAAAAAAGTGAAAGGAAAGTATAGTCACATGGTAAAGAAGATGTAGAAAGAGATGACCAAGTATAAATTTGCTATATTTATTGATAATGAGGATGAAAAGAAAAAGATAAAAGTAAAGTAACATGGATTGATCATAAAAAGTTGAGAAGTATGAAGAAAGAGAGAAGATCCTTGTTAGCAACTAATAAAATAAAAAGGAGGGCAAAATCTAAAGGAAGTAGAAGGAGAAGTAACATAAAATTTGAAACTAATTAGGTGAATGAGAAAAAGAGCTTATTTGTGTTGTCATTGTCTAGAGTGCCTAGGGAAGAGTAGTCACTATTATAATCAAATAATTTCTATCCGTTCCTTAGCCGATAGTACAACCCAAAAAAGTACTTTTTATCCTATTGTTCAGTGCTTTGATTGAATGAGTAATACACTAATGACAAGCCTACGGTATAATACGTTCTGAATCTTCTTGTGAGAGTGAGAGGATTCGATTTTGTCGTGGCCCCAATTGATTATATACTTGCATGAGTAATGAAAAAGACATTTCTTTAACAGTGAGAGCACTTGATAGTTAAAATTGGCACTTAATGACTACAGTAGTTGCATCTGAGCATGTTGGCCTTATATATATCATAAAGAGTCAATTTAGAAGTTGTGATGTTGCTTCAAAAGTTTGTGATTTGAAAGAATTGTACTTGTGAGTGAATTGCATATCATGATTAGAACTATCACGCAAATTGGACTATGAGTAGCCTTTTCTAAATAGTGTTGATGGGCTATTGGACCTATAAAGTATATAATGGATTGTTCGATGAAAAATAAAATTTAAGTGTGAGATAGTGATCTAAGGAATATTATGTATTAAAGAACATCATATTTTATCCATAACTAAAACTCATAATATTTATGTGTCTCATGTATAATTATTGTGATGAGATAATAAATATGATTAGATTAATTTCAGCTAAAAACAGTAAGGAACGATCCAAAAGAGATGGATCAAAACTCAAAAGTGAAGCGTCCTAGACTGAAACACAACTAAACATGCTGAAGAAATGGAGCACACATTGATCTCCTTGCTGCACCTGATGAGGATCTAGCTTCTGTGGAAAATACGATGAACTTAATTCCAACACACGAAGAAGAGGGCAGAAGGGTAAGATGAACCTCGTGATCAGTCAAGACTCCTCTATTCTGAAATGGGCCTCATGTTGACCCCTATTTATAGATCTAGATTTGCAAAGTCAAAAGTAGAATTCAACAGGAATTAGGATTTTGACTCTAGTATTATAAATAGGTCATAAAGGACGACATTTTAAGGTTGCAAATTATTAGAGGAGAAGATAGTTTTCATTATTTTTTGTTGTAAAATAGTTCTTAGGTTTAATTATTGCTTTCATAGAAGACTATTGTGGTACAAACAACATGCTCTTGCAAGAGATGCATTAACGAAATGTTTTCTTTCTTTTATCGTAATGAATGCTTTTTTAGTTGTTTAATTACTTTTATTATTATTTGCATCTTTTTATATGTAGCTAACTCTCATAATTAGAGTATTGGACTTAGAGTAGGAACAAGGATAATAGATTATTTTTTTACACTAAAATCTTCACATGACTATTTCTATAAGTAAAAGAATGTATGAAGTCGGTCCAAGAAAAAGGAAAAAATTGACTTTTTAAAGTCAATAAAAGATCATATAATAAAGTGGCAGGGTTATCATTATGTATTCCTTTTGTAAAAAAAAATATTTTTTTAATGATTGCAAACATTAAGAACTCACTTATCTTCTGACTTGATAGACAAAAGAAGTTAACATTATCAAAAAGGATTATTAACAAGGACTTGAGACTACAAACCCCTATCTAATAGCTTGAGCTAGATATAAGGCAGTTAACTTGAAGCATGTGATGAATGAATAAATTAATTAGACACCCAAGTGTTGATAAAGACTGAGGGTGATATTCTTTTAATTGGACCAAAAGGCTTTAAGAGACTACTAGATACATTAGTTTTGCACAATGATCACACCTAAGTAAGTTGGTAGTAGGGGCGTCTAAAGTGAGCCCTACTATAGGTGACCAATCCAATCCGTCCATAATTTTAAGGGTTGAGCTCAAGATAATTTCAATTGGGTTTAATTTCAACACATTTAAGCTTTAACCCATTTTAAAAGAATCCTCAATTGAGTCTAATTTAATCTCCAATTTCAAATTGTTTTAGGACTCTTTATTTGCATTGATGTAATGCATGTTTCTATTTTGAATGTATATCTTTTAGGATTTATCTATTTGTAACTTATCTTTGAAAATTTTCTTGAGTTGAAATTTAAATTGTGATTATAAAACTCAAATTACAATATATTAAAATTTAGAGATAAATGGCAAAAACACACCTGCACTATTCTTTTTTTTTTAGTTTCATACCTAAACTATTGAATGTGTGAGTTTTAGACCTAAATTATCACTTGTTAATTAGTTTGAGAAACACACCTCAGTGGTGTGTGTAATACACTTCTTTTATTTGCGAAAACCTTGTCACATGACATTTCATATGGATAAATATTCCACCTTCACAAAAATTAAATAAACTATTAATATTAGTTAAAAGCTAAAGATTAAAGTATTCCTATCCTAATAAATAAATAAATTATTTTTTAAATAATAATTATTATTTTCTTTAAAAAAATTAAAATATTTTCTCACCCCACCCCGAAAAACCTCCATCCTTTTTTTTTTAAAAAAATTTATTTTATAAAATATTTTTTAAAAATTCAGACCTCGCCCCCTCCCCCACTCATTCCTAAAAATATGACAATATTTTTATTTTTTTAAAAAATAAAATTCTACTCCACCTCATCTAACCCTCTGCTCCTAATTTATTTTTATCCTTTTTTTTTTTTTTTACATTTTTCTCATTTTGTGTTAGATATGTACGTATATTTTTAAGAAAATATTTTTTTTCTACGTGCGTACCGAATATAACAGAAATAAAAAAATTATTTTTAAAAAAGTCTAGCAGCAAGTAAGAAAATACTATATTTGAAAAATATCTAAATTATTATTTGAAGGGATTACGGGGGGGGGGGGGGGGTAAGTACGGTGAGAGGGAGTGGTGGAGTGGGGTGAGTTATTTTTTTGGGGGTTGGGGGGATAGTAATACTTTAATCTTTAACTTTAACTAATAGAACTAATAATTTGTCAAGGCGAAATGTTTGTCCATGTGGAGTGTGAGTGACAACTTTTTTAAAATAAAAGAAATAGTGTATTACACACACCATGATGAAAATGTAATAAAAGAGAGAGATGGGTTTCTTAAATTAATAAGTGATAATTTAAATATGAAACTTACACTGTCAATACTTTATGTATGAAACTCAAAAACTGAAATAGTTTAGGTGTGTTTTCTGACCCATATCTCTAAAATTTATAGAGATTAAGCGGGTCAAGACCATATATGTTTTAAGCCCATTTGAGCCCAAAGCTAACTTTGGTGGGTTAGGAACCAACCCAATTTCTATTTCAACTCATTTTAATATCTCTAATTTCAACTCAATCCGCCCATTTAACACATCTACTTGGTAGTATAGTATATGTTTGAATTTCAAAATCTAGGAACCACAACTCTAATTCATCTTTAATTATTGATTACAAATAAATTAGTATAATTTAGTTAATAATTCCCATTTAAAATCCCACCCTCAAATAGTAGTCATTATTTTGAGTTTCATTCACTAATTATAAATTTTCCTCACCGCACTTTTTATGCGATTCGACCCAGCCTTGTTGGGTTACTGTATTTTAATAGTGATCGCTTTATTGTCATTTGAAGGTGTAATTTGGCCGACATCATGATGCTTCGTCGGAACAACTAGGGAGAATAAAAATACACTAGCTGATCTATCGTAAAGCTTATCCCAACCGGATCGACTAAAAACTAGATGCATGCAACAAGTCACCAAACCTGAGACACAAGTTGGAGTAAACAAAACCCATACCTTTTTTAGATCTCTTCCATAACTTCATGAATCGAAAACTTGAATCTGATGGTAGAAGAGTATGTGTATATCAAAGATAAACCATCAATACATTGGTGATCCACGTACCATTATGAACAACATTGATGTTCGTGTCCACACACTAGTTCTAAAATTATCAATCTATTTGCAACTTATTTTATTTTATTTTTTTGAGTTGAAATTCAAATTAGCAGTTATAAAAGATAAATAATAATATGTTAAAATTATTGAGATTAAGGCCTCATTTATTTGCACTTAATGGGGGTCTGAATCTTAATCATTCAGATTCAGCCCATTAAGTGTGTTTGATTTTTAAGTCTAAATCTTAATCATTAAGATTCATTCCATTAAGTTCATTTATTTCTTTTTTTTTAAAAAAAAAATCTCTTAATGGGTCTTAATGAGTCTGAATGAATCAGAACTATAACAGAGTCTTAATACCATCTAGACTCTATTAAAATAATAAGCGTTCTTTCATAAACAAATTCTCTTCTTCCTTGCTTCTCTTCTGGACAAATTTCAAATTTCTTCCTCTCATTTTCCAACCAAATACCATTTTTTTTCTTTTGAATAAGTAAGTTTTCATAATCTCTTACAAGTATTTATCTAATATTTAATTAATATATACAATATTCTTGGGTGAATTAATATTTATGAAGAACTCTTCTTGTCACATGTTAGTTTGTTGTCAAAATTTCTTTGGAAGAAGTTAACATTATTTCTTGAGAAAAAAATGTTTGAGAAAACAAATAAATCATCTTTTTTTTGGGGTGGGTTATAGTTTTATTCTTGAAACAATTTTTTCGAAGAAGTATTCTTGGTTTGGATTATAACTTTTATTGATAAAATGTTTAATTCCTAATTTTTAAAAAAATATTATGCACATTCAGATATTGAAAATAAATAATCTTAATGATTTAATGTCAGACTTAGAAATTACATCTTAATATTCAGATGTGTGTTCAGATTCCAACATCTTAATCTTAATGAAAATAAATGAGGTCTAAGTGGATAAAATTAGGCGGGTGACCCAACCCAATTTTTAGCCAATTCATTTGAGCCCAAAAAAAATTTAGGCAGGTCATGAGTCATGACCCAATCCAATTGTTATTTCAATATTTTCAATTTTAAGTCAACCCACCCATTTGAGACCCTTATTATTTATTACCTATGGTTAACATCAACTTTTATAAAGGTATTGACCTAAACTAGGCCCAAGAAGCCCAATAGAACATGTAGCCGTCAATTTTGTGCAATCCTCATCACTTGCTTCTTCGATTTTTTTGTTTTACCACCCAATACGACGCCGTATTGATCTCAATTGTAATTTGTAACCCCCTTTTCGGGTCAAAATAGGAGACAAAACAAACATGGAAAATAATCCAAATCCCCCTAGTAATAGTAAATACAATTGCAGTAAAAGGCCATAAAATAACACACAAACACAACAGTCTCATCTTTCTAATCTATTCCTCTTTCCTGAACTCCTGCGGCGTAGATCCGAGGAGTTTCAGACAAAAAACAGCAGTCTTTACAAACCCTAACCCCCAATCGCTTTTACCCACTTCTCCTCCTACTCTTTACTCTTTATTCCTCAGATCTTTAACTCTTCTTTATCAGGTTAGTTATGTTTCTTTTTTCTCCTTTTTTTGTGTTTATTGGAATGTAATCTTTGTTTTTGTGTTCAAGTTTGAATCTTTACGATTGATTGTTGGTTAGAGTTCGTTTCTACAGCTGGGCTTTCAGTTATCTAGCTGCTGGGGTTGATTTTTTATGTTTTTTATATATTTTTCTGCGTGTGATTTTACTATTGTTATCATAGAGATCTGTTTGATATGATTTTCTTGATTGCATAAAGATCATCTTTTTAATTATCTGTTAAGTAGGTGAGCTATTTCATTCTCTTAGAAAGTATTGTGCGAAAGGGTTATCTACTAAAGGAATGAAGAGCTCTGTTTTGATGCAATAGGTTCCTGAAGTAGTGATTGTGTTGTGAGAAGTTCGTCAGTTCTGGATGTAGATTTCCTAGTTGGAAAAACTGGTTAGTTGGGGTACTTATCATCTATAGGAAGTAAATCTGGGGATTATAATGCCTTCCCCTGCCATCTGTTCTTTGTCTTTCATGTTAAGCTTGACATGTTTCTTATCGTTAGCTTGATGGTGCGGTATTCTGCGTCTCTGCTGGGTCTGCCTTAAGTCACTTTGACCTAGAATCACATAACTTGAAACTTTGGTCGACAGTTGGCTACTATAGCAGTTGAAATAGTTGTTTTTCATGTGTATCTTCTCTTTCTGTGCTTTGTGCTTCATATAAGAAAGAAAAACATACATTTTGTTGTGCCCTCCTCCCCTTTAATAGTAGAAAGGACAAGCAGATGATGTTTTGCTACTACAGTTTTTGACATCTGTTGTATATTTTCACAGTAATGTTTTGTCTTTTCCTTTTTATTACATTAAAGATTGTTTGATGAGTTCATATGAGTAATACCGTTGTTTTTTGTTTGCTATAGTCATGGCTGGCTTGGCACCGGAAGGTTCTCAATTTGATGCTCGCCAATTTGATGCTAAAATGACCGAGCTGTAAGTTGTTTGCTCTAATTTCTAAGCAATTGAGATTTTATCTGGCAGCAGAAAACTACACTTGGGTTTTATTTCCTCCTTGGATCTATCAATTGCAGCTATCACGTGCTTACTCGTTCAGTTTTTAAATTTTTTTGATGTTTGATTTGCTGAAACAGGCTTGGCACTGAACAGCAGGAGTTCTTCACATCATATGATGAGGTTCATGACAGTTTTGATGCCATGGGTTTGCAAGAAAACCTTCTTAGGGGCATCTATGCCTATGGTAAATGCACTTCTTAATAGCATAAGTGGTTTTCCTTTCCCTTGTTAGATTTAGCAAGGCATTGAACACCTGTCTTAAATTGCTTGAAGGTTTTGAGAAGCCATCTGCTATCCAGCAAAGGGGTATTGTTCCTTTTTGCAAGGGTCTTGATGTGATCCAACAGGCACAATCTGGTACAGGAAAGACGGCAACTTTCTGCTCTGGGATTCTCCAGCAGCTTGATTACAGTTTAGTCGAATGTCAGGCTCTGGTTCTGGCTCCAACCCGTGAGCTTGCCCAACAGATTGAGAAGGTTATGCGAGCACTTGGTGACTATCTTGGTGTGAAGGTTCATGCCTGTGTAGGAGGTACCAGTGTCCGTGAGGATCAGCGTATCCTTCAAAGTGGTGTTCATGTGGTTGTTGGTACTCCTGGTCGTGTATTTGACATGTTGCGCAGGCAGTCTCTTCGCCCTGACCACATCAAGATGTTTGTTCTGGATGAAGCTGATGAAATGCTCTCAAGAGGTTTCAAGGATCAGGTTGCCATTTTCTCCTTTCATTTCTTTTGCCCTTCAAGTTGAATTTTCTTATTTATTAGGTTTCTGCATTGTGATTTGGGAAGTAGGGCGCAAATATGGGGCTACCTTTTTCTTTTTATTTGGGTAATGGGGTGATGGGTAAGTATAGTATTTGTATGCAACAGTCATTTGTTAGATTTGTAAAAGATTTGTGCATATGTGATATTAACCTCTGAATGGGAGTTCTATCTATTCTCATCATTATTAGCCTTATTATGCTTTGATATTTTTTAGAATCGGTGCAGGACTTTGCTGGTTCTTTGACCTTATTTCTTGCTCCCAAGGCTCACAAATAGTGTCTCATTTTGAAGTTGTCTTATTATTTTCCAGATTTATGATATTTTCCAATTGCTGCCACCAAAGATTCAAGTTGGTGTTTTCTCTGCCACAATGCCACCAGAGGCCCTTGAAATTACTAGGAAGTTCATGAACAAGCCTGTGAGGATCCTTGTGAAGCGTGATGAGCTCACTCTTGAAGGTATCAAGCAATTTTATGTCAATGTTGACAAGGAAGAGTGGAAGCTTGAAACTCTTTGCGATCTTTACGAGACCTTAGCCATCACCCAGAGTGTGATCTTTGTGAACACCAGGCGTAAGGTTGATTGGCTCACTGATAAGATGCGCAGCCGTGATCACACAGTATCTGCCACTCATGGAGACATGGACCAGAACACTAGAGATATCATTATGCGAGAGTTCCGATCTGGGTCATCTCGTGTGCTTATCACTACCGATCTTCTGGCACGTGGTATTGATGTGCAGCAAGTATCCCTTGTGATTAACTATGACCTGCCTACTCAGCCAGAAAACTACTTGCATCGTATTGGTCGTAGTGGACGATTTGGAAGGAAGGGTGTAGCTATCAATTTTGTCACAAAGGATGATGAAAGGATGCTTTTTGACATTCAGAAGTTTTACAATGTTGTAGTGGAGGAGCTACCAGCCAATGTGGCCGATCTTCTTTGAGGTGGTTTTGGTTGTCTGAGCTGAATTCTTCCTTATATTAAGTAATTTAATATTTTATTCTTAGGTTAGTTAGAACCGCACTGAACTAAAAGTTGGAAACTGCAGTTTCTGTGATTCGCCGTTAGTTTTCCAATTTGGTTGGACTTATTTACAAATTTTGTTGGTTTGTCTTTTTGTATTGTAAGTCCACAACTACTTCAGGTTTTGGATGTCTTTGAATTTAAGTATATTTGATTTAAACTTTTGGCCTATTTTTTCGTTTTGTTTTATGATTGGCTCTGTATCTGTTCGCTTTGATATACACTGAATTGATATTGCTACATAGTCAAATTATGTGTCATTGATAATTAGTGCTTCTTTGAGGCCTAATTATTATTTTTCCTTCTTAAAAATATATTTGGGCTAAAAAGTGTACCAACCAAGGTACTAATAATACTCAAAACTAATGAATACATGACTTTCTAATAAACCCTTCTAAATGACCCCTAATATTCAATTTTAATACACATTTTAATATTTAGCATTACCCTCATATTCAAACATTTTAATTAAATTTTAATAAAAGCAAATGGGAACATTGTGTTCCATGTATAAACTAGTAAGATATTATTATTTCGAGGAATAAGTCATAAACGAAAACTATTTCTTCCCGAATTTTCCATCCAATAGAATGAATGAAAGATTAGTACCCATTGAATTTATTGTAGGAGTGCGTAATGACTAATGACATTTAAGGAAGGGAAGGAGACTTTTGAAAAAAAATAGCGTATCTCTCGTATTTTCTCCGTACTAAGTATTTGCTAAAAATAGTTATTCTATAATATTTGTACATTACTTTAGAAAATTAAGAAAAAAGTATTTCTTTCAATTTTATTCTTATTATCATTAATAGAGTAATGTTTGTTGAAGAAAGGTAATAGATAAAAGAATAAATTGCATTAAGTAATTTTTACTAGTATTATTTTTTTCTTAAAAGGGCTAGAGAAATAAATTACTTCTTTCGACAACAACACAACAAAATATTTAGTGAAATTTTACAAGTGATGTCTAAGGATGATAAAATGTACACATATCTTATCACTATCTCGGAAAGTTAGAGAGACTATTTCTGAAAGGTACTCGACTCAGATGCAGCAATTCCAAATATAAAGAAGAAAATCTAGCAAGTCACAAGAAAACAATGTCAAGTCTAGGGGCGCAACAACGACAATAACAAAAAAGAAGTGTAATAATTAAGCACAATAAACAACATATTAGGATAGAGTATTAAAATAATAATAAATAATGATAGATGTCAAAAACAAAACTACACTAATACAACTAGTATAATGACAGACACCAATTATCCTAAGTAAGACAACACTACACTACCTACTAACCTTTTATCCTAATACATGTCCCTCACGCCCTCCTATCTAAGGTTATGCACTCGATAATCTGAAGTTGCTTCATATCTTGTCTTATCACCTTTCTCCAGTACTTTTCCGGTCTATTTGTGCCTCTCCTTGTAGACTCTATAACTAACCATCCGCACCTCCTCACTGGTGCATCCACACATCTCCTCTTCCCATATCCAAATTAAATCATCTCAATATCGCTTCTATCATTTAATTTATCCACCATGGAGATCACTCCGAGCTTATTCTGAATATCCTCATTTTTAATCTTATTGCTCCTAGTATGATCATACATTCACCTCAACATCTTCATCTCCCCAACATGCGAGTTTTTGATTGACTAGCACTCCAACCCATATATAATAATAACAAAAAATATTCATACATTTTTATATTTAGTAACAATTTAACTTTATAGTATTCATTTTAACTTTAATGAAATAATTTATAATTACACAAACTTCTATAACTTATTTTAAATGACAAATCTTAAAATATATTTCTTTATTTATTAAACATATCTGCTCAAACTAGGTCAGATAAATTAATATCACAGACAGAGAGTATTACAATTGGTTCAATAAAAAGAAAAAGAGTAGTACAAGTGACGGAATAGAGCAGATTTCATGGACCAAAGTTGACTAGTCAACCCCTTATTTTCTTGAGCCCAAAACACAAGTTGTTTAGAAACGCCAATCTCTAGAATCAAAATAAAAACAAAAGTTTCAAAAAAATAAAAAAAAAGTCTTTTCACAAGCACATCTTATTCCTCATTCTCTGTCAGTTTGGCATCCCACTTTCTCCAAAATTTTCTCCTCTTCCATACCTATCTAAATTTTTTAAAAAAAAAAAAATTCCCTTTTCTTCTTCTTCTTACCTAAAATTAACAAAAACAATCATGGATGATTACAGATCAAAATCTTATGTTGATGGTAGGATGCAAATTGATAAATATCATAAACCCCAATTTTCTAATGATTTCAGGTCTTATAATGCTTCCTATGCAACTTCAGTTGGTGCACCACCCTTACCACCACCTCCAGCCCATCACAACAAAGATTTGAAGCTTAAAAAAGGGAAGAGCACTAGTGGGTCATCTTCAAAATCTTGGAATTTCAATGATGCTGAGTTTCAGAGGAAGAGGAGAGTTGCTAGTTATAAAGTTTACTCTGTTGAAGGAAAAGTTAAAGGGTCTTTGAGGAGGAGTTTAAGATGGTTTAAAGATAAGTATACACAGGTTTTATATGGATGGAGGTGATTATTCAAGATTTTTGGCTTTGTTTTGATTCATTTTCTAAATGTTGTATTTTGTTGTCAACAGGGGAATACTGTTTAACTTATACATGTGGATTTTCTTGTTCTTCTATTGATTATTGGGTTTCTTTTGACTACTAGTTGGATTGATTATAGTTTTGATTACTCTTTTTTTTTTTTGATCGCGATACTTTATCATCATTAGGTGGTTAATTATGTCTTTGGAAGTTGATTCTATGTTTAATTTAAGTTCCAGGCAAGAATTTGAGGATTCTGTTTATGAATTAATTGTACTTCTAGAGGCCAGCAAAATTGGGGATCCTTTATATTTTATAGGCTGTCATGTTTCTTCTTAAATGACGGTTCATTTTGTGGTCACTATAGATAAGATAAAGTTATTAAGTATGCTATTGTTGTAATAGTGCAAAATTTTTGTATACGTTGGGTGGGTACATTTGACATGAAAAATATATATTACAAAATAAGTAATTTTTTTATGTTTAAAAGATGCAGAAAATATTGTTCCAAAAGTATTTATATCCAATTTAAATGAACACTATGAGAATTCAAGGTTGTGAGTTGGGATGTTTGAAGGGTGGGAAGGAACCAATTAACGTAGAATACTACTACTTATTTTTCTATTTTCAGTAGGAAACTCTATCTTTTATGAACCCACGGAATTATATTTAATGTATTCGAAGAAAATATTTTAAAATTTTTTGAACAAGCCTTGTGTACTTGTTAATTTGTGAACCAACTCTTCTTTGCCTGGCTAATTGTTGTTGCCAGTTGTGTCGGAGATAAAAAATCTATACTAAAATAGTGTTCATTTTGTTATCTGTTCCCTCGAATGTCTTACTTCCTCCGTCTCATTTCATGTGAGGTAGTTTGACTCGGTACAGAGTTGAAAAAAGAAACAAGACTTTTAAAATTTGTGGTTCAAAATGAATGATAAAAACTTATGTGACTATAAATCATTTCATTAAGGGTAAAATAGATATTTTATAATTAAATTGTTACTTTATATAGAAATATGTCCTTTTTTTTTAACTGACTAAAAAAAAAGTAAATCGCATAAATTGGGAAGAGGGAGTAATTTTTATCATCTTAAACACTAAATCCAAGTCGAAATAGTGGACGACTGGCTTGCCTAGAGGGAATATACTGAAAAATAATTTTGATTACCATATGCTAAATATTTATATTTTCTGTGGTTTCACTGATATAAAAATTTTTTATTGGTGATTCATGGCCTGCCACATCCAACTGTGAATATATAAAGCATTTCTACCATTTTAGAAGATCTAACAAATAATTAAGGGTTACTTCATCAAAGCATAGGTTTTTATGATCAATCATAGAGTTTTTATCTCATTAACCTTTGTTGAACAATTTGCATTCTTAAGAACCTATTTTTATGAGGTCTTTACACTACAACATTTTAGGCCTGCGGCCACGCCAGTAAAGTGTAGTCTAAACTAGCAAAAAGTGTGGCCTTTGATAAAAGGCTACACTTTTGGACTTTAAGCAACGCTTTTTCAGGGGTAGCCAAAAGAGGCGTAACCTTAGAGTTTAAGGCAACACTTGTTATCAGCTACGCTCAAAAGCGTAGCCTAAAAGGCAAAAAGGCCACGCTTTGCAGCTACGCTTAAAAGTGTTGCCTTATCAGCTACACCTTCAAGCGTGCCCTTTGCTTCCATATTGCCCACAATTATAAAGTGTTGCCTTTTCTATCTAATGTATGACAACACTTTGAAGTGTAGTCCTTGCCCGTGTGCATACCACAATTTACAGCCCTATGGCTACACTTTTAAGTGTGGTAATACTATTTTGGCTATAAAGTATTTATATGCCACAATTTCTAATTAAAAAAACCCAATATTGTTTTGCAATAAATAATCTCAAGCAATAAATTGGCTAATAAGTAATTCAA
The DNA here is from genome assembly GCA_037074985.1 of Solanum bulbocastanum. NCBI lineage: Eukaryota > Viridiplantae > Streptophyta > Magnoliopsida > Solanales > Solanaceae > Solanum > Solanum bulbocastanum. Next base: position 35,687,699 of record CM073604.1, read on the forward strand.
ATATATAGATTTGCAATAAACTTCAAAAGATAGTATGTCATACGTACACATACTTATAAAGCAATAGTCTAAATATGTGTACACAATAGTTCAAAATTAAAAGTACTCTTACAATAGTTCAATATATTCTAGCAATGAATATATTTCACAAAATCAAACATAATGTATTCAAACTTTTACAATAGTTCAAAAACTCTTCATCATCCACTTCAATGAGATCAAATTGACTTGTGGCGACCCTTCAAATTTGATCACCTCCATTTCCCTACACAAATCATATTGCAACAATTATAGAAGAGGCAAGAATTTCAAAATTGCAGAAGTTATGGAACAACAAATCAGATTGCAGATTGCAGCAATTATAGAGAACAACAAATCTGTAGATTACAGATAGCAGATTGCATTTTCCAAATTGCAGCATGCAGTTTCAGATTGCAAATTGCATATATTTTTAGTTCAGGCAGCACTGTGAATTCCAGCAGATTGCAGATTCAGTGTATTCTAGCAGATTGCAGATTTTTTGAGTTCAGATTGTAGCACTGTGTATAGATTAACTTTGAGTTCAGGCAGCACTGTGTATGCTAGCAGATTGCAGATTCAGTGTATTCAACTAATAAACTGATGTTTGATCCATCTATCTATTCTCAGGATTACAAGCTCACACAAACTGATGCCTGAACTCTAATTCTCAAGGTGGAAAAAGGGGAAGATGACACACCTAATTGTCGCAACAAGTAGTGAATGTAAGTCATGAACACTTCTGTTCTACATGTGATTGCTTACTCTGGCAGAAGCTGGATGCAGTAGCAACCACTTCGAGATTGCAGATTGCACAATTACAGAAGAGGCAAGAAGTTCTAGATTGCAGAAGTTACAAAATAACAAATTAGATTGCAGATTGCAGCAGTTATAGAGAACAACAAATCTGCAGATTGCAGATTGCAACAATTACAGAAGAGGCAAGAAGTTCCAGATTGCAGAAGTTATAAAACAATAAATCAAATTGCAGCAGTTACAGAGAACAACAAATCTGCAGATTGCAGATTGCACAATATTCCAGATTGCAGCATGCAATTCCAGATTGCAAATTCTTCTTCTAGAAGTTCAAGATCACTCATATAATCAATCAGCAACAAGTAGTGAATGTAAGTCATGAACACTTCTGTTCTACATGTGATTGCTTACAACAATGTGTAATGAAAAGAACTCCAACGAGTCAAACACCAAGAATAATGTGATAAGGCATATAAGTCAGATGAAGGAAGTATTACTATAGAAAACATTGACAGCCCTCATGAGAAACAGGAAAACGAAGATATGAGTCATGAAAAAAGCTGAGAAGAAAGGCCATTGTCCTCTGCCAGAAGCTAGATGAATTGTCCTCTGCCAAAAGCTGGAAGCAGTAGCAAGCACTTCGAGAAAATAACAGAAGCAGAAGACGAAGAACAAACATGAATCTCTCTGAATGTGAGGCCACAGAGAGTATTACTATATCTAGTGATGAGAACAAAAATATAACAGAAGCAGAAGACAAAGACGAAGACGGAACATACAGAAAACAGGTGAAAAAACAGAAGCACATTAGCATATGGCATTTGATATCACAGCACATTCTGTCAGGTGCTGTATCAAAAATAGAGAATGAACAACTCGATGAGATAAATAACAACAAAACACTAGCTGAAACGAACACAGACAACTCTCCTTAAGATTTCTCAGAAGAAAATCATGATATAAGCCACAATGGGAGAAGTTTCAGCATAAATGATGTTGTCAATCTCATAAGAGGAGAAGTTAGTCAGATCCTAACAACACCGACTCGAAATGATTCATCCAATACACAGAGTGTCACTAATGACATTGTTCAAGATGAAAAGCCACCAAAAACTAATGATACAGATGGCATAGAACAAAATAGTACAAATTCACTCTACGAAAGCTTGAGACATCGTGACAGTCAATTATAAACAACAGATATATTTGCTAATTATACTATCATCGAGAGTAAATTTGAGCCACCAAAGTCCAAGAACTGGAGCAAGCTGAAGAAATTGATCCTCCTTAAGAGATCAATATAAGGTATTGGAAAGAGCTCGAAAAGTCAATCCACAACCCTCAACTTTTGCCCTGAACCAGCTCCGCCTCTTATGCTTATCACTCACCTACGCTCTTGCAGCATGCCCCCTTCGGGCAATACTCCGGGAACCCATAATCTGACGATTCTTTCACATATGATCTTTTTCGTGAATTCGACATCAGTGATCTACGACCATCCTTTCTTCTTTCCATTCCAAAAAGGAATAGTTGGCTGATATTACACTATTATCCATTCGTTTGCTGCTCGACTAAGACAAAAATTAGGCTAAAAATGATATAACTATTGGCCTTGCGACTCCTATTATCACTATCAAGCAAGGACTGCCGGCTGGAGCCATAACTACACACACAAATTAGCAACCAATGGGAAGAAGAACTACACACATAAATCAGCAAACAATGGCATGGGAAGAAGAGCCACCACCCTATGGGAAGACTTGGTTCACCACAAGAGAAGACAAGGAAAGACCAACAATATCAACCTAAGGCACAGTCAAGTAAGACACTTAACTCTACTATTTCTACTCATAATAACTATAATAATCTTATTGTGCCGGAACAAACCAACATACAAGAAGAATAAGAAAACCATATTCACAATTTGATACATCAATAAAGGAAATGCATCAACAAACAAAACAAAGGATGATTTGAATGAAGAACAACTAGACAAAGTTGAGGAAAATACAGTTGAGAGGTTCAGAAGAGAGAAAGAGAGAGCAAAGCCTCAAGGAACCAATAACACCACAACCCATGGCAAGTGAAAACCTTCAGAGGTTTCTCAATATAAATTCCAGATCAATCATGACAAAACTAGACCTACTTTGAATGATTCAAACATGAAGTTAGAAAGCTTGCAAATTAACTGCATTAATAAGCCAACTACCACAAAGAAAACTTTCAGAAAAACTGAGAGGACTAATTAGCCAACTATCACATATTTACAATCACATAGGATATAGTTCTTTAGGATACTAATTTTCTAACTTATTGCTCTAAAAAGAGAACATTTGAAAAAATACAAAATACCTTTTGAAGAAATGGATCATGAGTTGACCCGGAAGAATGTGGAAGATTTTGGCCTTTTACAGCTTGTGCACTACTCGCATCAATAGGTGAAGCAATGTTAGATTGAAAACACCCTGGCATATCTCGAACATTCAATCCAGGGTTGTTTTGAAGCAATTGACTAAAGAAATGTCGCATTTCTTCTCTCATTTCATTCATTTCTTCTTTTAGAGAAGTGATTTCATTGGCATGTTTCTGTTTTAGCTCGTTCGTTTCCTCATCTTTCTTCAAAGAACTTGTTGTCACTGATCTACCATAGCACCTAAGTCGACCAGGTTGCTCCTTTCCAAACACTGCCGTAAAAGCATCATCTGCTGTTTCCCCGAAATTTTGGCGATTCTGAAGTTCAGCCTATTGAATAAAATTTACATCCATATTAAATGTAAGTACTTCTTTCTTCCACCTTAAATGAGTTTATGATTCATTAAGTTTATTTAATTGACATCCCTTCCGAGCAAACAGTCCAGCGACTCAAGCATATTAAAATAAAAATATCACCCTCCCAGCAATAGATAACTTTTAAACTTGAATTAAATTCATCACAAATCCACTTTAAAATACTTGCTATTGCAACTTGAGTATCGGTTTGAAGATCCTTTCCCGTCTTTGTACGAGTTGCAATAAACATTTTAGACTTTGATGGTTCCTCATTGTTTTCTTTGGTTGCACGCTACAAATTATATCAAAAGAAATTAAAAAAAGCGTATCAATATGTTCTAAAGAAAGCTTAAGATATGGTAAGTTGAGATTTTCTAGAAGAAGTGCTAACTGGATTTGGTTTCCCTGGCAAGTTCATTAGATGAATTATGTTGTGTATAAGTAGGACTATGTTCTCATGAAAGTGAATAGGGAAAACCATGGGTACTTTGCTGAGAGGAAAGGGCTTAGGAATGGAGAACTCGTCTCTCCTCTATTCTTTGGTTTAGTGATGGATTACTTGTCAAGAACACTCGAAAACATGAGTCTGCTGCCAGATTTTAGGTAGGGTTGGTCTCTTGGGATAAAGTTTGTCATCCTAAAAGACAAAGTGGATTGGTCTCCTGAAATTCAATTTTTTTACGAAATGTCCGCTAAGTATTACCAATGCCACTCGTACTCTTGCAAAATTAATAGGTCCCATTCGATGCCTCCACTTTTGCTTTTTCCTGTTTCGAGAATTCATCTCACACATGGCCTATAATTAAATAAAAAAAGATCTTTGAATTAATTAAAAAAACAAAATAGATATGATGCAAAATAAGTTGAAGAGTAGAAATGCACTATTTTAGCCTTACTTGAACAGTTGGGTGTTTCCAATACTCGATCAATTGACGGAATTGTTCTTCTGGCATGTCATCAGGACGTTTTGCTAGCATATCCTCAATGGTACTATTTTTATCAAAAAATCTCTCTTTAATTTTTTGTTTGTGTCGCCTCCAAGCATCACGAAGACTAGTCATCACCCACTTCTTTCCTTCTACTGGAATTAGGAATTTGGACTATGCAAAATAACATATATTTAGCTTCAGTCAGTAAAAACAAACAATAGAATATGCAATCTCTAAATTGATTGTTCTTACATTGATATATTCCCACATGCGCTTTTTCGTATCTTTTGGCACCGCATGCCAACTAGTGTACATTAAGTTGATGAATCTAGAGTTCCTTGAAATTGTTCCTATAAAGTTGGTTAATTCCGACACTACCTTACCAGTTGGTCCCACTGCTTGTCCTTTATCAAATGTCACCTCCTTTCTTTCTTCCAAATTTCTTGCATGAATATCCTTACATGTTGTTTTTCCTTGAACTTTTTTTGACTCCAATATTCCTAGATTGATGTAACAGTAAGGAAATAAGATTATTTCTTTTATATAAGTAATAAATCTTACAATGTTTAAGACATACCTTTTGTACCACAATTAATGCCAATTTCCTCATCTATAGCACACTCATCCGCGCCGATTTCTTCTTGATCCACAAGATCATCAGCTATTTTGTGGTTATCAGTTTTTGTTTCATCACCTATGTGTATCGCTTGTTTTTTTTTAAATTGATCAAGACTAGTAGCTGGTATGACCGAATTCCTCTTTACCTGCTTGCGGTTTGGTAGATCATGAATATCATGTTCTTTTTGTAGCAGTTGTTCTTCCAGAAACTGATCAAGACTTGTGGCCGGTAGGACCGACTTTCTCTTCACCTGTTTGAAGTTTAGTAGATCGTGAATATCATGTTGTTCCTCTGCATTACCAAGTGTTTCCCCAGTCACATGTACTGAAGCAGTAACACCTTTATTGGAAGACGTTTGGAACCTAAAGTTGTGCGTAGGAAGTTTAATTCCTTTCTGTTGAATGGACTCTCCAGATTGAAATAAGTTCTTTTTAATCTGTCCTTTCCCAACAACCATATGTGAGATACCAAGCTCTTCTATCGAAGACGAATGAATTACTGATTTGTAGTCAAGCAATTTACTCTTTCCTTGTTGTGGAATGACATCCTCAGAATTCTTTCTTTTATATGCTATTGATGCATGATCTTTCTTAGCTTTATCATTGCGTTCTTTAGCAATTTGTTCTCTCTTAATCTTGAATTGGTTAGCCAATTCAGTACTTGATCGGTATTGCATATCAAAGTTCAGATTCTTCAGTGGACTTTGAGCTTTGTTTGGATTCGAACCCTTTTTCTTTAGTGCTGCTGATTGGCTCATTCTTCCCGCTTTCTTTTAATCTCTTTATTTTCTTTCCCTACAATAAGTTAACCTACAAAACAATAATCAGGTGATTGTTAAATAGAAAAATCAAACCTGCAAAGAGAAGAGGTTCTAGCCTCATAATCATATACGTTCTACGATTGTTAGATAGAAAAAGCTACAGAAATATAACTTCAAAAGATTTGAATGTGCTGCCTTCATTGTGCTAATGAGAATAAGTAGTGAACTAATCATTAGCTTCCAGAAATATAAGGGAGTACTACATACAGAGGACTGATTTCATTATGCTTCTTTCACTGCCTTCACTGTACTGATCACTGCCTTCTCGATGTTTATCAACCTTCACATCATCCCAGCTAAATTCTGTTGTAGCAAAAAAATTATACATTAGGAACATTACAAAATAGGACAAAAGTATAACAACTTGATCCTACAGAAACAAAAATGGAAGAACCTCATATGCCATCTATAGAAGAACTTTATTAAGCATGTCTGAATTAGAAAGCATTAAAATTCAGAATTCTATTATGAGAAAAGTAAGTATAATCATTGACTCTAGGAACAACAAGAAAGCTGACTAGATCTAGTATAATCATGTTAATTTGTTGGAGCACATGCATGATTCACCCTATACAAACAACAAATACCACAATTTACAAGTAACAATAACAATAACATACTTAGATATCTTAAGGTATTTGTACAAAAATAGTGAAATAAAAAAAAGAGTGAGTTAGCACTATATGGTCATCACAAAAATATTAAAACTCATGGTGTGTCATCTTCAAACTAGTCTTCAGACTCATCTTCCGACTCATCTTCAGAATCGTCTTCATGCTCATTTTCAGACCAATCTTCACACTTTTCTTCAGACTCATCTTCAAACTCTTCTTCAGACTCATCTTCAAACTCTTTTTCATACTCGACCTCAAGTTGTTGAGTAACAAATTCCTCTGAAGGCACATCAATAACAGTTTCTGGTACATCATTCCTTACTAAGGTAACTTCACCATCATCTTCTGGTATGGATGGTCCCATCAAGTGTTCAGACAACTCATTTTCATAACTTTGTGCGAGATCAGATTCAAATTCATCACTCATGTTAAACAAGTCTCTCGAAACAGTCTTCATAACATAATGTCTATTTTGATCATATGGATCTTGCACATAAAAGCATTGATGTACTTGAGATGCAAGCACAAAAGGCTCTTCCTGAGAGCATCTCTTGTTAAAATAGACATAAGTAAGACCATAAATATCTTTTTCAACCTCATACCAATCGCACTTAAACAGAACAACCTTAAAATGACTATAATAGTCTAACTCAACTATATCAACTATTCTACCATAATAAGTCAAATTTGCAGCAATCGGGTTCTTATCCTTTGAGCTTGCAAAGCTCGTAGTTGAGGCAACAACTGTAACACCACTATTTTGTGTTTTACGCCTTGCATCACGTTGCCTAATATGGAATCTATATCCATTAATGAGATACCCAAAGTATCTTTTAGTAACAAAATTTGGTCCTCTAGACAATTTTTTTATCAAATCAGGCACATCCTCTTGCAAAGCACGAGTTTCAAACCATTGAGAGAAGTTTTGACAATGATCCTTGGCCTTGCTCCATTTAGATCTTCGCGGATGATTATTAACCTCTTGCTCATGCTCTCTACACAACATGTACTTTTTTTTTAAAACGATAAATAAAATAAGTTAAAAATTAATTATACAAAAGAAAACACTATATAAAATTAAAGTACCTAATATATTCTTGAATCTCATCACAATTTCCCAATAAGTATGCATATGCCTGACTTAGTGACTTCTTATCTAAAATAAATGGATCGGTTTTCCTTGCTCCTAAAGGACATCCCTTTTGAGGAAACAAACTCTCTGTTTCTGCATCACTTGGGTCACATTCATCATTATTTCGGGCTCTTCTGTTAAATCTGGTTTGTACTGCACTATGTAGATAGCTAGAAAATAAATTCATACAGTCTATTCCCACACGCGCCTCTGCTATGCAACCTTCTGGATAACGTCTGTTGCGGATATATGATTTGAATGTCCCCATTTCTCTTTCAGTTGAATACATCCATCGGTTTTGAACTGGACCACCTAATCTCACTTCATTCGCTAAATGAATAAGCAAATGAATCATTATATCAAAAAATGATGGAGGAAAAATTCGCTCCAACTGATTTATTGTTTCTCTGATCTCTACTTCTAAGCAATCTAGTTCCTCCAATGTGATAACTTTTTGACACAAACGTTGGAAGAAGGAACATAGACGAATCAAAGGAATAGCCACATGTTCTGGAAGGATGCTTTTAATTGGCATTGGAAGCAAGTAATGTAATATGAAATGAGCATCATGGGTCTTATAACCAGACAATTTTCTTTCATCAAGTTGCACACACCTAGATATATTGGAGGCACTGCCATCAGGTAGCTTGGCTGTCTTTAAAACTCCATAAAAAACTAATTTCTCTCTATTTGTCATTGAGAAGCAAGCTTTCGCAAACTTTGTTCTCTTATTATCTCCTGTATCTTTTGGATGAAGATTCTTTCTGATTCCCATCTCTTTCAAATCATACCGAGCTTTTGCATGATCCTTTGTTTTGCCAGGAATATCCAAAAGAGTTTCAAGTATGCTATCAACTATGTTTTTCTCTATGTGCATTACATCAAGGTTGTGTCGTAACAAGTTGTGCTGCCAATAAGGTAATTCAAAAAAGATTAACCTTTTTTTCCATGGGCCATCATTTGATATCTTTCTCTTCTTTCCAAAAACATTTTCAAAATCATGTAAGCTATTAAGCACATCAATTCCCTTTAATAAAGTTGGAGGAGGCCTGAATTCAGTTTTTCCATTGAAAGATCTTTTGTTAGATCTCCATGGATGATCCATGGGTAGAAAAACACGATGATCCATATAACACATTTTTCGACTATGCTTAAGATAGAGAGAATTAGTGTTATAGTTACAACAAGGGCAAGCAAACTTTCCTTTTGTACTCCATCCAGACAACATAGCATATGCAGGAAAGTCATTGATTGTCCACATAAGAGCTGCTCGCATTTGAAAAGTTTGATTTCTTGAAGCATCATATGTTTCAACCCCAGAATCCCACAACAATTTTAACTCATCTATCAATGGTTGCAAGTAAATATCAATGTCATTTCCAGGTGATCGTGGCCCAGGTATAAGTAAAGAAAGCATAGAATATTCAGATTTCATGCACATCCAAGGCGGCAGATTATACGCCATCAACATAACCGGCCATGTGCTATGAGATATACTCATGGTTCGAAACGGATTGAACCCATCACTTGCTAATCCAAGTCTCACATTGCGAGAATCTTGTGCGAAAACTGAATGTAACCTATCAAAATCTTTCCATGCTTGACCATCAGCGGGATGCCTTAACTTTCCATCTTTAGAACGTTTCTCGTCATGCCACCTCAAAGAATCTGCCATCTTTGAGCACATAAATAACCTTTTGAGTCTAGGAATTAATGGAAAGTGTCTCAAAGTCTTTGCTGAAACTCGATGTGATTTCTTAGAAGGCTGAACATCACGATCAACTTCAGGATTTTTAATATATCGTGAAGCTCTGCAAGTATGACAAAATTCATCATCCTTATGATCATTCCTAAACAACATGCAATCATTTGGACATGCATCAATTTTCTCATAATGAAGACCGAGATTCTTAACCATAGACTTGGTTTTGTTGTAAGACAGAGGAACGTTCAACTCGGGCATCGCCTCTTTTAATAACTCTAAAAGAGAAGTGAATGATTCATTGCTCCATCCGTGTAGGCACTTCAACAAATATAAACGAAGTGTGAATGATAATTTAGAGAATCCTGTACAACCAGCATATAATTCTTGGCTTGCTTCTTCAACTAAGTTATAATATTTCTTGGCATCTTCATTTGGACCATCATAAACTCCTTTGGCATGTGCAACATCTCTAAATTGATCATATAACAATCCATCAATATCATCATGCGAGTAATCCATATCATCATCAACATTCAACTTGATATCCCATTCCCCGTGATTGATCCATCTAGTATAACCTTTAACAAATCCATAGCATATTAGATGATCATACACTACATTCCTTCGAGTCTAACGAATATTACAACATTTTGCACATGGACATTGAATTTCTTGTCCTTGAGGATCTCTATAAGAGTAAGCAAAATCTAGGAATGATTCAACACCATCAATATACAGTTTGTTATACCTTGCTAAATCCATCCAATCCTTGGATGGGATATTTGAATTCCTAGAAGAAGATATCAATATTTAATCTTCCAGTAACAATCATTAAATCATTAATTTCTTCACAAATAAGTTTTAAAAGTCATGAGTAAGTTACCAGAATCAGGTGTTATGAGATGATAATAGTTTCTTACCTAGTCATGGCGCTTGTGCTATGGCAAATCAATCCTTGAATCCTCCACAAATGTTTCTGAATGTTGATTATACTTCTAAGGAAAAATAAGTAAAATTAATAGGAGAGACACAATTAAGAAAGAAAGTAAATTAATAGGATAGACACAATTTAATGAACTAATCAAGTTTAAGCAAACATCTACTACCATGTTTAAACATTCAAGCAAACATTACAATGATCCTATAATAGATAGTCGATCATACCAAAAAACTTAAAGTTTCATAGAGTTTATTCATTCTAAGTTATCCTTGACCTGAAGCAAAATTAGCTATAATCTTGGATCCTAAAGGGTGAAATATTACTTATAGAAGGACTTTGAATAAGAAGAGTTGTGAAATTTTTCAAGACTCTAGAACTGTTCAAGGCATAACAGAATCCTGTGATAAGGTTTACTGGAAACATGATTTTAAAAAGAGTTCATTAATATTACTTCAAGTATTATGTAGCCAACCAAGTTCTAAAAATAGGAATAAAACAATTAACACGATCTAAAGCAGGCAAGTTGAACCAGATTTTAAGGCTAAAGTTGACTGCATTTTATAGAAGGAAAAACATGCCCTGATGAATGTTATATATGCCATCAAACAATGTTGGAGAGTGCTAGGCATCTATTTTTACACTGTAAAATAGCAGCTAGCATATGGAGTGTGCTCTTATCAGTTTTCTTATCTATTGCAGTTAACTGCCAGGACTTACCCTATAATCTGAACCTGCCAGGACTACTAGAATCATGCACCTCCCTTATTCAGAAACATACCAGTCATATTCAACCACTCTGCATCAGAGTTCTGCCTCCTGAACCTTGTGTTCCCAAGCAGTCAGACTATGTCCAATAGCAGAACAGAGTTCTGCCTCCTGAACCCTTTCTTATTCAATTTTTTTGTGTTCTGTTTTGTATAGAAGATTGTTGCTTTGGTATATTGAGTTACAATATTTGTTTGGATTTTGTTTTAGTCTTGTTAGAAATTTACAAGAAAATAAAACCAATACTTTTTCATACACAGCTTTATATTTACAATAGCAGACTATCTAGGAAGCAATATCATATGAAAAAATCCTCTGGGAAGCAATATCCAACAACTTAATAAAATGCATACACAAAGCATCTCTATAGGCACACAACTTACTGGCTCAAATGCTTCCGAGTAGTGATTCCAGGCCTCTTTCTCGTCTTCTCAATATGCCTAGGGCTCACTTTAACGTTCAAATTTTTGGCACTTTCTTCTCCTACTTTGGAATTTCAGCTTTAAGAACTCCAAAGTAGTCAATTCCTTCTAAACACAAAATAAAAATTCAATCAATTGACTGTTTTTAGTACTAGATGATTAGTAGAGAATAAAAAGGAATCTCGGTTGTACCAAATCAGTGCTTACACTTGACGAAATCGATATAGGAGAAATCTTCAGCTCAGCTCTTCAATTCTTCAGCTTCTGCTCTTCAGTTCTTCGATCCTCAGTTCTTTAGCTTCAACTCTTCATCTCTTTGAGGTTCTGGAGAAGAGAATCTTCAGCTCAGCTCTTCAGTTCTTCAGCTTTCCTCTTCGATCTTCAATTCTGGAGCAAATCTTGTACTACAGACAAAGAGAAAAGCTTAACGCGCGTAAGGAAATTAAAGAAGAGTAAAACTTCTGTTCTGGGAAAGAAGATCGAGACTTAGAAAAGTTTTTATTAATGTTTTATCAATTATTATTTTTTTACAATAAAAATGGGAGGGAGAGTTAAAATTGTTGGAGGGAATATAATATTTTAGTGAAAACTTTTAGGCCACACTTTTAATGTGTTGTTTTTATAATTATAAAGATAGGACATTTTAAAAGTGTAGCCATATATATAAATAGTTGTTGCCATTTATTTCATACTATGACAACGTTTACAAAGTGTAGCCTATACAATTAAACAATACACTTTACAAGTGTTGCCAATATTATCGATGCCAAAAGATAAAAATTTAGGCTACATTTTAAAAGCGTTCCCAAAAAAATTTTAGGCTACACTTTACAAACGTTGTCCAGATTTAGTGTGGCCGTAGGCATAAAATGTTGTAGTGTTAGGTTCCCTAATACCAAAACTATAGGATAGATTAATAATTCCATGTTAGAAGACCGAATTCAATATAGAAGAATGAAAAACGTGCATAACCACAATAATTTAACGTTGTGCCCTAGCAATATAATTCTAAGTATCGGCCCATAATGTTCTTTGAAGAACTCACCCTTTAATTCTATTAAAAAAAGTAAATTTGGAAAGAAAAATAGATAAAAATTTACTTAGCTCAAGAAGAAAATAACCCTAAGCCTTGAAAAGGCTGCCCTAGGTGTTTTCTGGTCAAGTATGAAAATTTATAATCAAGACTTGAGCAAACAATTAAACTAAACACGAAATAATAAAGTTCGACCTTGGTTATAGCAAAAAGTACTATAGCAGACCACCCCTTTGTTATAGCGAAGCCTTACAGCTTCACTGTCTTTGCTATAGCGAGCCTCCCTTCACTATATATAGCGAAGAAGTTTTTCGCTATAGTAAAGCCTGACAAATTTTTTTCACTTGTTTATTTTTTTGTTTTATGTCAATTCTCCACTCATGGGCACCATGAAAGATATTATAATCGTAATTCGTAAATAACTACAAAAATGGTCAGATTGTTAAAATTATTTTTACCATGTTATAAATCTATTAAATTGTGGATTGTCCATTTGATTTGTTCAAGAATTAATTGAATTCATGTATGTGTACTCTAGGATACAACAATTCAATCACAATGTATGACTCAATAAATTAGGGACAAGAGTTAAATTCAAAGCTCCATAAAAATAACACCTCCTTTCAATTAAATAAAACTCTCTTTTTTTACTAACTTTTATGCTCTCTGTATTTACTTATATACAAAATAATGTAAGACTATCACTATTTATAGGTGAGAAAACTAAAAATATAAAAAATATGAATAATATTATGGATAAGTGAACAGAAACATTATGCGTTAAAAATTACATAGGTTACAAAACAAAACTTAATAGAATAATGGACAAGTAAATTGTTAGTTGTTACATTAATTTAATGAAAAGAGAAATCACTCTTTGGAAATTAATCAAAGGCCACAAACGTCAAAAGAGAATTGTAGCAAATGAAACAAATGATGCATGTTGAGACCCACTATCGACCCAATTTAATGTAACATTAAAATGCTAAATAACCATCACAAGAAGTCTTTTTTTTGCATACTTTATTTGACAAATACTTCTCTTCAAATCAATTCATTTGACAGATAATAAGGTTTTGGTAACTTGGATCTATTTAGGAATCATTTCTTGCCTTTTATAGTATGAACACATCTTTTATTAAGCCAAAAGGCTACAAGTAAATAAAAGTAATATAAGTCACAATAATTCATAATTCAAAAGATATATAAAAGAATTATATGGTCAAATAAAAACTTATTTAAATTTCAAAATTCGAAATGTGTTACATAAATTGAGACAGCAAAGTCTTTGCATTGCTAATTATTACTTTATTTTTTGGAATTGCTTCTGGCAGATATATATAGTTGTCATAACTAGTTGTTGTCATTGTTCAACTGTTGATTTCACCTCTGTTAAAAGTTTTCATGACCCCATTTGAATTGCTTCCAGCAAAAAGCATACCCAGAAATGGGGATTTCAATTCTTTTAATAGTTATTGGTGTGTTCCTAGGGACATTTATTGACAAACAAAAATGGGGATTTCAATTCTTTTAATAGTTATTGGTGTGTTCCTAGGGACATTTATTGACAAACAAAAATGGGGATTTCAATTCTTTTTCTTGTAACAATGACAATTAGGGGTATTTATCGATCAATTTAATTTTGTATATTATTAGTCTAATTTATTGGCTTTTAAATTTGAACATGCTAATCGATAATCTAAGCAGTAAAATTTATTGATATCCAGTTAATTATTTTTGGTTTTTAACAGCTTATTTTTTTATTTAACTGATAAGAAATGCTCCTCTAATTTTTTTTTTTAATCTTCTCTTATTTTTATATGGTCATACCTACATTGTTTTCATTCATAAAAATTATGGACGAATATGTTAATAGTAAAACAAAATTGTTTTATTTCTAGTTAAGTCACAAACATCAATCTCTCAAAAAGGAAAGCAAAGACAATCCGTTATTCACATTAATAAGTAGCACCCAACCAAACCAACGACTTCAAAAAGAAAACACTAGAATCAAGTCAATAATTATAAAATGCAAAAGAAAATAGGGTTTGTTTTAAAATCTAAAGTCACTAATTATAAAAGGAAATTTTAACATAATCTTATTGGGTTATCTATTTAATAATTAACTATAACCTTAAAATCAAAAATTAATTAGTAGCCCATTATAAAAATTACAAAATCATTTAGAAACTCTTAATTTAATAACTCTATATTGATACATTAAGGAAAACTATATAGGGAAAATTACAAGAATATTGTGTTTAAGACTTTAATTTACAATATAAAATAGTTTTTTTTATTTATAAAACTAAGTTTTTATTTACAAATATGACAATTTAAATTAGTACACGTTTTTTTTTGGTTAGTGTGCTTAGTTTTCTGGAGTCATAATAAGATCTTTTTTTCAATCTCTCTCGTTTATTCATTTCAATCACAAAAATATTTTCTTTCTTAATGTGATATGTTTCTCTCTCTTATTAGTATTTAGGTAAAATCTCCTTTCTTGATAATTTTTTATTCTCTTCTATTCCTTTTTTTTTTTTTTAAGTTACCTCTAATATAAGAATAAAAATTGTTTTTGTTATTATTTTCTACTATGAAAATTTTCATGAATTCTAATTCTAGAAAATGCCTTAGGTTAGGGATTTGGCTCAATATTAACAGCCCTGTCGTATGTTGTAAATTACATTTTGAGTTGAATGCATTCACTCTATTTCATATAAGTGAATATGAAAGAGCAATTCATGCCATCAATAGTGAAATTTCTTTCTCTGTTACAACTAATTGCTAAAAAAAAAAGTAAGGAGAAAGATGTTAGTGCAAATTCTCTTATTATCACCTTCAAATCGGCAAAAAAAAATAAACAAAAAGGTACGGAAAAAAAAGTTACAACTGTTAATTTGAAGAAGATCTGCATGATCCTAGTAGATATGATTTGTATCATGTGGTCCATAAATTATCGAAATAATTTTTAAACACAAAAACATTTTAGTATATATATACTTTGGTGGCCGATTTGATACAATTGTTGATGCTCTATTATTTTAAATAGTCATATCTATTAAGGAGTATATTTTGGTGGTTGATTTGGTACAACAATTGGTGATTTGTTGATTTCTACTGTGCTATATTTTGATGGATGATATAGTTAAAATATTGGTAATCTGTCGATTAAAACTTGATGGATGGTGTGGCTAGTTTTTTGGTGATATATTGATTTAAAATTATAAAAGAAATTGATTTATAATTGATTGTAAGGTTGATATTAGTTATATGTTCCAATCCTACAATGCTTAACACCATAATCTAATCAAGTGTATAACAACTTCTTAGTATCATCAAGTTAATTTACATGGTGTACAATGTGGTGTAACCTTTGTATAAAGTTCAAATTTTAATAACTATAACAATTAAAAATAACTGGTGAATTTGTTGGTTAAAAAATAATGGTGATTTGATGATTTACAACAGCAATATGTTATGGTGTATATATTGTATGACTAGTTTTTTGGTGATATGATGATCTAGAGCTATAAAATATATTGTTTTATAATTTATGAAGTTGATTTTAGTTATATGTTACAACTCTATAATACATAACACCATAATCTAATCAAGTATGTACAAATCTTTTAGTATCATCAAATTAATTTACATGATGTACAATATGATTTAACCTTGGTGTCAAGTTCAGATTAATCTAATTCAATTTTACCATAATAAACGAATTATACCAATATATAACCAAATTGATGACAAAGTTAATTTTTGTTATATGTTCCAACCTACATTGGAGTAAAAAATGATTTAAACAACAAAAAAATAAGGAAGAGAAATAAAAAAGAATAAAGATTTTTTTTGAAAAATAAAATGGGGTAAAAATGGTAAAAAAAAAAAAAAGAATAAAGAGACGACTGAAGAGATAGAGATAAGAAAAGAAGAGAGAAATGTCAAGAAGCAAAAGGTGGAGAGCTAAAAAGAGAGTCTGCTTATTTAATATTAAAGGAAAAAGATTAAAAAAGAGAAGAAAGCTCAAGAAGTAAAAATGTTGACAGAAGATATATATTTTAGGAAGAATATTTAAAAAGAAAGATTTTTAGGACAAAATGCATATGTATTTTTAATCTCCTTAAAATATTTTGATATTTTCTGTTTATATTGCTCTGTTTTGTAAAGGTTTTAAAAAGTTCATATGTTTTTCTTAATCTCTCTAAGATATTTTGATATTATCCGTTTATATTTTTTATTTCTTTTGTTTTGTTTTGTAAAGATTTTATTACTATCTTGGTGAAAAGTCAAACTAGCTACTTTTATTTAAAAGTAATTTGAGTGCTTAAATTGTATAATTAGCCCCCCACCCCCAACCCCCCAACCCCACACAACTATATAACTAGACATACATCCATAGCTTATCTACTAATATTATCTATAGTCTCAATTATTTACATATCATTCCACTATTTAATATTATATATCAAATTTGAAGTCAGATACATTGAGATACACCATCCATTAAATTAGGGGTATTTATCGATCAATTTAATTTTGTGTACTGTTAGTTCAATTTATTGGCTTTTAAATTTGAACATGCTAATCAATAATCAAAGTAATAAAATTTATTGATATCCAGTTTATTATTTTTGGTTTTTAACAGTTTTTTTTTTTATTTAACTAATAAGAAATGATCCTCTAATTTTTTTTTTATCTTCTCTTATTTTTATATGTTCATACCTACATTGTTTTCATGCATAAAAATTATGGACGACTATGTTAATAATAAAATAAATTTGTTTTATTTCTAGTTAAGTCACAAATATCAATCTCTCAAAAAGGAAAGTAAAGACAATCCGTAGTTCACACTAATAGGTAGCACCCAACCAAACCAACGACTTCAGAAAAAAAAATAGTAGAATGAAGTCAATAATTATAAAATGCAAAAAAAAAATAGGGTTTGTTTTAAAATCTAAAGTCACTAATTATAAAGGGAAATTTTAACACAATCTTATTGGATTATCTATTTAATAATTAACTATAACCTTAAAATCTAAAATCAATTAGTAGCCCAATATAAAAATTACAAAATCATTTAGAAACTATTAATTTGAGAACTCTATATTGATACATTAAGGAAAACTGTATAGGAAAAATTACAAGGATGTTGTGTTTAAGACTTTAATTTATAATATAAAATATTTATTTTTATTTATAAAATCAAGTTTTTATTTACAAATATAACAATTTAAATTAGTAGACTTTTTTTTTTAATTAGTGTGCTTAATTTTTGGGGGTCATAATAAAATCTTTTTTTTAATCTCTCTCCTTTATTCATCTCAACCACAAAAATATTTTCTTTCTTAATGTGATATATTTCTCTCTCTTATTAGTATTTAGGTAAAAAACCTCCATTCTTGATACTATTTGGTTCTCTTCTATTCCTTTTTTTTTTTTTTAAATTACCTTTAATATAAGAACAAAAATTGTTTTTGTTATTATTTTTTACTATGAAAAATTTTATGAATTCTAATTCTAGAAAAAGACTTAGGTCAGGGATTCGACTCAATATTAACAGCCCCATCGTATGTTGTAAATTACGTTTTGAGTTGAATGCATTCACTGTATTTCCCATAAGTGAATATGAAAGAGCAATTCATGCCATCAATAGTGAAATTTCTTTCTTGGTTACAACTAATTCCAAAAAAAAGGTAAGGATAAAGATGTTAGTGCAAATTCTCTCATTATCACCTTCAAATCGGCAAAAAAAAAATAAGTAAGGAAAAAAAAGTTACAACTATTAATTCAAAGAAGATCCGCATGATCATAGTGGATATGATTTGTATCATGTGGTCCATAAATTATTGAAATAATTTTTAAACACAAACATTTTAGTATATATACTTTGGTGGCCGATTTGATACAATTGTGATGCTATATTATTTTAAATAGTGATATCTATTAAGGAATATATTTTGGTGGTTGATTTGGTACAACAATTGGTGATTTGTTGATTTTTAATTGTGCTATATTTTGATGGATGATGTAGTTAAAATATTGGTAATCAGTTGATTAAAACTTGATGGATGGTGTGACTAATTTTTTGGTGATATGTTGATTTAAAATTATAAAAGAAATTGATTTATAATTGATTGTAAGATTGATTTTAGTTATATATTCCAATCCTACAATGCTTAACACCATAATCTAATCAAGTGTATACCAACTTCTTAGTGTCATCAAGTTAATTTACATGGTGTACAATGTGGTGTAACCTTTGTATAAAGTTCAAATTTTAATAACTATAACAATTAAAAATAACTGGTGAATTTGTTGGTTAGAAAATAATGGTGATTTGATGATTTACAGCTGTAATATGTTATGGTGTATATATTTTAATTTATGCTATGACTAATTTTTTGGTGATATGTTGATCTAGAGCTATAAAATATATTGATTTATAATTGATGTTAAAGTTGATTTTAGTTATATGTTGCAACTGTATAATATATAACACCATAATCTAATCAAGTATGTACAAACCTTCTAGTATCATCAAATTAATTTACATGGTGTACAATATGATTTAACCTTGGTGTCAGGTTCAGATTAATCTAATTCAATTTTACCATAATGAACGAGTTTACCAATATATAACCAAATTGATGATAAAGTTAAATTTTTTTATATGTTCCAACCTACATAGAAGTAAAAAATGATTTAAACAAAAAAAAAAAAAAATAAGAAAGAGAAATAAAAAAGAATAAAGATTTTATTACTATCTTGGTGAAAAGTCAAACTAGCTACTTTTATTTAGATATAATTTGAGTGCTTAAATTGTATAATTAGGTCCCCCCCCCCCGCTCCCCGCCCCCCCCTCCACACACAAAACTATATAACTAGACATACATCCATATCTTATCTACTAATATTATCTATAGTCTCAAATATTTACATATCATCTCACTATTTAATAATTATATATCATATTTGAAGTCAGATACATTGAGATACACCACCCATTAAATTAGGGGTATTTATCGATCAATTTAATTTTGTGTATTATTAGTTCATTTTATTGATTTTTAAATTTGAACATGCTAATCAATAATCAAAGTAATAAAATTTATTGATATCCAATTTATTATTTTTTGTTTTTAACAGTTTATTTTTTTTATTTAACTAATAAGAAATGCTCCTCTGATTTTTTGTTTATCTTCTCTTATTTTATATGTTCATACCTACATTTTTTTCATGCATAAAAATTATGGACGGATATGTTAATAGTAAAAGAAAATTGTCTTAATTCTAGTTAAGTCACAAACATCAATCTCTCAAAAAGAAAAGCAAAGACAATCCGTAGTTCACACTAATAGGTAGCACCCAACTAAACCAGCGACTTCAGAAAGAAAACACTAGAATCAAGTCAATAATTATAAAATGCAAAAGAAAATTGGGTTTGTTTTAAAATCTAAAGTCACTAATTATAAAGGGAAATTTTAACACAATCTTATTGGATCATCTATTTAATAATTAACTAAAACCTTAAAATCGAAAATCAATTAGTAGCCCAATATAAAAATTACAAAATCATTTAGAAACTGTTAATTTGATAACTCTATATTGATACATTAAGGAAAACTATATAGGAAAACTTACAATGATATTGTGTTTAAGACTTTAATTTATAATATAACTTTTTTTTTTATTTATAAAACTAAGTTTTTATTTACAAATATGACAATTTAAATTAGTAGACGTTTTTTTTTATTAGTGTGCTTAATTTTTGGGAGTCATAATAAGATTTTTTTTTTAATCTCTCTCCTTTATTCATCTCAACCACAAAAATATTTTCTTTCTAAATGTGATATGTTTCTCTCTCTTATCAGTATTTAGGTAAAACCTCCATTCTTGATAATATTTGGTTCTCTTCTATTCCTGTATTTTTTTAAGTTACCTCTAATATAAGAACAAAAATTGTTTTTGTTATTAATTTTTTCTAATAAAAATTTCATGAATTCTAATTTTATAAAAAACCTTAGGTCTGGAATTCGACTTAATATTAACAGCCCCATCGTATGTTGTAAATTACGTTTTGAGTTGAATGCATTCAGAATTCGACTTAATACTAACAGCCCCATCATATGTTGTAAATTACGTTTTGAGTTGAATGCATTCACTCTATTCCCCATAAGTGAATATGAAAGAGCAATTCATGCCATCAATAGTGAAATTTCTTTCTCTGTTACCACTAATTTAAAAAAAAAAAAAAGATAAGGAGAAAGATGTTAGTGCAAATTCTCTCATTATCACCTTCAAATCGGCAAAAAAAAATAAGTAAGGAAAAAGGAGTTACAACTATTAATTCAAAGAAGATCCGCATGATCATAGTGGATATGATTTGTATCATGTGGTCAATAAATTATCAAAATAATTTTTAAACACAAAAACATTTTAGTATATATACTTTGGTGGCCGATTTGATACAATTGTTGATGCTCTATTATTTTAAATAGTGATATCTATTAAGAAATATATTTTGGTGGTTGATTTGGTACTACAATTGGTGATTTGTTAATTATTAGCTGTGCTATATTTTGATGGATGATATAGTTAAAATATTGGTAATCTGTGGATTAAAACTTGATGGATGGTGTGGCTAATTTTTTGGTGATATGTTGATTTAAAATTATAAAAGAAATTGATTTATAATTGATGATAAGGTTGATTTAGTTATATGTTCCAATTATACAATGCTTAACACCATAATCTAATCAAGTGTATACCAACTTCTTAGTATCATCAAGTTAATTTACATGGTGTACAATGTGGTATAACCTTTGTATCAAGTTCAAATTTTAATAACTATAACAATTAAAAATAACTGGTGAATTTGTTGGTTAAAAAATAATGGTGATTTGATGATTTACAGTTGCAATATGTTATGGTGTATATATTTTGATATGCTATGACTAATTTTTTGGTGATATGTTGACCTAGAGCTATAAAATATATTGATTTATAATTTTAAAGTTGATTTTAGTTTATATGTTACAACTCTATAATACATAACACTATTATCTAACCAAGTATGTACAAACCTTTTAGTATCATCAAATTAATTTACATGGTGTACAATATGATTTAACCTTAGTGTCAAGTTCAGATTAATCTAATTCAATTTTACCATAATGAACAAATTTATCAATATATAACCAAATTGATGATAAAGTTAATTTTTGTTATATGTTCCAACCTACATTGGAGTAAAAAATGATTTAAACAACAAAAAAATAAGGAAGAGAAATAAAAAAGAATAAAGATTTATTTTGAAAAATAAAATGGGGTAAAAATGGTTTAAAAAAAAAAAAAAAAAAGAAGAAGAGAAAGAGACGACTGAAGAGATAGAAATAAGAAAAGAAGAGAGAAATTTCAAGAAGCAAAAGGTAGAGAACTAAAAAGATAATCTGCTTATTTAATATTTAAGGAAAAAGATCAAAAAAGAGAAGAAAGTTCAGGAAGTAAAAATGTTGAGGGAAGATATATATTTTAGGAAGAATATTTAAAAAGAGAGATTTTTAGGGACAAAATGCATATATTTTTTTTAATCTCTTTAAAATATTTTGATATTTTCTGTTTATATTGTTCTGTTTTGTAAAGGTTTTAAAAAATTCATATGTTTTTATTAATCTCTCTAAAATATTTTGATTTATCCATTTATATTTTTTATTTATTTTTTTCTGTTTTGTAAAGATTTTATTACTATCTTTGTGAAAAGTCAAACTACTTTTATTTAGAAGTAATTTGAGTGCTTACATTATATAATTAAGTCCCCCCCCTCCCCCCCCCCCCCCCCGGCCACACACACAACTATATAACTAGACATACATCCATATCTTATCTACTAATATTATCTATAGTCTCAAATATTTACATATCATTCCACTATTTAATAATTATATATTAGATTTGAAGTTAGAGACTTTGAGATACACCATCCATTAAATTAGGAGGTATTTATCGATAAATTTAATTTTGTATATTATTAGTTCAATTTATTGATTTTTTAATTTGAACATGCTAATCGATAATCAAAGTAATAAAATTTATTGATATCTAGTTAATTATTTTTTATTTTTAACGGTTTATTTTTTTATTTAACTGATAAGAAATGCTCCTCTAATTTTTTTTTTTTATCTTCTCTTATTTTTATATGTTCATACTTACATTGTTTTCATGCATAAAAATTATGGACGAATATGTTAATAATAAAATAAATTTTTTTTATTTCTAGTTAAGTCACAAACATCAATCTCTCAAAAAGGAAAGCAAAGACAATCCGTAGTTCACACTAATAGGTAGCACCCAACCAAACCAACGATTTTAGAAAGAAAATACTAGAATCAAGTCAATAATTATAAAATCCAAAAGAAAATAGGGTTTGTTTTAAAATTTAAAGTCATTAATTATAAAGGGAAATTGTAACACAATCTTATTGGATTATTTATTTAATAATTAACTATAACCTTAAAATCGAAAATCAATTAGTAGCCCAATATAAAAATTACAAAATCATTTAGAAACTGTTAATTTGATAACTCTACATTGATACATTAAGGAACACTATATAGAAAAAAATTACAAGAATATTGTGTTTAAGACTTTAATTTACAATATAAAATATTTTTTTATTTATAAAACTAAGTTTTTATTTGCAAATATGACAATTTAAATTAGTAGACGTTTTTTTTTTTTTTGATTAGTGTGCTTAATTTTTGGGAGTCATAATAAGATCTTTTTTTTAATCTCTCTCCTTTATTCATCTCAATCACAAAAATAATTTCTTTCTTAATGTGATATGTTTCTCTCTCTTATAAGTATTTAGGTAAAACCTCCATTCTTGATAATATTTGGTTATCTTCTATTCCTGTTTTTTTTAATTACCTCTAATATAAGAACAAAAATTGTTTTTTTTATTATTTTTTACCATGAAAAATTCCATGAATTCTAATTCTAGAAAAAGCCTTAGGTCAGGGATTCGGCTCAATATTAACAGCCCCATCGTATGTTGTAAATTACGTTTTGAGTTGAATTCATTCACTCTATTCCCCATAAGTGAATATGAAAGAGCAATTCATGCCATCAATAGTGAAATTTCTTTCTCTGTTACCACTAATTTTTTTAAAAAAAAGATAAGGAGAAAGATGTTACTGCAAATTCTCTCATTATCACCTTCAAATCGGCAAAAAAAAAAAAAGGTAAGGAAAAAAGAGTTACAACTATTAATTCAAAGAAGATCTGCATGATCATAGTGGATATGATTTGTATCATGTGGTCAATAAATTATCGAAATAATTTTTAAACACAAAAACATTTTAGTATATATACTTTGGTGGCCGATTTGATACAATTGTTGATGCTCTATTATTTTAAATAGTGATATCTATTAAGAAATATATTTTGGTGGTTGATTTGGTACAACAATTGGTGATTTGTTGATTTTTAACTGTGCTATATTTTGATGGATGATATAGTTAAAATATTGGTAATCAGTTGATTAAAACTTGATGGATGGTGTGGCCAATTTTTTGGTGATATGTTGATTTAAAATTATAAAAGAAATTGATTTATAATTGATTGTAAGGTTGATTTTAGTTATATGTTCCAATCCTACAATGCTTAACACCATAATCTAATCAAGTATTTACCAACTTCTTAGTGTCATCAAGTTAATTTACATGGTGTACAATGTGGTTTAACCTTTGTATCAAGTTCAAATTTTAATAACTATAACAATTAAAAATAACTGGTGAATTTGTTGATTAGAAAATAATGGTGATTTTATAATTTACAGCTGCAATATGTTATGGTGTATATATTTTAATTTATGCTATGACTAATTTTTTGGTGATATGTTGACCTAGAGCTATAAAATATATTGATTTATAATTTTAAAGTTGATTTTAGTTATATGTTACAACTCTATAATACATAACACCATAATCTAATCAAGTATGTACAAATCTTTTAGTATCATCAAATTAATTTACATGGTGTACAATATGATTTAACCTTGGTGTCAAGTTTAGATTAATCTAATTCAATTTTACCATAATGAACAAATTATAACAATTTATAACCAAATTGATGATAAAGTTAATTTTTGTTATACGTTCCAACCTACATTGGAGTAAAAAATAATTTAAACAAAAAAAATTTAGGAAGAGAAATAAAAAAGAATAAAGATCTTTTTTGAAAAATAAATTGGGGTAAAAATGGTAAAAAAAAAAGAAGGAGAAAGTGACGACTGAAGAGATAGAAATAAGAAGAGAGAAATTTCAGGAAGTAAAAGGTGGAGAGCTAAAAAGAGAATCTGCTTATTTAATATTTAAGGAAGAAGATCAGAAAAGATTAAAAAGCTCAGGAAGTAAAATTTTTGAGGGGAGATATATATTTTAGGAAGAATATTTAAAAAGAGAGACTTTTAGGGACAAAATTCATCTGTTTTTTTTAATCTCTTTAAAATATTTTGATATTTTCCGTTTATATTTTTTTATTGATTTTGTTTTGTAAAGGTATTATTACTATATTGGTGAAAAGTCAAACTATTGCTATTTAGAAGTTATTGGAGTGCTTAAATTGTATAATTAGGTCCCCCCCCCCCCTCCCCCGCTCCCCCAAACTATATAACTGGACATAGATCCATATCTTATCTACTAATATTATCTATAGTCTTAAATATTTACATATCAACCCACTATTTAATAATTATAAATCAGATTAGAAGTCAGATACATTGAGATACACCATCCATTAAATTAGCTTAAAATAAAGCCTTGCCAACTTAATTATCATGCTAATTTACTCCTTCACTCCAAATCAACTGACTCTCTCCTAAGTCATCCCTTCCACGCTTATCACTTAAATATCTCTCATCCTTCTCTCTCACACGATCTTGTTCAATCAAAATTCATTGATTTTGATATTTCTTAATCTATTTTGATGGCTAAAGATTCTTCAACCAAGAGTATTTATAATAGAGGTAAAACACACCACCACTATTGGATGGAATAAGAGCCTTTCTTTTCAATTCTGTGATGAAAAAACTCCATGAAGTGACTTATCTTGTGTATTCAATGAATTTTTTCAAATCTACTTTGGATAGATTCATGAATTAACTAATCATTTTTGTTAGAGACAACGATTTCATTGTAGTGGGAGATCACCAATGGGGTGACACTAATCTTTTGCCAGAAAGGAGAGTGATGAATGGAAGAGAAGAAAAGACGGTGGTCAAAATATATAACTGACAAAGCAAGAGTTCATATATTTGATAGAGTGTATATGTATCTTACTTAAGATTATATATATTTATGGGAAAATAATTTTGTTGCTTGAAAAAAAATGGGAAGAAAATTATTATTTTTTGAAATAATTTGGAGAAGAAATTCAAGAAAGAGTGCATGATTTGCTCATAAATTGATGTGTTATAAATAGATTCTATATTTAGATACACATTATTAGATATATCTTTTAAGCATGTTTTTGAGCTACATGTGTCCAGACGTGTCAGATACATGTATCTATAGACCAAAACATAATAGGAATGGTAATATTAAAACTCATGAAATGGTAGATAATTTGCCCATAAAATAGTAAAATGTATGTTTTTTATCCATATATTAATAATATTTTTATTTTATTTATAAGTAAAACCAATTTTCGTACGCCATAATGACAATTTTAGGGGTTATATGGTCGAGTTTATAAAAATAATGTTCTATAGAGTGTGTTAGTAATGTTTACATTAGTAATTCTTGTATTAGTTATGCATAGATTATTTCTTATGCATTGTTTAGTTTGGTATATTAAAAATAGTATGCATTGTATAAAAATATTTATTTACAAAAATGTCCTCCACAATTATGGTTGAAATATGTAAAAATGTTTTTGAGGGGTAATTGAGTCTTTAACCATGCTAATGCATATATTAAATTTTTCTGCATTATTAATACTTAGAAATCTATGGTATTAGTAATACACAATATCGTGCATTAGTTATATATAACATGAAAAAAGTGTCAAATAAGAAATTACTAATACACAGAGCTGATGCATACATTATTTTTACTAAATACACTCTACCAAACGATCTCTTATGGGGTCGTTTGGTAGAGTGTATTAGCAAAATTAATGTGTGTATTAGCTTTATGTATTAGAATTTAGAAATACCTTGTTTGGTGCACCTTCTCATGTTATGTATAACTAATGTTTGCATTAGTTATACACTTTATTGTGTATTGAAGAATGTATTACTAATATCATGGATTTCTAGGTATTAGTAATGTAAAGGGACTTAATGCATGCATCAACATTTTAAAGAAACAATTACCCCTCAAAATCCCTTTTACATCTTTTTCATCATAATTGTGGAGAATATTTTTGTAAATATATATTTTTGTACTATGCATGTTATTTTTAATACACCAAATCAAACAATGCATAAAAAATAATTTATAGATAACTAATGCAAGCATAACTAATACAAGCATTACTAATGCAACCATTGTCAATACACTCTACAAAGCATTATTTTTATACACTCTACCAAACGATCCCTAAGAGCAAAGGCGTATCTAAAGGGGGGGTCACCGGGTTCACGTGAACCCATGGTCCCCTCACGAGATCATATATATTAGTGTTATATTTTTCAAAAAAAATATTGAAATATAGATGTGTGAACCCACACTCGGAGTACCACATAATGAGATTTATGACTTGGTGCACCTCTCTCCGCAGGGTTAGAAGTTTGAGTTTTATATTTATCTTGTTTTATTTTTCTTTCTAAAATTAGATAACACTTTTCTAAGTGGTAATTGGTAGCACTTTTGGCATTTTAATCAATTCACTATATAACAATATCTATATATAAAATTAGATAACACTTCTCTAATAGTGCACCCATCATCTCAAAATCCTGAATACACCTATGCCTTAATGTCAACAAACCATAGGGAAAAAAACATAAATTCCCCCTTGAACTTGTCCCCAAAAGTCAGTTGCACGCTAAACTATCATAGTGACCTATTACACACATATACTATTCAAAAGTGAATTTTCTTACCCCTTAAAACTGACGTGGCAAAAAAAAATAAAAAATAAAAAATAGACACATCAGTTTGAAATTAAAGTAAAAAAAAAAAAATGTTAGAATCGTCTTTTCCACCCACAACCCCACACTTCTTCTTGAAACCCCACCCATTGTCCTCTTCTTCTTCATTCTTTATTTTCATCACACTTCTTTATTTTTTATCACAATCTTAAAGCACAATTTTTTTTATTTGCAATTAGGTTAATTCCCATAGATTTGTTAGTGAATAATTGTTTTTTATCTAGAGAAAAATTGATTGATTATTTCTATCTTTTTCATTTTTTTTGACTTTGTTAAAGAATTTTTGGTTGTTAATCAATTTTTTGTTTGGGTGGTAATAATAGTTTTATGGGTTTGGTGGTGATGGGTGGCGGGCTACAAACATTAAAAGAGCTAATTGAAGGTGGTGAATAGAAGAAAAAACCGATATTGATAATGGTGGTGGTGATATTTGGTGTTGGGTGACAAAGAAGAAGAAGAATTGAAGGTGATATCGTGGTGGTGAAGAACAAAATCAATAGTGAAGGTGGGGCTAGAAATGATTTCCCAATGAAATGAGAATGAAAATGAATGGGGTTAGTGACGAAGAAGATATAATTAGTAGAGAATTAAAACAATTAATTAGGAATTAGTTAGAGTAAAAAATAGTTAACAAAAGAAAAGTTAATTAATAAAGAAAAGAAAACAAAAAATTATTATTTATGACATGACACTGACGTAGCACTGATGTGACAGCGAGTGTAATACACCACATAATGTGAGGGTGGTGTTACACGTCTCAAGGTGGTAATAAATTCACTTTTGAATAGTTAAGGTGCGTAGAATATTACCAAAATAATTTAAGCGTGTAACTGATTTTTCGAAACAAATTAAAAGGAAAATCTATACCCTTTCCCACAAACCATAATACGAAACTCAATGCATAAAGGATCCATTATATATCTTCCCACTTAAAATATCATGCATCTCACAGCATGCGTATGTGGCAGAGCCTCTTCAGTATTCTTCTTGAATTTTTATTCTGTTGATTTAAATGCAATTGAGAATGCATTTATTCCACCCAATAATTAATAAAAATTAAAAAGGCAAAACAAAGAGAAAGTAGTACTAGTATTTAAATTGGGTCTGACTTAAATTGTCCTTTGATTCTCGTACCAATAATTAGGGACCTACAACTTATACGTGGCCAGCATTTACACCTTCATAGTCAGTCAACTCAACTGTCAATTTTAGCTTCTTTTGTTTATTCATGAATAGTCAATGGCTTTTCGATGCTTGTTTGGGATCCAAACTTCAGCAGCACTAAGGGCATCTTTAATTCTACCTCTATTTTATTTTTCAAATAAAATTTTTTTCTATTTTTTCAGATAATTAATTTTAACTCAATTTTTTATTTTACTCTGTAAATTTTTTTTCTCTCTCTTTTAATATTATATTATTATTTCAATTTCATTCTTATTTTCTTATTTCATAATATAAATATTTTATTTCTTTTTCTCAATATTACTTTATATAATTTTCATGTGATATAATTTATTTTTTTTTATTTTAATATAAAATTATAATTTATTTTAAATTTTAAATAACATAAATTGCAAGAAAATATTATATAATACACAAATTAATGGACAAATTCAAATAAAAGTGCAATACAATTACATAAACACTCAATTTTCGAGACTATTACGTTGCTCCCATAAATACTCTATAAATGCATTACGGAGTTCAAAATGAGCATTTTTGTCCTTAATTTTTTTATGTCTAGCTAAAAGTTGTTCAATCGGAGATTTTCATCTACCTCCATTTTTTGTCGTTGAAGCCTCTACGACATCTTGAATTGGTGCATTAAGATCACGTTCATCCTCAATTATCATGTTGTACAGTATAATACATGTAATCATTATATCATGTAGCACTTCCTTTCTCCAAAAACGTGACGGTCCTGCAAAAACTGCAAAACGTGATTGCAAAATTTCGAATGCACGTTCAACATCTTTTCGACATGACTCTTGTTTTATCGCGAATTAATTATTATGTTATGTATTGTATTTTATCTTGTATTTTAAGTATTATGTTATGTATTGTATTGTTATTTTGTATTTAAATTATCATATTATGTGTTGTATCTTTAAATTAAAATTTTCAGCTTATCAATTTAATTTTGTGTATTCTTTATAGTGAAAATTAATAATAAAATCAAATTATATTGTCGACGAAAATTAGAAAAAATTAAAATACTATTAATTCGGGATGAAAGTAGTATATATTAAATAAAATATTTTTAAAAATATTATATTACATTTAAAAGGAAGTATGAATATTAGATATTTAATTAATGAGATTATATGTAAAATAACATGTTCATTAGAAAGTAACAAAAATAATAATAAAATATTCAAAAAGTGAAATAGAGAGTGTGAATAGTAGTTCTCCACCTCTCTATAAACAGAGTATAGAGAGTGATATAGAGAGGGGTTGGAGATGACATTCTCTATTTTACTCTTCAAATATAGAAAATGAAAAGTAAAATAAAGGTGGATTAGAGATGGTCTAAACATCTTTTTTCTAACAGCTTTGGACCATTCATAATAATCATAGATTCCCTCCACTTTTGGCCCAAAAAACACATTAAAGGGCTGCAAAATGTTGGATTTTTAACCTATTGAACAAGTACTTGTATGCAAAAAGGAATTACAATCACATGCATAATAAGTACTTCTTTCTTGTCCCATTTTATGTGATACACTTTTCTTTTCCATCTGTCCCAAAAAAAGATGTCAAGTCAAACAGTGCAACATAAATTGAGACAGAGACAGTAACAATTTAATCAAGTGGGAATTTTCTCGTAGCGGTAATCCAATCTGTGTTCGGTAGAAACCAACAGGAGTCTCTAAACCCTCAATCTGACAAGGTTGATTGGTTTTATGAAATCAGTAGGAAACGAAAGTAACAAGTGAAAAAGAATGTGCATTTTAAACTCAAAAATGTACCAACTGGCCCCTAAGTAATTCAAAAAGGAAATAGTAGCAAAGCAAAATGCCACTGAATAAAGCATTCATGTTACAGAACAACTGAAAGTGACATGAACATTAGAACTCTAATGAAAATTGGGCCCTCAAGTACTTCATATGTTGGAAAATTGCATGTGAGCTGCAGTTGGCAAATCCAGTAAGGAGAAGTTCCCCACCCAAAAGGGTATGGCCTAGTGGAAGTAGTTGAGAATTTTGAAGTCTCGGGTTCAAAATTCAGCGGAGACCAAAAACACTAAGTGATTCTTCTCATTTGTCCTAGCCTTGGTCGATAGAGTTATCTGGTAACTATTGCTGATGGGAGGTGGCAGATATCTCATGGAATTAGTCAAGGTGCGTGAAAGCTAGCCCAGACACCGTCATCCAAAGAAAAAAAAAATATCCCCACACATCCTTCATAACAAGGCTGCAAACATGAACCTTTCTCTGAAAATTTGACAGCTGAGTTGGGCATTCCTAAGACATGGGACATAGGTGTTTCCACTTGTTCTACACTCCTTAACCACCCCCTATCCCCCCCCCCCCTCTGTACTAAAAGAGGTTACTGAATTATCCATGTACCTTTCCTTCTTCTAGCAATGTCCCAAGCAATTATTGGTACTTGGTTGCCCCTAACTTTAAGTCATTTTTCTAGGAGAATATAAAAGTAATTATACTAGACATCCTTCAAGGCAACAAAAGCCAACTATGATGAGCTCTTTGCTTTCCAACACCTCAAGAACTAAACTAGTCACTCATCTCTAAGGCATGCCATAAATGTAATGACATTAAGCTTATTTCGTTATACAAGAATGAAAACCTAATCAAGCGGATGAACGACCTAAGAGTAGGTTCTTGACACAGTTTTAAGTTTCTCTAAGGGTAATTTGAGTACAAACACAGCAACAAACAGAGAGCTTTTAGCTAATATCCTAAAAACACAGCAACAAGCACAGAGCTTTTAGCTAAACATCCTCAAGTTTTCACTATTAGACTCTTTAAACCTCAAAACACATACTTATTTCCTCAAGGTTCCCAAGTCTTTTTAATTAGTTGCAGGAAACAAGCACCACTCAGCCAATTCAGAGGCTTTTACAACCCTGTGATAAAATTTCATCATTCTTCAAGGATTTAAGTACATAAGGGTAACTCTAGCTAGGGAAGGCAGCTGCAACTGTATAGGAAGGCAACCTTTGACTAGGAGAAGAAAGGTTCACACTGAAAATACAAGAGCTATGACAGAGTTCCATTAGTTGAGCTTCACTAGCAGGCTTCCCCTCACATAGTTGAGAGCATAAAATTTGAAGACGAAGGCAGTTACCTTTTGACCATAAACTTTTATGTAAATGGAGTTTCTTTTTAAGGAAATTCAAATTATTTATCAGTGATACAGATTACTATTGAACTAAATTAAATATATAGAAACAGAAGGTTCCTTGTAAACCTTCCGTCATTGGTGAGAATCAAGTATTGAACCTTATTAACTGTCACCAAGTTATGCAGTGCATCCATTGACCAATTTATAAATCAATGTTAGCTTATGCAAAACACCAACAATGATTGTACTAAATGTAACCGCAAGAATGGCAAGAGTACACAATGATGCATTACATGTGGCTCCACCTGAATAATTCTCATCCAAGAGATAATGATTATGAATAATATCAGACTTCTATTGTGGAAATTGGCCTAATTAGAGAATGTGTTTTGTCATGGAGACTGTTCCTTTGGATAAGCCAACTCCTTCATGTGCCAGCTTTCATGGGGAGCAACATGGTCATGTGAAGGAGTATATTGCTGCAAATTGACGAACAAGATAAGCCTCATCAGCAAAATGCGTAAATAACAATAACAGAACTCATATCAATGGAAGGGGGACAATTAGTAATGAATTCCTGCCATAAGGATCTACATTTCACATTTTAACATTATAAAACAAGTGACTCCAAGAGAAATGTACAGAAACCAACAGTAAGAATATTTTCAATCCTCCATTAAAGAGATGAACCAAAAGTACAGTCCTAGCTACAAAAGTTTATCATTCCCATAGCACATAGTTGAGCATTGTTTTATTTTCACCTTTAACTGGCGAATTCACAAGAAGAGATTACTTTGCAGATAAAATCTCAGTTGCTGAAACATTTAAAGACTACTTTCAGAAAACGATAACAGTAGTATATTAGTATGAATTCCTTATGTCAGACAAAGCTTTCTGTGTAGGATAGATTTTCTTTGGAGTAAAGATGGTAATCATACTGGTGAAAGAAAAGTACCACCTCAAAGACTGATTTAATCCAGGTGTAGTTTTAAACATAACAAAGAAATACATGCAACTAGGTAAAGTCATTACCTCCATCTTGCTTAAAAGCTCTCTGGCTGAAGGAGCAGCAAGAACAATGTCACGAGCCCCTAGCTTAATGAAACCTTCTTCAACACCATTGTCAAATAGTGCAAGCAAAGAATTATAATAACCCTCAACATTTAGCAAACCAACCTGAAGAAGAGGTTAAGATGGTGAAGATCTAGCAGGAAACAATTAAACTATATGAATGTAATGCTATAGATACCGGTTTTTTGTGAATTCCAAGTTGTGCCCATGTTATCATTTCCAGAGTTTCCTCCATGGTTCCATATCCGCCTAAACATAATAAAAGCAATTTAACAGGTGTCTGGGAGCATATGTATCTCAAATGTACTCTTATAGATGTTTACCTGGAAGTGCAATAAAGGCATCAGCCTGACTAGCCATTTCAGCTTTCCGCTCATGCATGTCCGAAACAATCTTTACGTCACCAACGCTTTCACCTGATATCTGTCAGTGCCACTCAGGTTGAAAGTGTAACTATTACAATCGAAGCAACATCACAGAATGCAAAATCAAAGTTATACTAGTAAAGTAAACTATTTCTTACTATCAGATACTGCACCACTCAATCATTTCCAATCAACTATGAGCATAAGTGCATTCTATGAAAGAATAACTTTTTTTTTGATAAGGGTAAGAAAGAATCATTAATATGCAGTTATTTGGGACAATGTATCAAATTTCCACGCTTTTACCAATTTCAATATGAGATGAAACTTAGATTAACTTTTGCATCACTTTGGCACTTCAAAGATATTGTACAAAGCCATTTCATATCAGTGACAACATTTCAGTAACAGAAAAACTTGAAGCAAACAAAATATAAGATAGTAGCAATAAATTTGGGGACAAAAGAGAGATTGTAGCTCAGATAAAACTCCAAGCGGAAGAAATATATAAAACAGTTCAAACAAGAGAGTACAAAAGGACAAAAAGAGAATAAGTAGATGGCAGCTCAAACAAATTGCAAAATTTGAGTTACAAGTTAATCTTCATTTACCTCAATAGGCACAAGAGCTTTCGGGATGACCCTGCATATTCAAAGCAATCAAGAATACGTCGAAATCCTACCGCAGAAATAGAAAGTAGACCTTACATACAATTTGCCATAGTAAACTTGAATAATAATATTTTACTTACCCAAGGACATGGCAACCTCCCTCCTGGACTCTCTGGGAAATCAATCCCATCAATCCAACACTTCCACCACCATAGACCAAGTCAATTTTTCTACTTACCTGCAAACAGCATTATCGCAAAGTCAAAAAAAGACTTAAATCTGAAACAAACATTTAAACCCAAGTGACTTCCATTAATGGTGATATTAAGAAAGTCAATGCCTACTATTCACAGTACCATAAACCAATATTAAAATGGTCAATAGAAGAAACACCAACA
This sequence comes from Solanum bulbocastanum, assembly GCA_037074985.1. NCBI lineage: Eukaryota > Viridiplantae > Streptophyta > Magnoliopsida > Solanales > Solanaceae > Solanum > Solanum bulbocastanum. Next base: position 35,722,134 of record CM073604.1, read on the forward strand.
GTACCAAAAATCTACATAGTTCGCAAAAAAGTTAGGAACTTTGTAGATAACTAGATATACACAACCCCAAATTGACCCAAACCTGAACGAGAAGAACTAGGAAAGAAAACATAAGAAATTAGAGAGGATTCCAGAATCAAGACTAACCAATTCATTCCCCAAATCAATAGCAGCATCACTGAAGACTTTCCTGTGGCCAGGGTTGCTTCCACAGAAAACACAAATTTTCTTGAACTTGCTTCTACTATTGTTTTCCATTGAACCCCTTTTGATTAAATCTCCAAAAGAACTAACCTTTATCTTCTTCTTCTTGCCCCCACACTCAACTTTTACAGAATCTCTCTGTACGGATTCAAGAATATGATTTTTTTTTAAAAAAAAAAAGGAAAAGAGTGAGATACCAGACAAGATAAAAGACAATCAGGATATTTGCTTAGATTGAATAATGAAGGAGTAATTAAGAATTATTAATACTCCTAATTAACAAAAATTAAGGGTGAAAGAAGTAGTACGTATCATGGAGAGGAGAGTCCTGTCTTCTTGATGATTATTATAAGGGGAAAAAAAAAAGAAAAAGGTGGTGTTTTAAATGAAAAAATTTTGAAAAGGACAAAAGTTGTCTTTTATTATTAAGGCTGCTTATTAGTACTATGATGAATTTTGCCCCCGTATTTTTGATCCCCGCAAAATAGTTACCCTTCATGTTTCAACAATTTTAGACCACCACTACAAGTTGATAACCTAGGCTATAATTGGAAGTGTTCATTCATTTACATTCAAAAGAAGCAAAACATGTGTCAAATTCTTTGATTAAAGTAGGTTGATGTACACTTGTTTTAACCAAATTGTCGTGACCAATAAAAGGCAACTTTGTCCTACATGTATTTAAAAGAAGATTAGTCCGTGTACATGGAGTAAGGAACCGAAATTACTCACTACTAAAATATTGTCAAAAAAGACAGCAAAAAGCGGGTCAAAATTGACGGACTGCGTCGCTTTTCGGGTCAAAATCGACGAAAAAGCGACGCAGTCACTTCTGTTGCTTTTTAGCTCGACGCTTTTCAAAAAGAGACGGACTGCGTCACCAAAAAGCGACGGACAGCATCACAAAAAGCGATGGACTGCGTCTCTTTTTGCCTTTTTTTTGAATTTTTTTTCATAAAACGATGGACTCCGTCTCTTTATTTTAATTTTAATTTTTTTTATTTCTAAAATGCGACACTGTCCGTCGATTTTCTGGAAATTTTATTTTTGAAAATCCCAGAAAAGCGACGGATAGAACCACGTTGTCCGTCGCTTTTCTGGGATTTTAAAAAAAATAAAACTCAGAAAAGCGACGAACAAAACCACGCTATCTGTCACTTTTCTGGGATTTTTAAAAAAATAAAATCCTGAAAAGCGATGGACAAAACCACGCTGTCCGTCACTTTTCTAGGATTTTTTTAAAAAATAAAATCCAGAAAAGTGACGAAAAAACCACGCTGTCCATTGCTTTTTCTGCAATATTTTTGCCAGCCCAAATTGGCAGTTTCTGCTGCACACCTGCAAATACAATTCAATTCAATTCTACACCATTCAGCCCAATCAAACACACAATTATCAGCAATCTAAACAAAACATAAAATAATATTCAAAAGTATCTAAACCATAAATTAAAGAATTATAGAGTCTTTCAAAATTCATTTCAAAAAGTTCATAAATGTACAGAGTTCTAAACTAGGGAGTGAGATCTACATAATCATCCTCATCACTCTCGTCGTCGGTGTCATCGGGAGCCGAAGTAGTAGGTTAGCAAGCGAGGTTCATCACTTGTTCTTTGATTTGCTGAACGGTCTCATTCATGCTTTCTTGTTCAGCTACTCTTCTCCGCTCTGACTCTACTAGTGCCGATGTAAGTTTAGCTATTTGATTCGACATAGCAGTAATTTGAACACCGTCAAGTGCCTCGGCTTGACGTGACGATTCAATACCTTCTAAGCTTGACTGGAGTCGTTTAACATCATTTCAATAAAATTTCTAACACCATCAATAAACTCAGGTTTCAAACCAGCACCAGTTTCATAATGCATATTATATATCCACAAACGATGATCCATCTACAAAAATATATATATTCAATTATATTATAAATAATTGTTTATTTTAACTTATTTAAACAATATAACAACTTTAACTAGTTTAGTCTTGACTTAATACAACAACTAAATCCACCAACTAAACCACATTATTTATTTTAACTTATTTAAACACCTTAACAACTTTTTAACTTGAACTAGTTTAGTTTTAACTTAATTCCAACGACTAAATGCATCAACAAAACCACATTATTTATTTTAACTTATTTAAACAACTTAACAACTTTAACTAGTTTAGTTTTGACTTAATACAACAACTAAATCCACCAACTAAACCACATTATTTATTTTAACTTATTTAAACAACTTAATAACTTTTTAACTTGAACTAGTTTAGTTTTGACTTAATTCCAATAACTAAATTCATCAACAAAACCACATTATTTATTTTAACTTACAAACTTTTTAACTTGAAGTTTAGTGTTGGTACTTTTGCTTAACAAATATATTATTCCTAAATTTAAAGCTAAGTGTCAACACTAGATGAACACATATCTATCTTGCAAGAAAATCAATTTTGTCATCAATAGGATCAACTAGTGTTGGTACTTATGCTTAACAAACACATTATTCCTAAATTAAAGCTTAATATCAACACTAGATGAACACAAATCGATCTTACAAGAAAATCAATTTTGTCATCAATAGGATCAACTAGTGTTGGTACTTATGCTTAACAAACACATTATTCCTAAATTAAAGTTAAATGTCAACACTAGATGGATACAAATCGATCTTGCAATAAAATCAATTTTGTCATCAATAGGATCAATTAGTGTTGGTACTTATTCTTAACAAACACATTATTCCTAAATTAAAGCTTAATATCAACACTAGATGGACACAAATCAATCTTGCAAGAAAATCAATTTTGTCATCAATAGGATCAACTAGTGTTGGTACTTATTCTTAACAAACACATTGTTCCTAAATTAAAGCTAAGTGTCAACACTAGATGGACAAAAATCGATCTTGCAATAAAATCAATTTTGTCATCAATAGGATCAACTAGTATTGGCACTTATGCTTAACAACACATTATTCCTAAATTAAAGCTTAATATCAACACTAGATGGACACAAATCGATCTTGCAAGAAAATCAATTTTGTCATCAATAGGATCAACTAGTGTTGGTACTTATGTTTAACAAACACATTATTCCTAAATTAAAGTTAAGTGTCAACACTAGATGGACACAAATCGATTTTGCAAAAAAATCAATTTAGTCATCAATAGGATCAACTAGTGTTGGTACTTATGCTTAACAAACACATTATTCCTAAATTAAAGCTTAATATCAACATTAGATAGACACAAATCGATCTTGCAAGAAAATCAATTTTGTCATCAATAAGATCAACTAGTGTTGGTACTTATGCTTAACAAATATATTATTCGTAAAATTAAAGCAAAGTATTAAACTAGATGGACACAAACACATTATTGAAGACAATTGTACTTGAACTTAAGAAATTTACCAAACTTATCTCCAACTTTAATGAAAGAAGCAATATAGTCTTGTATCAACTTTTTTTGATGTTGAGCTTCCTCAGTTGCCTAGCACGAAAAGTTCTTAAATTTGTTAAATATAAACTTCAAATTCAAGAATATTAGTTATATGTGTATATATATATATATATATATTCAAGTTTTAATAAGTTCAAGTTTCAATTCAAGTTCATATCTAATTTCTAAACTTAATTAGTTATATATTCAAGCTAATTAGTTCCAACTTCAAGTTTTAATTTCAAGTTCATATTCCTAATTAAGTTCAATTTATAGTAAATTCAAGTTATAATTAATTATGAGTTCTAATTAAGTTGTAATTCAAATCCCTAAAATTTCAAATTTAAACTAGCTAGCTATTCCTAATCCCAAATTCAAACTATTAGTCCAAAAATCTCAATAATAATTCAAACTAACTCAAATAATATTCAAATTCAAACAACTCCCCAAATATAATTCAAACTATTAGTCCTAAATTCCAAATTCAAACTAGTCTTATCACAAATTCGAAGTACTCCTAGAATTCAAAAACCAAACTATAGTGCTAAAATCCCAAATTCAAACTATTAGTAGTCCTAAAATCTCAATAATAATTCAAACTAGTCCTAAATTCAAAATTCAAACTAGTCTTAAAATCACAAATTCAAACTAGTCCTAAAATCACAAAATCTAACTAGTGCTAAAATCCTAAATCTCAATAATAATTCAAACTAACTCAAATAAAACCCAAATTCAAACAACTCCCCAAATATAATTCAAACTATTAGTCCTAAATTCCAAATTCAAACTAGTCTTAAAATCACAAATTCGAAGTACACCTATAATTCAAAAACCAAACTATAGTGCTAAAATCCCAAATTCAAACTATTAGTAGTCCTAAAATCTCAATAATAATTCAAACTAGTCCTAAATTCAAAATTCAAACTAGTCTTAAAATCACAATTTCAAACTAGTCCTAAAATCCCAAAATCTAACTAGTGCTAAAATCCTAAATTCAAACTAGCTAGCTATTCCTAATCCCAAATTCAAACTATTAGTCCTAAAATCTCAATAATAATTCAAACTAACTCAAATAATATCCAAATTCAAACAACTCATTAAATACCCTAATTCAATCTAATTTTACAATTCCAAAATAAAACTAATTAACTCAAGAAATACCAAATTTCAAACAAATCCTAAGATACGCTAATTCAAACTAACCCTACATTAAATTTTCAATTCACAATCAACAAACACAAACTAATAATCAAATAATCTCTAATTCAAACTAACAATCAAAAACCCTAAATCATTCACTTACTAATTAACTAACAATCAATAAAAAACTAATTAACTAACAATCAATAAAAAACTAATTCAATACACTAATTAACAAATTCAACACTCAAATTAAAAGAAATTAAAAATAATATTATGAACCCCTAACCTTGAATTAAAGGAGAAGGGCAGTTGGTCGGGATGGAGGCACCGGCGTGACCTCCTACTGCTGGCCGGTGCAGCTGCTCCTGCTGCTGGGCGGCGCGAGCTGCTCCTGCTGCTGGCCGGTGCGAGCTGCCGCTGTTGCTGCGATGGTGGCGTGGCGTGGCGCCGGTTGGGGATGGGGCACCGATGAGATGAGAGGAGTGAGACTTGTCACTTTAGATCTAGGGTTTTAATTTTAATAAACTTAATTTATTTAGGTTGATTTAATTAATTAAAATTACACACACACACACACACAGATATATACATATAATTTAACTACACATCATCAACAAAAGTTTAATTTAATAAATTTAATTTATCCATCAAGTTAATTTTATACTTTAATTTAATATATATATATATATAACTACACATCAATAGAAGTTTAATTTAATAAATTTAGTTAATTTTATAATTTAATTTAATAAATTTAATTTATTAAATTAAACTTCTGTTGATACTACACATCAACAGAAGTTCATGTTTTAGATATAAAGTATAAATTGCCTAATACGTGCATTTGCCAAAATAAAGTTTGCATACCACATTCCTTTTTCTTGGTCAAAAATCAGTTATACCCTCCAATAATTATATATATATATATATATATATATATATATATATATATATATATATATATATGTATATATGTATATATAAATACACATCAACATAAGTTTAATTTAATAAATTTAGTTAATTTTATAATTTAATTTAATAAATTTAATTTATTAAATTTAAATTTTGTTGATGTGTAATTAAATTAATATATATATATAATTTAACTACACATCAACAGAAGTTTGATTTAATAAATTTATCGATCAAGTTAATTTTATAAATTAAAATTACACACACACACACATATATATATATATAATTTAACTACACATCAACAGAAGTTTAATTTAATAAATTTAATTAATTTATCAATCAAGTTAATTTTATAAATTAAAATTACACACACACACACACACACACACACACACACACACACACACATATATATAATTTAACTACACATCAACAGAAGTTTAATTTAATTAATTTATCGATCAAGTTAATTTTATAAATTAAAATATATATATATATATATATATATAAATTTAACTACACATCAACAGAAGTTTAATTTAATAAATTTAATTTGTCGATCAAGTTAATTTTATAAATTTAAATTATATACCTTCTAATTATATAAATTTAATTTTATTGATCAACTAAAGTTTATCAATATCAAATTTAATATATAATCTCCTTGAATTGATCATACGTATTTCTTTAATTGATAATGTATTTCATATCTGAACCACTAGTATATAGGACTTGATTTGTTAAACTATTCGAGGAGTATATAATTAATCAACGTATTTCATACTCTGACGAAGTATCCTTTACATGTCATCATAATTAGGAGGTGATCACTACACTTGACATCCATTCAAGATCGAACGTATATAATAATACTATCTCGCATTTCATACTCGAATGGATTATATGTTGGCTCTTCACCTCTACATCATGAGATGAGATATTAAGATCATGATTAGACGACGGACTGATAAAATTTGTACATTACTCTAGAAATATAAGTATATATAATTTTCTCCTAATTCATATCAATGTAGTTTCATACTCTAAATATGGATTATAGATATTTTCTTATTTATTCCATGAATTCTAACTTTTAATTTATAAAAGTATACAAAATTGTTACACTTTTTGAACAATTAATTGTAGGTGTGAATGAAATTTTAGTATTATGCACAATAGCAAAATTATGATTAATAGGAATATTATAAACAAACCGACCTCCTGATGTTGTTTTTATTAAAAGAAATTAGATTTAATAAAAAATACCGACCTCATGAGGTCGGTATCACATTAAATTTTAACATAAATAAAAAGCAATCATGTTAATTAAATAATATTGACATCGGAAGATTGGTATTTTATATTAAATTATTTTTTAACTTATATAAAACAGTCATTCGGAGGACGATTTATTTAAAGTTAATTGAATATATTAATTTATTACATATTATTTAATTTTACCGACATCCAGAAGTCGGTATTATAATTTTTTTGTTTTTTATTTTACACAAAAACGTCCTCAGGAAAACGATTTAAATAAAAATAAATTAAAATATTTCTCAAAGCGACGGACAAAGTCTCTATGTCCGTCGCTTTTTTTGAAAAAAAGTTTGACCAACATTTTGACCAAAAAGCGACGGACAAAGAGACATTGTCCGTCGCTTTTTAAAAATATTTGACCAAGAAGCGACGAACATAAAGATGTTGTCCGTTGCGAATTTTAAAAAATAATTAAACAATTAAAATTAATAAAAAGCGACGGACGGCGTGGTTTTTTTAAATTAATAAATAATTATTTTTAATAAAAAGCAACGGACTGCGTCTCTATTGATATAAAATAATTAATTATTTATTTTATATATTATTGGTGCAAAATTCCGCGAAAAAAAGCGACGGACTCAGCGATGCAGTTTGTCGCTTTTGGGAGCGACGGCGTCAGTCGCTTTTACTTCCGTCGTTTTTTAGCAGTTTTTTAGTAGTGACTGTTAGATATGTGAAAGTGATTAAAAAGCTATATGGTTAATGAGTTAACTAATAGGCTTAGATTGTTAGAAACAATTAGCTGTCATATAGTTAGTTACAAAAAAGTTAGTTAAAATTGTTGCCTATATATAGAGCATTATGTCCACATTCAATGTAACAGATCAATTCATTCAATATATGCTTCCTTCTCTTCTCTTAATTTCTCTCTGAATGCTGTTGTAATTACTCTCCTTTCATTGAGTTAACATGGTATCAGAGCCACCGATCGTAGGGGTTTTCCTTGCTGTGTGAGGTGTTCAAATTCATCAGCTGCTAAAGGTGAATCGAAAGAAGACCTCTCCAATTCAAAGAAGTAGCAATGGCAGTTGATGGAGGTCCATCGGCAAACACTAGCAGTACTGGTAATGACACTTCAAGCCATACTCTGTTTTCAGTGATTGATCACAATCATCCTCTGTTCCTTCAACATACTGAAACTGTAGGTAGTTCTCTCATCTCTCTACAATTGATTGGATCAGAGAATTATGCTCTATGGAGTTGGTATTTTAGAATTGGCTTAGTAGGATGTAGCAGACTAGGATTTGTGGATGGCAGATTTCCTAAGTCTATGCTTGAGCCTGCATTATATGATCAGTGGGAGAAGTGTAATGTTATAGTATTGAGTTGGATTATGAATGTTGTCCGGCCTGGGCTTCTTAGCTCTGTTGTGTATGCTTTTGATGTATGAAAGGTTTGGTTAGATCTAAGAGAAAGATTTGATACAATGAATGGCTCTAGAATTTTTCCACTGCATAGAAAGATCCATACTCTAGTTCAGGGTACATTGTCTATTGTTGATTATCATTCACGACTGAGGGATCTCTGGGATGAGTATGATGCTCTCATGCCTTGTCCTAGCTGTCCATGTCCTGAATCAAAGAAGTTTGGTGAGCATTGTGATTATCAGAGGTTGTTACAATTTCTCATCGGTTTAAATGAGTTCTATTATTTTCCTAGGAGTCAGATCCTCATGATGAGCCCTATTCCTACACTCAACAAAGCCTATGCTCTTCTAATTGATCAAGAGAGTCAAAGGAATTTGGTGAATTTTGCCAGTTCAGGAGTAATAGAGGGCACTTCTATGAACTTTCAAAAAAATAGCACTTACAGTACTGGTGCTAGTACATCAAAAGGATCTGGCGTCTATGCTAGTCCCTCGCTAAGTAGTGGTTATAATGGAGGTAATACTACTGGTTTTGGAGGAGGAAGGGGATATAATGCTAACAACAATAACAATAATGCTTCTGGAGCTGGATACAAAGCTAGGAAGAATTTTCTTGTATGTGAACATTGTGGTTATAAAAGTCACTCAAAGAACCAGTGCTACAAAATTGTTGGATATCCAGTTGTTTTTCAGTCTAAGAAAAAGCCTATGTATGCTAATCAAGTTTACCTTGGGCAAGAGGTTAGAGGTACTAATAATCAGAACACTGGAGCCACAACTACACGTTCACACCCTGGTTTTATTTTCACTTAGGATCAATATTATCAGATATTACAACTGCTGTCCAAACCTGGTGGTGATAATGCAGTGGAACCTTCTGCTAATGCAGCCTCTGTAGACAATGTAGGTAGCTCCCTTAAAGCTTTCTCTTGTGCTTATAAAAGTAGGAAATAGATAGTAGACACTGGAGCAACACATTATATTACATCCACCCTGGACAACTTAAACAAGGCTAAGGTATCTCCTGCTCATGTTGCAAATAAAGTTCACCTGCTCAATGGTAAAGTTATAGCTGTGTCACATGTTGGAAACACTTGTGTTCTTAACAACCAACCTGCTTTTAATGTCCTGTTCTTGCCTGACTTCAACTTTAATCAATTGTTTGTGTCAAAGATCACTAAAGAGTTACAATGTATGGTTGGTTTCTTTCCTGACTTTTGTGTGTTTCAAGACCTTTACACTAGTCAGGTGAAAGGGATTAATAAAGAAGATCATGGACTAGATCCTATATGAAGGACCAAATCAAGCTCCAAAACAGCTGGTCATTAGGAGTAGCAATCATATTCATTCTGTTGAGTCTACTGTTAAGTCTGTTAGTTCTGTTAACTCAGTTACAAAATCAGAGTCTATAGATGTATGGCACAGAAGGTTAGGTCATGCTCCTATTGATGTTATCAAGAAGCTTGATGTTATTAGCTCCTTAAGAAGTAAGGATGTTTCTCATTATACCATATGTCCTCTAGCTAAGCATACAAAGCTTCCCTTTACTTATAGCACTCATATGTCCAAACATGTATTTAAACTATTGTACTGTGATCTTTGGGGACCTTATAGAGTGCCCACTCATAATAAGAAAAGGTTCTTTGTCACAATTGTGGATGATTATAGTAGGTATACATGGATTTTTTTATAACATCTAAAGCTGACACTGTGGTTGTGCTTAAACACTTTCTCAAGAATGTGCAAAACACTAGTGTGAAAACTTTAAGAACTGATAATGGTGGTGAGTTCTTTAACACTGAGGTACAATCTTTGCTAAGTGATATGGGCATCACTCATTAGAGTTCCTGTATATATACCCTTCAGCAAAATGGTATTGCTGAGAGGAAACATAGAACCATTTTGAACATGGCCAGGGCCTTAAGATTTCAGGTTTCTATTCTTTTGAGATTTTGGGGTGAATGTGTGTCAACTGCTGTCTATATTCTTAACAGGCTTCCATCCAAAGTACTTGCTCACAAAACTCCCTATGAAAAGTTATATTTGCATCCTCCTTCCTTGTCATACCTCAGAGTGTTTGGGTCTTATGTTATGCTGTCAGTTACAAGATCAGTGACAAATTCTCATACAGGGCAATTCCTACAGTGTATATGGGTTATTCCTCCACTCAAAAGGGCTACATTCCCTATGATATTCATGATCAGACTTTCTTTGTTAACATACATGCAATATTTCAGGAACACATGTTCCCATTTAAAGACATGCATGCCTCTACTAATCCTATATTCCCTGTATTTGAGCTCTGTTCTTCAGGTCCTGCCTCAACTTTCTACTCTTCTAAGGTTCTATCTCCTGCATCAGAGGTACTTGTAGATGATGGTTCTGTCCCTACAACTTCTAACATTACTGCCCCCCCTTATCTACTGAATCCATGCCTTCAGTCTCAACTACAACAGTTGTGCCAGTTAGAAGATCAAACAGGTCAAGCAGCCCACCTCTTTGGTTGCAGGAATTTGTGACTTCACCTAAAACTAATGCCTGTACATATCCTCTCACAGATCATGTTTCCTATTCTAGCTTGTCTCCAAGTTATAAGCAGGTCCTCCAGGCATATTCAGTTATGTCTGAGTCAACCACCTTCAAGAAGCTGCTGCTAATCCTGCTTGGGTGAGGGCCATGGAATTGGAGATGGCTGCACTAGAGAGTAATAATACATGGATTATTGTAGACTTACCATCTGGTAAGAAACCTATTGGGTGTAAATGGGTTTACAAAATCAAATTCCTAGCTTCAGGAGAAGTTGAAAGACTCAAAGCTAGGCTTGTAGCTAAATGTTTTAGTTAAAAGGAAGGCATAGATATGGTGAGGCCTTCAGTCAGTTGCAAAGATGGTGACAGTTAGATCATTAGTTGCTCTTGCTGCATCTAGAGGCTTGTACATCTATCAAATGGATGTTCACAATGCCTTCCTCAATGGTGATTTGCAAGAGGAAGTGTATATGGACATTCCTAGTGGGTTTGCCAGACAGGGTGAGTGTCATAAGGTCTGCAAACTACATAAATCATTGTATGGTCTGAAACAGGCACCAAGACGATGAAATATTAAGCTAACTGAGGCATTAGTGCAGATGGGGTTCAATCAAAGTCATTATAATTATCCTTTATTCACAAAACATGTTAATAATGATACTGTGGTTGTGTTAGTATATATGGATTATCTATTAATTACTGGAAATAATCACCAACAGTTGTGTAGTACTAGACAAGAGATTTATAAGAGGTTTAAAATGAAAGATTTAGGAGAGCTTAAGTTCTTTCTAGGAATTGAATTGTCAAAATCAAGTCAGGGTATACTTATGACACAAAGGAAATATGCACTAAAGTTGGTGTCTGAATCAGGACTAGGAGGAGCCAAACCTGCCTGTACACCATTGGAGATGAATCAAAAGATTACTTCTATTCAGTATGATGAACATATCAAACATGCATAAGCTGAAAATGATACACTCCTTACAAGCCCTACAAAGTACCAGAGACTAGTAGGCAGATTGCTTTATCTTACTATGACTAGGCCTGATCTTGCTTTTACTGCACAAGTTCTGAGTCAATTTATGCATTGCCCAAAATAGTCACATATGGAAGCAACACTAAGGGTTGTGAGGTATATCAAAGAAGCTCCTAGTTTGGGACTACTGATGCCAACAGAACAAACCACTCAACTCACTGCTTACTGTGACTCTGATTGGGGATCTTGTTTGGAAACTAGAAAGTCAGTCACTGGTTATCTAGTAAAATTTGGAGGAGGCTTAATCTCCTGGAACCCCAAGAAACAATATCTAGAAGTTTCAGAAGCATGATTGCATGTGCAGCTGAGGTAACTTGGTTGATAGGTTTGTACAAAGAACTAGGCATCAGTGTGGATCTACCTGTGAATATGGTGTGGTGTGTGACAGTAAGGCAGCTATGCAAATTGCTGCAAATCCTATCTTCCATGAAAGAACAATACATATAGACATTGATTGTCATTTTGTGAGGGAGAGAATTTGTTAAGGCATGTTGAAAATTGAGCATATAAATACTAAAGATCAGCTGGCTGATCTACTCACAAAGAGCCTGGGAAGGGCACAACATAATCATTTTTTAAGTCAACTTGGAATGAAGAACATTTTTCAACCATAAGCTTGAGGAGGAGTGTTAGATATGTGAAAGTGATTAACAAGCTGTATGGTTAATTAGTTAGCTAATAGGCTGAGTTTGTTAGAAACAGTGAGCTGTCGTATAGTTAGTTACAAAAAAGTTAGTTAAAACTATTGCTTATAAATAGAGCATTTTGTCCATTCAATGTAACAGATCAATTCACTCAATACATGATTCCTTCTCTTCTCTTAATTTCTCTCTGAAATGCTGCTGTAATTACTCTCATTTCATGGAGTTAACAATTACGTGTCAAAATTAAAAAGTGATTGAAATAACATGTCATCATTTTTATAAGATCTACATATAACGTACTAAAGTAGTGCACTATGTAAGATATATCAATGGACCAAGCCTTTAACGATCGTTACGATCAATGGACTTATATAGCACACAAATTTAGTGCACCTTTAATACTAAGTTTTTTTAGGATTGATTACCCAAAGAGACCATTAGGTCATTTTAATAATAATAAAAAAAGATGTTTGTAGACCCTCGTCGTCTTCATCCTTGTTCTTCCTCTTTCTCCTTCCCGTCCCCCTCCCTCACCCTCTCCCTCTCCCTCTCGTCCTCCTCCCCTTCCTCCTCCTCCCTCTTTTTAAAAAATCGGCGTGCCGCAAATGTGAATCGTTTCGAACAAATTATATATCAAAAGATTCAAACATTAAGAGGATTTCATATATAAAATTTGGAGCTAATATCCTAAAAGGTCACTCAACTTTAAAAATTTATCTAATAAAGTCATTGAACTTTGTTTTGTATTAATAAAATCACTCCACTAAATTTATCATTAATTATTTTTTATTATATGTAAACATAAACCCCACAAATAAATAAACTTTTAAGAACTCATTAAAAAAAATTACGAACAAACTTAATTATCAAATACTCTTACGATATTATAATAAATAAATATACACTAATACTCAAGCAAATTCACTACGAAAACTCGAAGCACACAAAATTCAACTTTATTTTTCCACTTTTGTCTACGAGTTTTTCTTTTTCTGGTTTCAGAAAGTTGTGAAGATTTGTAAAAAAAAAATAAATTCTGCTCTGTTTCCGGTTAATTTCATATTGCAGTTGTATTGGTGAGTATATCCTAAAAAAAAAAAAAAAAAAGTATTGAACTTTTATTTTGTTCCGTTTTCAATGCTTTTTCTATGAAAAAATATATTTGTGAAACCCTTTAATTTCGTAGAAATAATACGTACTTAACCTTTTTCGCTAGAAATAATAATTGTAGAGCAGGAAATTTCATATGATATTTTTGTATATTTATTTATTGTAATGCCATAAGAGTATTTATTTCACTAATTAATTTTGTCCGTAAAATTTCTTAATGAGTTTTCTTTAATTTTATTTACTTATGGGATTTATGTTTCGTGGTATTAAAAAAAAATTATAGTCTTGCCAAACTTAGTTGATTGATTTTATTGATACAAATGCATGAATTGAGTGATTTTATTGATACAAATGCATGAATTGAGCGATTTTATTGGCATAAAACAAAGTTCAATGGCTTTGCTAGATAAATTCTCAAAGTTGAGTGACCTTTTAAGATATTAACTCGTAAAATTTGGGATTGTTTAGGGGTGATTTCAAGTTGATCAAGATTGAATAGTCAGCGTATACTTTATATATATTCAGCATATACTTCATCCATAGCTAAACTATATTCAGTTTTTTGAGTTTATCATAATGTATAGTCAGTGTATAGTTCATGTATAGGTAAGTTATATTGTATAGTTCGTGTATATTTTTTTTATGACTTTTTACAAGCTATATTGTATAGTCACTATATACTTTCTATTATTTTGGGCTTTTTTTTTATGTGAATAAAAACATGATCATACTAAAACCCCTCCAACCTATATCCGAAATCTCAACTACACACTCCAACTTCATGGATGTCATATCACCCCCTAGACTATTTAAAACTGAAATAAATAACCCCTTAAATGCTGAGTTGGCACAACGAGTGCATTCACTCTCTTAGAGAGAGTGAGTTGACTATTTTTTCTTTTTTATTTTCTTTTCATCGCTTTTTATCTTTTTTATTTTTTTTTTTCATTGTTTTGTTTCTCTTTCTTATTATCTAACTATTTTTCTGATCTAAATTTTCCATGGTTGGAGTTTGAAGATTTTCCGGCAACCTTTTCGGAATTCATCTCCTAATTAATTCTTAATCTTTGTAAAAAATTAATTTGTAATCTAAACAAATCCATCAAACATTTTCTTCTATTGATAAGATTTTGTGTCTTTACATAAAAATGTTCTTAACTTTTTGAAGATCCTTATTCCATGGCGGTTGGTGGGTTTCAGACTTTGCTGACGAACTCGGGATCGGAAGTTGATGATTCACAGGTTATGAGGAGTGAGTTTGCTACAAAGTCCAGTAATGAGTTGGGTAGTCCTCCTATAATTACTTTGCGTGTTAATAATACTACAGATTCTGAAAAAGTTATTTACTGCTATTAATTCTGAGAGTTGTAAGAAAATTACTATACTTTTGGTCAAAGACTTCTATTTACAAAGGATTAACAAGGCTATTTTTTTTTCTGTAATTAAAAATCACAAGTTTTAATTTATTTATTTTTAAATCGAAATTTTCACAAAGAATTAGAGTTCAAAATAATTGAGGAAGAAAGGATAAAGAAGAAGGAGAAAAAATAATTAAAAAAGATTAATTGGTTAAAAATACGTGTCAAGTGTGTGCATTTCATCACAAGACACATGAGTGGTTATAGCGTTTTAAGGAGTTATTTATTTCATTTTTAAATAGTCCGGAGGGGTGATAGGATACCCGTAAAGTTAGAGTGTGTAGTTGGGATTTTGGGTATAGGTTGGAGGGGTTTTAGACCATTTCTAGTATATATTTGAAAGTATCTAGTTTAAGTTTATAAATTCAGGCTTTTAAGTTTGGTTTAATTGTGTTGTAAGGTTTTGTTCGTCTATCCTATTTTGTATTGATTAGTTAACTCGATATATTATTAGTTAGTTGTTTTAAATACTGTAATAATCAAATTGTCAAATAAATATGTACTAATTATTACTTAGTTGTTTCGAATATGTGAATATCTTTATTCTTTTACTATTAATTAGAATGTCACATAAGTTGCTAAAAATTGAATATCAAGAATTACAATGATATCTATTATTAAGGAATAGATTAGCAAAAAAATATAATTTGTACTTTACAGGATGAAAAAAGTAATACATATGAATCAATGGGTTCCACATGGTGGAAGGCCTATATTACCTTTCGGCCTGTACCAGACTCTATAAGTATCGATGGGGGACTCCTGCTGCACCATAACCCTCTATTTTTCCATCACATTTAAGATTCAACAAAAGCAGTGTATATTATCTCTAGCTCAAGTTGTTAGATGGGTTGGTACCCTCAAACCTCTTAATCTTAACTATCAAACAAATCAGGAAACAGACAAATTCTTAATATTTTCAACTATTAGAAAAATAATTTTGGCGAAAGATTCTTAATACACAATGATCACCTCTTAAGAGAAGATTTTAATGCAAACAAATCATTATCATTATCCCTATTATAAGTTCTGTAACCCTAGTTAAATTCATAACTAGATGCATATAATAATAAAAGTAACTTAAATAACTACTGAACATAACTATTAAAAAATAAACTTAACCATTGATTATGCAACTCTTGCAAGTATACCTTGTTCGTTCCATAACAATCTTTTATGAAAGTACTAATTAATTCGAAAAATCTAAGTAAGGATGATGAAAATTTTATTCTGATGGTAATCCTTAACTTGTAGTAATAATGACTAACTCCTAAGAATATTGTGTACTGCAGCCTAAACAACATCTTAATGCTCTATTTATAATGATTGGACCGAAATTCTAATACCGATTGAACTCTTCTTTGAATTGGGGTGAAACACAATGTAGAGGGGTTCATGCTGGTGGCTTCAATTCTCCCTTCTACTTTCTTCTTCATGCATCACATGAATTTTTGGTTTATGAAATATCATTTCTCCTCAGGCACAGTGTGAGGGCCATCGTGTGGCATGTGTCCAGTGCCGCAAATTCCAATTCTGCAGACTGCGTTTAAGTCAGGAAAACTTCATTTTGAGTTTCAATTTATCTTTTGGATAATTTCTTGCCTGTTTTTAGCATGAAATCAATCTAATCATGTCTATTTGCTCATCACAATAATATCTATAAAATTCATGAATTTACGAGAGTTTATATTTAGAACTTAGCTAGATTATTGGTAAAATATGATGCTTGGATGCATAGATATGCCCATAACAGTTGTATGACTTAGTTGTTAAGTTGTAAAAGTATGTCCTTAAATGACTGGTAATTGTGATGTGCACTTGTGATATTCATTGTGTACTTGTTGTTGGAGATAACTAATCAGAGAAAATAGAGAGATATGTTGACAGGATTGAGAATATATATACTATTTTGATGGTGAGTTACTCGAGTTTGATATGAGCTTATGATGAATATATGATGGATTGGGTACCTCACCAATATGGTACATGGACAGCTAGGGTCCCCTATGATTCATGACTAATTAAAAAGAATAAAGTCCCCTTTAGCATGTGTCTACAGATGAGTAACACTTGAGAGTTCAGTACATTGTATGGAGTGAGACTTATGAGATACAAAGACTATATAGTTATGCATCAGTGTGGTATTAATTTCATGATTGTATGAGACTTCTTTATATTTGCAGAATTGTGAAGCCTATTATATCTGTTTTTGGTGACGTATATGTCTAGTGATTGTTTGACACAGAGGCGAATCCAGGATTTCAAGAAAACGGGTGCACCATTGCTTTAAAGATAAGATAACAAAAATTTATAATAACAATAACTAAGCGAGCAATACATAAAAATTAATTTAGCTTCTTTTTTTTTTTTTTAATGAAAATAGTTAGTAAAAATAAATTGAAGCGAATTGGGGTTGCCTGGGATCAAACCTGCAACCCTTGTGTTGAAATCTTGTAGTCATACCAGTGAACCATCCAGCCATCTTGAGAACGGGTTCAGCAAGTTTTAATTTAATATATTCTTTAATAATTATAAAACTAATATATCGAGTTTAGTCGGATGACCACGGGTTCGAATGACCCAAAAAATACACATAAATTCGTCCCTGGTTTGACACTGATATGTTGGAATGAGATTATTTATCTCAATAGTGTTGACAACTTGAATTATTGAGTAATTGATTATATTCTTTCGTACATATCTACTTATTTTGTTTGGCTTTATAATTTATACTTGTTGCTAATCAGAGTCGGCCTATCTTGCCTATTAGTATATAGTGTTTGCATGGGCGGATCTATGCATGGATGTGGGGTGCCACCCCATCCCCGAACTTCGACGGAATCTCTCTCTCTCTCTCTCTATATATATATATATATATATATATAATATTTATATAAATAGAAAGCGTGGCACCCAGTAAACAAAATTGGTTTGTGGTGCCACGGTAGGAGGGCAACTTTAGATGGCTAATGTTGCGGGTTTGAATTCCATTTGTACCTACTTTTTTTAGAAATTTGTTGCAGACATTTTTTAAGAAAAAAAAAATGGTCCAACCATGTTTTTTTAAGGAAAAAAGCTGGCACATTAATCAATAAGTCTAATTGGCACCTACAGAGTCTAAATCCTGGATCCGCCACCGAGTGTTTGTACTAATATCTAACGCAACATATTGACCGATCCAATGATGAGTTACTCATGTCTAGGCTGCCGCACATCTTCTTGGAATTTTTTTAAATTTGTTTTCAGATATTATTTTATTGATTAGTTTTGCTAACACTATTAGTTAGAGGGGACAGTTGGCAAAATAGCCACCTTAAAGACTTAATGTGACAACACAAGTCTTGAATAATTTATGGTATAACCATTATTAATGACATCATCCACATGCTCTAATTGGCACATACAAAAGATCCCACTAAAATTCCATATCTCCACTTTGGTCCCCCTTCTTTTCCAACTAATTTGGAATAATATATTTATTTGCAATTGTTAAAATTTATATTAGATAAAAAAAAAAAAGTCTCCAAATGGAAACAAGAGCATCTCGATTTTGCTGCTGTCGATTCCAGTGAGTTTTCCGACTGTAATATCCATTTCCAAGGTAAAATCATCATCATCTCCTACTCCATATTCATGTTTACTCCATTTTCTTTCAAAACCAAGCTTCAAATTAGTTTCCCGTCATTTTAGAAATTTGATAAATCTTCCATAATAATCACTTGATAACTCATTATAGATACATTTTAGTAGTTTAAAAGCATTAAAAATCTGTTTCGCCATTGCAGGAGCTGAATTTTGAACCCCGATCTCATCCAGTCGCTTTTTGTACGGATTCCGTACCTCATAGACTAATACTGTAATCTATTATCAATATTTGTAATCTATAATGGTAGTAGCTGAATTTATTGTTGATGGTGGAGATTATATGGGAGTATGGGAGGAGATTCTCAAAAGATGGAATTGAAAATCTTTTAGTAAGATGACAGTGCCCATTGTGTCGCGTTGCAATGGTTCATATGACGATATGATTGCAAGCATAGTTGAGGCTGGTGAGCTAACTTGCGAGCCAAATGACTTGGTGATTAGCTATCAAATAAATGGGAGGGGAAAAATACATCCCACATTCATAAAAAATGATCGGCACGTTAGCTTGTACATGTTAGATATTGGTATTGATGGCTCTAGGCCTACATTGAGGATACATGTCAATGCGAGGCCTCCAAATGAACCAACAAATTCATTTGACGACGATAATGATTCTATTGGAAATGAAAGATTGGGTGATCATGCAAAGAAGAGCTTGGGTGATCATTCAAATGAAAACTTGGGTGGTCATTCAATGAATGTACATGATGATCTAATTAATGTGGAAAATCAATTAGTAGATGCGGAAGATCCTGAACGTGAATGTTGTGAAGAAATGCAGGGAGAAGAGGATTTGAGATCACAATCCAATCATTCCTTCTCCGATGAAACTAATTTATGCATAAATCAAACTTTCAGCAACAAGAATGAGTTGCAATTGTTATTAGCCGAAGCGGCGGCAAAGAAGTCTTTTAATTTTGCTACTTTGTGGAGTTGTACTAAATATTTAAAGGTGAAATGTGTATCTCAAAATTGTGCATGGATGTTGCGGGCGAGGAAATATGAGTGTTCGGATAGATTTCGTATCTACAAATACATTAGCGAACATAGTTGTGGCATTGAACATGCCAACAATAGCCATAGAAAAATCTCAATCAAAGTCATTTTTTCACTTTGTGTAAATATGTATCGTGATGGCAAGGGTCCAAATGTTAAAGAGATTCAAAGGGTTATGTTTAATTCTTTTCGTTGTAGTCCAAGTTATTGGAAATGTTGAAAGGGAGGTGTGGTTGCCAAGGAGATGGTCCGAGGGGCAGCGGAGAACGGATATTCATGCTTATCAGCTTTTTCCTACATGTTTGAGACACTTAATGTTGGTTCCAGCTGTTCTATCATGGTAAACAAGGATAGTCATAGGTTTATGTATTATTTCTTGGCCTTCGATGCTTGTATTAAGGGATTTGCCCACATGAGAAAGGTAATTATGGTTGATGGCACTCATTTACATGGTAAATACGAGGGCGTGTTGTTGATCGCTATTGCATAAGATACGAAGAATCATGTTTATCCAATTTCTTTTTGTGTCGTGGACAAAGAGAATGATACTTCTTGGACATTTTTCTTTGAGAAATTGAAGGAGATTGTGGTCGATGAACCAAATTTGTGTTTTATCTCCGATAGACACAAGAGCATCGCCAACAGCATTGTCTACATTACAATCATGTTCACTGCGGATATTATATGAGCCACCTCGGTGCAAATCTCCGCGTAAATCATCATTATGGAGATTACCTTTATCTTTACTACAATGCAACAAAGCTTTATTCTTTGGAAAAGTTTGACAATCATTTTGTCGAATTCAAGAACAAATGTCCCGCGGCAGCCATCGTCCTTGAGTATGATATAGGTTTTGAGAAGTGGAGCAGGGCACATTTTCCTGGCAATAGATATGATGTGATGACCACAAATATCGCAGAGTCACTCAATATTATGTTGATAGATGAAAGAGAGTATCTCGTGGCATCAATATTTAATTTGATTGCTAAGAGGTTTGGAGAATTGTTTAGGGAGAGGCATGCATATATAATTAAACCAATGGGTAATCAAATGGTGCCTTCTAACGAAAAAATCGCAAGAAAGAAAATGATCGAGGGCGATTCCTTATATGTGGAGAACGTAATCGAGGACGACAATCAATTTACCATGTTCGATGTAGGTGTTATTGCCTATGTGGACCTACTGAAAAAGTCATGTTCTTGCAGGGAATATGACTTGATCAAGAACCTTGTGCTCATGTGATGATAGTTTTGCGATCGAAGCATGACAACGAGTATGATATGAGCATTTATGAGTACTCTTCGCCTTTGTATAAAGTTGAATCATACCTCCTTACATACTTAGATTCTATTAATGTTGTCCCTCTCGAATCAGAATGGTGTGTGCCAGAAGAATTGCTTAATGTGAAGATTCTTCCGCCTCTTGTCGATACCAAGCATGGAAGAAAACAAAGAAAACGTGTCAAAGGTGTCAGTGAGAATTTCAAAAGCAAGAGAAGGAACAAATGTTCAATTTGCAAGAGAAGCGGACACAAGAGAACCACATGTGTGAAAAACAACAAATCTTAATTAAGCTTGATTGAATTTGTTTTTGTAATCGTTTTTGTCATCAAGATATTGTTTTTTTGGTTGCCAGCATTTTGATCAATTGCTATTATCGTAATTACTCATGATCTAATATAGATCAATGAAAAGATGACATACATTTTGCACACTATCTATTAATGTTTATTATCGAGTCCATTCATTGTGTATTAAGCTGTGTATTATTAATATATGAAAATTCATGGTATTCGTAATGCAATGATTTTAATGCATGAATTAGAATATGATTTTAATACAATGATCTTAGTATAACTAATACAAACATTATTTGCATATACACTCTATCAAACGAATCCTTAAAGAATTGTCAAAAAATCAAATGTTACCACTGAAGAAGTGGAATTTGAACTTTTGTTACCGTTGCAAAATTTGTATATGTAAATATTTACTGGTTATCAAAATATATAGACCCTTTATACAATCGATACATCTCTATGTGCATGGTATATGTATGACCAATGAGATTTACAGTCTGACATTAGTAAGGTATATTTGGGTTTATGTATATTTTAAAGCATTGTCGATACTTCACCAACTAGAATCAGACATTTATATATAGATCAAAACTAGTAGAATTTAGAAAAGACAACAATTAATTAATAGTAAATTATATTTTTGAAATTTATTCAATTAAATGAGTTTAAACAAGTCATATGATCATGTAAGAGTCTACATAAATTAGGTGTGGTGATTAGAAATGTATGAGAAAGAGTTGTGGTTATACAATCAACATCCTTAGAACAATATTTTCTAAGGATGTTGTTATAAGGATGTTGATTGTATAACCACAACTCTTCCTCATACATCTCTAATCACCACACCCAATTTATGTGGACTCTTACATGGTCATATGACTTGTTTAAACTCATTTAATTGGATAAATTTCAAAAATATAATTTATTATTAATTAATTGTTGTCTTTTCTAAATTCTACTAGTTTTGATCTATATATAAGTGTCTGATTCTAGTAGGTGAAGTATCGACAATGCCCTAAAATAGACATAAACCCGAATATACCTTATTAGTGTCATAGTGTAAATCTCATTGGTCATGCATACACCACACACATAGAGATGTATCGATTGTATAAAGGGTCTATATATTTTGATAACTAGTAAATATTTATATATACAAATTTTGCAACGGTAACAAAAGTTCAAATGCCACTTTTTCAATGGTAACATCTGGTTATTTTTTAGAATAAATGGAAGGCAATCCCTCATAAACAACTCAAACACCTCCATTTTTACAATGTCTCAAGCATCTCAAACATCCAAAGCAAAAAAGTCTTATAATTGTCATTGTGGTAATCTAGTTACGTTGAGGATGTCACACACTGGTACAAGTCTAGGTCGGCAATTCTTTAATTGTGCATTTGGCATATGCTCATTTTTTAGGTGGCTTGAAAATGAATCATCAACGAGTAGCCCATCAAATTTACAAGGCGGTGCCAAATTTGAATTATTAACAAAGCTACGAAAATTCGAAGAAAATAGGAATCTACGAATGACTTTCTTAAAAGAAGCCGAAGAGCAGAGGAATCACTTGAAAGTGTTGCTAAAAGATGCTGAAAGAGATAGAGATCAACTAAAAGAAAGGTTGATTTTGATAGAATAAAAAGAAAAAGCCTAAAAATTGTATTGTGTGATTTATTTTTTATGATTGCTTTTTGAAAATGTGTAACAAGAATGTAGTCTGAATAAATTCATTGCACTCTCTATTTAATGCACTCTTATATCTTTCATTTTTAATCGATAATGTTATAAATCAACAGTGATAGCAATCTATAGTATTAAACATACAACTTTATTATCGATAATTGACGGCTAAATAATTTTACTGTATAATAGTAAGAAACTGAAGTTAAGCAAAAATCACATACTATTAAAACATAGATTCATAAAACCCCTCTTCATAATAAAACATGTTAAATTGTTTTTCAAAACTACCATTAACTATATATACAAAAATATCTATAATCTTTTAGATGTACATTTTCTCCTCAAAATAATAAATCCACAAACTTCAAAATGTCTGAAAATGTCAATACTTTAAAAACCATTGTCTTAAGATGCCAATACTTAAGATTCCAAGAGCCATATGAGCCATTGTCTTAAAATGCCAAGAGCCACAAAAATCATTGTCTTTAAATGCCAATAATTTAAAAACCACTTCAATTGTTTTTCTCTTCACCATTAATCTCACCATTGATTTTCATAATGATACTCATCACATCCACTAAATTTTCAGCACAGTCACCTTCTTCTTTCTCTTCTTCATCATCATCTGCTAACTTCTCCTTTGTTGTTTCTTCTTCCTTTTCTTCTTCCACTTCATGAATTGCATCACCTGCCACTTCATCAACAACATTAACTGCCTCTGGATCAACTGCACCTGCTACATCATCAACTCCCATAGAATCAACTGTCACTTCATCAACAATATTAACTGTCATTGGATCAACTACACCTGCCACATCATCAACTGTCATAGAATCAACTATCACAACATCAACTGCACCTGCCACTTCATCAACAACATCAACAACTGCCACTGGATCAACTGCACATGCCATTGCATCACTTGTCACATCATCAACTGCTACACCATTACTTGCATCATTAATTGCCACTTCATCAACTACATCACCTGTCACTTTATCAACATGATCACATGTCACTCTGTCAACATCATCAACTGCCACTTCATCAATGCCATCCGTAAAGTATTCATCAATTGCATAAAAGTCTTTATCAACTGCTGCAAGGTCTTTATTGTCTGTTGTAATTTTCACATGTACTATATTACTTTGACAGAAATTATATGAATAAATTACTTGACACTAACAATAAATATATACACTAATATACGTTTCTCTTGTTTTTTTTTAATTCTTTTCAATTATCCTCAATTTTTCTTTCCGTACATAAGCATCAACTTCCATCATTAATTGCTCAAGGGATAAGACACGATCATTCAGATTTTTCAAATCCCATTATTAGAAGTACTCGATATATTTTTCTGTCTACTAGAAACAAAATTCACACAAGGTACATTGTGATCACCAAAATGTTCATCACCTGCAGTGAGGACGGTCACACCTTTCAATTGGGTCTTCAATACATCGATGATCGTGTCCTTCACTTCATCCGTATATGGCTTAAATATTTCATGTAATTTTGTCCCATCTCATGGACAGTAGGGATGAGGTATGGGTGCACAATCTAAAAAATAATATAAATATTACACAATATTCACTAATTTAAAAATATTGTTAGATAATAACAAATAAATATATACCTTCGTATTGCTCCCCTTGTACTTAAATGGATCACCTTCAACTATATCATCGCTCTTTGATTTGTACCATCTTAGTAAACGAGGAATGGATAGTGGAGTATGCAAGGATTTCCCGACATACTTTCCAAGATATGAAAAAGCCTCATATATCCAAACCTGAAATCCATATAAAAAACAGACAAATAAATAGAGGCTATGAAGTACTACACAAATAAATAAGAGTATATCATAAATCAACAAAATAGTTAATAATAATTACCAGAAATGCCCAGAGAAAGCCGTACAAAGCATAACATGCATTCTTTTTTTCATCATACATTCCCCCTGCTTTTTCAAATTAATTCGATTCTTCAGATAGGTCAATGTTAAACCAAATGACTGTTTTCCCATGGATAACTTTTGAAGAAATCCAAATCATCTGCCATCTTGATATGGTTTGAATCCATAATCTTAGATCGATCATGGGCAAACAATATCAAGTGGACGAACCAAACTAAAGAGCATTTCAATTTCTTCTCCTTATTTAATTTTTACTACTTATTAATCTCATCAACTTTGCACACCAATGATGTTCTTGCTCCTTGTTAACTTGAAATGAAAATTCTCACCTTTTTAAGAACTTTGTTCAGTTTTGATTCATGGAGTATGCTGAGCAATTCAGCCCCATAATCAATACTAATTCTTGAAAGCCAAAACATGCAGGCTTATCATTCACACAAAACCACATTTCATGCAACTTTTTGTCATTTTTGACACGTCGCAACAACATATAATGGACAATTTGTCCATTGAACTTAAAATAATTCGGAATGTGCCTCATCCAAAGCAAGTACCCTTAAATTCATTATAAAGTTTTTGTTGAATCAGAATTTTTCGAAACTCACGATAAACTGTCATCCTTGATCTTACAGCGATCTTTGTTGGAAACGATCGTAATTCATCTAACCACGTCGCTAGGCCATATAACTCACTTGAGATATCTCTTGCGCAAATTGGCAAGGATAGAGGATCATACTCATCTCGACTAGTGTATCTACTACTCTCCTCGCTATTACTTTCTCCTTCACTACTCTCAACATTATCACTAACATCAGCATTACTGTCCTAGTAGTTGTCAATCTCTGCCATTGTTTCAGAAACTAAATAAAACTTAGATTCTTCGACTACAATTTTTTTCTTTTTACAAGTTTTCAAAACTCCTCCAGCCTTTCGTTTCTTACTTCTAAAAGTAACTGGAGCAAATGGTTTAGTGCTTCCACCTCTAATTTTAGCCATACTTTATAATCTACAAGCAAAAGCATATTTATCTATCACTAGTTTATTAACATAACTAGAGTAAACCTCCAATAAAACATGCAAAATAAATAGCAGATCCAACAGAAATCAACAATGTGATTGACAGAAACACCACTAAAGTCGATCAAAGTTTAGTAGAAATTTCAAAATCATAAACATAATTCTTTTTTTAAAAAAAATAAGCAACCAAATAGGGTCAAATATTTATATCCAAAAAAAAACACCATTAGAGACCACAAATATTCATGGAATACGGTGAAACGATTCATCCTAAACAAGAAATGAAGAAAAACAATCTAGAAAAAGGAGTCATTAAATCATTACACTACTATAACCAAATAAACAACCAAATACGGCTAAAAATGACCGAAAAGCACCATTACAGAAGATTCAATTTACCAAAGATGAAAACTTTGAACTTGGAGAAGAAGATTGAAAAAAATAGATGACGATTTGAGAGGGGTTTAGGATGATGAAAAGTGAGAAAAGTTTGTATAAGTTAATGGAAGAGAAGCGTATGGGGAAGTGTAGCGTATGATTACATTGAAAGAGATGTGTATGGGGAAGATGAAGATGAAAAGAGGAACATTGCACTTTGAGAAGAAGAAAAGTTGCCTCGATTTTCATAAATAAATAATATTTTATCAAAATATAATATTTTTAAAAATGTATTGGGAGTGGGATTATGTATTTTTTAAAAGTTATATCTTTTCCCCAAGTTTTAAAAACAATAAACAAGCTCATGACCCTACATTCACAAATATACCCCAAGTTTTAAAAAAGCCAAAGAGACCCATGACCCCACACTTTTTCCCTTTTAACAAGACCAACCCTAGAAATAAAGCAAAAATAAATTAAGTGGATATAGAGTGAATTAACTTTTAAAGGTGTCCCCAATGCCAATTCTTCTCTAGTTAGAGTCCTCGTACAACGACTTTCTAATATTAGGAATTGTAATAGTCAGATTTATACACATTTTTCTTATTTATATTTGAGAACTCTTATTTTATGTATTAAATGTGGTTAAATATGTTAACTAATTTGATTATGACATTGTTTAGTTGGTAAGATGTGGTTAACCCATCTAAGGATTAGTGTGGGTGTCAATTACGATGATTTAGATCGTAATGAGGGAGAGCGGAGAGAGAAAGGCTTTACACTAAGACATAATAATTGAAAGTGTCTACATAATGGTAATTTAGGAATATACTATTGTGTTTTGTGAAATTTCCTCATAAAGACCTTTGTCCATGAAGTTCTTTCATTTTATGGGAGAAGTTGAATTCTAGAAAATACGTTATTTTCAAGAATTTGAAAAAAAAAACATTTTCACTCTTTTTACTCCAAATTACTCATAAAAAATAAAAAAATAACTCTAATTTGTAAATATTATTTTCTTTTTAAAAACAAAACTTATTTCTTTTTTCAATTTTCACAATGAAATGTGGTTAAACGCCCACTTAGTATGTTGTGTAAATCTTCATACGTGTCCCTTTGATTTTTCAGTATGGGATGTACTTGGGCCAAGGAAGTCCTTGTGTGGAATTAGTCCAAACAATGGGTTCTCATCAATTTACTTAGCAGAGAGCCAATCATGTTAAGGGAAATAAAAGTATTAGGGGTAAACTTGTCTTTTCCTTTATTAGAATTTATAGGGTTTATGGTAAAAAGGTCAAAGAATTTAGTTGGAGAGGCTATGTTTGTCAGTTTCAGTGGAATTACTAGGGGTGACAATTAGGCGGATTGTGTTAAGTTTTGATGGGTCATAATGAGTTAAGACAACAATCGAATCAAGACCCAACCTAACCCAAATTTACTTCGGGCAAAAAGGATTGGATCAAAATGGGTTATATAATGGGTCAAGACCCAATCCAATTCGTACTAAGCTTAATTATTTTATTTGTTCTTTCAAACTATTTTAGTACCTGATAAAATTATTTTTTTCTTTATTGTAGCTACATATAGCATATGAAATTGAAAAAAAAAAATTAAAAATATATTTACAAGATTTCTCATGACTCAATTCGAGTTACATATTAACCTTATTTTTAATGGATTGAAATGGATTTAGCTAACTAATGGGCTTGTCAATAACCCACCCAAACTTAAACGTGTCAATAACCCACCCAAACTTAAACGGATTAAGTGGGTTGAGCGGATTGGATTTGACTTTATCATCTCTAGAATTACCCCATTCCTATCAGGATGCAATTTCTACTCTTTGCAAGGGATGTTCCATTGTTCCTTCTAGTATTATTAGTATTTTTCTCAAACTACATTGTTGTTCATTTAGATTCTAATCTAGGGAATATTTTGGTTAATTTGGTGTGATGAAATTAGGGTAGTAAAGGATAAATAAAGTGATGTATGAACATGTTCTTGATTGGTGTCTCTGCCTTCCATAACAAGTACATAGTATATTTATGCCATCATAGTAAAAAAATTGCTGGTGTGAATCGATAAACACATGCATCTTTAAGTGTTGTTCGATTGTTACGTCAATGCATTGTAAACAAAGAAGGAAAAGATTCAAAAAGGAAACTAAGTTCACTATAACTTTTCTTATTTCTCCTTCACTATGCTATAATGATAATATAGATGAATTGCCCAATGCTCCACAAAGACGAGCTGGTAAACTAACTTTGTGGCCCCCCTAACCACTATGATTAACTTTAGTGCTAGTCTAAGGACTATTTAGCAAAAGTAAAATAGGAAATAACAAAGGACCAACCCCTAAATAACATAACTACCTAACTAACATAACCAATTCTTATACTTGAACTCAATTCGTAATAGGTCCCTTGGACACAAACTTCCTTGTCCTCGAGAAAGATGATCTAAAAAACATAGCTGGAATGTAGTGGCATTGTCTTAAGTGGCTTGATCAGTGGGGAAGTGGTCCCATTGGACAAGGAATTGAACCACATCCTCATTGCCTTTCTTCATCATTCTCCTATCAATGATCACCAGTAGCTTAGGACATAAGGGACTAGAAATTTCTAGTACTGAAGGGTGAGAAATTTGGGGAGAAACAATATGACTTTCAACAAGGAAACATGAAAAATCAAGTGCAACATTAGACCCTCATATAAGGACAATGTATGAGCCACTGAGCCAAACTTCTTTAAATCAGATAGGGACCATAATATTTGGCATACAACTTGGTAAAGTGATGTTTGGACATAGCCACTTACCTATAAGGTTGCAACTTCACATAAACCCAGTCCCATAACTGAAATTGTCTATCAGTCTTATCCTTATTGGTTTGATCAGATATCCTCTACTCTGCCCTGGCCAAGTGATTTTAGTAGTTGAAATTTGAATTTTCTAGTCAACAAACTCTTGTCAATCTGTTCAACAACGGAATCATTGGGCAAATAAGGTAAATAAAGAGGAGGGTGTTGTCCATACAAAGCTTCATACAGAGTAAGATGGATGACATAGTGAAAAGTGGTATTATACCACCACTCAATAGAGGTGATAAATTTATCCCAATCAGTAGGGGATTCACCACAATAGCATCTCAAATAGGTTTCAAGACATTTGCTAACACCTCAGTCTAGCCATTAGACTGAGGATGATAAGCAGTGGAGAGGCTTAAAGTTATTGCCTGGATAGCAAACGATCCTTGCCAAAACTTGCTAGTTAAGATGGGGTATTTGCCACTAATGATTTTAGTTGGCATCCCATGTAGCTTAAAGATGTCATTCGTGAACAATCTTGGCAATATCAATAGATGAATATGGATGAGAAAGAGCAAAAAAAATAAGCATATTTAGTGAGTTTGTCAACCACTACCTAAATTGTAGTCTTACCCAATGATTTAGGCAATCCGTCAATGAAATACACATTCATACTACTCCAACCAATTGAGGGTATAGGTAAGGATTGTAGCAAGCCAGGAGAAGCAACAATTTCATGCTTACTCCTCTGACAGATAGAACATTCCTTCACATATTGGATTACATCACCCTTCATTTTTTGGCAAGTAGAATAAATAATGTAGCCTCCTATAAGTGTTTTCCTTACCCGAGTTCCTTCCTTGAGAAGAATGATGCCAAATTTGCAACAACTCAGTCTTCAAAGAAACAACAAGGCAAATAACTGGTTTCACATGCCTTCTTAATTATGAGTGGAGGAAGGTGTATCCCTTCACATCCCCAATTGTCATTTAACCAAGATCTTGTATTATATTCTCTAGATCAGGATTTCCAAGTGCCTATAATGTCCTATAACAACCCTTCTTAACATTTGAAAGAAATATTATTGAAAACTCCCCAGCTGACAACCTCGAAAGGGCATCAACAACCTTATTTTCCTTCCCCTTTTTATACTCTATCTCAAAGTTATATTGTATTTGGTTACCCACTTAAGTTTAGAGCTAATATGTAAATTTTTCTCTATTAAGAACTTTAGTGCCCTTTGATCAATATTGACTATATAGGGTCTACAAATCAGATATTGCCTCCGTTTGGGACAACAATCACCAATGCTAAAAGCTCTTTATCATAAAATAATAAGGTTTGATGTCTAGAAGATAGTCCTTTATTTAAGAAAGTAAATAATGGTCTTTATATATGCATGAGGACTGCCCCTATACTCACATCACAGGTATCTATTTCTACTTTGAAAGGGACTGAAAATCAAGCATGTAAAAGACAAGAGTTAAAGTGAGAGCAATCTTCATAGATGTGAATGTTAGAACTTGATCCCATAGGATCTCATCCTTTTTGAGTAACTCAATTAAATATTTACTCACTACTTTATAACTTCTGATGAACCTCCTATAATGACCAACGAGACCTAATAACCCTATTAATTGTTTGATAATCTTGGGCATGGGTCAATCCTTAACAACATGAATCTTATAGGGGTTAGTTGCTACACCATTATATGATATAATGTTCCACAAATATTCTACCTTAGAAGCAGAAAAGACACATTTAGCTCTCCTAGCCAATAAACGGCATCGTCTTAAATATGCTCTTGTAAGGTCTGACTATATAATAAGATGTCATGAAAGAACACTAATACAAATTTTCTCAAGTTCTCTTGGAATACAAAGTTCATAAAACCTTGGAAACTAGATGGTGCATTGATCAATCCAAATGGTATAACTAAGAACTCATAATGGATAGAATGAATTCTAAAGACGGTTTTATTGACATAATTTGGTGATATTTAGACCTCAAATTAATCTTTGAGAATACCTTTGACCCTCCCAATTTCCCCAATAGTTCTTCAGTAATGGGAATAAAGTATAGTCGACACAGATTCTCTAACTCCCATCCTTCTTCTCGACTAACACCATTAGTGCAACAAAAGGGCTACAACTTTGTTGGATTATTCCTTGAGCTAATAATTCTCAAACTATTTTTTTCAACTACATCTTTCTTAACTTGATAGTACCTATGCCTGGCAACGGTATTGGTAACAGAACTACCGGACCAGGACGGACTGGAATCGGGCACCACGGGCTGGAACCGGAACGGACCGGAACCGGTAATTTTGGAAATTTATATGTAGTCCCGTCCCAGACCGGTAACGGACCGGTACCGGACCGGACGGGATAGGAAACTAGGTCCCGCATTATATTTAAAAAAAAAAATCAAAATTAAAAAATAGGAATATTACTCAAATAATTAAAACTTTTATAATTTTAAAGTTAAAAATTTATACTTTTATACTTTAAAAGTTTTAAATACAAACTTTCAAACTTTAAAAGTATAAAAGTTTAAATTTCACACTTTAAAAGTTTGAAAATTTAATCAAACTTCAAACTATAAAGGTTTAAATTTCACTCTTTAAAAATTTGAAAATTTAAATTTAAACTTTAAAACTATAAAAGTTTGAACTTTGAAACTTTAAATTCAAACTTTAAAACTATAAAAGTTTAAATTTCACCCTTTAAAAGTTTGAAAATTTAAATTCAAACTTTAAAATTATAAAACTATAAAAGTTTAAATTTCACACTTTAAAAGTTTGAAAATTTAAATTCAACTTATTCAATAATCAAGACAATAATATAAAAAAATTAAGGCGAATAGCCTATACTTTTATTAATATTAATTAAATAGTACAAGACTACAAGTTGAGTTACAATTTACAAAATATTAGTAGAGTATTAAAAAATCTAATCTACACAGCCACCTTCTAGGAAGGGTTCTGTTTGAATTAAACCTCAAATTATTATACTCATACTAATAGACATTTAAATTTAATAGTTCATGCTACCAAGGAAATCTTTTTTTAAATCTTTTAACATTTCTCTAGTAACATGCTCTGGAATTGGTTGATTAGCTAGTTCCTCCATTGCATTAATGCAGTCGTCACTAAAATCTTGCATTATTTCATCAATGTCATTTTCAAATTTGGTCGGTAAAGGTGGACGACCATAACTCCTTCTCTCGCCATTAATCCAATCTCTAAATAGTACCGATATCTCCAAGTTATCTGCTGCTAATGAATATCTATGCTCTCCTATTTGATATCTTGCTGCACTAAAAACGCCTTTCGAAGCTACCGAAAATGCTTGAATAGCTAACACGTCTCGAGCAACTGGTTGAAGCTTTGGAAATCCTTGACCACGATTGCTCCACCATTCTAGAAGATCAACAGTAGTAGGTTCTGTATTTTGATTAATATACGCATCAAAATCATTTCTATCATTATGGGAAAGTTCAAGATAACAATCTATCATATCATCAATATCATCTTCATTATTATATCTACTCCTAGAAGTTTGAGGTTCTTCATTACGTACTACATTAATTATATTCGAATTATACAAGTCATACAATTTTCTAGCTTCAATTTTTATGCTATCTTTAACATCTTGACAACTAGGTGTTTCATCATATTCACTATCTATATCCAAATTAAAATATATTTTATCAACCATTCGTGATGCACCTTCATCTTTGTAATGTGGATTTAACAAACAAACGGTTAAATAAATTTGAGAAATAGGAATAAAATATTTTCTAAATTTTTCAATCATTTTGTTAACAGATTCTTCAAATCTTGATTTATTTTTGAATTTATAAAATTTACTAAAAATAGCACAAATATTAGGTAAAACAGAGCAAATAGTTAGATAATAAAGTGCAGATATTTTTTTTGTAGTTAAATAAAAAACTTTTAAAAATTCTATAAGTTCTTTTATGTCATTCCAATCATTATCATCAAGTCTATATGTCATATTTGAATTATGAGCATTCCAAACCATTTGTAAAGGTTTCTTATATTTATAAGTGACTTCAAGAATTTCATATAAAGAATTCCATCTAGTACACACTGATTTAGGAATTTTTCTAGGTGGAAGATTAAATTCACGACAACGATTTTCAAAATCTCTGCGTCTAGACTTAACTTGATATTTAAAAATAAAATGACATGCAGTTTCAACTTTTATGCAACCATCATTATATATTGCTATACCATCTCTAACAATCAAATTATATATATGTGTAGCATACCTAATATAAAAACCATCAATATAAATAGGGCAAAGAGACGGATTTAGTATTTGAACAACAGTTCTATTATTAGAAGCATTATCTAAGGTGACACTACTTATTTTATCACAAATTCCATAGTTTTGTAAAACATCTATAATTGTTTGAGTTATATAACTACCGGTTTTATGCATTTCACAACATTTATAACCTAAGATTCTTTTTTACAGTGTCCAATTTTCATCAATCCAATGTGCAGTCATAGTGAAATAATCATTACTATTTACACTACGGCCCATATCAGAAGTAGTAGCTATTTTACAATTATTATAATAAAATAAACAACGAAGATATTGAAAATGTTGAGCTTGATAATCAAAGATAGCATTTTTAATTGTATTTCTAATAAAACCTTTAAAATGTGGATTATACACAATTTGAATATAATGAATAAAATTGGAATTTTTAGCAAAACTAAATGGCAAACCCATAACAACAATCATTTTAGCTAATTCTTCAAGATCTTTTTCTCTACTATATGACCGTTGTATACTAGAGCCAGAAACATTAGAAGGATTTAATTGTGTTTGGACCATATTAGAGCCCTCTACTCCTACATATTCAGGAAGGGTGGTACCATTCTTTTTAGCTTCGGCTATAGCTTTAGCATGCAAAAATTCACTTTTACAACATGACATTAAATGATTACTCAAATGTTCCGTCCCACCCTGTTTTCCTACAGTTTTATGATTCATTCTGTGTTTACATTTATTACAAATAGCTTGTGTTTTATGTTCATTCTGAGTCATAAATTGCCACACAACTGATTTTTTAGCGCGTTTTACCTTAGTCCTAGGATGCACGGGAGGAACGGGAGCAGGACAACGAAAGGGAGCGGGAGGGGAAGGGGGATTGAGAATGGGAGTAGCCGTAGTTGGCTGAGTTTCATCAGCATCATATTCATCAACATTATTATCAAAACTATCAATATAATCATTAACATCATCATGTTCATCATCTTCAGGTAATTCCTCATCAAAATTATCAAACCTTCTTTGTAAATGTTCATGATAATGATCTAATCCACTATTACTATCAACATTAAAAACACTATCATCAACATGTGTATAATCATCCGTATTTATTCTTAATTGAGAAGTTTTTTTAGTTGTAGATTTAGACGTACTACTAGTTTTTTTATTTTTCTTGGATTTTGAGCTCCATAAATTAGTGATCGAATCAACTATTGTTGTTTTACCCTTCTCAACATTGCTTTTTCCGAAATCCATATTCAAATATAAAAAGTAGTAAATTACATATAATACAAAAATGTAATGCAAAATTTTAAACAAATAAATAACTAAATAAGTAGAGACTAGAGACTAATTACTCACAAAATAAATAATTAAACGCAAACAAATAAATAACTAAATAAAAAGTGAGTTGAAATGAATGTACCAAACGTCTACTTAAAAAAGTAGACGTGTATGATCGAAAGCCGAAAACTAAAAGTTGAATTTTGAAGCTCCAATTTCCAAAGACCAAATTCATAATTTTAACGAGAATAAGAGAATTAAGAGATTAGAGAGTGGAGAGAAGATAATATTTTTGTGAGACTTGTGAGTGAAAAAAATAAAAGATTAGGAGTATTTATAGTTAAAAAAAAAAGGGATCAAAATGTAGTTTTTAGAAGATTTGGGTATTAAAAAAAGTTTGGGGGGTAGGGAGGTGAAAAGAGCTGTTGGTGGGGGCCCAAAACCCGTTGCCCAACAGCTATAAAAAAAATTTATTTAAACTGCCAAATCGGATCGGATCGGGACGAACCGAGACAGGAACCGGTACTAACTGGTAAATTCTGATTTCCGTCCTGTTACCCCTCCTGAACCTGCCTATTACCGAAACATACCGGAACCGAGATGGAACCGGTAACGGACTGGGACGGATTGGAACCGAAATCGGCACCTCCCGGTTCCGTTGCCAGACATAATAGTACCTATATGGGCAATTGTTTACTGTTTTAGCCTTATGTAACAACAAAATATGATGGTCAATATTTTCTTGAAAGGAGGAAGCTCTTTAGGGTTTCCAAAGAGGTCCATATGATCCAGTGACCTGTTGTACGATCTTTTTGTTCCTTGTTCCAAGCTTGTTCTTGTACTTCACAAGCCTTGATCGTGAACAATTGAGCTTGTTCCCCTCTAACCTGACAACAGACTCAGAATCCATCAATTTGAACTTAGAAACCACCTCTTGGAAAGGTAGTATCTTGTCCTTTTACTCAAACTCCATAGTCAACAACTTAAAGCTAAACTTGATGTCTAATAGTTTATACATCCATTGGACCCCCAACATCATATCACAAGTACCTAAGGGTAAAAATAGAAAATCAACCTTGGACATGGTGCCTTGGAACAATCATTCCAAACCCTTGGACATCCTGTTTATCTAGACAAAATTACCATCAACCAAACACACATAGACAAGTTTATACGTCTCCACTTACCATCCCATTCTTGAAGCAGATCACTTTCTAGGAAATTGTGAGTGGAACCACTATCCCCTAAGATATTCAATTTCCTCTGATGAGAGAACCAAGGAACTCTCAATGTTCTATACCCCACAGTTCCATTGAAGGCATTCAAAGAGGTAGCATATGTCTCCGAGATAGCACATGTCTCCATTATCTCTCACTTCCCCCAACAAGGTTTGTTACACCTAAATCTTCCTCATCATATTCCAGCAAGAACAATTATGCCTTTTTCTTACATGTGTACGAAACTTCTCATCACATAAATAGCAAACCCCTTTAGCCCTTGTCCCACTCAACTTAGTAGGTGTAAGTCTCCTCATTTTCATTCTATCATCTATAGGTCTAGGTGAAATTGTTACACTATTGGTTTTAGATGAGTGAAAGGTAGAAGATCTTGCATTCTTTTTAGGAGGTGGGATGAAACTTTGGTATACATAATAAGACTTCATAACTACGAATTGTTTGTGGTAAATTGATTCTTGGAGTCTAGATATGTTATAAGCTTATGGTAAGAAATATGTTTTGTGAATTTTGATATCATCCCCTAATTTAGTTTCAACCCATGGAGGACAATACTAATAACTTGGTTAGCATCCAAGTTCAACCTAGTCATAATTTATCGAACACCTCCTGATGAGCAGTCACTCCTCCTGTTTGCCTTATTTTTGATTAAATCAGTCAAGTGATTATCTTAATCATTCCCAAACATGTCAGCAAAGTCCAAGAAAACTCATCCCAAATAGGAAAAGAAAGATGAGACCTACTCCTAAGGTAAGATTGGTAACATTGTTGGGCTATGTCATCAAAATAAATTGTTTCTACTATCACTATTTAATGGGGTAGAACCTCATCCAATGAAAAAAAATACGTGTACCACCAGTCCTGGAATCCTTGACCGTTGAACCTCGAAAACTCGACCCTAGACAATCTAGTAAGAGTTTGAGAATTTGACATGGGAGGCAAGGATTGATACTGGGGATAATAGTTGCAAGGGTTATTTAGATAAGTAGGTTGATGACCTAGGTTTATGTGTAAGGGAGTGGAATGGGGCATTGGGAGAGAGTAAGTGTTGTGGAAGGGGGCTCGTAGTACCTGATAGTGCGGCTAATTGGTGGGAAAAGTATAGGCTCTACATAGGAAATGTGATGGGTTGAATAATGTTTAGGATGTTGGGTTAATGTGTTGTCCCCCAAGCACTACTCCATTAGAATAGGGATTTTGGCGATAGTTTGGATTGAATGGAGAAGAAGTGGGGTTAAATGATTTGTTCAATGGAACAATAATCATTCTCGAGGGGGAGGGGGGGAATCTTAAAGGGTTCGAGGTGCAAACTTGGGGTTGGGTGATACGAGTCTTCTAAGCAAGTTTCTAGATATACCTGACAAATTGCCTGAACTTACAGTGGGTGAATACATCTTGATGCTCTTAGTCCCATCAAAAGTGCCTACTTGTCCTTCTCAACTCCTCCTCATGAACCAATGGCCTCCTTCAATTCCTTGAAGATGTGTTTGTATATCTTTTCCAATTGATCCTTTCGAGCAGCCATCTGCTTCAATCAATCTAATACTCTTCAGGTTCACCAGTCATGATGTCATACCCAGAGAGCATGAAAGTGATCGGATACCACTGTTAAGCTTTGTAAACAAAGAAGAGAAAGATCCGAAAAGGAAACTAAGTTTATTGCAATGGTGATATAGATGAATTGCCCAGTTCTATACTTGAGCTCAATTCGTAACCCCTAAATAACATAACAACCTAACTAGCATAGACAATTCTATACTTGATGTAAATTTGTAACAATGCATATATTCTTGGATATCCCCCCCAGTGTCATGGGACATTCATGTATCAATTCCAAGTAATCTTCCTATTTTACTAACCACCCATTGTTGGATATCAGTATCGTCGAATTCCATAGCTAGTTTAGATAATCTACTCTAAATTTAGGAATAAACTAGTTTGGTGTTTGAAGGTATGAATTTAGGTTTCCATTGTTAGACAAAGAGATAGTTTAGAATAAACCAAGGTCTCGTGCAAGATAATATTCATATTTTCGTGCAATTTAAAAAATTTAAGAAGAATTGTGGCCAAGATCAATAAGAGCTAGTTGTCCCGCCCCAACAGGTCCAACATTGATTTTCAAAAGGCCCAAGGGCACAGCCGAGGCGGCCAGCAGTTCCGGACGTGCGGCAGAGGCGTTTTGCGGAGCGTCGGGTCCCAAACCGAGTTCCGATTTTATTTTGTCTTTAGGAGGCAAATTTGAATTCCTTGAGGGTCCATTTGAAGATTTGAATTGGAGACAAGAGGGGACCCACGGGATGTGACAAGGATGACTTGTGGGAAAGTTGTCAACAACTCCCACCTACCCTTGACTTTTGTAACTTGTAGCTATTTCTTTGGGAAAATGTTCCCATTTCGGTTTTCATTCATTCATAAGTAGTCAAAAGTGGTTTAGGGGCTTAGATAAAAGCTTGTAAAGAATAGCATTCTTTGAGTTATAAAGAAAATTGGCTTTGGCCTCCCAAAATTCTTGTTCTCTTTACTTTCCATTCTTGTTTGGCTGTGTTGTGGATTGTTTTAGGGCGTTTGTGCTGCTACATTTGTTTGTTTTTTGTGTAGGACTGAAGCTTACGAAGACAGTTGGACGTCTTCCTTTGCTGTCCTACGAGGCTCGAAAAATAGCCCCATAACAAGTGGTATTAGAGCGCAGTGTCGGAGCCATAACGTCGAGGTCACAGCGTGATGAAGTTGCACAAAACAAGGAGCTGGAGGTCCGAAAGGACACTGCCAGAAAAAGGGACCGGAGCAAGGTGAGGGATCCTTCCTCCAACCCTCCCGTAGCTAGTAGAAGTACGGGAGAAGAAGGGGAAAATTCCAACGTTAGCCAACTTGATGAGAAGATTGTGGAAGTTGAGACCGAGTTGATGGCCGTGAATCAAAGACTTAATATTTTTGAAAACAACTTCACTTCTCTTGAGTCGGTTGCTCTTGAAGGTCTCAATGAAGTGAAGGGTAATATCGTTAATATTGAGGAGGTAAGTATAGAGGGGTTGACCAATCTCGAACTCAAACTCACCGAAGCCCTCTCTTCACTTCACCAAGAGTTGGAGGCTTTGAAGCAGCAAGTGGAGGAGATTGCTGAAGCAGGAGCTACTGCTCCCGTGACTGTACGTGAGACTCATATTGAGGCCCCAGAGCCGAAGGAATTTTGGGGGGAAAAGAAATGCTCAGGATGTAGAGAACTTCTTGTGGCAAATGGCAGCCTACTTTGAGCATGTTGGTGTTGCTAATGAGGCTGCCAAGGTTCGGACAACCACAATGTATTTGACCGATACAACCATGTTGTGGTGGCGTAGAAAGAAGGCTGATATGGAGAGGGGGGTTTGCTCAATTGAAGATTAGGGTCAGTTCAAGAGTGAGCTGAAACGCCAATTTTATCCTCAAAATGTCGTGCATGAAGCTCGTCGGAAGTTGAGGGACTTGAAGCAAACGTCCTCCATTCGGGAGTATGTGAAAGAATTCACAAGGCTAACTCTCCAAATTCCAAGACTTACTAGTGAAGACTTGCTTTTCTATTTCTTGGATGGCCTCCAAAATTGGGCCAAACAAGAACTTCAATGAAGGCAGGTGAATGACGTTGATGAGGCAATTGTAGTGGCTAAATCGCTCACAGACTTTCGGGCTGATGCCGCAAAGGAGAGG
Source organism: Solanum bulbocastanum (assembly GCA_037074985.1). Lineage (NCBI taxonomy): Eukaryota > Viridiplantae > Streptophyta > Magnoliopsida > Solanales > Solanaceae > Solanum > Solanum bulbocastanum. Next base: position 35,761,789 of record CM073604.1, read on the forward strand.
GACAACAGGAGCAAAAATATTCCTCCCAAAGGTGATAACAACAGGGCCAAGGGTCGATCAGTTCCCAACCAAAGCGGCAGTTCGAAGGGCAATGCTCGCGACCAATCTTCCAACTTTCGAAAGAGTTACGAGGATAGGAAAAAGGCTGCGTCAAGCCGCGAAGGTTGCTATCTTTGTAGGGAGACGTCTCACTATGCTTGAAATTGTCCATCACTAGGCAAACTGAATGCCATGGTTGCTACTTAAAAACAGCAAGAACAGGCTGTCACTCAAACAGTAAGGCCTTCCGGAGAACAAGGCGGGCAGGCCAAGGCGACAGAAAAAGGTAAGAACGTGACTGTTGGCATGTTTAATCATATAGCTTTATTAATCATATGTCTATTGCTGCGTTGGCTGTTAAACCTGCTATTGTGAGGCCGAGAGAGTCCCTATTTGTTGAAGCCAAGTTGAATGGCATAGATGTGTGAATTATGATAGATATCGGGGTAACTCATAACTTTATTACGGAGGAAAGAGCCAAGAATCTTGGCTTGACTTATGTTGCTAGTTATACCATGTTAAAGACCATTAATGCACTCCCCACAACTGTCCAAGGTGTTGCTCCTAAAGTTCCCATTAATTTAGGAGAATGGATGGGATTGACGGACTTCACGATTGCACCGATGGATGTGTTTGACATCATATTGGGACTAGACTTTTGGTAAGAGATGAACGCGTTTATTTTGCCATGCCTCAATCAGCTGCACATTAGTGATGAAGGAGGGTCCGCCGTGGTACCCCTTATTCGGGTACCACAAAGGGGGATGCAACTATCGGCAATGCAACTTGTCAAAGGCTTCAAGAGAGGCGAGCCGACCTTTCTTGCTGCCCTTGTTGGCATTGATTAGTCCGTGGAGACAGTTGCCTTGCCTCCTTGCATTGAAAGGGTCCTTGAGGAGAATCGGGACGTGATGCCAGAGGAACATCCCCAACGATTGCCACTACGAAGAGAAGTTGATCATTAAATATAACTGGTTTCGGGTGCCAAGCCACCTGCCATGACGCCTTATCGTATGGCACCACCAGAGTTAGAGGAGCTTCGAAAGCAACTTCTTGAGTTGCTTGACGCTGGACATATTAGGCTATCTAAGGTGCCTTTTTGTGTGCCTGTTTTGTTCCAAAGGAAGAAAAAAGGGACTTTATGGTTGTGTATAGATTACCGAGCACTTAATAAAGTCACGATAAAGAACAAGTACCCGATCCCTTTGATTGCTGATTTATTTAACAGGTTGGGACAGGCCAAAGTGTTCAGCAAGATGGACTTGAGGAAGGGTTATTACCAAGTCCGAATTGCTGACAGGGATGAGCCAAAGACGACTTGCATCACCCGTTATGGAGCATTTGAATGGCTGGTCATGCTCTTTGGCTTGACCAATGCTCCGACAACTTTTTGCACCTTAATAAACAAACTATTCCATCCGTATTTAGATCAGTTTGTTGTCCTTTATTTGGATGATATCGTCGTGTACAGCAACAACGTGGAAGAACATGTCGAACACTTGGGCAAGGTGTTTAAAATTCTATGCGACAATAACTTATATATGAAGCGTGAAAAGTACAGTTTTACTCAGTCGACTGTCCAGTTTTTAGGGCATTCTATTAGCCACGGAGAGATCAGGATAGACAACAAAAAGGTAGAAGCAATTCGTGATTGGGAGACCCCAACGAAGGTACCCGAGTTGCGGTCTTTCTTTGGCCTCGCCAATTATTATTGGCGTTTCATATTCAGGTATTCCGCTATTGCCGCTCCACTTATTGATTTATTGAAAAAGAATCGAGAGTGGGAGTGGACTGAATTATGCAAGGAAGTATTCGAGAAGCTAAAGGCAGCAATCACCGAAGAGCCAGTCTTAGCCCTGCCTGACTTCTCAAAGGCGTTTGAAGTGCACACTGATGCGTTCGATTATGCCATTGGTGGTGTTCTTATGCAAGAGGGTCATCCGATTGCTTTTGAGAGTCGAAAGCTAAATGATGCGGAGAGGCGTTATTCGGCTCATGAGAAGGAAATGACTGTCGTTGTCCACTGCTTACGGACTTGGCGTCACTATGTGTTGGGGGCTCATTTTGTTGTGAAAACAAACAACGTTGCAACAACATACTTTCAGTCCCAGAAGAAGCTTACTGCCAAGCAAGCTTGTTGGCAAGAATTCCTGGCTGAGTTCGATTTCACGTTTGAATATAAGCTGGGGAAGGCCAATGTTGTTGCGATGCTCTCAGCCGCAAGGCTGCCTTAGCTGCGATCGTAAGTTCAACATGCAGCACCATTATTGACGGCATCAAGGCAGGTATGTAGCAGGATCCCATTGCTAAACAACTCCTAGTTTTAGCCCAACAAGGCAAAACGAAGAAGTTTTGGGAAGAGGATGGCATATTGTACACCACGGGCAAGCATGTGTACGTCCCAAAGTAGGCTGGTCTGAGGCGGAAGTTGACTAAAGAGGGTTATGATGCCACTTGGGCTGGTCACCTGGGGCAAAAGAGGACGATGACACTGCTAGAGTCATCATATTATTGGCCCCGAATGAAAGATGATATTGAGGTCTATGTTCACACTTGTCTTGTGTGCCAACAAGACAAGGTGGAGACAAAAGTGTCGGCCAGATTGTTGGAGCCACTGCCGGTTGTCGAGAGGCCATGGGACAGCATCACCATGGACTTTATTACTTGTTTTCCGACTTCGGAGGGGTTCGGGACAATCATGGTCGTTATTGATCGCTTCTCCAAGTTTGCCACATTCACTGCCACTTCGGCCAGCTACAAGGCCAAAGAGGCAGCTTGGGTGTTATTGCGGGACGTTGTTAAATATTAAGGCATCCCCAAGCATATCATTAGCGATCGATACCTGCGGTTTACATGTGCGTTTTGGAGGGAATTATTTAGTTTGCTTGGTTTCAAATTGCATTTTTCAACCAGCTTCCATCCTCAAACGGATGGGCAAACGGAGAGGACAAACACACTTTTGAAATGCTACTTGCGGCACTATGTTAGTGCCAATCAAAAGGATTGGGCAAGACTACTAGACACTGCCCAATTCTCTTACAATTTGCAGCGTAGTGAAGCAACGGGAAGGAGTCCGTTCGAGCTGGCAACTGGGCAGCAGCCCAACACACCACAGTCGTTACCCGTCGAGGTCGGATTGAAAAGCCTGAGGGCCTATCAAATGGCCAAAGCGTGGGAGGAGCAGGTCGACCTTGCTAGTTCATATTTTGATAAGGCAGCCCGGAAGATGAAGAAGTTTGCGGATCGAAAACGGCGTCCAGTTGACTATAGAATTGGGGATAGAGTCATGGTGAAACTCAATTCACGGCAGTTCAAGTCATTGCGAAAAGTAAGCCAAAATTTGATTCGTCACTATGAGGGGCCGTTCGAGATAATTGCCAAGGCTGGCAAGATTTCATATAGGGTGGATAGGCCCCATCATTTGAAAATTCATCCGGTCTTCTATGCAAGCCAATTAAAGCCATATTTCGAGAGAGCTCAAATTTTTGTCACGCCACCTACCGTGGATAAATCAATCGAAGCCATTATTGACCATCAACTAGTTCGCGAAAAAGGGTGGAATAATTCGAGCTCATAATTCCTTGTGCATTGGAAAGGGACGGCACCGGAGAAGGCGACTTAGAAGAAGTATGAGGACTTGTGGCAATTCCGCGACAAGGTCCACTCCTACTTGCAATTATGTGGCGCCTGGATCGGCGCCAACTCAGGTGGGGGAGTGTGTCCCGCCCCAACGGGACCAACATTGATTTTTAGTAGGCCCAGGGGCACAGCCGAGGCGGCCAGCAATTTCGGACGTGCTGCAGAGGCGTTTTACGGAGCGTCGGGTCCCAAACCAAGTTTCAATTTTATTTCGTCTTTAGGAGGCAAATTTGAATTCCTTGAGGGTCCATTTGAAGATTTGAATTGGAGACAAGAGGGGCCCCACTAGATGTGACAAGGATGACTTGTGGGAAAGTTGTCAACAACTCCCACCTACCCTTGACTTTTGTAACTTGTAGCTATTTCTTTGGGAAAATGTTCCCATTTCGGTTTTCATTCATTCATAAGCAGTCAAAAGTGGTTTAGGGACTTAGAGAAAAGCTTGTAAAGAATAGCATACTTCGAGTTATAAAGAAAATTGGCTTTGGCCTCCCAATATTCTTGTTCTCTTTACTTTCTATTCTTGCTTGGCTGTGTTGTGGACTGTTTTAGGTCATTTGTGCTGCTGCGTTTGTTTGTTGTTTATGTAGGACTGAAGCTTACGAAGACAGTTGGACATCTTCCCTTGCTGTCCCACGAGGCTCGAAAAATAGCCCCGTGACATAATTCTCGATTGAGTGTCAAAGTTTACCAATTGCTTATGTTTATATTTGATGACCTAGTTTTTGACCAAAAAGTATGATTATAATCAATTTCCCCATGGATGATATATTCTTGCTCATCATCACTATATAGAGGAATAAAATCAGTAGTAGAAGAGTGTATAAAAATTTCGTCACCAAAATCTAAGCTTGACTGAGCAATTTGTATGGAGTTTAGACATTGATGATTATTTATAAGTCTAACGTAGAGTATGGAGTGTTAATATTCATGGAGCTGATATCTAATGATTGCGAGGAAGTTTTGGAATTTGTAGTGTTCATGTTATTGTACATAGTGATTATGGTGTTATTATAGAGAGAATCACTTGTTAACCGGCCAAATAGCCCTTTCATTAGAGTAGATGGATCATAGTGCTCGTAACATAACGTGGAATATGACATTCTCTACCATTGAAGGTAGGCCAAAGTTTCAACCGATCCTATCGACCAAAAAAGATCTATATATTGCAATACTAACACAAAAAACATTTGCTATTTTTGGGCAACTTTCAAAGATCATTAGGTACTTTTAACATGTTCATAACAATAATTACATTTTTTATAACTCTTTTATTCTCATGAATTTCTATGATCGACAACATTTCTTAATATCCAATGAAGGAAAATATATTTATAACGTAGCATGAAATGGACTTATAAAAAAATATGCTAAAAAGGAAATATCTTTAATTTGGATTTTCTTTCCTTCCCTCTCTTTGTTTTTTTTTAATGTTCTCTTTGTGTTGGAAAAAGTTATAATATCTCATATGATAGCGATCTAACGGTGACTAATTTGGTTAATTCATAGCCTCACCTTTTGCCTTCTCTTCCTAATTTTATTCATTTTGCTCCGTATATGAATATGAATTCAAAGAAACCAAAAATACCAACGTTATTTTGTTATTCATATTTACATCAAAGAGGAACTTGATGCCACATATCCTTTTGATCTTTATTTCCAAAAATGTGACTAAAATAAGGTATAAGAGGAGAAGAAAACAATTGCTAATAAGGAATAGAACAAGAGATTATAAGATTGCAATCAAAGAATAGAACAAGAAGACAAAGGATTGCTCTTAATCTTTAATCTTGTTTTCCACCTATTCATGGGAAGGAACATTCCTTTAGGAGAGATTCATCCCATTCATCATTCTCTTGTATATATTTCATTTATGATTGCTTGTTTTTCAGCAACGATTGCTATATTTTCATCCCTTTGTGGTTCCTTAACTAAAACAAAATCACATCATCCTCCAACTACATCTTCTAATACTAGAGATAATAATGAAAAATCATTTGTTAATGGCACCACATCTCCAAAAGAAACATCTCCAAGATATGATGCATCATTCAAAAGAAATTCAATTGATCAACTACAAGGAGAAGACACAACATTTTTACAACAGCCATTGCCGCCACCACCTTCCATGAGAGCAACTTCATTTAATAATTCTAATCTAAGGGCTAACTCAATGACTCCTACTACTCATTCAAGGTCAAATTCATCGCAAGGGAGACTATCTACAAGTGTTAGCGTGAGAGCGTTTGGTGGTGCATTAGGATCAAGGCAATCATCGCGAAGAGAAGATTCTAACCATGATAATAAAAAGAAAGACAAGAAGTTGAGTGAAGATGAAGATTCAATATGGAAGAAGCAAATTATCTTAGGAGAGAAATGTAAAATCCCTGCAGATGAAGATGATGACACCATTCTTTATGATGAAAATGGGAATAGAATATCTGCCTATCATCCTAAACCTATTGTCAATCAATCTTCAAACATAGATGAAGATGCAATTCCAAAATAAGGCATGTAGAAGAGAAGATATAATAGGCGTAGGAAGCAAAATACAACGTGGCATGAAAAAAAGATGATCCTTATTTTCTGGAGATCGTAGTATGATAATCTACTACGATGATAATAGATTGGGCATGGATGAGCCTTGACTTGATCAGCATTGATGAAAAAGGAAAAACTTCCCTCAACACGTTATAGCCAGGTGTATGTGATTAATTTCTATATCATATCTCTTCCTTGTGGTACGATAACTAAAATAAGGATACCTTTACTATCTTATATTTTGGCTGTGTATGGATTTCCAAATATAGGTCCTATTTGGTCATGTTTCAACTAAGAAAAGGAAGAAATCATCTGGCCTTTATATAACTAAAATGGTTTATAATTGTATCGCTTGGTTATCTTCTTCTTTTTCTAATGATCTTTTTAATCATCTTCTATTGTTTCTTGACTAACTCTTTTAGAGAAGATTAATTTAGGCATTATTTGATTAGTTCATAATCTCCATGGCATTATTTCTATTATATGGCTAACTAGTGTATTCCTTATTCTCTATTTTCATGTAACAAATTTTCTTTTGAATCTGTCTAAACATATCACATTTATGACTCGAAGATATTTAACTGAAGAAATTACTTAAGAGTATGTTTGGTACGGATGAATGTTATCTAATTTTCTCATATTTGGTGGTTTCTCTAGGAAAACGAACTTTTTAAAAAATGAGGAAAATGAATTCCTCAATTATGAAAATAGGTAAAACAAATTTCATGAGTGACAATCCAAGTTCTTGTCTCCTTCCCACCCACCCAACATCCCCAATCGCCACCCTTTGACCATCCCAAGATTCCCACATAATACATTTGCTAGACTATAAATTATAAATACGTTCACGACAATAATTTCTTGCTTACTTCCAACACTAAAAAAAATTAGTAATAAATTCCTATTTTTCAACAAAACATTTTCCTTTGTACCAAACATGCACACTCATAGGGTGTGTTTGGTATGAAGGAAACATTTTCCGAAAAATGTTTTTCAATTTTCTCATGCTTGGTTGGGTTAAATGTTTTGGAAAATGTTTTTCAAATCAACTCATTTTCCTCAAATTTAAGGAAAATGACTTCCCTTCAAAAATTAAGAAAAACATTTTCCAAAACTCTCTTCCAACTTCAAATTATAAATTCTTTTATTGAAAATAATAATTTGTTTTTTCCCTACCCTCAAACCAGAGACCCCCACCCCCCCCCCCCAAAAAAAAGGAATAAATTTAAAGTTTGTTTTTAAAAAATATTTTTAACTTTAGCCCACCCTCGCCCTTACCCCAGCCCCCTACCCCCCCCCCCCAAATATATATCTTTTTAAAAGTTGTTTTTAAAAGATATTTTCAATTTCAATTTTTTTATTATTTTACCCCACCCACCACCTACCCTCGACCCTTCCCCCTCCATTAGCCCCCCACCCCGTCCAAAAAAAAAATTAAGCTTATTTTTTAGAAAATATTTTCTACCCCCACCCTCCCTCCAAAAATAAAAATTTAAGTTTGTTTTTAAAAAATATTTTATACTTCAAATTTTTATTTTTTCACCCCGACCCTCGACCCCCCCTCCTAACCCCCCCTCCAAAAAAATATTTTAAATTTGTTTTAAAAAAATACTTTCTACTTTAAATTTTTTTTCACCCCACCCTCGACCTCCCCCCCAACCACCCCCCCCCCCAAAGTTTGTTTTTAAAAAATATTTTCAACTTTAAAATTTTATTTTGTCACCCCTATCCTCGACCAACCCACCCCCCATCCCACCCTGGCCAGCTCCCCACCCCCTAAAAAAATTTAAGTTTGCTATTAAAAAATATTTTCAACATCAAAATTTTATTCCTTATCCTCGACCCACCCACCCACCCCCAAAAAAAAATTAAGTTTGTTTTTAAAAAATATTTTCAACTTCAAAATTTTATTTTTTCACCCCTACCTTCGACCCCCCCCCCCCCCAATAAATTTAAGTTTGTTTTTAAAAATATTTTCGATTTCAAATTTTTATTTTTTCACCCCTACCCTCGATCCCACCCCCAAAAAAAATTAATTTTATTTTTAAAAAATATTTTCAATTTCAAAAATTATTTTCTACTCTCTAATAAAAATAAAAGATATTTTTTCAAAAATATTTTTCGTTCACAAATCAAACACTAAAAAATATTTTCCAAAAAATATTTTCTACTCACCAACCAAATATGAGAAAATAAGTTAAAAATCTACTTGTTTTCAGGAAAACATTTTCCTTCGTACCAAACACACCCATAATCGCAACTCGCAAGTTATTCACTAAACAATCTTGACCTTGTATAGTTCTGTAATTTGTGATGAAGCGGATGACATTATTTTTTTTCTCCATTTTGTCCTGCTGAATCTTAGATTTATTATACATGTTCCAGTTACCTATGGACTAGATTTGTTTAGGTAACCATAAGTTTAGAGGTAATAAATATACACATTAATAAAGAATGTTAAAATTTTTATCGGTATTAGTTAATTGCAATTAGATTCAATATCAATATAGGGTTTAGGGACATTTACAAAGAACATTAACTGCCATTAAAAATATACTTAACTAACAATTAAGTTATTATCATTAATTAAATGTCGCTAAAAATTATTTTTGATATAGTGTTTATGTAGATATTAATCGATTATACCAGGAAAAATATATAAAAAAGATATAACGACTTGCCAACGATACTCACCCACTACCTCTGACAGGAAACATGCACATTAATTTTTACTTTGTTCCGTTTGAATTTTGCTCGTTTTTTAAGAAATAATGATTATAGATAATTTATTACGATATCCAAATGATGATTAGTCTATGGTCTTGCAAAATGATTTCGCCAGTAAGTAATTAATGTTAAAGATATAACATGAGAAAAAATATTATGTTTTTGTCTTGAAATACTATAAATGATAAGTAAAAAATAAGGGATAAGGCACAAGTACCCCTTATACTATAGCCAAAATTTCAGAGATACATTTTAACTAAACTAAGGTTTTATTACTCCTAAACTCATTTTATTTTTGTAATTTTATACACCTTTTGACTTATGTGGCACACTCTATGACTCCATGCAATTGAGGCGCGTGGGAGATATTTGGATGCCACGTAAATAAAAAAGGTGTACAAATTTAAAAAAATGGGTTCAAGGGGTAATAGGGCCTTAGTTTAGTTAAGGTGTGTCTCTGAGATTTCGATCATAGTCTAGGGGTTACTTGTACCTTTTCCCAAAAAATAAAAATATTTTTAATTTAATGAACAAGTATGAAATTTTTTTAATATAATGAACAAATATGAAATATTTTCTATTCCTGATTTTTGAGTTACTATATCTTGCATTGAGAATTTTGAGTTGATTATTCATGTCTATTTTTCAGCATGAACTCTATTATTATCGAGAATCTCTTAACCAAACTCTTCTATCTTAAATTGATTTTTGAGAAAGTAAAGACGAGTTTTGAGTAGAGTTTAAAGAATGATTTTGAGTAAAGTATGAGGAAACTAATTGATTCCCAAATGTATTATTTTATATTGAGAAAGAGAACTTTGATTTTCATAAAGACTTAAAAGAGTTTCTAGAGATAATTGAGACATTGCCTCTTAGAGATGATCTTTTGAGTAATTGCCTCAAAACAAAGAAAAATATTTTTACATGAGCATGCATGAGTATATATATTTATTAGAGAAAAAACATAAAGTCACCATTGAAGTTGTTTCAAATTTTTAAAAAGACACCTTAATTTTGCGGGTGTCCTATTACCCCACGAAACTATCTAAATCCACAATAAATATACCCTTTTGACTAATTTTAACACCACTCGTGTTGTCATGAAATATGTGCGCGTGAAGGACTATTCATACTGCTTCAGACCAACGTAAAATTGTCATGTTGCACTCCCAATTTGACTTATTTTTAAAAAAATATAAAACTCATGTATTAATTTTCTTTAAGCGTTATTAGGAATAGTTTTTAATTTTCAAATCTTTTTTCTCATCTTCCCTACCATCATTAGCTTACCCATATTTCTTGGGCATCTATGTCTTCCTTCAAATTTTTTTTTCTTTTGCTCTTTTTCCTTTTTGGTCATTTTTTTTTTCTTAAACTAATGTTTGGGATTTGGAAATAGTGAAACTATGGAAAACTCGATTTGGGAGTAAGAAGTTGGAGAAGGAGGTAATTTAAATGTTAGATTTTGACTTGATGATATTTTGATTAGATTTTGATTATTTGACGATATTTATTTTCATAAATAAATTAATTGGTGGTAGTTTGACATATAATTGATAGTGCTGCCAAGAAATTCCGTCTCGCCATAGTAGGTTTGCCAACTGTTCATCACCATGAAAGGAATGACAGAAGAACAGAGGTTGAGGGAAGAAGAAAGAAAAAACGAAAAAAAGGAAAAAAAAAGAAAAAAAAAAGAAAAAAAGAAAAAGAAAAGCAAAGAAATCAAATAAAAATAATTAAAAATTATTTTTAACACGTGTCAAGTGATTATTAGTGCATGACTTACAAATATTCTTGTATAAGTGGTATTGGGTGAAAAATGGGATATACATACTATTGTGAAGTTGTTCAAAGGGGTAATAGGACACCATGTAGCCAACATGGGGCAAAAATGTACTTTTTTAGACGACTCCTTATTGATTTCGAGCAGAGCTTTAGTGGATCCACTTAGTTGAGGTATCCTATATTCCGAGAAGGTTTAGGACAATTTTGACAACATGGGCTAGACGTTGTATCATTACATTGCTCATAGTGATTGCTGTCAGTTGGAGAATCTCCCTAATAGTTTAAAGAGTATTTTGTTGTATTTTCTTATACATCCATGAGTTGGCCTCTTTTACTTGTAAAACATTAAAATTCTACTCCCTCCGTCTCATTTTATGTGGCAATATTTGACCGGGCACGGAGTTTAAGAAATAAATGAAGATTTTGAAATGTTTACCAAATTGCCCCTTCAAAAAATAGTCATATTAAAAAGTAGACTCACTTTTCTCTCTCCTTATAAATGTATTGGAGTACTATCTTTAAGATTAAGTGGGACCAACAAGGGCAAAAAAGAAATTGTACCTTTAAATACTTACCATATAAGGAAATGTGACATTCTTTTTGGGACTGACCAAAAAGGAAATGGTGTCACATAAAATGGGACGGAGGAAGTATCTTTTACTTATACTTTGAGTTGAGTTGAGGTGAGTGCTTCTTCATCAGCTTTATCAGTTTAGTTATTTATTCATTTAGTTTTATTACATACTCGTACATTCAATGTATTGATGTCATTCGACCTGCATCTTTTTATGATGCAATTACACGTGTTCAGGATCATCAACATGCACTTTGTTGAGATCATTTTGCTCTCTAGTTAGCTTTTGGTGAGCCTCTTTGCATTCCGAAGGACTCCACTTTCTTCAATTTAGTCATTTTAGGGTGTCATGTGTCTTGGTTCGATATCCATGTTGAACTATAGAGGCTTCATAGATAGATAGAGTTGAGGAATCTCTAAATACTTTATCCTTTAAGATGTTTTGCAAACTATTATTATTACATTGAATATTTTTCAGACAGTATAAGTTGAGCATTTTACAATTTTAATGATTTACTTCTGTTTTAAGCCTTTAAATGCTTGAGTCGGTCTTCCACTAAGTAGTCAGTCAGGTCAAGTGTTCACTTGGGGACCAACAATGGTCTCGAATGCCGGCCACGTCTAGGGTGTAGGCTCAGGGCGTGATAGAATACCTAGCTACTCCCCACTCCATGAAGTCCCCGAATAAAGAAGGACTCACCAACTGCTGACTGAAAAAATTGCAACTTATCTAGCCACAAGTCTAAGACTTGATAGAGATAGTTAACCTGAAACCTATAGTGAAAATTAATCAGTACATTCGAAGTGTTGTAAGAACTTAGAATGATCTCCTTTGGATGGATTGATGGACTCTAGAGGTATCTTAGAATTCACCTGTTTTACACCTAAGAACACTTGACTAAAGACAAAACAATCAAAGTTACGACCTAATAGGGAGACCCACAACCTTAGTTTCTTCTACTTATTGATAAAATTCATTTAAATCATCTTTTTACATCAGCTAAACAAAACTCTTTTAAATTTACTTTTTGCAACCTTCTTGTAGAAATATAGGCTACTTGTTTGGATTACACCAAAGAATAATATTTTTACCATAGTATTTTGTAAGATTCGATCCCAACCTCGTTTGGATTTCATATTTGATAGTGATCACGTTATACCTTTTTAAAGGTATAATTAACACTACTAAAAAACTGTCAAAAAACAATGGTCAAAAGCAACGGATTGTGTCGATTTTTTGGTCAAAATCGACGGAAAAGTGACACAGTCACCTCCGTCGCTTTTTAGCCTAACGCTTTGCAAAAAGCGACAGACTGCATTGATATTTGACTGTTTTTTTTTATTTTTTATTTTTAAACAAAAGCGACGGACTCCATCACTTTATTTTAATTTTAATTTTTTTAAATTCTTAAAGGCGACGTAGTCCATCACTTTTCTGGAAATTTTATTTTTGAAAATCCCAGAAAAGTGACAGACAAAAGGACCCTGTCCGTCGTTTTTCTAGAAATTTTATTTTTGAAAATTTCTGAAAAACGACGAACAAAACCACGTTGTCCGTCGCTTTTCCTGTAATATTTTTGACAGCAGAAACTGGTAGTTTCTGTTGCCCACCTGCAAATGCAATTCAATCCAATTCTACACTATTCAGCCCAATCAACCATACATAATTATAAACAATCTAAACAAAACATAAAACAACAAACTTATAATAACATTAAAAAGTATCTAAATCACAAATTAAAGACTTATAAAGTCTTTCAAAATTACAAAAAGTTCATAAATGTCTAGAGATCTAAACTAGAGAGTGGGTTTTACATAATCATCCTCATCGCTCTCGTCGTCGGTGTCATCGGGAGCCGAAGTAATAGGTCGACAAGCGAGGTCTATCACTTGTTCTTTGATTTGCTGAACGGTCTCACTCATGCTTTCTTGTTCATCTACTCTTTTCCGTTCCGACTCTACCAGTGTCACTGTAAGTTTAACTATTTAAGCCAACATAGCAGCAATTTGAACACCGTCAAGTGTGTCGGTTTGACGTGATGATCCAATTCCTTCTAAGCCTGACTGGAGTCGTCTTACATCGTTTCGAGAACCTAAACCATAGACTCTACCCTTGTGTGTCCCCGTACCACTTTTTCTTTCCAAATCTGGGTGGAAAGTTTATGTGTCAATTGGACTAAACTATCTAGATTCTCAGCGACGTACTCTGCATATTAAATATAAAAATTGACATTAATATATATACATATCATAAATATATTCACTATTAATATATATTAAGTGTGCAACGAGCCACCCTTAAGACTACCTCCAGCCTTTTTTGCTTGTTCTGATATTGCATTAAACTTGTTTGGGTTCCAATATTGACCCAATTCATCAAAAACATGAGGCAACATCCAACCGGGACGTTCACCACTATCCCGAACTTTCTTTAGCCAGCTAGACAGTCTGGCAAATACCTTCCTGTAAAATGTGGTCCCAATGACCAAATTGTACCTCGACTCTCAAGTACACATAGTCTTAAAAAAATTGAATAACGTTAATTAGATTGATAGTAAAAGAATGTAAAGTATACTAAAAATATATACATTAAAGTTATTAAACATCGCCCGGCATATACTGTTTGGAATCTTTCTCCAAGAGTGATAAGCTTGTGTATAGAGTCTTTTAACACATTTTTTTAAAGCCCGGGTAGCATTATTTGCAGGATGCCACCTGTAAAACACATAATAAATACGTTAGTTCGTGAATAATATATTAAAGTATAATAAATAAATAAAATAAACTAATAAATAGATAAGAAAACAAACTTACAATGATCCCTCCGGCTCAATCATGACTCTACCAAGTCTGTCCTTCTGGCCAGGAGCTAGAGCAGGCGTCGTATCATCTGGTGTAGCACTAGGTGTAGTTGTAGACGAGGGTGATACATCAGGATGCACAAAATGCTAAGTCAATTGAGGCGTACCGGACATAGCATCTGATTGCTCGCTACTAGAATCTTCAATCCTCATGGCAGATAATTGAGGAGATATACCTGTGTGAGATGGAGTACCTGCCGATAAGGGTCGTGTTCAACGAATAGCTTGTAAAGGTAGGTCTTCATAGCGTCGTGAAGGCAATGCCTGTGAAGTAAAGAAAGCACCGACTGGTCAACGGTAATTAGGATAATATTGTCGAGGATCCGCCGTACCAAACGGACAAATAAATGAGTATCATGGCTGATGCGCTCTGGCGCAGAAGAAATTGATCCTGTAATATCTTCAGGATCTATGGGACTCCTAGACTTCTTCTTCTTAGCCTATTTAGTCTAGCTAACTTCAAGATGCTCGCGATGTCTATCACAGTCACCGCCTGATGACATCTGTATGCAAATTTACATGTATAATATATATATATAAAAAATAAATTAAATAAAATTAGCAAAATACACTTACATATATATACTAGCTAGCTTTCATTCTACATTATTCCTCATCGCTTGTTTCAATTCCATCATTCTCCCATTCTTCCTCCTCAGTTATTTCATTTTCATTATCGTTCCATTCTTCGTCATCAAATGATTCATTTTCCTCATTCTCAGATATTTCTTCCTCAACATTCAATATCTCATCATCAGATACTTCTTCTAATATGTGTTGGGGATGTTGTATTGTGGTTTCCGATTCAACATCAACTTGTTGTTGAACAATTGCAACATCATTTTGATACGCCACATCTAAGACATTGTCAATTTCAATTCTTCCCAAATGCTTACTTTTTATAACAACCCACCAATCAGCTTTGTCTCTACACAATAGATATGGAGTGTAATACACTTGTTTAGCATTTTGTGCAATGATAAAAGGATCATAACTTCTATATTTTCTGGTGTGCTTAACTTCAATTATATTATGTTGATGGTCCACCTTTATGCCTCTATGTGATGGGTCAAACCACTCACACTGAAACAATACAATCTTTTTCTTAGGCCAACCTGAATACCTTACCTCAATAATCTCATGAATGACACCATAATATTGAATAATTTGGCCAGTACCATCAACATCACCTTATATGTAGACACCGCTATTATTTGTTTTCTTATTCCTAGAAACTTCTTCAGTTTGAAAATTAAAACCATTGACACGATACGTATTCATTGTCAGTACTTGAGATTTAGGTCTAAGCGCTACTTCTTTCACTAATTGCAAATGTTGGAAAGTTGAGTATTTATTGTAAACCTACGTGATTGTTATTTCAAGTAATATAATTTAGTATAACATGAATATATTATATATTAAATACTTAGTGATTGCACACTTACATAGTTCCCTTGCCAGTTGGAAAATTCTGTATAGAGGGCCTCATTACCCCATGTGTTTACGAACAAACTGATCATTTTACATTCAAGTATTTTGTTAGTTAATGAACACTTATTAGTATGTAATTTGATAACATATTTTTAACACTTACTTCACATATGGTTGAATCTCTAGACAATTAAGCAAAATATGTGTCACAGTTGATTGCATTTCCATATCAGTGAATCCTCAATTTCCACGCTTTTTAGATCCTCGACCAAACTAAATTCATCAACAAAACCACATTATTTAATTTAACTTATTTAAACAACTTAAAAACTTGACCTAGTTTAGTTTTGACTTAATACCAACAATTAAATCCACCAACTAAACCACATTATTTATTTTAACTTATTTAAACAGCTTAACAACTTTTTAACTTTAACTAGTTTAGTTTTGACTTAATTCCAACAACTAAATTCATCAACAAAACCACATTATTTAATTTAACTTATTTAAACAATTTAACAACTTTAACTAGTTTAGTTTTGACTTAATTCCAACAACTAAATCCACCAACTAAATCACATTATTTATTTGAACTTATTTACACAACTTAACAACTTAACAACCTTAACCAGTTTAGTTTTGGCTTAATTCCAACAACTAAATTTCACCAACTAAACCACATTATTCATTTGAACTTATTTAAACAACTTAACAACTTTTTAACTTGAACTAGTTTAGTTTTGACTTAATTCCAACAACTAAATCCATCAACAAAACCGCATTATTTAATTTAACTTATTTAAACAACTTAACAACTTTTTTACTTTAACAACTTAACAACTTTTTAAAGCTAAATGTCACCACTAGATGGACACAAATCGATCTTACAAGAAAATCAAGTCTGTCATCAATAGGATCAACTAGTGTTGGTACTTATGCTTAACAAATATATTATTTCTAAATTTAAAGATAAGTGTCAACAATAGATGGACACAAATCGATCTTGCAAGAAAATCAATTTTGTCATCAATAGGATCAAGTAGTGTTGGTACTTATGCTAAACAAACACATTATTCCTAAATTAAAGCTTAATATCAACACTAGATGGACACAAATAGATCTCGCAAGAAAATCAATTTTGTCATCAATAGGATCAACTAGTGTTAGTACTTATGCTAAACAAATATATTATTCCTAAATTAATGCTTAATATCAACACTAGATGGACACAAATCGATCTTGCAAGAAAATCAATTTTTTCACCAATAGGATCAACTAGTGTTGGTACTTATGCTTAACAAACACTCGGTGGACACAAAAAAATTATCACAAAATTAAAGCTAAGTATCAATACTAGATGGACACAAACACATTATTGAAAACAATTGTACTTGAACTTTAGAAATTTAGAAGCACCAACCTTATCTCCTACTTTGATGAAAGAAGCAATATAGTCTTGTATCAACTTTTTTAGATGTTGAGCTTCCTCAGTTGCCTAGCACGAAAAGTTTTAAAATTAGTTAAATATAAACTTCAAATCCAAGAATATTAGTTATATATATATATATTCAAGTTTTAATAAGTTCAAGTTTTCAATTCAAGTTCATATCTAATTTCTAAACTTAATTAGTTATATATTCAAGCTAATTAGTTCCAAGTTCAAGTTCTAATTTCAAGTTCAAGTCTAAGTTCAACTTCAAATTCTAAGTTCAAGTTCTAAGTTCAAGTTCAAGTTCAAGTTCAAGTTCAAGTTCTAATTCTAAGTTTAAATGAAGCAGTATACGAGGAGACGCCTCAAAAAATGGTGAAAGAAGGAAGATAGAAAAATATTCTCTCAAGGTTTTCTTTGTCAAACCCTCAAATGCTCCAAAAGGAAACACAAAGTAAATAACGAAGTCGAAGATTTTAGCAAAATAATGGCTCTTAAAAAATTAAACTGAACACAAAGAATCAACTGCACATCACCACGTCTCTAAGAAAACTAAAACAAACGATTTGCATTTGAGACATTAATTTGAAGAGATCCTTTGTTTCTTGTGATGGAATATATGATTCCGAGGGAAAATGGAGATCTTAATTCGTTGAGAAAGAAGAATAAATCAACTACGTTCACTGACAAAAGGTTAGTTTAATCCAGAGAATGTGGGGATTATCCATATAGTATAAAAAAGAGTCAAAGAATGTGATCGTACCTAACCATGACACATGAAAAACAGTGAGAATCAGTTGGGGCAAAGTTAAACAAGGCGTGTGATCAAGTCATACAATGATACATGGAAGGTAACAAAAGCAACAACGCTACTTCGAAGATTGATGGTACAATTCACTCTGGAAGACTAACCCTTGGCCAAGGCTAGGAGCACCCAGAGGAAAAGTCAACAGTTAGCACTAGTTGTTATGAAATCATCCCAATAGCAACACCGTCGGTACACTTCTTGTCCTTAAGGGGTCATTTGATGTGATGGATAAGGATAGTTAATTCGGGATAAGTTTTAAGTATCCTTTATTTCCTTGTTTAGTTGGAAAGCTTGGGATAACTTATCCCGGGATTAGGAATTAGTACCGGGATAAGTTATCCCTCTCATTTGGTGGTATAGTAATCCCGGGATAGAATAGGAAAATGACAACTATATCCCTTTAAACCCTTTGTATACATCATTTTTCACATTTATGTATATTTACATTATTTTTAATATCATGTATGCTAATATTCATTACTTCTTATTTTTAGGATAATTATTTATATTTTTCTATTAAAAAATTACACTATATAAATATAATTTTTATTTATGAATTTATTTGACTAATTCTTATGTCTATTTATATTTTGATTTCCCATAAATCTTCTTTCACTTTAATAAAACTTAAAGAGGGAAATTCTATTTTTAAGCTAAATAAGAAAAAAGTTATATTTTTAAATACATATGGTACTTATAATGAGAATGCATAAACAAAAATATTTAAGCTAAATAAAATAAATGTTTTATTTTTAAAAATAAATAATTAAAGTTTGCAAAGAAAATATTAACTAAATAAAACGAAGGGTAATTTTGGTCACTTTATTGTTGTTTTCTTGAAGCATTTTTGGAGTTTTGATCCAATATTTTTGGTTATTTTGATATAGTTTTTACTTCAAATTATGATTGATTTGTTTTTAATTAATATATTACTTATGATAGTGAAGAGGAGAGGCTTCCCACGGGCATATTTCAATTCATATGAAATACAAATTTAAACATATTCAAGTAATTTATTTTTAAAAGTGAATAAATAAAGTTCCATAAAAAATACATATAAAAAGCCTAAATAAGATGAAGGGTATTTTTGTAAACAAACAACTTATTCTTAAAAAATATGTCATGCATATTAGTTTTAATACAACAAACCAAACAGTCAATAAAAAATAATCTCAGCATAACTAATCTCATTATAACTTGTATTCAAATCAAACGACCCCTAAATGTCATTTAATTAATCTTTTATCACGAGTTAAAGAGGAATTAATTCTTGACTACTAGTTGTACCTTTTTCTTTAAAAAAAATAAAAAATTACATGTAAGTTTATTTTTGAAAAGGAATAATTGTACGAGTACTATACCGCCACCTCTTGTTTAGAAGCCATAGGAATCGTGGACCCAACTAAGGCATTTTTTATATAAATATATTTGCATGATCTGAGAGATACCGAATTTGACCAGTCTCCATATTCCTAATTCATCTGCCTTCCTGGAACCAGGGAGGAAGCGAATCTGGGGACGACTCAATTGATAACGTTACCTTCACGAATCTGAAAAAGTAAGAGATTTTGGCGAAACCCAATTTGTTTTCTTGTATTATCCATACATTTATGTGCTTTTCTTGGGCGTTATAATATCTGGCTTATATCAAAATGAGTATTGATTTTATCGATTGCCCTTTAGATTTTTCGATTTATTGTTTCTGGGTATTCTTTGGATTGTGGAGATTTGGTTATATGGGCAAGATTCAACTTTGATATTGAAAGAAGTAGCATTTCAGTTTGGATCGTGAAAGAAGTAGTGTTTGTTCAACTTTCGTTGCATCTGTTTGATGAGAATTGTAATAATTGGAGAAAAACAAGGTAGGCTTGTGAACATACGGTGTTCAATTCCGGTTGTTCTCAGGCCATTGGTTTACCTGTTTGAGCAAAAAGTTTTACCCTTTTGTATCGCAAGAGATAGGTGGGACAAGGAGTTTTATAATTTACAAGGTGGATAGCAAGTTGTTCGATTTGAATTGTATTTTGGTAATTGGGAGTAGTAACTTTGAAGATGAGTTCTTCTACACAAGGGACTACTTTGTCCACAAATGTGGTAGGGTTAGTTGATGGGTCTTCTGCTGCTCATAGAGAGGTTTCAGTTTTTGATGGTTTGCCAATATATGTGAAGGAGCTGATTGCTGGAGGAGCTGCTGGTGCATTTGCCAAAACTGCAGTTGCCCCATTAGAGCGTGTCAAAATACTTTTGCAGGTGAAACAGGAAAAGAGATACTGTTTTATCTAGCTTCCCGTGTTTTAAAGTGATCTGTGTTTATGCCAATTTATACTGGTCTAGACAAACTGTGGTTTTTGTTTAGTTGTATACTCATGCTGTCCCAATTTATATGACTCACTCTCCTTTTTTGTCGGTCCCAAAAAGAATGATGTATTTCTATATTTAGTATTATGCATAAAGCATTTTCTTTTGATCTTCTCTAAGCTGAGAGAAATTAGTCTGGTTGGAGTATTTTATCTGATTGGATGAATGAAAAGCAGTTGCACCATTCTAGTTACATGACTCTGAGGACATTTTTTGTTTTCAGTGCCTTTAAGTCATTAGTTTTGTTTGTTTTATGAATTTGATTGAAATCTATGTATCATCCATCACCTTATCCGGTTGTTCTCTATCCTCAGTTGGGTTCTTGTGTTTCCACTTGAATGCATCTGCCGGATGCTCATTGTATATTTTTTTCTTTTACATTCTTCACATGGCTACTTTATCCTGTAATTTGATGCCTTTGATTCAATTTAAGCTCATTATGACATTCCTAACTTACTCCTGCTTGCCTTCTCCTTAATTCTTGTAGACAAGAACTGAAGGATATCATTCCCTTGGAGTTCATCAATCTCTAAAGAAGCTTCTGAAGAATGAAGGCGTTATTGGATTTTACAAGTAAGTTTAGATTTTACTTTTGAAAAGCTTGAGTTTGTTGTGGAAGTATTGGTTATTCATGACACGACGTATTGTAGAGGAAATGGAGCAAGTGTTCTCAGAATTGTCCCATATGCTGCACTTCATTACATGACCTATGAGCGGTATCGAGGATGGATATCAGAAAATTACTCTGCATTAGGAACAGGGCCTGTTGTAGATCTTTTGGCCGGCTCAGCCTCTGGAGGAACTGCAGTTTTATGTACTTATCCCCTTGATTTGGCTCGGACCAAACTGGCTTATCAGGTGCTTAATTTGTTAAAAGACATTTGGTTTTCTTTCTTTGCTCTTTACATGTCTGATTGCATTTGGCAGTTTACTATTTTGCAATAACTATTGAATTTTTCCATTAACACGCCCTGGCAAAGCTGGAAATTAATCTGATTAACAGCACTCACCAATTGCCTTGCTTTAGTAGGACGGATAGTTGTATCTTATCTTTGACTCATCTAAATGGAAATATACCTTATTATTTCATTGAGATGTGTAAACTATCATAGGTAAGCTGCCCTAACTTTTTTTTTTTTTTTTTGATAACCGAGAAATTCGTCTGTGACCCGCCCTTTGGACCAATCACAGCCTTCTAAACTCGGTGAATAATGGGCCCACCCCTCTACCCTTCTCCACTTAAATACCGGTCTTCGCTTTGCATAGTGTGGGGCTTGAACCTGCGACCTAAGCCACAACTGAGGATTTAGTAAGCTGCCCTACTTTGTTTATCACTCATGTAAACTCATATATGATGGAGGAATGATCTGTCCCTTCTCATTCTCCATGTCTCAAATGACTCCACAACTGAGGATTTCTTTCTTTCCTGGTTAATTTTACAAATTAGATCCGTTGTGGAACTCCGTCCTGCTGCATCAACTAATAAAAGTTGCATCCTGGTATCAGTTTTATCTTGAGCTTGTCTTTTAGATAAAGCTTATTGAGAAATTATCATTTTGACTGATTCAAGAATTAGATTAAAAGAATCAACACTGCTTGTGTGCTCCAACTTGGCCATTCTGTTTGTATTTTGATTCTTGTATATGCTAGAGTTCCTCCAAATATATTACTTTGCTTTTAGGATCCTTGCAAATGGTTCTATATTCTCTCTCTTACTCTCAGTCTCATTTAGGTTCACTAGATCAAACAAATATAATTTTTTCCCTTTGAGTGTTGGCATACTCTATCTATTTTCACGGCATTAAACTGTTTGGATGGCTATCATTCATATTTGTTTTCTCCCCTTATCTTTCATTAGGTCAAGGAGACTAGAGGAAATGGCAGTAGACCAACTCATATTCGTCCTCAATATAGTGGCACTAGAAATGTCCTAGAGGCTGTCTACAAGGAAGGAGGACTCCGTGCACTTTATCGAGGTGTAGGTAAGTATTTATTGGTTCATATTGAATAATGAACTTTTACTGCCTAATTGACTAATCTGCAACTAATTGGGTCATAAATCCTTAAAAAAAAGGACCTAACTTTATGAAGCATGTTGTGCTATGTATTAAAAGTGAATATCATGGCAGATTTTGGATTGCATATTCTAGTTGAACTTGAGTCCGATACCAGCACTGGTCATTTTTCTTTTCTTTGATATTTTTTTTTCAGCAATTTATCAAACCTTTTTTTTTTATGAAGTAAGTTGTTGCATTGATGGCATCAACTCATGAAACCATACTTGATTCTTCTGTAGTTCCAGAAAAGCCCAACCAGACTCTACCTCCTAATTTCTTTTTTTAAATGTAGTTCTTTTCTTCCGGAATGCACAAGTAGCAGAATGTTTGAATCGTTTTTGCTATAAATGAAAATTTTGAAATATCATAATGTCGAAATCCCTTAAAATTACATCCTCAATCAAAAAGGATGAGGAGACGTTTATACTAAATTTAGACAGCTAATTTTGGGTTTTATGTTATTTCACTGTTTCAAGTACTTTGTAGTTTTATCTTTACTGCAATGTTGGAAAATCGCTGAAACTGATGAACTGTGTTTTTCATGTTGCTAGTTTGATTACCCTATGCCATATTTTTGTTTGATTGGATATAAGCTGAATTTTTTTTATAGCTCGAAACAGGTGGACTCAAAAGCAGAAAAGATTATATTTTGATAAATTTGGGATTTTATAACAATAAAAGAAAGTGCTAGGTACCTTAAAATTACTATGAAATTCAAAAAAGAACATAAAAAATGAGGAAAAAAATTTTAAGTTAGTAAAATGGACAGAATATGAGAACACTCCAAAATTAAAAAGACAACCTTAATAAAAGTGAAAGTTTAATTGTTCTTTTTGTAAATGTTCAGATTAATGTCTCTCATTTCTAAAATCTGTCGCGCATCCCTAACTTTTACAATTTGTGTGTCTTGATGTGTCCATATTTGTACATGCATTGCCTATGTCTTTGCACAAATGTTTTATGGTTTTAATTCTTTATGAATATTGATGATTCACAAATGACTCAATTTATATTCGGAGCAGGGCCCACCCTTATTGGTATTCTTCCTTATGCTGGATTGAAGTTTTATGTTTATGAGGAGCTAAAGAGGCATGTTCCTGAAGAGCACCAATCATCCATTATGATGCGTCTCTCGTGTGGAGCTATAGCTGGTTTATTGGGTCAGACATTTACATACCCTTTGGACGTGGTTAGGAGGCAGATGCAGGTATTACCTTCAGACATAGCATAACTCAACATAGCTCCTATACACTTTGTGTTGATTGAATGAGTACCTGTATTAGACCAGTGTTGGTGTAGATTAGTTCTGGTCTGTCAGACCACTCTGTGCCCTAAAACTTTCCTGTATTTTGAGTTCATGTCCATAATCCATTCTATATCCTGAATGGAGTGATTAGTATTTCTGTGCATCATATGTGCTTGTGGAACTCCATCAGTATCTGAGTGACTAATTTGTGTTCGTACTAATCCCTCTGTGGAAGCCTTACTAAAATTTACTCCCTTCATTTCATTTGAACCTATTTGATTAGATATAGAGTTTAAGAAAGAAAAACTTTTGGAACTTGTGGTCTTATATGTGTCATGACTCGTGACATTTGTGTGGCTATATTATCATCTCATTAATGGTAAAATTGGGAAGTTTAAAGTTAAATTGTTTCCAAATATACAAAGGTGTCACTCTTTTTGGAACATACTACAAAGGAAATGTCACATAAATTGGAACATAGGAAGTAAATATTGTGCACTAGCACTGCCGCAGATAAATGTAGTTAAGTTTTTCACACGTTTTGAACATGTCACTTGTTCATATGACTTAATAAACTATGAAAATATCTTTTATTCAGGTAGAGCATCTGCAACCTTCATTGCAGGACAGACCCAGATATAGGAGCACATTTGATGGACTTTCTTCAATTATTCGTAATCAAGGTTGGAGACAATTGTTTGCAGGGCTCAGTGTTAATTATATGAAGGTAAAAAGTCCGGTTTAATAGTAGTTTCTTCACTACAACTTCATTTTATAACTTGTTCTTTAAAGAATTTCTAGCTGACCCAATTTTGAATGCTACATATCTTGCCCATAAAACACATTTTGGCACACTTCGTTTGTGAGTTGGGTTAAACTTAAGTGGAAATGTTTTTTGGGAACTTGAATATTTGATTAATTGAAGAAATGGCAAAAAAAAAAAAAAAAGTGAATGACTAGCAAAGCAAATGAAATAATCCTGTGGTTAAAACGACAAAGTTTGTCGAACTGTAGTGTTGTGTACTTATTGCAAGTTCGTTGAAAGGATCATAAAGTTAAGGGATAAGGCACAAGTACCCCTAGACTAGACCAAAACCCTAGAAACACACCAAAACTTAACTAGGGTTCTAATACCTCCTTGAACTCATTTTTTTCGTATTTTTGTGTACCTTTTGTGTTGATGTGCACCTTCAACCACCCAAGTTGGTTGTGTTCATACACACGCGTCTACCACGTGTGTAAATATTTTTTAAAATATTTAAAAAAAATATTTTTATGTTCTTTATCTTATATTTAAATTAAGATAATACACATATTTTTTCTTACCTTGTATCTAATCTTTTTTTTTTTAACCTTCATTTATTGTTTTTTCTCTTTTATTTTTCTATTGATTTATTTACTCTTTTTATTTTCTTTGTCTTTCCTTTTGATTTGATTTCAAATTTAATTCCAAATATCTTGTATTTAAAATAAGTTAATTTCAAACGGATATCAAAATAGGTGAAGAAAATCAAATTAAACAGAAAAAAAATTAAAACGTTAAAATTAAAGGACACTTTCTAATTTATTTTTTTTAAAAATACACATAATTTCTTAAAAATAATTAAAAGTGAAAAGATAAGAAATTAATCTTTTCACTTTTAATTATTTTTAAGAAATTAATGGGTTATCAAAAAAAAAAAAGATAAGAAATTAATGAAAGAAAAAAAAGAAGAAGTTTAAAGTGAGAAAGAAATTAAAATAAATATTTTACAAAGAAAGAAATGAAAATTATTAAATATATATAAGTTTCAATATCAATAAATATGTGTCCAATTTGTTCACTCATCACTTGCTTTCAAGAGAGTACGCACTCTCTATGCCACGTCAGCATTTATGGTGTATTTATTTCATTTTAAATTAGTTTTGGGATAATAGGACCCTAGTTAAGTATAGATGTGTCTCTAAGATTTTTGTAATAGTCTAGGGGTACTTATGCCTTATCCCTACAATAAATAATGAAAGTGGCATTTCTAATGGGGAAAAATCGATAAATTAATGTATTTAGCTCTTACATTTGCTAACTGTTCTTAGGCCTCATTTGTTTGCAGTTAATGGAGGTCTGAATTTGAATGGTTCAGACATTAGGTCATTAAGTGCTTTTATTTTTTTTACTTAAAAATCTCTTAATGGGTCTGAATGAATCAGATCTATGATAAAGTCTTATTCTCATCCAGACCCTTTTAAAGACACTTTTATTTTCAGAAAAAAATGTACTCTATATTTTATTTTTCAATAAAAAAAATTCAGGCCTGTCTCATTCTCCAATTTTTTAATTATCCAAATTATTTTCCTTTAACTTTTAGTTTTTGTTCTTGCGACTTGTTTTATCAAGAATTGATAAAATTTATTGTAAAATTTTTATTTGACTAAAGTGCAAAACGACTTCATAAATATGTGTTTTTGAAATAAAAAAAAGATGACTACATTGTTTTCTAACAATTACTTTTATTATTATAATTTATATGTATACAGTCCATGTAGTTCCATTTTAATTTTTGTCAAATTTAAAATAATAATTATAATTTAAATATTTTAATGTTTATCAAAGACTGACATTTTTTTCTAATATTATATTTAACTACTATTTTATTTTAATTATAATATTTATTGTGTTTACAGATTAATAATTATACATGTACACTTATATCAGATGTTTAATAACAAAGAGTCTTAATCATTCTGTGTTCAGATCTAAATGTTCATTCAGATTCAGACGTCTTAATCTTAATGAAAACAAATGAGGCCTTAGATTTATTATGTTTGTTGATTGAATTAGGGCACAATGCAAACTACCTTACTGTTTGTGGAAAAGGCATAAAGGTGTTCCCTTTCATAAAACTTTTAGTGGGGTTTAGAACTAAATGACCTTCTGAATAAATATGTAATATCCCCAATTACTGTTAGCTAATTGTGATATCAATTTGTTCATTTACTCTCAAAAAGCATTTATTCAAAGAGGAATCTTTCAACTCCTAACTAAGGCATGCTCATTAATTCATCTCATGAAGTCTATAGGCAATTTATACTTAATGCACTACAACATGAGGTAAAACAATGCATATAAGTCATTTCTATCAAGACCTAAACTTTTCATGAACATGCATATAAAGAAATCATGGCCACACATAAACACACAATTTTGTCCATACAAGCCCTTACCATATCATAACATAAGACAATAGAAAAGTATGGAAATTTTAAAACTTTATCCATACAATCAAAGTCTTTATAAAAGCAAGTGGGAGTCTTACTACACTTTGTCTCAAACCATCTATTACAATTTTGAATAACTCTTGGGACATAGCCCATACAATAGTCTCAAAAGATAAAGCAAGACATAAAAGAAAATGGTGGCTTTGTCCCTGATGCTATGAGGACTCACCAAGTCTTCAACTCCTTGCTCCTTAGAAACCTATCCTCAAGAATGAAACTCAAGTCGCCAAACCCTACATTTGATGAAAATGTAGGCAAGAGTATGCGTTAGTACAAAAGTACTAAATATGATAGCTAGCATAACATCATAAGAGCATAACATAAGGGTTAGTCAACATAAGACATAATCCATAAGCATAAGAGATAATAGCATAATCATAAGCATAATCTCCAATATAGACAATGCAAGCATTAGTCATCATAAAGCATAATCCATGTACATAGTCAAGCCTTAGACTTTCATATCATAAGAGAACCATTTCATAAGTAGCTTCAAGTTATACTTGTGCAATGCATGAATAAGACCCCATAATCCCATTCATGCTAAGTATCCCCTTTAGCTATCATAATCATATTTACCATCTTATGGCCTCATCCTTAGCTTAATTCTCATAAACAAGGGAATCTCTCACCTTTAGTCAATCATCACTAGGAAGGCAACTATAGCACAATCTCATCTAAACATACATCATATAAGAGAACACTTCCTTAGGTAACTTTAAGTCATACTTGTGCAATGCGTGAATAAGACCCCATAATCCTATCCATGCTAAGTACCACTTTTGGGTCCTCATATTCATACTTCTTAGTTGGAAACTAGTCCCTCTCTTTAAACCTTAGAACACTATGAGGTACTTCCTCAAGCACATCTTAGTTCATTATTAGGTTGAACCCTATGAGATACTTCTTTAAGCATGTCTAAGTTCATTATTAAGATGTACCCTATGAGATACACCTTTAAGCATATCTAGGTCCATTAATGCTTTTGGACACTTGGAGATACTTCTTCAAGTATGTCTTAGTCCATTGGATACGGAGATTGCTACTAGAAACCCTAACTCCACTAGGTGAAGGCTTCCATGTCATGAGACCTAACTTTGGAAAAACCCGAACTCTACTATGTAAGAGTTCCCCTTTAACTTGGATAGTCCTCACATCAACTAGGTGTGGTTCTCCTCTCAACTTGGAGCCCGGACCCTACCTTTTGTGACTCTCCCTATCATTGTCAATATTCATTTGGGGCCAAGCATACATCCCTTAGAATCATTATTAAGCCTTGCTCAACATTCATGTCTCATGGGAGAATGTCTTTGACAATCAATCCATGTTCATGTGATTCTATCACTTTATTCATTCAAGCATTTATAAGGTAGGTTAGGTGAGTATAGGCCTTTCACCACAATTCTACCTATTATACCTCTATTCTCATATAGACTTTACTCTCAAATCCTTAACATACAAAATTCATCACATTAGTTTTATGCTTAAAGTCCTAGTGATGAACATTCATGACTACAAGCCTTACTCTCAAAGTTTTACTTCTTACAATCATCACACATATCTAGATCATAAGACATTCTAGTCAGAAGCTTCATCTTTAAGCAATTCTAGTCTTAATTCATCATAAAAGCTCAATCTCATTCATTACTAATCAAGATCCATCATATAATCTTAAATCTAATTCAATTCATGTTTACATACTTCTATTCTTGATCAGTTGCTATACATGTCATCAATTCTAGAAGATCACCTATAAATCCTCAATTTCACTTCACAAGGCACAAACCTACATTCTTCAACTTCATCAATTAAACTAGGGTTAGCCATGGAAAACATATAATATCTTCAATATATCATGATTCAATACTAAATCAATCATAAACAAGTACTATCCACTCAATTGGAATCATACTCAACACTACCCACAACATAGGAAGAAACCCTAGCTTAGATTGGGGTTCATCTTCACAATTTGGGGGAAATCTAGGGGGCTCCATGGATGGAAGAATCCAAAGATGAATAAGCTATCATACCTTGATTATAAAGCCCTCACAAAGCTTGCAACCATGGAAGAATTTGACCTAGCTTGCTTCTCTTCTTCTTCTTCTTCTTCTTCACTTTCTAGAGAGAGGATTTTTGGGAGGGAATTGGGTTTATTTGGTGAGTCTAAAATAATGAATTAGTTGACTTAGTTTAGGGGTCTAATAGGTTTATATAGGTGGCCTAATTACTAATAAAACGACCCTACTTAATAACTAACTAATTCTAGAATATTTCCTAACCCCTAAACTTAAACAACTTAAAGACCACCACTGCCCAACGCACGAGACCATGTCCACGGACCGTGGGTCCACTCACGGCCCGTACTGGTCAAGCGTGGATGGGTACTCTGGTTTGGTTTGGCAAACCTTGACCCACAACCCTCCCCCACGGGGCGTGAGTCCCCTTCGTGGGTCACTGCCTTGGGGCAGATTTAGGAACTGCTTTAGGGTCCTTATCAAGGACCCTTTTGGTTGGTTCTTGGGGAGTCATACCTTGAAGTTTAACCCCTAAACTTCTCATTCTAAGTACGAGTCTTTTCTACAACTCTGACCCCTATGTAAAGCTGTAGAACCCTTACGTAAGGCTCTAGTTTAACCCACTAGTTTTCCGGGTGTTACAATATCTCCCCCTTGGGATCATTTGTCCTCAAATGACGATCTAAATACTTCTTAAAGGAAACGACTCTAGACTAGCAGCCCATCATGCATGCAATCTAATGCACATAAACAAGAGAGGAAAACTTCACTTCCAAGCTAAACATATTCAATGCAACACAACCAAAGTTGCATGAAATTCATCATTTCTCATATTGTAAGAGCAAATATCGTCTCCTAACTAAAACATGCTCAATCATACACTCATGGAGCCTATATGCAATTTACTCTCAAAAAGCATTTATTCAAAGAGGAATCTTTCAACTCCTAACTAAGGCATGCTCATTAATTCGTCTCATGAAGTCTATAGGCAACTTATACTTAATGCACTACAACATGAGGTAAAACAGTGCACATAAGTCATTTCTATCAAGACCTAAACTTTTCATGAACATGCATGTAAAGAAATCATGGCCACACATAAACACACAATGGCCTTGCTATCTAGGCACCCCATCTCCCACTTGGGAGTATGCCTATACAAACTCTTCTATACATCTTCTATAACATAAAGACAACAATGAAGCTCATTCATACTAAAGACAACATCAAAGTCTAACATATCAAGTCATAAAAGACCAAACAATACCGGAATCTAATAAAGCATGAAATACATACCAGTTGTCACATTAAAAGGTCACTCTTGATCATTTTTAGCTTGGAGGACATAAAACCTATTCTTCTTTTGAGCACTCTCATCCGGACCACTAGAGGCAACTTGCTTATCCTCCCTTCCCTTGGCCTTAAGAACGGGGCAATCTCTCATTTTGTGCCCACTCTTTTCACATCCTTAACAACCATCCATGCCGGCAAGGCACTTACCATGGTGATTCCTCCCACACTTGGTGTAAGTAGGCTTAGGAAATGGAGACCCACTGCCTTTCTCTTGGTCAAACCTAGGGGTGTTGGAAGAGTCTTGACCGGAATACCTTTGTTTAGAGTTAGGTCTACCTTGCCCATCGGACTTAGCATTGGAGAAATTCCCATCACCGGTCCTAGCCATTTTTGCCTCCCTATTCAAAACTCCTCAATTTGTTGGGCATACACCATAAGCCTAGAGATATCCATGTCATGATGGAGCATTACCGACATTCTTCTTCAACTAAGTCAGAAACACCCATCAAAAACCTACTCATTGTATATCTCGAATTCGCCACCATAGATGGAGCATACTTGAATAGTAGGGTAAATTTCAAGGCATACTCCTTAACACTCATGCTACCTTGTCTAAGGTTAATAAACTCTTCCACCTTAGCCTCCCTCAACTCTCGGGGAAAGAACCTATCAAGGAATGCTTCTTTGAACCCTTCCCACTCTATTGGGCCCGCTTCTACCGGCCTATTGTCTTTCCATTATTCATACCATATTTGTGCTACATCTCTCAATTGAAAAGCGGCTAGCTCCGCTTTCTCTACCGAAGTCAATCCCATGATAGCAAGCACCTTGTACACCTTATCTATAAAACCTTGAGGATCTTCCTCCACTTTGGAGCCATAAAACTTCGGAGGGTTCATCCTCAAAAACTCTCTCACCCTTAAAGTCGGGGAATTCACATTAGGGTTCACCGGAGCTACCATCCCTCTATTGACTTGAGCCGTCACGGCTTGAACCAACAATTGCATAGTAGACCTAAACTCCGCATGAGTCACATTCTCCCCTATAGGGTCAATTGGAGCTTGAAGGGGAGCTTAGTGTGGAACTTGGAGAGGAACCTCTTGATCCACATTGCGTTCCTCATCTCTCCTAGCATTTGCCCTTGTATTAGCCATACCCTGAAAAACCATAGGGCACGGATTAGAAGAAGGACCTACTAGAGCCAAATTATATGGCACGACTTAGAGAATGAAGAAGTGAAGCTTCCTAAACATCCAATAGCCTCCTATTCATAAATATGGTGCGCTTCGCATTTATGAACAAGACTCTACTAGACGTGGTTTGAGACAATCCTAGAACCATTCCGAACCTTGTGTTTTGATACCAAGTTTGTCACGACTCAAGGGTACACCCTAGACGTAACATGGCGTACTTGACCCCAAAGGGGTCTCATACAAACCCTTAGCATATCATAACATAAGATAATAGAAAAGTGTGGAAATTTTAAAACTTTATCCATACAATCGAAGTCTTTATAAAAGCAAGCGGGAGTCTTACTACACTTTGTCTCAAACCATTTATTACAACTTTGAATAATTCTTGAGACATAGCCCATACAATAGTCTCAAAAGATAAAGCAAGACATAAAAGGAAATGGTGGCTTTGTCCCCGATGCTAT
This sequence comes from Solanum bulbocastanum, assembly GCA_037074985.1. Classification (NCBI taxonomy): domain Eukaryota; kingdom Viridiplantae; phylum Streptophyta; class Magnoliopsida; order Solanales; family Solanaceae; genus Solanum; species Solanum bulbocastanum. The sequence goes on from CM073604.1 coordinate 35,793,507, forward strand.
GAGGACTCACCAAGTCTTCAACTCCTTGCTCCTTAGAAACCTATCCTCAAGAATAAAATCAAGTCACCGAACCATACATTTGATGAGAATGTAGGCAAGAGTATGCGTTAGTACAAAAGTACTATATATGATAGCTAGCATAACATCATAAGAGCATAACATAAGGGTTAGTGTTGTAAGACATAATCCATAAGCACAAGAGATAATAACATAATCATAAGCATAATCTCCAATATAGACATAATGTAAGCATTAGTCATCATAAAGCATAATCCATGTACATAGTCAAGTCTTAGACTTTCATATCATAAGAGAACCATTTCATAAGTAGCTTCAAGTTATACTTGTGCAATGCATGAATAAGACCCCATAATCCCATTCATGTTAAGTATCCCCTTTAGCTATCATAATCATATTTACCATCTTATGGCCTCATCCTTAGCTTAATTCTCACAAACAAGGGAATCTCTCACCTTTAGTCAATCATCACTAGGAAGGCAACTATAGCACAATCTCATCTAAACATACATCATATAAGAGAACACTTCCTTAGGTAACTTTAAGTCACACTTGTGCAATGCGTGAATAAGACCCCATAATCCTATCCATGCTAAGTACCACTTTTGGGTCCTCATATTCATACTTCTTAGTTGGAAACTAGTCCCTCTCTTTAAACCTTAGAACACTATGAGGTACTTCCTTATGCACATCTTAGTTCATTATTAGGTTGAACCCTATGAGACACTTCTTTAAGCATGTCTAAGTTCATTATTAAGATGGACCCTATGAGATACTCTCTTAAGCATGTCTAGGTCCATTAATGCTTTTGGACACTTGGAGATACTTCTTCAAGTATGTCTTAGTCCATTGGATACGGAGATTGCTACTAGAAACCCTAACTCCACTAGGTGAAGGCCTCCATGTCATGAGACCTAACTTTGGGAAAACCCGAACTCTACTATGTAAGAGTTCCCCCTTTAACTTGGATAGTCCTCACATCAACTAGGTGTGGTTCTCCTCTCAACTTGGAGCCCGGACCCTACCTTTTGTGACTCTCCCTCTCATTGTCAATATCCATTTGGGGCCAAGCATGCACCCCTTAGATTCATTATTAAGCCTTGCTCAACATTCATGTCTCATGGAAGAATGTCCTTGACAATCAATCCATGTTCATGTGATTCTATCACTTTATTCATTCAAGCATTTATAAGGTAGGTTAGGTGAGTATAGGCCTTTCACCACAATTCTACCTAGTAGACCTCTATTCTCATATAGACTTTACTCTCAAAGCCTTAACATACATAATTCATCACAGTAGCTTTACTCCCAAAGCCCTAGTGATCAACATTCATGACTATAAGTCTTAATCTCAAAGTTTTACTTCTTATAATCATCATACATATCTAGATCACAAGACATTCTAGTCACGAGCTTCATCTTTAAGCAATTCTAGTCTTAATTCATCATAAAAGCTCAATCTCATTCATTACTAATCAAGATCCTCCATATAATCTTTAATCTAATTCAATTCATGTTTTACATACTTCTATTCTTGACCGATTGCTATACATGTCATCAATTCTAGAAGATCAACTATGAATCCTCGATTTCACTTCACAAGGCACAAACCCACATTCTTCAACTTCATCAATTAAACTAGGGTTAGCCATGGAAAACATATAATATCTTCAATATATCATGATTCAATACTAAATCAATCATAAACAAGTACTATCCACTCAATTGGAATCATACTCAACACTACGCACAACATAGGAAGAAACCCTAGCTTAGATTGGGTTTCATCTTCACAATTTTGGGGGAAATTTAGGGGGCTCCATGGATGGAAGAATCCAAAGATGAATAAGCTATCATACCTTGATTATAAAGCCCTCACAAAACTTGCAACAATGGAATAATTTGACCTAGCTTGCTTCTCTTCTTCTTCTTCTTCTTCACTTTCTAGAGAAAGGATTTTTAGGAAGGAATTGGGTTTCTTTGGTGAATCTAAAATAATGAATTAGTTGACTTAGTTTAGGGGTCTAATAGGTTTATATAGGTGGCCTAATTACTAATAAAACTACCCTACTTAATAACTAACTAATTCTAGAATATTCCCTAACCCCTAAACTTAAACAACTTAAAGACCACCACTGCCCAACATGAGACCACGTCCACAGATCGTGGGTCCACCCACGGCCTGTACTGGTTAAGCGTGGATGGGTGCTGTGGCATGGTTTGGCAGGCCTTAACCCACGACCCTCCCCCACGGGGCGTGAATCCCCATCGTGGGTCACTGCCTTGGGGCAGATTTAGGGACTGTTTAAGGGTCCTTTTAAGGACCCCTTTGGTTGGTCCTTGGGGAGTCGTACCTTGACATTTAACCCCTAAACCCCTCATTCTAAGTACGGAAAATCTTTTCTACAACTCTAATCCCTACATAAAGCTCTAGAACCCTTACGTAAGGCTCTAGTTTAACCTACTAGTTTTCCGGGTGTTACAGAAACGCTGAGCTAAAATGGGGTGAAAAGCGAGGAGGATATTGTTAAACAATGACAAAAGTCCCACATTGGCGGTTAATGAAATGGGTGGACTCCTTATAAGTCTTGAGCAATCCTCCTCCCTTTAAGCTAGCTTTTGGTGTGTGAGTTAGGCCCAAGACCTAGTTGGGTCTATCTCGCCCAATGTTGGGGCTCCCAAAAATCAAAATTTCCCATGCACAAGATGCTATAAGCACTGGGCGTGAGGTGGGTGTTAAAAATGACAAAAATCCCATATTGGTGATTAATGAAATGAGTGGATTCCTTATAAGACTTGGGTAATCCTCCTTCCTTTGAGTAGCTTTTGGGGTGTGAGTTAGGCCCAAGTCCTAATTTAATAGATATTTTCATGACCACTGAATTATTGAATGTCAATCTCCTTTTGCACCACAAGAAGTATGATCAGCACTGGAGAGAAGTCATACTTCTGCACGTCCTAACAAGAAGCCAAATTCCTTCATGTTTAAATTTGAATTTGTTCTTGTCACATGTATAGGTAGCAAAAGAGGAATCATATCTTAGCATTTGAGAAAGAACATGGTGCAAATCATCATTTCAAGATGGATGAGATATCTACTGTCTAGTATTATGTACCATATTTCATGTTGCTATATTTCTTGAGTAACTCATCAGAACTGCTTTCGATTTTGTTGGCAGATCGTTCCGTCAGTGGCAATTGGTTTCACAGCATATGACACAATGAAGTCGTACCTTAATGTTCCTCCCCGGCAGAAATGAAAATCTGTATCAGCTGCATAAATACACCCTCAAATGGTGACATCAATTCACATAATTCTGTATAAAAGCTTTGATGATCTTTGATTACCACGGGGGAAGAATACGTATTCAAGGTATGCACAAAGTTCTTGCCGTGTGTGAGGTCTGGAGAGGGGTCGGACTACAATGGGGATATTCTACACACCCCTACCTACATAGAATTTACTACACATCGCTTTCCTAGTCGTCTCTCTTCCTTCTAACTAGCTCAATGTAGTTCCTGATGTAAAAACATTACAGTATGTTCATATAATATAGTGTGCTTCTTACCCAAGTTAGATGTTCTTACTTTCTGAAGATAAAGGGTTCAAAAAAGGGTGTGCAAGTGTGAAGGAAAATGTTTTCTTGAAAATAACTGACTTTTTGCTTCTATTTCTTTTCTTAATTTTTTGTATTTGGTAAGAGAAAATATTGTTAATTTGCTCTAGTCTTTTACTCAGTCCAGACTCTAGACGCTCTTTGGTCATTTGACTGGTTTTAATTTTTAAAGTGATACTTGACCTTGATTATCTCTTTAAAGTAGGGAATATTATAATATGCAAAAAATATTATGAAATTATTTTTTAAATAAAATTAAGTATCAAAAGGCTAGTTATATGAATAGGAAGTCAATAGTAAAATGTTGTGATTTGAGCCTTACTATTAGAAGGACAAACTTAATAATTTGACTTCCTAACTCAATTTAGGAAAGTCAAATGAGAGAGAGGTAGCATTTACAATTTTAATTGTTTGACTGCCAAATTCAACTAAGGTTAGTCAACTGAAGAGGTGGGTAGCATTTATTGATTTAGAGCCCGTCCGGAGTTACTTAAAAAAAATAGTTTTTAAGTCAAAAAAAAAAAACTCAAACTTATTAACTTTTAAGTTAAAAAAAAAAAAAAAAAAAAAGAGTCTCTACTTTTGGTTTTTTAACTTGTTTTTAGTTATTTTAAATTATTTTTAACTTTGTCAAACATTTCCAAAAGCTAAAAATCACTTGAAAATAAGATTGACCAATTTTTAAGTCAATCCAAACAGGTTCTTAATGATTTGACTATCAAAATTCAATTTAGAATAGTCAACTGAGAGGGAGGGGATAGCGTAGCATTTACAAGAGGCATAATAATAAACATGCTTAGTGGATATTTATGTCCGCTTACTTTGAATGTGCACAAATAGGTAATTAAGTTGTGGAAAGTTGAACAAGTAACACACATATTCTACGTAGCAATTTGCATGAGATATACTTGAACTAATTTATATATGCCACGTAAGACGCGTATGTCTATATGTTTGACTTTATACAAGTTTAAGTGTCTATCTGTGTACAGTGGCAGATCTAGAATTTAGAGTCCGTGGGTGCCAAATAGACTTATTGATTAATGTGCCAGCTTTTTTCCTTAAAAAAACGTGGTTGGAGCCTTTTTTTTTTCTTAAAAAATGTTTGCAGCAAATTTCAAAAAAAAATAGGTACAAATGGAATTCAAACCCGCAACATTAGTCATCTAAAGTTGCCAACCTACCGTGGCACCACAAACCAATGTTGTTTACTAGGTGCCACACTTTATATTTATAAAAATATTATATTTATATATATATATATATATATATATATATATATACACACCTATATATATAGAGTTTCCCTCAAAGTTCGGGGGTGGCGTGGCACCCCCACACCCATGCATAGATCCGCCCATGCCTGTGCACACCCAAAAAGCAGCTTGACGTAATGATTTAGCCAACAACACATGCCCTTCTGGTGAGCATATGCATTGCTTCTTGCCTGATCCAACTTAAAACTGTCATGCGGCTCGAACAAGGGAATTGAGGAACCTATGATAAAGTTTTCCCTTCTTTGAATTAACCAATTAGTCTCAGAAACATGATTTGTAGTTGGTTATACTGGTCTCAAATCCTAATTAAGATAATCCAATAATAAACATTTTTCACTGAAGTTTTTGCCAGTGGCCACTTTTGTATACATGTTCTAAAACTCATTAATTAGCCGTTTGATTAAAAATTATTCCTCTAATTGATTATAAGAAGTATACTGATTTAAGCCCCTTTGCTCTAAGCTATCACATTTCAAGAAATCTCATCTTGGTTTTAGTTTTTCTTTGACAAAATCAAAAAGAACGATATCATCTTTTATTAAAGAATGTCTCTAGTTAGATAAATGACAAAGACTAGACTATGATTGAATAATTGAAACACAAATTTTGAAAGTTGGCATTTTGCAACAATGATAAGTTTATAATTAAATGGGAGCTCTTTTATATTATAAGAGCGGTATACGCCTTAACTCAACTGTTTATATTTTCCAGATAATTCTGTGTATCAAAACTTAACATAGATTGTTTCCATCTTGATTGAACAACTCTGGCTCAAGCTTGTGCCTACAAACAGACAAAATGGTTGTTTGGACAACCAAAGATCGACACATTCTCCATGTTTGCAACCAGGAACTAACCTTGCAAATTCCTTATTTCCAATCACATCCAAGCAAATTGCACAATCATTAATGTCCAAACTCAAATCATTTCCAACGATTTTAGGGAGTTTCTTGAGCTGAACGTCAGAAAGTCCTTGCTTTCGAGCAGTTTTGATCACCACTCGAGAATGATGAAGGAGTGAAGTCCAACTCCGACTACTTAAATTTTGGTTGTTGATGGAGTGGCCTAGATATGTCTTTTCTTGCATACATTGGGAAATAGAAAGACAAAATAGAAAAAAAGGACAAAAGTTATTGTTATTATTATTTTTGCAAAAGAATAAGAGTTTGAAACATTTTGTTCTTTACGAGGTGAGGAAATTTTACAAAAGAAAAGATTAATTAATTATAAAACCAAATTTAAAATAGCAGTACTAATATTTTTGAGACACTTGTTTCTTTCACCAAGGAAATATCCTAGTATATGAGGTTGTGTATGGATATGATGAAATGGAATCAATTGCACCAATAAGGAATAAGTACGGGAACTAGGGGTGTAAATGGATGGGTTGGTTTGAATTTTTAAAATATTAAATAAAATTATTTTTGTCCGATTTTTAAATTTATATGTCAAATCAAATTAATACAAATATATAATTAATTTGTGTTTCAAATAATTTTTTAGTCCTACCAAAATATAACTATCTAAGGAGTTTCATAAGAAAATAACACAAAAAATGATAATGAGTGATAATACTAAAATATTCCACAAAATAAAATATTACAAATAAACAAGTCATAATGAAAATGATGATAATTTAAAAGTACTAAATCATGTTGAAAATAAGTCTAATAAGTATTAATTACAAGACTAAACATTAAAGAAAAATTAAAATTAAATGATGCATTTTATATAATTTTCTAAACCAATGTAAAACTAAAAAATAAATCTTCAACATTATTATCTTTTTTAGTGTTGAATTGATTTTTTTGTTAGCATTAGTATCAATTTGATTTTGATTTGAGTTTTATTATATTTAGTAATATCTATGAACAGTAACATTTATTGGATCATTCAAAATTCAAAGTCAAACTTGAAATAATATGATAAAAGATAACAACTTAAAAAGTATAAAATAAATTTACAAATTATATCAAAGTAAATAGATTTATGTATAAAATAAATTTAAAAATTATATATATAATGTACAGTTGTATTTTTCTTTTCAATACCAAACTAAGAGCATGTTTGGCATGGCTAACAACTGTTTACTTCTAGAAACAATTTTATAAAATAGCTTCTTAGAAAAGTGCTTCTGAAAAAAATAATTTGTGTCTAACAAATTCATTTGAAAAGTGTTTTTAATAAGCAAATTATGTTTGACTATTTTTATAAGAAAAAATATGTTTTTGAGAGTCAAATAACGAAAAAGGACAAGTATCAATGTGCTTTTTAATATTAAAATCATTTTATCGAGAGAAACTATTTTTTTAAAATAAAAAAAAATTGAATAAGAAGAAAATAATATGTAAACTACTAGGAGAATTTTTTTTTTCAATTATTTGTTACCATTCTAGGGGAGCTGAAATCTTTAAATGTTATTTTTAAAATTTTGCAAAAGTATTGTTGAAGAATATTGAAAAGAAGAATTTTTTTTATTATTTGTTACCTATTTTGTTTTTTTTTTTTTTTTGGATTCAATCTTTAGTTATTACTATTTTTTTTACAATCCTCTAAAGTCAAAAAAAAATTCAAATTAAATAAAATAATATACAAATTATGAAAAGAAAATTTTGTTATTTGTTACTTTTTTTGGAAGGGCTAAAATGTTTAATTTGTTACTTTTTCTCGTTTTTTAATCTTGCAAAAATATTGTTGTTACCTTTATTTCTAATTCTGTAAAAAATAATACAACGTAAAATAAATTTAAAATTTTATTATATAAAAAATAAAAAAATAAAATTCTTGAATGAAATTTAACTAAACTTATTAGATATGTTTATTAATTAATAAGGGACATGTTGATAAATATGTATATAAAGAAGGAATATTTTAGTCTTCAAAAAAAAATAATTCTACTTCTGTTTCTACTTTTTTTATGAACCAAAAATTTTTAGTTTCTTCCGAACAATAAAAACAAACTAGTTCTACTTCCATTTAAAATCAGTTTTAAGAATTTGGCAAACGCTAATTATTTTTTTTAAAAAAAAAAAGTTTTTTTTCTATAATTAAAAAAAAAAACCACTTTTGGCCTCCCAAAAGCATTGTCAAACAAGCTCTAAGTCATATCAAATCATTAGTCGAATTTTTTTTCTTGGTTTGACTCGATTTTTGATTTGGTGAAATTTTTATTAATTTTTCTTCACCCTAAGGGGAACCATTTCTCATGCACACAATCTATAATTCATTTGAAGTTGAAATATTATTTGGCACATATAATTTAAATTTTTTAAGCTATTTTTTCATAAACACCACTAATTCCCTTAAAAATTTCAAACCAACCAAATAACTACCCCCACTTCCCACCCCTTCCCACGTAAAACACCCACACCCAAATTCCATATCATTTTCCCCCCTAAACTTATTAACTTGAGGGAGTTCTTAAAAACTCCACTATTAATACATTTTGTAGCGTTTTTTTTAATTTCCACAATATAAATCTTTTTGTGGTAGTTTTATTAAGGGATTAGAGATTTTTCGTAAGTTAGAATAGTTTGTGGTGATTATCGACCCCCGAAAATCTGTTTTGTTACTTTTCATATATATATATATAAGAATTAATGTTGAAAGTTAATTTCATTATATATACACACATTCACAGTCTTCATTTCAATTGGATTGTAATCTTTGAATCTTTATTTTTTTAATCTATTAAGATAACTTAAATATTTTTTTTCTACTTTGTATATTCAATTTCACTTCAATGTTTTATCTTGTATATAGTAGTACTACAATTTGTATTAAGATATCTTATAAATTCATATTCATTAATATTTATTTTTGCTTAAATTTTAATTTTATTTAAGCTTTTGTAATGCTAAAATCAAATTATTTATTAGTTACTTGTTAATAAACATTAAAAAGAAAAAGCTTGTTATGTGCATAAAAAATAAATAGTAATATTTTTTCCTCCAAAACATTAAAAATTGCCTTAAACCCAAAATTCCCCACTAATTCCCTTACAAATTTCAAACCAACCAAATAACAACCCCCACTTCCCACCCCTTCCCACATAAAACTCCCACACCCAAATCCCATATCATTTCCCCCCTAAACTTATTACTTTTCCGTCACCCTCTCCTCTTTTCCTTTACCTCTAATTTTTTTTTTTTTTACTTTATTTTCAGGCAATCTTTTGGATGAGTTAATTTTTTGCTAAATAATTTTTTCTCCTGTAGGTTTTGCACAATGGAATAGATGGTAAATAATTTTTTGAATATACATATTGATCTTTGTAAGGTGAGTTTGATGATCCACATTAGAATTTTACGCTATTATTTTTAGTGTTATTTAATTTGTAGACATTTTGTATTTTACAAGTTGCTAAACCTAATGCATTAATGCCATTACATATTTTAGGATATGTTAAAATTTTCATCACATCGTAAAGTTATTTATAGCCAACCTTTAATTGATTTTAGGTAAGCCTCAATTTTATTTTTGTTTAGTTAAATTTCATGTTATAGTTTTATTCTTGATTGGATTTGACTATGGCAAATTAAAGGATAATTTTGCATATGAGATTGTGATCAATATAAGTATAACTTAAAAATATGTGTTTTCCTATTCCGTACACCTAGCTTTTGTGTCCGTAGAAATAATCATGAAATTGTTATTATTCACATAAGTGTGTATGAGAGAACATCAAAATAAATTTCTCTCAATCATGATTTTATTATTTTTTTCAAAACAAAGCTTTATATGAATTTGCTTTGGGAATGAACTGAACTTTGATTAACTTTTTCAAGACATACAAAAATATATATGTATCAATATATGTTTATCTAATTATGTATATATATTTTTTGTTTCAGATTGATCTGGAGATAAAGCTTACTTCACCTTGGATAAGAGATTGACTAACAACAACCTAAATCACCAAACAAATGCTATAGAATTTTTTATATTTAGTTGTTGTGAATTTTTTATTATTTAAAATGTAATGTTGAAGTTATTATACACAAGTTTGTATTACTTTTATTTGACATGAGTTTGAACTTGTGAAGTTTATATATATAAATTTGCTTAATGAAATTTGATTTGCAATTTGTCTGTTATTCAATAAGATTATTTATTTATATTATTTTTAAGGCTTAATGTAAATAAAATTTTCATTTTTATTATTATGATAATAATAATTTTATAAAACTCCACAAATTAAATTATGTAAATATTGATCTTATATCACAAAAAAAATTAAATCCACAAAAATAAAAATTTTAAAATATTGAGATGATATTGTGAAGGTTCTAAATCGTCACAAATTGATACTATAAAATCCCCACAAATTTATTAGTCATTTTATGGGGGGCGTCGTGGAGGTTTACTAAAATCGTTACAAATATGCTCGTGGCAAGAGTTATTGTAGAGTTTTTAAAAATCGCCACAATTTAATTTGTGGGGTCCCAAAAAGGCCACAAATTGACAAAATGATCCCCATAAATTGATCATATTTTTGTAGTGATGAAAATTCAACAATCAAAATTTATATATTTTTTACTAAACAAGCAATTTATAGTTCACAAACAAGATTCGAAATATTCTTAATCATCAAATCAATCAATTAATCATATTTCTCCAGGTTATTTACAAAAAAAATATGTTTGTAACTACATGTACACAATTTTACAAAGATTTACTAGTCTAGTAAATCATGTTTATTTGAAGTTGAAAATTTTTGAACATATATTTTAATATTTTTTTAGGTTGAATTTTTCCTCATATATATATGAAAACCTCTCAATTTATGAAAACTAGCAAAATTTATATGTGGTGTCAACAATGTATTTATTTATAAATAAATGTCATAAACTAATTAATATGAAGCCAAGATATAACAAGATTAATTGTCTAAATAGAATTACTAAAAAAGAGTTTTTGTGAATGACTTGTGGAAAGATGTACTTCTTAGACATGAATCTATTTAATTCCATCTATTTAATTGGGGTTCATTTGGTAGTTGATGGAGTTATACACATATTAGTTATATATGTATTAGAGAAAATGGTCTAAAACCCCCCCAATCTATACCCGAAATCCCAACTACACACTCCAACTTCACGGGTGTTCTATTACCCCCCTAAACTTAAAATTTCTCTATTTTCTACACACTTAAACGCTGACCTGAACACAAAACCAAGTAATTAGGCACGCGTGATTCCACGCGCTGGGTCTCGCCTCTTCAACTCCAATATCTTCTTTTTTCTCCCATTTCCTAAAAACATAAAAGAACCAAAAAAAAAAAAAAAATCCTCCTTTCTCATTTTCAATCCTTCTCCATTAGCAATGCATTTTTGGTGAATTTGCCATTTGCCATTTGCCATTCAATCCTTCTCCATTAGAAAGCTTATTCAACTCCAATTTCTTCTTTTTTCTCCCATTTCCTAAAACGTAAAAGAACCAAAAAAAAAAAATCCTCCTTTCTCATTTTCAATCCTTCTCCATTAGCAATGCATTTTTGGTGAATTTGCCATTTGCCATTCAATCCTTCTCCATTAGAAAGCTTATTCAAGTTTTCATTTGCCACTTTTGATGAATTTCGAGAAAATTTAAAATTCAAATTAGAGACCTAAATAAGAAATTAGAGCAGTTTTCAAACCCTAAATCCAAAATTTGAAGTAGAAATGAACATTAACAACTAAACCTTACTTAATATTGAGAGAAAATTGTGATTTTTTTTATCAAAAAAAAAACAAGGGTTAATGGTGGGGAGAAGAAATAATGGTTTATTTAAATGTGGGGAAGATGACCATTGGAGAAGGAGTAATTTTTCGTCAAAATTACCTTCTGACGCGCCTAGAGGAGGTGTTCTCACCTCCTATGACAGGTCAGCGTTTAAGTGCGTATAAAATAAGGAAATATGAAGTTTAGGGGGGTAATAGGACACCCATGAAGTTGAAGTGTGTAGTTGGGATTTCAGGTATAGGTTGGGGGGGGGGGGGGGGGGGTTTAGACCATTTTCTCTATGTATTAATTATGTAGGCATTAGTTATATAGGATTTTGTTATGTCTAGATTACAATATATTAGTGAACTAATTTTATTTATTAATTCCAAAAATAATTAGTGAGCGAAGATTTATTATAACCATTATAATAACAAATTATATAAATAATACATTAAAATTAAATAAATACCAATAGCTAAACACAATAAAGTAAATAAAAATTAACTAAAAGTCATTAAACAATAGGTAATTTGAATATGATTAAGCAATTAAGCAATAAGTAATTTAAATAAATAAATAACAAATAACTAAAAAAAATTAAAATTTGTATTGACAGTGCGTTGTAGAGAAACTAAGCAAATATATCTATTACAATTAATAGCCATTGTCGTACCGCCAAAGAAAATAATTAACAAGAATGTAAGCAAAGATATTAAAAGTAATTAAGCAATTAACAAGACAAAAAACTCAAAAAAATAATTGGTATGATTGATTTAACATGTATTAATTATTTGATTTGGTGTAAACTAATATACATTTAAAAGTAAATTAATAAGAGTGAATGTGTAATTACAATATTAATACATGTACAACTTATACCCAAACTTATTTTACCTTCTATCCGGCATAAATTATACATAGATTGCCTCATAAGTTATGTAACTATTAATTATGTAGGATTACAAAAAATGCAACCAAACACCGTACAAAAATAATAGATGAATAACTTTTATCTAACTTTTGAAAACCTACCAACCAAACACCGTATAAAATTAATACATGAATAACCAAGTTATTCACATATTAGTTTTGGATTTATCCGGCTACCAAATGACGACCCCTTAGTGTTCAGGGTTTCAAGTCAATTATATTATAATTTTCAAGGAATACACTTGAACATATACAAGCTTTTTGCTGAAGTTTTTGGGGTCGGGTGACCCCTCAATGTAGAGAGTAGGTCTGCCTCCCGCTATAAGGATAGTAATTCATGCCGTCAAGCCTCACTTTCAACGTCTGGCTCATTTTACCTCAATCATGTATCAACTGTACAAAATTGCTTCACAATAGTCTCCACGTTCCTTTGCTTGTATTGGAATATTAAGGCATTTCTTTCTTGCCACACCTGATAATAGTGACGGAGCCAAAAAATTTCATTAAGGAGTGCCTAAATATAAAGGGTAAAATCTGAAAAAAGCAACAAAATAAACCTTACTAATAAAAACAAAAGGTATTTACATTATAACTCGACAAGATGTGCAATTAAAAGTAAAGTGTGTGTCATTTAAAAAAAAAAATGGTTGTTGTCAAAATATATTGTTATGTTGTTAGTCGAGGTAGAACACACCTCAACAAAAAAATTGCACCACCTTAGCTAAAACATCAAACCTTCAGCTTGTTTCAAATGGTGTCAACACATGTATATTTTATAAAATTAAAATTTAACCTAAATATATGGTGTAGTTTTTTGTTAAAGGGGGTGTCTCTTGACAAAACCTAAAGCAAGGGTAGCTCCGGCTCTTCCTGATAAATAATGTTGGTTGAACGCATTCTATATATTTTTTTAGATGTGTTATTACCTTTATAGTGTGATATGACTACAACTTAATACCTAAGATTTTGAACCTACGAATACTTCGCACTTAGCATAAAAACTAGCCTAAAATTTCAGTACCAGATCATGATCAACATCTACGAGCCATGAAAGCATCCACAAGTCGTGTATTATGCCTATGGAACTGGATAAGAGAAGATTGTGTTGCATCTAGGTTATGCAAAGTGATTCTACGAGCCGTGGGTCATCCCACGAGTCATGGAATGACCTCGTAGACTCAAACATGGAAGTTGTCAAAAATCATGAGTTCCACGAAGAAACTCCACGTTTCGTGGATCATTCTACGATTCACGGATGATGAGAACTTGAAAGATGGCAACACGTCTATGTTCCACAGAGAAATCCCAAGAGCCAAGAGTTTTTCTGAGGTTATTTATGTCTTTGTTTTTTTAATAAGATCAAATGGCGATGTTATAACATCTATTAGGGGAGGATATTACAATAGTTTTTTTCAGTTTCTCTCTTATTCTACTCCCCAAATTTAGAGCAAACCTCAGGTAGGGCAAAAACCAGCATGGTTTCAAGCCCCTCTCCAGAAATTCTTGTTCTTTCAGGTATCTAAGGTTCTCATAGTGAGGAACTCAGTTCGTCCTCATGCCATATATCTACAATTTCAGTTAGTAAGATCAAAACTAAGGTTTTTCTTCTATGAATACTATTTTGTTTTTCTCTAATTTGTATTTTTCATTATTGAATCTACTATTGAAATCATAGTAATTTCAAGTGTGTCGCTGAAATTTCAGGTATAGTTCAAGGGGTACTTGTATTTTATCTCTAAACTATACTAAAAAAAACTCTATGAAGCTTAAACTCTTCAATTTTGAATTTATGAGTAAGACAAGATCAACGTAAAATCTATTAGATTTTAAATTTTAATCACATATCCAATTGCATGACTAAAGTGTCGTCAATGAGGAATTAATGTCACATGATGTATATTATGACATGATAATAGATGGTTAGTATTATTTAGAAGTGTACTAAAATGAAAAATATATGTAAAATAAAACGTCAAGTGAAGGTTGAAATTAAAAAAGTCTATCGGGATTGCTCATGATAATCCTGTGTCTTCATCGTGAGAAGGTATTAAAAGGCCTAGAAAAATTATAATATGCCTAAAAAATCGTGAGAGAATCACATAAAATCTAACATTACCAATCCAAAAGGGCTCATAATTTGAGCTTATTGTGAGAAGACAAAATTCTAGGCATGAAAGAAGGACTGAAGCAATGTAAAATCCATTAGATTTTGAATTTTAATTACATGTCCAATGGTGTGACTAAATTGCCATCAATGAGGAATTAATGTCACATGATGTATGTTAAGACATGATAATAGACTATCAATATTATTAGATATGTACTAAAATGACAAAATAGGAATGAAGCATCACGTGAAGGTTGAAATTAAAAAGAATCTATCGGGCTTGCTTATGATGATCTTGTATCTTCATCATGTGAAGGTATTAAAAGTCCTAGGTTATAATACACCTAAAAAAATCGTACAAGAATCACATATAATCCAAAATAATAGCATAAAATATTTTGAAGAATCGCCATCACTCTTGGATGTTGACAGCTTTAGAGTTTCTGATTCTATAACAGTGTAAGATTCTCCTATTTATGGAGAAGAAACTAGGTGGGATTTAGTTCCTCAAAGTGCCAAAGTGACAATGTATCCTCATCGACGTGGAGGATTTGAGTTTTTGTGGAACAACATAGCTGGAGATATATATCTTGAGAGGCTGAGAGAGCCCCTATCTGAGAGTAATGGAGGATGCATCATCTAACCCCCACCTGGCACCAGAAAAACCTGACTCAACATAGTGTTTCTTCAGTCAATTCTAAAGATGTTCACATAATGTCAGCCTTTAATCATAGCTCCAACAAATTTGCTTCTTAACTAAGAAGTCGAGTTCTAGAAATGGGCGGTGGACATTTCATTCCACAACTTGAACAACAAAGACTTTTCCTTAAAGAAAGATGAAGGTATTGTTGGTGTCTTCCACCATTTATCTGATTATGCAAAAAAGAATTCACACCTTATGCGCATGGTGAAGCTGAAATATTGGGCGAAAAGTAAGAGTGTTTTGGGAATCAGCTATGACTTGTTCAGGATTCTCATGGTAGAAGATGGAAAGGGTTATGCCGAAGAGACTAGAGAAATACTTCTAAAATTTCTTGGTAAATGTTTTCCTTGAAGAAGGGCACACTGCTCGAAATGAGCACAACCTTGTGTGGAAAGCACTGAAACAGGTCGAAACAGACAAGCACATACGTATGTCCGTAACTCTATTCCAGAATAACATCAAAGAGATGTACAACACTCTTTGTGTAGTTAGTCCAAAGTTTGCTATAGATTTGGAGTAGAAATGGTTTTCTCTTAACAGTTCCATTGACAAGAATGTCTGAGCGTTGGAAGAGCTTAGGGATATTATTTCACCTCTTGTCCATAAATGTAGCAAAAATGTAAAGAAGGTAAGCCTTCCAATGCTCGAAAGGCTAAACTTTACAAGTTTATCACTGTATTCTTTATACCCGTAAGGCTAACATTTTTTGCATCTTAAATGCATGTATAAGCAACTGGTGAAGTAATATCCCTAAGCTCTTCCAATGCTCAGGCATTCTTGTAAATGGAACTGCTAATAGAAACCTATTTCTGCTCGAGATCTTCACCAAACTTTGGATAAACTATGCTTAGAGTGCTATAAAATTCTTTGATGTTAGTCTGGAACAGTATTCTTTTCTCTGTTTCAACCTTTCTCAGTGCTTGCCACGTAAGGCTTTGATCATTTCGAGCAATGTGTCCTTCTTCAAGGACTAGAAGACCAAGTAATTTTAGAAGTATTTCTCGTATCTCTTTGGCATTACCATCTCCATCATCTCCTATGAGATCTGTGAACAAGTCATAGTTGATTCCCAAAACACTTACTTTCATCCCAGGATTTCAGCTTCACTAAACTTATAAGGTGTGGATATTTTCTTCCTGCATGGGATAAACATCCGAAGACAAGAACAGTAGCTTCTTCTTCTGGGGAAGAGAAATCTTTTTGTTCAAATTGTAGAAGGGAATGTCCACCTTCCATTTCTGGAACTCAGCTTCCCAGTTAAGAAGCAAACTGGATGGAGCTATGATAACAAGCTAACACTTTAAACATGTTCAGAAATGACTGAAGAAACACAATGGTGAGTTGGTTTTTTTCGGTTCCAGGTGGGTATGAGATAATGCATCCTTCTTTATTCTCAGATAGAGGCTTTCTCAGCCTCTTAAGATTTATATCTCCTGCTATGTTGTCCTACATGAACTCAAATCATCCACGTTGATGAGGATACATTGTCTTTGGAACATTGGAGAAATAAATCCCACATAGTTTCTTCTCCATAAATAGGAGAATCCCGGGCTGCAGAAGAATCAGGAACTCTAAAGCCATCAACATCTAAGAGTGATGGCGATTCACCAAAATATTTTCTTTCGTTCCTCCTTTGAGATCTCTAAGCCTGCAGATGACATAAGTTCAAGAATTTAAGAGTGAACCATAAATAAATGAGAGAGCAGAGTTTACAAAATATTTGAAAAGAAAAGTATTTGAAAGGACGAAACTAGTATACTTACGAGATAAGGGAAGATGTACTTGCTCTCCAAAAGGACAAATGAATAGATTGAAAAGATGAGTCCAATTTGCTCATCTTGAACAAAAATGTGGTTCCCCATTTGACAATCACTTAGCTGTCCACTCTGCATTGGTGAAACTGATGGATTCATAAACTCAATATGTGATTACACATGTCCATTTCAGAGAAAAGAACTTCAATTTCCTTTTCCCATTCTTCTTTCTATGGGAGACGAGTTTCCTCATTTTCAAATCGAAATACTAAAGGAAGTGTTTCTTTGACAAAACATGTTCCTTCTCTACCGAATCAACATTAAACTTCAGAAACTCAAGCTTTTCAAGAATCTTCTTCCAATTCTTTCAAAGAGCATCAGTTGAAGATTTGAATTCTAACTTAGAATATGAGGTTGTATCGGTATACTCTTTGGACTTGTTCGTTGTCCTACACATGCTTGAGTTAGAAGAAACAACCTCATTTGTTGCATTCAAAATAGGAGCGCCTTCTCCTCAATGATTAAAACATCATATCATTCTCATTTTCTTCCTCCTTCTCACTGATAACAACATCAGGATCACTCTTTGAAACTTAATCATCCCCTGAATCCATCTTCCGCACCTGAGTCAAAATAAACAATTTTTGTTATCAATCAAAATTCACAAGAATAGATGTATCTTAAAGATGTTTTTCGCAATAACAACACTAACCTCAATAAGAAAAATTTTTTCTACCAAAACATAAAGAATCAAAAACTTTGAATTCTAAAAACTCTAAAAATAGAGAGGAACTGATGAGTTTGAATAAATTGATTGATTAGACACACTTATATATAGAATGAAATTGAATAACAACATAAAAGAAACGTGACTTAGACATGCCTTTTATGTGTGAGAGAAAAACGAGAAAAAGAGATCGAGGAAAAACAAAAAACGTATGTATACCGTGTTGTAACAAACTAGAATCTTCCGACAAATCAGGATGATGTAAAGTGTGAACTTTAACTCTTCTAACTGCGTCACATGAATTGGCAAAATTTGTGTCTTCTTCAACAAGGGTATCTTTGGAAAAAAAAATACTTTTTCGTTCCAAGTTAATTTAATTAGTGTACAACTTTTTCAAAATTGTGGGATCCACTTTAGCTACGCCTCTTAGTTTTAATTCATATCCTTTAGTTATAGCTTTATTACTTTGAATGTCGTTATTATTTGTGTAAATTTTTTAATTACTTTAAGTGAAAGATTGACAGTCGATGAAGAAAAATACTTCAATTATGGACATCCTCATGCGCCTTTCGCATTGGGTATTGGAAAAACAATGAGATCGATGATTATAGACCACTGATCTAAAATATTTCGATTTTGTTTACAATCAAGAGAAAGTAAATAAAAAACAAAATTATTTTTTAAAAACAGAAATGCTCAACTTAGCTTAGTGAGAAAGGGTGCCCAAATTTTCTTGGAACCGATTACAAAGGTGACTGAGTTAATATAGCAGATGGTAGGCCATAGATCGATTTAACTTGCCACCTTCTTCTAATTCAACTTCTTCGCATCGAATTTGCCTACAACAATTTATGTCTCATGTGTGATTGGTAAGTTACTACACAAAAACGAGTTAATGCAGTTCATGTCTGAATAATAGGTGCATTTTCTAAATCAAACAAGCCCCAAAGCAGGTAAAATCAGATTTTACTGATTTTCGTGTGTTATAGTCCATGGATTTTTGGTGATTCGGGATTTCAGTTTGTTTTTGGCCTAAATTTTTCAGGGACGTCCATTAAAACCTTAGTAATGGAGCCAGTTGTTCCTAAGGGGCAAACGGGTGCAATTTTAAGTTCAAACAAGCCCAAAAGAAGGTAAAACCAGATTTTACCAATTTTTGTGTGTTATAGTCCATGAATTTTTGATGATTTGGGATTCTGGCTTGTTTTTGGCCAAATTTTTCATGAACGTCCGTTAAGATCTTAGTAATTGAGTCAGTTTGTCCCGAGGGTCAAACAAACACATTTTAAAGTTCAAACCAGCCCCAAAGTAGGTAAAACCAGATTTTACCAATTTTCATGTGCTATAGTCCATGAATTTTTAGTGATTCGGGATTCCAACTTGTTTTTGGCCGAAATATTTTATGAATGTCCGTTAAGACCTTAGTAATGGAGCAAGTTGATCCCGAGGGGCAAACATGAGCATTTTGAAGTTCAACCGAGCCCCAAAGTAGGTGAAATGAGATTTTACCGATTTTCGTGTGCTATAGTCCATGAATTTTTGGTGATTCGGGATTTCGGCTTGTTTTTGGTCGAAAATTTCATGGACGTCTGTTACGACCTTAGAAATGGAGCCAGTTGATCCTGAAGGGCAAACGGACCCATTTTCAAGTTAAAATGAGCCCCAAAGCAGGTAAAACCAGATTCTATTGATTTTTGTGTGCTTTAGTCAATGAATTTTTGGTGATTCGGGATTTTAGATTGTTTTTCGCTGAAATTTTTCATGAATGTCCGTTAAGACATTAGCAATTGAGTCAGTTGGTCACGAGGGGTAAATAGAAGCATTTTCAAGTTCAAACGAGCCCTAAAGAGGGTAAAACCAGATTTTATTGATATGCGTGTGTTATAGTCCATGAATTTTTGGTGATTTGGAATTCTGGCTTGTTTTTGGCTAAAACTTTTCATGGACATCCTTAAAGACCTTAATAAAGGAGTAGTTGGTCCCAAGGGGACGCATTTTCAAGTTCAAATGAGCCCCAAAGTAGCTAAAATCATAAATTATAGATTTTTGTGTACTATAGTCCATGGATTTTTTGTGATTCATGATTCCGGCTTTTTTTGGATGAAATTTTTTATGGACGTCCGTTAAGACCTCAGTAATGAAGGCAGTTGGTCTCGAGCGGTAAACGGACGCATTTTCAAGTTCAAACGAACCACAAAGTAGGTAATACCATATTTTATTGATTTTTTTGTGCTATAAGTCCATGGATTTTTGGTAATTTGGGATTCAGGTTTGTTTTTGGCAGAAATTTCTCATGGACGTCCGTTAAAACTTTAGTAATCGAGCCAGTTAGTCTCGAGGGCAAACATGCGCATTTTTAGGTTCAAAACGAGCCCCAAAGCACATAAAACCAGATTTTACCAATTTTCGTGTGCTGTAGTCCATGGATTTTTTGGTGATTTAGAATTTCGACTTGTTTTTGTCCAAAATTTTTAATGGATATATTTTAAGACCTTAGTAATGGAGTCAGTTGCACCCGTGGGGAAAACGGGCGTATTTTCAAGTTAAACGAGCCTAAATCAGGTCAAACTAAAATTTACTAATTTTTGTGTACTATAATCCATAGATTTTTGGTGATTCGACATTCCGTCTTGTTTTTGGCCGAAATTTTTCATGGACGTTCGTTAAGACCTTAGCAATTGAGCCAAGTTGTCCCAAGTGGCATACTAGCGCATTTTCAAGTTCAAACGAGCCCCAAAGCAGGTAAAATCAGATTTTACCGATATTAGTGTGCTATAGTCCATGGATTTTTGGTGATTTAGGATTCCGGTTTGTAGTTGGCTGAAAGTTTTCATGGACGTCCATTAAGACCTTAGCAATGGAATCATTTGGTCCAGAGGGTCAAAAAGGCGCATTTTCAAGTTCAAATGAGCCCCAAAGCAGGTAAAACCAAATCTTACTAATTTTCGTGTGCTATAGTCCATGGATTTTTGGTGATTCAAGACTTTGTCTTGTTTTTGGCTGAAATTTTTCATGGACGTCTGTTAAGACCTTAGTAATAAAGCAAATTGGTCCCGAGGGAAAAACAGACGCATTTTCAAGTTCAAACGAGCCCGATGTCACACCATTTTTCGCACGGCGTCAAGAGTTTTCCCAATTTAAGTAACAGTATTGAATAGGGATTATTTTATTTTTTCTTCAGAGTCGTCACTTGGAATTGAGTTGTGATGTTCCAAGTCACCTTTTTGAATCCCTATTCAATAGGAAATTACTCTTTAGTTTTGGTCTGCGAACCAAAAATTCAGGTAACGAATTCTGTTGACCGAGGGGAAGGTATTAGACATCCCTCGAGTCCCGTGGTTCTAGCACGGTCACTTTTATTGACTTATACTTATTTTAAAATATTTTTGGATATATTATTTCAGGCCATGACTTGTTTGCATATTTATTGTTGAACTTTTATTTGGTTTCAACCTAGATGTATAACCGCATTCTTGGTTTCGATATTTAATAGCTTCAAAACATAACAGTTTTATTCTCTCGAGTGTGTTACCTTATATTCTATATTTTACATCTTGATTTCAATTAAATAAAATATTTATTAGAATATTTTACCAAAGTATGTCACCACATCCTTGAATTTCTTTTAAGTGTTTCAAAAAAGATGTGTAACCACATTCTTAATTGAAACAAATATTTTTTTAACATGCCTAAAACCCATCTAATGTTATAAGAAAATGTTAAATAAAATAAAATAAAATAAATCTAACCTCCTAGGATACAATATAAATTTTGGATTATCTTGTATTCTTTTATTTTTACTCACCCTTAAAGTTAATGTTAAAATTAGGCATACACATATTATATTTTTATTTTTATCTTAAAGTTAATGGCAAAATTAGGCATACGCATATTGTAATTTCTTATTACTCCAACAAAACAATGACGAATTGCTAAAATAAATCTCATTTTTTGTTTGATAAATAAAACAACAATAAAATTTTTTTGAGCCCACTAATTCCTACTTTATTATTATTAGCATTGAAATCAAGAAAAAAAATAATGTCATGACCCATTCATTTTGAGAGATCACAACTAATGAATAAAATAAATAAAAATAATCACCAAATAAAGCTACTTTCATTCATTAAAGAGATATAACACTTAACACATTCTTCATTTTAATCAAATTATGAATAAAACAAAAGTGTAAGAAAACATATCACGTAATTACATCAAATTTCATGAATAAATTAAACAAATAAGGTAAAGTTTAACCTTAAATAGAGAGAATAAGTGCGGCAAGATTTGCTCGATTGAAACACCCACAAATCTTTTGTTGTTGTGCGTTGGTATTGGTAAGGGTCTTTCGTTTTGGTTTTCTATTTTTTTCTTTTCCTCCGTGAGATCTTTTTTGGTGTATTGGATTTTTTGGGTGAATGTATATGTTTTTGGTTTTGTGTCTGTGTGTGTTGCCGGTTTTTTTCTTTGGTTTGTGCGTCTGTGTGTGTTGTTTTTGGAAGTGTAGGTAGGATATGTTGTGGGATGTATTTTCTTTTTCTCGTTTTTCTCTTCTTTCTTTTTGTTGGTCGTAGGTAGTATATGTAGTAGTGTAGGTATTGTGTTGTGTGTGTGTTTAGGATATAGGGGTGGGTAGTGAGTTGTGTGGGAATGTGTTGGGTTAGTGGAGGTGAGGGTAATGGAGTGGAGTTGGGGTAGTGGGGTTAGTTTTAGGTTTTTATTTTTATTTTTTATAATATAATATAATATTTAAATACTTTTAAACTATTAAAAATTGAGTAGCTAATAATAAATTATTATAAATGAGAAATACTAGCTTATTTATTAAACTAAAAATAAAAATAAAACATATTTTTTTCGTTATTTTCAATTTTTTTAAAATAGACTTAATATAATAAGGTAAAATCCAAAATATTTAATTTAGATTTTTATAAAATATTTAAGCTCTAAAACTGGTGTAAAACTTAAGTTCGATCAAAAGTATGTGTCTACACTCGAAAGCAGGTAAAACCAGATTTTATCGATTTTTGTGTGCTATAGTCCATGAATTTTTGGTGATTCAGGATTTCGACTTATTTTTGGCCGAAATTTTTAATAGAAGTCCATTAAGACCTTAATAATGAAGTCAGTTGGTCCCGAGCGGAAAACAAGCACATTTACAAGTTCAAACGAGCCCCAAAGTTAGTAAACCAGATATTACCGATTTTCGTATGCTATAATCCATGAATTTTTGGTGATTTGAGATTTCGACTTTTTTTATCGAAATTTTTCATGGATGTCTGTTAAGACCTTAGTAATGGAACCAGTTGGTCCTGAGGGGCAAACGGACACATTTTCAAGTTTAAATGAGCTCCAAAGTAGGTAAACCCAGATTTTACTTATTTTCATATGCTATAGTCCATGAATTTTTTGTGATTCGGGATTTCGACTTGTTTTTGGCAAAACATTTTCACGGACGTCCGTTAAGACCTTAGTAATTGAGCCAGCTAGTCCCGAGGGGCAAACAGACGCATTTTTTAGTTCAATCGAGACCAAAGCACGTAAAACCAGATTTTATCAATTTTCGTGTGCTAGTCCATGGATTTTTGGTGATTTGGGATTTTGGCTTTTTTTTTCCAAAATTTTTCATAAACGTCTATTAAGACCTTAGTAATTGAGTCAATTGGTCCCGAGGGGCAAACAGGCGTATTTTCAAGTTCAAACGAGCCCCAAAGTAGGTAAAATCAAATTTTACTGATTTTTGTGTGCTAAAGTCCATAGATTTTTGGTGATTCAAGATTTTGATTTGTTTTAAGCAGAAATATTTCATGAACGTCTGTTAAAACCTTAATAATGGAGTCAGTCATCCCAAGGGGCAAACAGGCATATTTTCAAGTTCATACGATCCTCAAAGCAGGTAAAATCAGATTTTATCGATTTTCATGTGCTATAGCCCATGTATTTATGGTGAATCGGGATTCTGGCTTGTTTTTTGTCGAAATTTTTTAAAGACGTTCGTTAAGACCTTAGTGATGGAGCCAGTTGGTCTCGAGAGGCAAACGGGCGTATTTTCAAGTTCAAATGAGCCTCAAAGCATTTAAAAAAAGATTTTACCAATTTTCGTGTGCTATAGTCCATGAATTTTTGGTTATTCGGGATTCTAGCTTGTTTTTTGCTGAAATTTTTCATGGACGTTCGTTAAGACTTTAGTAATAAAGCCAACAAGTCTCGGGGAGCAAACAGATGTATTTTAAAGTTCAAATGAGCCCCAAAGCAGGTAAAACTAGATTTTACCAACTTTCGTGTGTTGTAGTCCATGAAATTTGGGTGATTCAAGATTCCCGCTTGTTTTTTGCTTAAATTTTTCATGGACGTCCGTTAAGACCTTAGTAATAGAGTCAGTTTGTCCCGAGGCAAACGGGCGCATTTTCAAGTTCAAACGAGCCCCAAAGTAGGTAAAACCAGATTTTATTAATTTTCATGTGCTATATAGTCCATGGATTCTTGGTGATTCGGGATTTCGGCTTGTTTTTGGCCAAAATTTTTATGGACGTCCATTAAAACCTGAGTAATTGAGCCAGTTGGTCCCGAGGGTCAAACAGGCAAATTTTCAAGTTCAAACGAGCCTCAAAGAGGGTAAAACCAGATTTTATCGATATTCGTGTGCTATAGTCCATGGGTTTTTGGTGATTCAAAATTCTGGCTTGTTTTTCGCCGAAATTTTTCATGGATGTTCTTTAGGACCTTAATAATTGAGTCAATTGGTCTCGAAGGGCACATAGACGTATTTCAAGTTCAAATGAGTGCCAAAGTAGCTAGAATAAGATTTTACCGATTTTTGTGTGCTATAATCCATGAATTTTTGGTGATTCAGGATTCCGGCTTGTTTTTGGACGAAATTTTCATGGACACCCGTTAAAACCTTAGTAATGGAGCTAGTTGGTCCCGAGCGACATGTGAGCGCATTTTCAAGTTCAAACGAGCCCCAAAGCAAGTAAAACCATATTTTACCAATTTTTGTGTGCGATAGTCAAAGGATTTTTGGTGATTTGGGATTGAGGCTTGTTTTATACTGAAATTTTTTCATTAACGTCCGTTAAGACCTTAATAATCAAGTCAGTTGGTCCCGAGGGGCAAATGGGCACATTTTCAGGTTCAAATGAGCCCCAAAGCACATAAAACCAGATTTTACCAATTTTTATGTGCTATAATCTATGAATTTTTTGGTGATTCAAGATTCTGGCTTGTTTTTGTCTGAAATTTTTTATGGACGTCTTTTAAGACCTTAGTAATGGAGCCAATTGGTCTCGTTGGGCAAGCAGACGCATTTTCAAGTTAAACGAGCCCAAAGCAGGTCAAACCAGATTTTACAGATTTTTGTGTGCTATAGTCCATGAATTTTTGGTGATTTGGCATTTCGGCTTCTTTTTTTGCCGAAATATTTCATGGACGTCCGTTAAGACCTTAGTAATTGAGTCAGCTTGTCCTGAGGGGCAAACAGGCGTATTTTCAGGTTCAAATGAGCCCCAAATGAGGTAAAATCAGATTTTACCAATCTTCGTGTGTTATTGTCAATGGATTTTTAGTGAATTAGGATACTAGCTTGTTCTTGGCTGAACGTTTTCACAGTCATTCGTTAAGACCTTAGCAATGGAGCCAGTTGGTCCCGAGGATAAAACGGACGCATTTGCAAGTTCAAACGAGCCTCAAATGAGGTAAAATCAAATTTTACCTATTTTCGTGTGCTATAGTCAATGGATTTTTGGTGAATCAGGATACCGGCTTGTTTTGGCCAAAATTTTTCATGCACGCTCGTTAAGACCTTAGTAATGGAGTCAGTTGGTCCCTAGGGGAAAACAGACGCTTTTTTAAGTTCAAACAAGCCCCAAAGCAGGTAAAACTAGATTTTATTGATTTTTGTGTGATATAGTCCATGAATTTTTGGTGAATCTGGATTTCGACTTGTTTTGGCCGAAATTTTTCGTGGACGTCCATTAGGACCTTAGTAATAGAGTCAGTTGGTCCCGAGGTGCAAACAGATGCATTTTCAAGTTCAAATGAGCCCCAAATGAGGTAAAACTACATTTTACCGATTATTGTGTGCTATAGTTTATGGATTTTTGGTGTTTTCTGCTTGTTTTTGCCCGAAATTTTTCATGGACACCCGTTAAAACTTAGTAATGGAGCTAGTTGGTCCCGAGGGGCAAACGGGAGAATTTTCAAGTTCAAACGAGCCCCAAAGTAGGTAAAATCGAATTTTATTGTTTTTCGTGTTCTATAGTCCACGGATTTTTGGTGATTCGGAATTTTGGCTTGTTTTTGGCCGAAATTTCATGAACGTCTGTTAAAACCTTAGTAATGGAGCCAGTTGGTCCCGAGGGGGAAACGGGCGCATTTTCAAGTTCAAACAAGCCCCAAAGCAGGTAAAACCAGATTTTACCGATTTTCGTGTGTATACTCTTAAATATATATTTACTAATACATTATCATCTAAATTATGGGGTGAGTTTTGAATGGAGGAAAACAAATTATTTGTGAAAAATGTTTTTACAAAATAATTTATAAAAAATTTTCTATGTTTAGTTGATCTTGAAAAATATTTTATCTAGGTCATCGACAACCACTTAAAGTTGTCCGCATATGCGGTGTCCAAGTGAAATATGCAGACAACTTTAAGTGGTCATCGATGACTTAAGCCTTTTCTCTAAGAAAACAAGCTCCTTATAAGGGTTCGATTTATTGAATTTGTAGACACTACGTGGATTGTTTAATATTTTGGGTAAAAACAGATAGGTCAGAGGTTTGGGTCTTAAAATTTGGGTGGGTTTTGATTTTTCTGAATTAAAACGTGGCACCAATCAAATAATATCATGTGGTTTTTTAAAGAGTTAAATTTGACGTGGATATATTTCTCATAGCAGGTTAGAGGTGTTTATGAGTTTTTTCCACTCAGTAATAGTACTAACTAGCTATTCTTTGGTATATAATTCTCTCATATGATACCAACAATTTCTTCAAGTCAAGCATGAGTTTTCTTTTTCATTTTAACCAATAAAAAATATTTCTTTAACAATTTTTTTACCTTTCTTTTGTTTGTTCATACTTCATTTATTGCTAAAACAAATGTCATGAAATAATAAATATGAGGTCAAGGAATAAAAAAATATTTATCTGAGCAGAACTATTAGTAAAATTATATTAAATGATTTGTGAAAAATTGTATTTCAAAGACGTGAATTCATATACTTCCAGTTATCTTTTTGATAAACTATGAAAAATTATCATTAACAACCAAATATTTGCCCCTAGAAAGCATTTTAGGATGATGAGTCATCTTCTAGGAAGGGTACTCTCTACCCAAAGCCTCAAGCAAAGAAAGTCTAATTAAAAAAGGGAGAAAAGACAAATATACCCTCAAACTATCATAAATGGTATGCAGATACTCCGTCAGATGTTTGGGACATTGGTGCCCTTGCCGTCCAAAACTAGAGCATATATGCCCTTCACTCTAACGAAAGACTAAATAGGGACACGTAGTGCAATCTTATCCGTCGATCCGATATTTAATAAATGTCCGGTCGGTGGATAAGATTATGACACGTATATGTCCGTTAGTATAAAGGGTATATATGCTCTAGTTTTTGGACGGCAGGGGCATTAATGTTTCAAAAGTATGACGGAGGGTATTTGCATACCATTTACAATAATTCGGGGTATATTTATCCTTTTTCAGTCAAAAATATTCTGAACTAAGTCTCTACATCTGTTCACTTTCCTGTTGTCTTCCAAGTAAGTCATACTTTTAACAATCTCTTTTTTTATTTGTGCAGTTGTATCCTCTGTATTCATCGTCTCTTTAAATATTTTCCAATTCCTTGCTCTTCGAGTGTGGCAGATTCTAGCCCCCCAGATAGTTGTTGCTAGTTCCTTTTTGTGTTGTTTCCGGTGTCGTCCCTTTATCCATGTCAGGCATTGTGTTACCCGCCTCTCTTATGTGTACTCTAATACCTAACCAGTTTTGTCTTCACTTTCGTTTGTCCAGGCACAGTCTAAAAATAGATATACTGGAGTTTCCATCATATTGCTCCACATAGGCAATATTTATCATCCTCAACTGGTATTTACAACTTACGCATCCTCTCTTTCATTAGCAGCTTTCCTTGATTTGCTAGTCATACAATAAATCTATGTTTATGCAACACGAGTGAGTTTCATACTAAGTCTGCTTCATGCAATCTCAACTATCTTCCAAGCAATTGATTGTAGTTACAACTCACATTATATGATCCATTGGGCATTGACACACTTATAGGCATTATTAGTATACCACCCTCGCAATCGCATGATTGATTTGATGGGGGTAAGCTTTCTTCAATACCAGCTACTGTCCTTGTATGGTATATGTGCCCAAAAATCCTACTCACCTTTCATATAGATTTCATGCACTTATCTTATCCACAGTGAATCTGCATTGCAAGCCAACTGCTATATCAATTTTCTAATTGAGGCTATATTCCACAGTTTGCAGCTCTTGATGTTCAGATCTTCATTCTTTTTTGGCATACAGATTTTCTCCCATGGCATTAGCGCTACTTTTCGTTTATTCTCTTGGCTTCCCCACAAATAATCCCTACATTTCATATCCATCTCTTTCAAGCTACTTTAAGGTAAGATAAATACTTTGCTCCAAAAATTATATAGTGAGAAGAGTGTACAATGTTAGTGATCTGTAGTATTTCAATTATCGTATTACCGTTAAAAATAAAAAATTTGAAGAGCCAAAAATACTCTTCATCGAAATGAAAATACTTGCAAATAAACATGGATGTGATGGCATTCTCTCAAACATATCTTTACAAACAAACTAATTGCAATCAAAGTTGCTATTTCAAATATTTGATGCCTCGTCCAAAAGAACAGCAAATTTAGAAAATAAGAATAGAGTAGAAACTCTTAACCCATTTTTATATATTTAGGATTTAAAAAATAAGGTTCGTATGATCTTATTGAATTATAGATTTACCTATTTACTAGACCTAAAAATCAATAACAAAATCAAAATAGTACAACAAAAAGATTTATGAAACTATTCAAAACACTTAACCTATCAACCCAATATCAATAAATCAATAAAAATTGATTCCATATATGGATTAAATCGATTTTTTTGCATTTTATATGGTTTAGACAATCCTTCTTCATAGTAAATCTTATGTTTTTGAAGAGCAAAAGTTAGTTCGGATCGACATCAAAATCTTCAGAATTAACATGTACAAAGTTCTCTTCCTTGGCTGTACCCACACAGAATTCATGATGACAACAACTTTCAACCCCACCCATGGATCTCCATTTGGGAACGAATTAAGTCCATCAAAGTCTTCTGCCACATTATGTAAAGACTTTCGTCCAATTACTCGAGAAGATAACATAATCTTGTCAGCTAAGAACTGGAATTTCTTGCCCTCTAACTATGCTACATAGAGATTTAACCAACCAATCTTGCAAGTGCTGTTAACTAAGGTGTAAACCTTATCCACCCTGGTTGCTTCTTATACATTTAACTGGGTAGCAAGCAATAAGTCTATTGTCACAACACATAGAATCACAACAGCCATAATCGAGCACACAGGCAATTCCTATAAGATGCTAACCACAGTTCAAAGTTGCAGTGTATTGGGGAAACAAACAATTACAGATAATGCGACATCAACACACTTAGACTACACCTGCAAAGTTGGAAACATTTGTGGGGTTAGGGATAGGACAAAGTCACAAAACGAATTGTTAAGAGAACTAAAAAAACACTTTTGAAAACACAAATGGTAAGATTTTTGTCTCTGTAACAAAATAGCTCACTTATGGTTCAAACTCCTACATAGAAAACGGTAAAACGTACTGCCAAAACACAGATAAATGTAAAACAAAACTTGTGCAGATCTGATTAAGCAAAAGTGTCCATCAAAAACCTCAGCCAAGTTGAAACTTCCACAAGCTTACAGCTTGTCCTCAAACTCAGATAGAGGGGTCATCTGTTCCTTCAAACCCTTCCTCTTGCGGATATCAAGGACGAGTTGATTAGCTTGTGAGCCAACTTCCAATGGGTCGGATGACATCATTTCCCAATGATCAAACACACATTGTGGGAAAGCTTGACCGGAAGTAGCAGCTCTCAAGGTACCTGAAAATCCAAAAGACTCAACGACAGGAAGGTAAGCCTTGATGTTGTAAAGAGGGGTTCCTGGCCTCTGCATCTCCTCAAACACGTGTCCACGCTTCTGGTTCAGAACACTATAGATACCACCGAGGGCTTGCTCTGGAGCCTGAATCTCCACAAGGTAAACGGGCTCCAACAGACGGGGTTTGGCAGTAAGCTGAGAAGCATAGATAACCCTCCTAGCAGTGGGAATGACTTGGCCACCACCCCTGTGAATAGCATCAGAATGAAGAACAACATCACAGACTTCAAAGCAAATACCTCTCATGTTCTCTTCCGCCAATGCACCTTCCTTGGAAGCCCACTGGAAACCAGCAACAACAGAATCCTTAATTTCATTCAGGTACTGAACTCCCTTACACATATCCACCACCATGTTGGGACCAGTTGTCTCAGGACCAAAGCACCAAATCTTCTTTGCAAGATCTTTGTCCCAACCAAACTCCTCAGCTAAGATCTTGGAACGAACCTTGGGGTCATCCCTAGGGCCAATGCGTCCGTCATCAATAGCCTCAGCAAGCCCTTCCTCCATTGGTCTAGCCTCCATGTACAAACGGTTATGCTTGTTAGGGGACTTGCTCATCACAGTTCGAGTAGACTTCTCAAGGACCGTCTCACGGAAGGACACAACAGGATCAGATTTTATAATTTCAGCACCGCCCATAAAGTCATCCTGCAAATCCTTCAGACAGATTTCAAGGTGGAGTTCTCCAGCACCAGCAATGATATGCTCTCCAGATTCTTCAATAGAACAAACAACCATAGGATCAGACTTAGCCAGACGTTTCAACCCTTCAACAAGCTTGGGAAGGTCAGATGCAACCTTGCACTGAACAGCAACACGCACGACTGGTGAGACAGAAAACTTCATTGCTCTGATAGGGTGGGCATCGACTTCCTTTTCATTGGTCAATGTTGCATTCTTGGTAATAAATTGATCCAAACCAACCATGGCAACAGTGTTACCACAGGGAACATCCTCAACAGTTTCTTGCCTCTTACCCATCCAAATAACAGTTCGCTGGATATTCTTAACATATAGATCCTTCTTTTCACCAGGAACATAGTTTGGACCCATGATTCTAACCTTCATACCAGTACTAACCTTCCCAGCAAACACACGACCAAAAGCAAAGAACCTACCCTTGTCAGATGCTGGAATCATCTTGGATACATAAAGCATAAGTGGGCCTTCTGGGTCACAGTTCCTGATGGCATTGGCATAAGCATCGTCAAGGGGTCCTTCGTACAGGTTTTCCACACGGTATTTTTGAGCCGTGGAAGGAGATGGAAGATGATATATCATCATTTCAAGAAGAGCAGTACTTGCGGGAAGCCAGGTCTGCATCACACGCTTCATCAGTGCCTTGCCCATCAAATCTTTTTCATCAGACTTCATGGTTACACCAAGCTTCTGCAACATAGGCCAGAGCTTATCTTTCTGATCATTCATGCAAGTGTTGATAATCTGCTTGATTGGCTCATAGCAGAATTGAACAAACCCACGCTTGCATGAAGCTGTCCCAGTGTTTTTGGTGGTCCACTTTTTGGTGGCAGGGTCAAAAAAGTTCTCACCCCACAGCCTTTCCATCATCTTAGACTCGTCAACACCAAATTTGGAAGCATACATCTTGGCAAAATTGGTGAGAGTGAAAGCCCACCCATGCAACCCAGCGGAGAAAGCAACGGTACCTTTCTCAGGATAAACCTGGACATCACCAAGAAGGGGATCCTCGTATGTAGCCATGATAACATTAGCGTTCTCAATAACTCTTTGGAACGTCTGATAGGCCTCCTCTCCATCAACCTGAAGCTCAAGGAAACACCTGTCCATCTTGTTAACTGTCAAGACAGGACGAATCCTTTCACCAAGGGCCTGACGGAGTACAGTCTCTGTCTGGACACAGACACCTTCCACACAATCAACCACAACAAGCGCACCATCAGTAATACGAAGAGCAGCAGTCACTTCAGATGAGAAGTCGACGTGCCCAGGTGAATCGATGAGGTTGATGAGGTACTCGTTCCCATTTCTCTCTCCCTTGAAGTTCCTCAAGGATTCATCAGTCATCTCGTAGTAAAGTGAAATACCAGTGGACTTGATGGTGATACCACGCTCAGCCTCATCTGCACGTGTATCTGTCATTCTGACATCACCTGCAACTTCCTGAGCAATGATACCAGCAGCCGCCACCAGAGAATCAGTAAGGGTAGATTTTCCTGTCAGATTAAATATATCATGGAAATTAGAAACTCCAAATCATCTGATAAGTTAAAACCATAGATGGTACCCTATTACCAAAGAATAGAAGAAAACCAAAGAAACAATATTAAGCAAACAGTACCACCCCAAAAATATATAAGGTGGTTTCCGTGCCCAGATTGATTCCAGGTGATCACATGGGCTCATAATTTAAGTTTCCTTTCATTTGACATGGATAACAATTTTACAACAAAGAATTTAGTCTACCAATGTAATAATATTTGTATAGTTGCTTACCATGGTCCACATGAGCAATAACAGACATATTACGAATGTTATGCTTGAAGTCCATAATCCTTCGAAGCTCTTCAGCTGTGAACTTCACCATCTTGAATGTTTGTTGTGGTAACTAAGAATTACTTCCTTTTCCTGCCATTTAAAACCACAACAAATGTTAAACATCAATCAAAACACACTTTGTTCTCCCAGAGTGAAAATCCATATGACCGAGTCACCAACTAAAAAAAAACCTAATTCAAGAGATCCATACAGAACATATCATATGACTCTGAAGCTTACAGAAAAATCACTCCTACTTAATTGAATATAAGCACACACAACAGCAGGAGATATGGTTAAAAGTTAGAAGGTCAATACCTAAACTGTCATAATTTCAAGTAAGTCAAGACTCCACAAATAAACACAAAATCACTGATCAACAAGATATTAAGCTTCTAGAACCACACAGCAGAAACAGTACGTTTGATGTTCAAATTTTAGACCGATTACAACCACTAGTACACCATTATACTTGCAGAGTAGCATCTATTATATGCATATCTCCGTATTATGAACATCTTAATTTAAGACGGACATGCACAGAGAACACATATACACACACACACATATATAAGCACATGTATACACGCGGGTTCACAAACACATGCACATACATATTGTTTCTAGAAGGAAATCATCAGAAATGAAACAGTTTAAACAGATGAAGAGCAAAGAGCTTCCGGAGTATTAACACGAACTAAACACACACACACACATATATATATATATATATATATCCTAACCAAAACATCAAAACCTCTAAACATTCTCAAACGCAACATCAAATGAATCAACAAGATTTGACTTACGGCTGAAATAATTCACCACATTAATAATAACATGTATCCATTAACAAACATAACTACAAACAAACAGCAGATCTGGACTAGATCTACATAAAAATCACCTAACACATTTCATAAGAATATTCATTTCAAATGATTTTTACCCGAGAAAATCAAATCACAGCATAGATCAAATGGTAGAAACTCAGAATCGGAAGGTAGAAAATACGAGCGCAGCGAGACGAGAGAGAGGAAATGGTCACTTACTGAGAATAGAGAAGTAGGCGGCGAGTATTGTGAGACCTTACAATTCTGCCGCTATGATAAAGCTGAGGTTGAGCATTGTGCGAAGGTATATACCTCTCTTCATGGGCCGCAGCCTGCCTAAAATGGGCAATCTACAATGGGCCTTTAGTGAATTGATATCAATAAACAAAAGAGAGCAAAATAGAGGAGATACTTTTAACACTTTATTGTCCTCCTTCACCTACTCTTTCATAATATGACTACAATATTTATTATATAAAATATAATTGAGTGGCTAGTATAATTATTTGTCCACTTGCTTTTTGTTAAGGGGATGAAAAAATTTAATAATTAAATTGTAGTGATTTAAGTTATTTTAATTAAGTGTAGGGGATAATTATTTAATAAAGTATTAAGATGTTTTAAGATATGTGTAGGAGTTGCTCTTAAGTACCCAATTAACTAAAAAGTGGGGGGGGGGGGGGGGGGGGGGGGATTGGAAAGATATAGAGACTAAAAGGAAAATTGAGGAGAGCTTAATCTCCTTTCACGACCACATATAGACGTCGGCCGAGTCATTGGAGTCCTGATTTGAAGTAGTGGCATCAACAAGGAGCTCAGGTAATCTTTGTTTTTGATACTAAGTAGATTCTGCATTATTACTTCACCAAGGAAAATTCTTGTTCTTTATCTTTTAAACTTAGCAGCTCAATGTTAACATAGATCGAGAGGCTAAGAGAAATAAAAATATTTGAATATATCGTTGTGTTTATAGGAACGAAAAAATTGTCTTCAATTGAGTTTTGGATGATTTCATACAAAGATGTTCATCAGGTCTCACAAATTAACACCATGAAATCCAATCAAAAGAAGATAAAAAATCAACTCTATTATATCAGACATGTTCTTTAAATACTCATAAAAAACATGTTTTTCCTCTTTTTTAATGATAAACGATGTAAATTGAACTATTTTCTACGTAAATTTCTTTTTCAACGGGGTAAGATCACGGGGAGCATTATACCACTACTAAAGAAAAGAAAAAAATTCATATCCAAATCCAAATTCAATTTTCACACTTAATATAGTAAGTGTCATCTGCTTCCAGCAAACTTTTTTTAATTATTGAACCTCTTTTATGTACTTATTAGATAGTTTTTATAGTTTAGTAAAAATAAAATATATGATAATGTTATGGAAGCATCCTCGAGTCCTGTTTTGACATTTTGTTATCCTAATACTGAAATTTGATTCTAGTCCATGATTATTATAGTTTTTCCTTCATTTGGGATCTCTTGTATAGAATTAGTATATGTTAATCTTTTAGTACTTACAAAATTGAAATTGGGTTAGAAAAAAGTCCGCTAAAATGTGATGAGTTGGTATTTTATCAATATTAGACTCTTATTCATAAATTAGTGTTATATTTTATCGCTAATGAAGAAAAATTTTATGTCATTGTTCTCTTGTGTGCAAGAATTTCTTGGAAAATGAAGAATGAATGATTTGGCACAAAACATTATTAAAATACATCGGTGAGGAATTGACGTCCAAAAAAATTCATAGGCGTTCCGCTGGCTCAACGCCGACTAGAAAAGGAGAAATTGTCTGGAAACATTAATGTCTTATCCGATCTACCGATCCAAATGCAGGCATCATTGGGATAGAAAAAGATGAAGCAGTACCTCAATTAACACTGGATGTTTCTCCATCGGCATTCCACCGATGCAGTGCAAGTGAAATACGAAAGTTCAAGGGCAAAAACAAACTTGATGTTAAAGATACTTCCTTTGGAAGGTTTTAATGACAAAATTGAGATTTGTATAATTGTGTATTATTATTTCTACCTAATTGGGATAAATCTAAGAATTATTCATCATTGCAAAGTAGAAGATAGAAAATAGACATTGGAGAGCATTTGCTTGCTCAAAAAGAAAATTAATATTGTACTTCTCCAAGTTTGGATCCGAATTTGGTGATCACTGATAAATGAAATGAAGTATTTCTTCTTTTTTTTTTGTTCAACTTGGACCAATGGTCCATTTATTAATAAAGGAGAAAAATACAGGCTTGGTTAAGACAGCCCCAGACGAACAAAAAGGAATTGCAAATTCCAGACAAAGAAAACAACAGATCTAAAGAAAGGGGAAGTCTCTAGAGAAGGACCAAGATCCTCACGTCTTTCATCTTCAAATTCGATTCAGTGAAGCTCCAGTTTGTCTTAACCCTTTTGCCGACTTCGAAGCATGTATCCACGAGCTTGGGCGAGATTCACTTCGGCAGTACCAAGTCTCACTACTACCACGAATTCGACTCCATTAAAGACTTCTTCCGCTCCCAGCTTAGCTTCAAACCCAACAAATCAGGTATGCCCCTTCCCTTATGACAAAGAAATTAACTCAGAGAGTTGTGTTAATCTTTTCCATAACGCAGGCTGAGCTCCATAGAACTGATACCACTGCCTCAAGTCATGGTTTAGATCAACTCAATCCTTCAAGATGTTAGACCGAGGTAACCCTGAAACAACATGCCTTGTTATTTGTTCAGAGATTCCATGTGTTTCCCATTCAATCTTACAGTCCTTGAGTACTTATTTTGCACATTTGCCTTCATCGTGAATGCTTAAAATGATTGTTTTGCCCTTTCTTGAGTCTGAGAATTGGTGTTCCTTGCTTGTCCAACTGTAGTAAAGTTTTTGCCTGATTTGGTAGTTCATTGGTACTGGATATATTCACCTGCAAAATCAACAATAAAATTAGTTAAGAAGTCTGCCGATGAATTCCCTTCTCAAAATGTATGATCCACGGCCATTTCTTTATTGATCATAGCTTCTTTGATCTCCCTTATGTCTGCTGAAATAAGTCAAGGAACTTCCCAATTTCCATCCAAGATCTTTTTAATGATTAACTAATTTGTTTCCATTATCAGAGGTAAAAGATTATGGCTTAAGCAATACAATAAACCATCTTTAAATCATTTAACTTCAGCCTCTAATACTGAACAAAACTTCAACTCGATTGCTCTAGCATAAACCAAATCTCCTGACCATCTCGTATGCAAAATGCCTTGGAACACAGGCCATGGTTGACTTGACAAGGAGCATCAGAGATGCATTTGTATCTCCTTACCTCAGGACACTTTCACTGTATCACCTCGGTGCTTATTAGAGGTGTATAACTTTTCAGAAATTGTACAATCTCTGGCCTGGTGTTAGGCATTTCTACCAACCAATGGTACCTTGCTCTTGCCACGAAGTATACATTTCTATTGATCTCCAACACCATTGCATGCCTAGTGATACTTCCGCGTGTAAGACCATATTTCTCCTTTTCCACAATTGCCAAATGATGAAAGATGGCATGGCTCTACACAGAGGTGTTAATTTAGCTACACAGTCCTTTGTCCATCACTTATAAATAGTATGTCTCATCTGACGGAATGGACCTTGTCTGCCCATAGCTGTTGCAAGCAACTTCCATAAATAATTAACATCAGGACATGTTATAAATAGGTGGTTAAAAGATTCACGTTCCTGACTGTTACAACAACAACACTCAATGGAATCAACAATCCTGCACCTAACTAGGAGTTCTCCTATTGGAATCCTCTTAAACCATATCCTCCACATCAGAAAAGATATTTTGAAAGGTAAGCCCTTCTCCCATATAAACAATATATCTCTTTGAGGATCCTTTCTGCTTCTGATAATATCTCATGCACTCTTTACTGAAAAGTTTCCTTTACAGTTGGGTATCTACCACTGCTTGTCCCTCTCCTCTGCATGTTGAGTATGACCAATATAGCTTTTACATGATCACAAATATATTTATCAAAAAGTTCATTCATCAGGTTTACATTCCATTATCCATCCAATCTGAGCTGATTAACTTCTTCCAGGTTCTCAGAAATAACATGATAAATAGGCATAATATAGTGTAAAGCTCCAAGTTGTGTCCAATTATCATACCATAAGCTAGCTGACCACATCTAGGTTCCCACCATATTTCTTGATCAAAGCTATCTCTAGCCATTAACAGCATCTTCCAAACTTGAGATCCACCTTTCCATTCCACCACTTAGGGTCTATACCTCTTGCAATACTTATTCCACATAAACTAGGACCATAGTGAATTTTTTGTTCTAAAATTCTACCATAGTTTTGCAAAAACAGCTTTGGACACATCAAATAGAGATCTGAACCCTAGTCCCCCTTTCTCTTTAGGTAGACAAATGTCATCCCAGGCTATCCAGTGCTTTGCCTTGCCATTTTCTTTGAAGTTCCAAAGAAATTTTGCAAACATTCTATGAAGGTCCTTAACTACACATTTTGGTGGCACTAACACTGATAATAAGTAAACAAGAATACTTTGCAACACATGATTGATCAGTACAACCTTACCACCAAAGGACGTGAGCTTACTTTTTCAGACTTGCAACTTAGAGTCGGTTACTGTGTAAATAGTAAAGGACAGGTTACTGTGTAAATAGTAAGAGTCAGTCACTATTCATGAATAGTAGAAGTCACCTACTGTTCATAAATAGTAGTTATGTAAATTTGTATATAAATACGAGTAAGGAGAAAGGGAAAGATCATCCCTCATCTCCCACTTCTCTCACTTCTCTCTTAAATTCCGCAAACCCCAAATTGGTATCAGAGCTAGATAAGAAAAAATCTAGATGGAGAAATCTAACAACAACCAGGAAACTATGAAGGAATCAACTTCAGAAAATCTACAAACAGAGGTATGTTCATATTTCAATATGAATAGCTAAACTTTCATATTCCTGATAATCTCTTGATTATTATTTGATTATTATCATGTTATAGTATTGTTATATTGAATGAATTCGAAGTAGTTTGCTATGAACGAAGGTAGGCTGAGAATAGGTAAGCCCAGACTATGCCATCCGAAACCGAAAACCCAGTTAGGCAAAAGAGAAGCCGTTTGAGGGGAAGTACGAACTTGTTGAAGGCGCTGTTAGGGTAACTGATTGAGGCCAAAAAGTCTTAGTAGTGACCAAAAGAATTTGTTCAGAATAACTTTAATATAAGTTGATAATTGATAATAATAAACATAGAGGTTGGAAGGAATAAACTGTTGAGAAATCATGAAAATGATGAATACATACTTACTAGATGAAGATTATAATTATAAAATACTTATTTTATATATCCTTAGAACACTTAATATTGACATAAAAAGAAAAATTTATGACCTTTTAATTACTGAAGAAATGACAGAACTAAACCAAATAATGGAATTAATAACACAAAATTGGCATGAACTAACTATTCAAAGTATATATGAATTATATGACTCATATTCGGATTAATGATAAACTACGAATATTTAACATATTGGCTACAAACTATGGAAAATTTAGATCTACTAAATAAACTTTTAATAAATAATATTATAACCTACCGAAGAACCCAAGATATAGAACACTTAGAATATATTTTAGAAAATACAAAAGAAATACGAAATCTTATGATAAAAAAGCAAGAATATTATAAAAAGATATTTTCACCAGAAAATTAGAATGGATGAAACCTACAGAGAACAATTATTAGAAAAAATTAATGAAATAAAACAGGACATAGAATTTAGTCAAAATAGACTAGAAGATAATATATGGGCAGGAGTATGCCAAAAATCTATAAAAGCACAAAGAAAAACGATATTCTTATTAGATCTACAATTACAACACTTAGAATATAAATATCAACACAATTTATAATGAATAAAGAAGAATATGCTGTAGAAGAAAAAATATATAAAAGTCAAGATGGACTAGAAATAAAAATAATACATTCAAACTTAGAACGAAGATATAAAAAAATAGGAAACCAACTATACCTAATGCCAGATAAAGAATCAGCAAAATTAGAAGATAGTCTAACAACTATGGTAAGATTGAATAAAGAAAATGAAGAAATAGATAGAAGAAAGGAAATTGAAAAAATTAGAGAACAAGCTAAAAAAGAAATTAAACAAATAGAGGAAGTAAAAGATACTAGAATCCAAGAATTACAAAAAGAATTAGAAAGACTTAAACAACTATATGAAGAAAAATTAAAAGCAAAAGAAGAATATAAGAAAAGAACTGAAGAATTAAAATTAAATCAAGAAATAGAAAAAATGAAAACAATGTTAGAAGAAACAGAAGAATTACCTGAATTAAACATAGACGAGTTAAGAATAGATGAAATAAATGAAGAAGAAAATGATAATATTTCAGAAAATAATTCTGAATCATATTCATAAACATATACTGAACTTATAGAAAAAGATAAAAATATAGAAATAAATGTAGGAAATTTAGATGAGAAACCTAGTACTTCAAATCCTAAAACACGAATGGATATAACCCCAACATATTATACTTACGAAAGAGAAAACAGAGATAAAGTTTTATGGGATAAAAGATTAAATAAAAATTGGACACCTAGACAAACTACAGATCAAAATAATTTCTTAGACTTAGACTGTGTAGCGGATACAAATAAAACAATTCAATTATGGATAGGCTATATATCAAAACAATTAATAGACAACAAAATATCAATAATAGATGCCCCAGGGTATATAGAAAGAACGCTTA
Organism: Solanum bulbocastanum; assembly: GCA_037074985.1. NCBI lineage: Eukaryota > Viridiplantae > Streptophyta > Magnoliopsida > Solanales > Solanaceae > Solanum > Solanum bulbocastanum. The sequence continues at coordinate 35,833,717 of CM073604.1, forward strand.
TAGGAACAGTAAAAATATGGTTACAAAATTTAACACCAGCAAGCTTAGCAACACTAAGAAATAATACGAAATATAATAATGAAGTAGCAACATCAGCAATAGACATATTAAATAAATATGAAATATCAATTAAAAATGAATTTGGTAGTATGACAACAGAAATAGAAGAACAATAGAAAGATAAAATAATAAATAGAAATTTAATGAATAAACTAGCAATATGTAAAATGACTTACATAGATGAATATACATGTGCATTTAGAGAATATTATTATAAAGGAATATATACAAATGATGAAAGTAAAGAAATAAGAAAATTATATTACACAAAATTGCCAGAACCATTTAGTTCAAAAATAATAAAAGATTGGGAAGAATCAAATACAGTAGATACACTAGGAGCTAGAATAAAATTATTTCAACAATGGTTTATGAAACTATGTGAAAAACATAAAGAGGATTTAAAATTAGAAAAAATATTAGTAAAAAACCTAGCATATTGTACAAGCAAGTTAGCACCTCAATTTGGATGTAAAAATTCATATAAAAAGAAAAGAATAAAGAAGTATAAACACTTCCGAACAAAATATAAGAACAAAATCCCAAGAAAAAGATATTATATAAAAAATTATAAACAAAAAAGACCACATAGAGTTAAGAAAAATATAACAGAATGTAAATGTTATAATTGTGAAAAATTAGGACATTTAGCTAGAGATTGTAAATTACCAAAAGATTTAAAGAAAAAACAAATAACAGAGATAATAATAGAAAACGACACATATAAACAGATAGATTATTTAGATTATGAATTAGAAAATGAAGATAGCATATACGAAATTACAGATATTGAATTAGAAGAAAAAATAGAGTCATCTTCTGATTATGATTATGACTGAAAGTGACATAAAAATAATAAGTAAAGAAGAATATCAAGATAATGAATATACAGAACAAAAAATAATATTTGACAATAATATGTTTGAACAAATAAAAGGAAAAGAATTAGACTTAAGCATAGATAAAATATTAGAAGTACCTAGATTAAAAAATTTATTTAAATTACAACACGATGAATATTATGTAGTAAGCCAAAAAGAACATGTAATAGATTGTAAATACATTAAAGGTAAAGCTAAAATACCCATCATAAATAAAAAAATAATTAATAAAGAAATCCACGATTTAAAATCAAAAAATCCAATAAAATATGTACATTTAGGAGCAACAGAAATATTGATAAAAGCATGTTTTAGAGAAGGAATAGATACACCTATAGAATTATATTTAGCAGATGATAGAATAATTCAACCTATAGAAAAAAGTATAATAAGTGCAGTAAGAGGAAATTTAATATACCAAAAATTTAAATTTATTATAAGTGCAAACTATTCAGTAGCAATAGAAGACAAAAACATAGATAAATCACTAGTACTATACTGGAAAATGACAGGCATAGAACTAGCACCAGGAAGTAAAATATTTACAGCAAAATGTAAAAATTTATACATACTAACTACAAAGCATAAAATAATAGCAAAAAGTAAGATTCAAAAAATCAAAATAGAAAATCCATTTGATAAAATAATTACAGTAATAGATAATAATGATTACAGTTATAAAGAAATAGATATCGAAGAAGATTTAGAGATAGTAAAAGAAAGATTAAGTACATCTAAAAGATTAAGCTACGATACACCATCATCATCAAGAAACAGTACATCTAGAAGATTAGATTGCGACCTAATACCTAAGTTATTAGAACAAAAGAACGATGAAATACAACCATATCAATATTATATCACAGGAATATTAGACCAGAGAAAATATCTAATAAATATAAATACCGGACAAGTAGAAAATCAAATTATAAGAAAACTAGTCAAAGAACATGAAATAATTACAGGAGAAAATATAAACACAGAATTACCTAGAGCTTTGGTAAATATAGAAGAAACTACTGAACAAGAACTAATTATTGGAGGAATACCAATAAAAATTAAATTTAAAATACATCAAGAAAATAATAATATTACTTTAGGAATAAAATGGCTAGAAACAGTTAAACCATATAATATAGATGATAAACAACTAATAATACATTATGAAAACAAAAAAGTAATTATTAAAAGAACAATTATATGATAAACTAATATTTTAATACCTTAATATAATGACAAAAATATACATTTTAGCAAAAATAATTATAGAAGGATACTATAACAGATATTACACACCTATGATAGACACAGGAGCAGAAGCAAATATGTGTAAACATAATTGTCTACCAGATAGTAAATGGGAAAAATTAAAAACACCATTAATAGTAATAGGATTTAATAATGAAGGAAGCATGATAACACATAAAGCTAAAAATATAAAAATACAAATATGGGATAAAATATTATTAATAGATGAAATCTATAGTTATGAATTTACAAATAAAGATATATTATTAGGAATGCCTTTTTTAGAAAAACTATATCCACATACTATAACAAAAACACATTGGTGGTTCACTACCATATGTAATCATAAGATAGGAGCAAAAAGAGTTAATAATAAAATCAGAAAAAATACACCATGGATAAAAGGAAGTGAAAAAATTACCCAAAAATTAGAAAATATAACAACTAATGACCATAAAATAGAAATTATAATATTCACAATAGATAAAATACAAGCAATAAACGATAAATTAAACTCATTATATAACGAAAACCCATTACAAGGATGGGATAAACATAAAACAAAAGTAAAAATCGAACTAGTAGATGAAAATAATATAATAACACAGAAACCATTAAGATATAATTTTGAAGACCAATCAGAATTTAAAATGCATATAAATGAATTATTAGAAAATAAATATATACAAGAAAGCAATAGTAAACATAACAGTCCAGCATTTATAGTAAATAAACATAGTGAACAGAAAAGAGGAAAAAGCAGAATGGTTATTGATTATAGGAATCTAAACGCAAAAACTAAAACATATAATTACCCTATACCCAATAAAATATTAAAAGTAAGACAAATATAAGGATATAATTACTTTAGCAAATTTGACTGTAAATCAGGATTTTACCACCTAAAACTAGAAGAAGAATCTAAACATTTAACAGCATTTACTGTACCACAAGGATTCTACGAATGGAATGTTTTACCATTTGGATATAAAAACGCACCAGGTAGATATCAACATTTTATGGATACATATTTTAACCAATTAGAAAATTGTATAGTATATATAGACGACATATTATTATATTCAAGAACGAAAGAAGAACATTTGAAATTATTAGAAAAATTTATACATATCATAGAAATATCAGGAATTAGCTTATCTAAAAAGAAAGCTGAAATTATGAAAAACCAAATAGAATTCTTAGGAATACAAATAGATAAAAATGGAATAAAAATGCAAACACATATTGTACAAAAAATAGTTAATTCTGAAGAATTATTAGATACTAAGAAAAAATTACAATCATTTTTAGGAATAGTTAATCAAGTAAGAGAATATATACCAAAATTAACAGAAAATTTAAAACCATTACAGAAAAAATTAAAGAAAGATATAGAATACCACTTTGATGAACAAGATAAAAAATACATCAGAAAAATAAAAATTATGTGTAAAGATTTACCAAAATTATACTTTCCAGATGAAAATAAACAATTTACTTATATAGTGGAAACAGACTCTAGTAATCATAGCTACGGAGGAGTGCTAAAATATAAATATATAAATGAAAAAATAGAACATCACTGTAGATATTATTCCGGATCATATACAGACCCACAAATAAAATGGGAAATAAATAGAAAAGAACTATTTGCCTTATATAAATGTTTATTAGCTTTTGAACCATATATTGTATATAACAAATTTATTATTAGAACAGATAATATACAGGTAAAATGGTGGATAACCAAAAAGGTACAAGACTCAGTTACAACAAAAGAAATAAGAAGACTAGTAGTAAATATATTGAACTTTTCATTTACAATTGAAATTATAAAAACTGACAAGAATGTGATTGCAGATCACCTCTCAAGGAAAAAATATTGAACAAACAAATACAATGGATCAAATACTCAACCTCCTAACTACACTTTGTAAAAAAGTGGACAGTATGGATGGTGAGATACAAAAGCTAAAAGAGCAAGCTATCAGTCAGCAGCATGACGTTAAACATGCGGAGCTACGTCGATCGGAAGACGTTAAAATTCCAGATCTAGAAGGAGACGTTGGGAAACTCCTTAAAACCCATAATGTTTGTTTAAATACAGCTGCAGGTACATCAGGAGCTACAAAGAAAGAAAAAACTACAGAAGAAAAAAGTTATGTAAATACAAATATGAACAAGCTTTTTGATAAACCATATACAGCACCAAAAATACAAAAATCCGTACCTACTCCACAAACTACGACATACAGAAACAGCCTAACCCAGCAAAAAAATACATATAACCATATTACCCGTACCTATACAGAAAATATTTACAAAATCCAAACGTATTTAAATAAAAACCCCAGAGCCATAAATATAAAAGAGCCAAATACCGATTATATTACCCAACATCTACAAGGATACAACAAACTAATTGCCTTACCAGGTACAAATACAAACTTGGTTACAACTACGGACTACTTAGTACCGTATACACAGCTACAGGAGATGAAATCTCGAAGATACCAGAATTATATAAAGCTTTCCTGACGTATAAGCGAATTACTAAAGGAACGCTATTTTTTATAAAATTCTATACAGCTACTGCAGAAATATTATATGATGAGATAAAACCAGTTATACAGGTCATAAAGATAGGTTTGACCAGAGATATGTTAATACCAGAAAAGATAGAAAAACAAGACGAGATATCTATTGTAGATATTCCAGATTTTTATGCTAACAAAAGAGTTATCGGAATAGCTACAATACTAGCAAATAATTATTTGAACAATACAATATGGAGCTATTATAGCAGAGACAATACTATGATATACTCGAATTGTCGGGAAACTAGAGAAGGAGATATGGAAGAAATACGACAATGGATATTAAGTCTCCTTAAACCAGAAAATATACCAACAACAAGAGCTATCAGAAAAAAATTTATTTCACCAGCATTATTAACCAGATATTGTACAACTATTAGCAGTAAATATTCAGAACATATATGTTCAAAATGTCACGGAGAAGATAACAACGTTCCAACCGTACAGCTGGAATAATCTATACAAAGGACAACAAATACACAAGATATCCGGCAGCCTGATGAAGACAGCCGACAAACAAAAAGATATGACGGAGACATCTATGTAATTAGTCAAAAGTAGGCGTAGGAATCTTATCTTTTGTAAAGTTTTTTGTTTCTTTTTGTAAAGTAAAGTAAAGTTGTTTGTTTTATTTGGAGTCATCAGACAGGATACTATTGATGAATAGTAAAAGACAAAAAATACTATTCATAAATAGTAAAATGTCAATTATGTGAATAGTAAGAGTCGGTTACTGTGTAAATAGTAAAGGACAGGTTATTGTGTAAATAGTAAGAGTCAGTCACTATTCATGAATAGTAGAAGTCACCTACTGTTCATAAATAGTAGTCATGTAAATTTGTATATAAATATGAGTAAGGAGAAAGGGAAAGATCATCCCTCATCTCCCACTTCTCTCTTAAATTCCGCAAACCCCAAATTCTGATGTGACCTCATGATGGGTCGGTGGGAATGGCTCGTGATCGTGCATTCAATCAATTTCCCTTGGAAATGATGGTCAAGGTTTGCCGTAAATAAACAGATGAGTTCGATTCAAGCATCCGAACAAGAATACGGTTCAGATACCCCAAACAAGAAGCCACTTAGGATTTTTTTCTTTTTCTATCCCGGAGGGCGGGTCTCGTGATTGATTCAGGGCGCCGCCCCCTTCTTAGAATTAGAACCCATTGAGGGGGGCCTTGGCAGGGAACTGTACGATCTTTTCCCCTATTGTATTGAATCAATGTTATTAGCTGTGAATTCGAACTTTTTGGTATTTTCTGCTTTCGGTAGCACAGCCGAGACAGCGACGGGTTCTCTGCCCCTGCGGGGATGGAGAGACAGAAGTTTTTTTGAGAATTCAAGAGAAGGTAATAAATGCCCAAGTTTCTTTTGGATCCCAATTCCAATAGGACCCCCACGCTTCATTAGCCCCATTAATTGATCATAACGATATCGTGGAAATGCTGCACAGACCCATATTTATAGGAACAGAAAAAGAATAGAATTTGGGGTTTGCGGAATTTAAGAGAGAAGTGAGAGAAGTGGGAGATGAGGGATGATCTTTTCCTTTCTCCTTACTCGTAATATATACAAATTTACATGACTACTATTTATGAACAGTAGGTGACTTCTACTATTCATGAATAGTGACTGACTCTTACTATTTACACAATAACCTGTCCTTTACTATTTACACAGTAACCGACTCTTACTATTCACATAATTGACATTTTACTATTTATGAATAGTATTTTTTGTCTTTTACTATTCATCAATAGTATCCTGTCTGATGACTCCAAATAAAACAAACAACTTTACTTTACTTTACAAAAAGAAACAAAAAACTTTACAAAAGATAAGATTCCTACGCCTACTTTTGACTAATTACATAGATGTCTCCGTCATATCTTTTTGTATGTCGGCTGTCTTCATCAGGCTGCCGGATATCTTGTGTATCTGTTGTCCTTTGTATAGATTATTCCAGCTGTACGGTTGGAACGTTGTTATCTTCTCCGTGACATTTTGAACATATATGTTCTGAATATTTACTGCTAATAGTTGTACAATATCTGGTTAATAATGCTGGTGAAATAAAATTTTTTCTGATAGCTCTTGTTGTTGGTATATTTTCTGGTTTAAGGAGACTTAATATCCATTGTCGTATTTCTTCCATATCTCCTTCTCTAGTTTCCCGACAATTCGAGTATATCATAGTATTGTCTCTGCTATAATAGCTCCATATTGTATTGTTGTTCAAATAATTATTTGCTAGTATTGTAGCTATTCCGATAACTCTTTTGTTAGCATAAAAATCTGGAATATCTACAATAGATATCTCGTCTTGTTTTTCTATCTTTTCTGGTATTAACATATCTCTGGTCAAACCTATCTTTATGACCTGTATAACTGGTTTTATCTCATCATATAGTATTTCTGCAGTAGCTGTATAGAATTTTATAAAAAATAGCGTTCCTTTAGTAATTCGCTTATACGTCAGGAAAGCTTTATATAATTCTGGTATCTTCGAGATTTCATCTCCTGTAGCTGTGTATACGGTACTAAGTAGTCCGTAGTTGTAACCAAGTTTGTATTTGTACCTGGTAAGGCAATTAGTTTGTTGTATCCTTGTAGATGTTGGGTAATATAATCGGTATTTGGCTCTTTTATATTTATGGCTCTGGGGTTTTTATTTAAATACGTTTGGATTTTGTAAATATTTTCTGTATAGGTACGGGTAATATAGTTATATGTATTTTTCTGCTGGGTTAGGCTGTTTCTGTATGTCGTAGTTTGTGGAGTAGGTACGGATTTTTGTATTTTTGGTGCTGTATATGGTTTATCAAAAAGCTTGTTCATATTTGTATTTACATAACTTTTTTCTTCTGTAGTTTTTTCTTTCTTTGTAGCTCCTGATGTACCTGCAGCTGTATTTAAACAAACATTATGGGTTTTAAGGAGTTTCCCAACGTCTCCTTCTAGATCTGGAATTTTAACGTCTTCCGATCGACGTAGCTCCGCATGTTTAACGTCATGCTGCTGACTGATAGCTTGTTCTTTTAGCTTTTGTATCTCACCATCCATACTGTCCACTTTTTTACAAAGTGTAGTTAGGAGGTTGAGTATTTGATCCATTGTATTTGTTTGTTCAATATCTTTTCCTTGAGAGGTGATCTGCAATCACATTCTTGTCAGTTTTTATAATTTCAATTGTAAATGAAAAGTTCAATATATTTACTACTAGTCTTCTTATTTCTTTTGTTGTAACTGAGTCTTGTACCTTTTTGGTTATCCACCATTTTACCTGTGTATTATCTGTTCTAATAATAAATTTGTTATATACAATATATGGTTCAAAAGCTAATAAACATTTATATAAGGCAAATAGTTCTTTTCTATTTATTTCCCATTTTATTTGTGGGTCTGTATATGATCCGGAATAATATCTACAGTGATGTTCTATTTTTTCATTTATATATTTATATTTTAGCACTCCTCCGTAGCTATGATTACTAGAGTCTGTTTCCACTATATAAGTAAATTGTTTATTTTCATCTGGAAAGTATAATTTTGGTAATCTTTACACATAATTTTTATTTTTCTGATGTATTTTTTATCTTGTTCGTCAAAGTGGTATTCTATATCTTTCTTTAATTTTTTCTGTAATGGTTTTAAATTTTCTGTTAATTTTGGTATATATTCTCTTACTTGATTAACTATTCCTAAAAATGATTGTAATTTTTTCTTAGTATCTAATAATTCTTCAGAATTAACTATTTTTTGTACAATATGTGTTTGCATTTTTATCTATTTGTATTCCTAAGAATTCTATTTGGTTTTTCATAATTTCAGCTTTCTTTTTAGATAAGCTAATTCCTGATATTTCTATGATATGAATAAATTTTTCTAATAATTTCAAATGTTCTTCTTTCGTTCTTGAATATAATAATATGTCGTCTATATATACTATACAATTTTCTAATTGGTTAAAATATGTATCCATAAAATGTTAATATCTACCTGGTGCGTTTTTATATCCAAATGGTAAAACATTCCATTCGTAGAATCCTTGTGGTACAGTAAATGCTGTTAAATGTTTAGATTCTTCTTCTAGTTTTAGGTGGTAAAATCCTGATTTACAGTCAAATTTGCTAAAGTAATTATATCCTTGTATTTGTCTTACTTTTAATATTTTATTGGGTATAGGGTAATTATATGTTTTAGTTTTTGCGTTTAGATTCCTATAATCAATAACCATTCTTTGAACTTTTGTAATCAGTTCATTAAAATGAGATTTCTTCATCTTTGCATGACTAATAGGTCATCCTAAATAAATTATGAGGAAATTACCTCTTACAAATCCAGTAGTTTCTTCCACTTCCTGTATAAAAGCATTACCAGCTTTATTAAACATGTAGAAGTGGCTCTTATATTTATTGATGTTTTGCCCTGATTGGTTTTCATACTCCTTCAAAGTATTCATAATAAGATCAATAGATTTCTTCTCAGCAGCAGCAAATATGATTGTATCATCTGCATAAGCAAGATGATTTAACCTCTCACTCCACTTTGGCATCCTATATCCTTTGAATTCAGTATTATAAAACAATTGGTTTAGTGCTCTGGTGAGCCCTTCTGCAGTGATAGTAAATAAAGCAGGTGATAGAGGATCCCCTGCTTCACCCCTCTAGAGGAATTAAAAAAACCATGTGTCTGGCCATTAATTAGAATAGAGTACCAGTTGTTGGCTATTAGTCTCCAACTCATATCAACCACCACTGAGTTAAAGCACATATGTTCAAGTACTTTTACTAGGAAATTCCAATTCACCATATCATAAGATTTAGCCATGTCTAGCTTCATCACTACATTGGCTGGCTTACCTCTTTTTCTGATATCTGTGATAATTTCCTGTGCTGATAGTACATTTTCTGAGTTGCTTCTACCCTTCACAAATCCAGACTGATTTACAGAAATTATTCTTGCTAATAAGCCTTCAAGTCTATCATGTAATGTTCTAGAGATAACCTTATTTATGAAATTACTTAGACTAATTGGTCTTAAGTCTGAGAAGGTTTGAATGATCTCCTTCTTAGGCAATAAAACCAAATTAGTGTGAGTAATAGATTTAGAAGCCTGAAAGAAGTGTCATGAAAAACCATCTGGACCACTTTTTTGATCTCATTTTCCTCGGGTATTGCTTGTAGGAGAACATTTTCTTCTGTAGTCACCAGAGGGAGAATGTTCTGTAAGAGGGAAAAGTCACTTTGTACGTTGGTTCCAGAAAATTGTTTCTGAAAGAAACTTATTGGTTCAACTACCACTTCATCCTCTCCTTAAGCCCACTGATCATCAGCTTTCAGTATTCTCTGAATATTCAATCTTTTCCTCCTGCCTCTTACCAAGCCATGAAAATACTTGGTGTTCCTATCTCCCTCTAAATGTCATTGAATACTTGCCTTCTGCCTCCAAAACTCCTCTTCATAGTGTAAGTACACCTTATATTCAGCATAAGCTTGTTGTAGAATAGCTCTATTAGATGATGCAGGATTTTGCTCATATAAATCCTCATTCATCCTAGCTATTTCTTCTCTGATATGTAGTTGTTTGAAGATATCACCAAAATGTTCCCTACTCCATTTGGATAAAGCCATTTTTGTGCTTTTTAATCTTAACTTCCCTTGTAGAAAAGCATCATCAGAGTGAACTTCATTCCAGCTAGCCTTCACCACATCTTTAAATTCTGCCTTGTCAGTCCAAAATCTTAAAAACCTGAATGGTTTTATAAAATTCTGGTTCTGACCTCCATATGTGAGTAGTAATGGTGATTGGTCAGATCTAATTCTAGTTAGGTGTTGCAGTTCCATGTTGCCAAGTACGTCTTGTAGCTTCTGATTAACACTCTATCCAGTCTTTAAATATACATTCTCCATCAGATCTTCCATTCCACCAAGTGCCAGAGAAATTTATATCAAACAGGCCACAAAAATTGATACAAAAAGCAAAGTCCTCATATTGGATATAAACAGGAAGACCTCTTATCTTTTCATCTTCCCCTAGAATTACATTAAAGTCTCCCCTACCATCCAAGGCTCTGAGTATTGATCATTAATGTAATACAGGTCATTCCAAAAAGTTCTATCCTCTCCTCTGCTGAACATTTGGCATATACCATAGTAGTAAGCAATTGTTGTCCATCTTCCAACGTGAGCTAAAAAGTGATTTGCTGATCAGTATCTGAGATCACCCCTACCTGATTATGATCCCTTAAATACCAATATCTTTCCATTTGAGTTGTAGTTCACATAATTCATCCCTAATCTCCACTTAAAGTTTTGTATTTTCCTAGTACCCTGAAATGGTTCTAGCAAAGCAATTAAGAAGAATTTATGATGTATGCGTATCATTTGAACTCTGTGGAATGCATTTTGAGTTCGCACAGACCTTATGCTCCAAATGAGTGCTTTCATTATCATCTAATTGATGACTTTACCACCATCTTTGCGTGTATTCTTGTTGGTTGAACTTCAGCCTCCTTTTTATTTTTACATTTTTTGGCTTTCAATAAAACTAAAGGAGAGAGTCCAGCCTCTTTACATACCTCCACTACATTTTGATCACTATTCACTTCATTATTATCTTCTATGAACTCACTGGTATCATTGCTCCCCACTATCATATTCTCTTGACTTTGATGTGATACTAGTATGTGTAGTTTCTCCATAGGGGCTGATTTGGCACTACAAATCATTACTGTTGATCTATTATACTTCTTTGCTGCTGGTATATCTGGATCTAGTATTGCTTCGCAAGAAATTCTTTCTCCAACAAATAAAACTGCAATTTGAAGGGGAGTTTGGTAATCTGCCTCAGCTAGCTTTTCCATTAGTAACATGTCTTCCTCTTCTTTACATGTGGCCTTCACTGCTGCAAGAACCTCTGATTCTTTTATATTTATCTAATCAAGACTGATCTCCTCTGAATTTTTCTTTGCAGGAACAATCATCGGTTGTTTTTCTCCTTCTCCAATCCTTGTATCTATCATTCCTTGTGATTGTTGATCATTATGCCCCAACTGTTCGTCCCTTATTTACCCCATCATGGTTTTTTTCTGCATTATTGGTATTGTCCTGCTCTGTGGTGCTGTTAAAGCTACTAGTGTCATCCCATCCCATTCCTGGATAATTGGCAAAAGCATTAGTTATCCACTCTTTGTGGATGAGTGATGATGACCCTTGTTAGCTTCCCTCTGACTCTTGACTTCACTGGTTTTATCATTAATATCATTTCCCCCAGTAGATTCCTCCGGTTGCCTCTATTCATTCTTCTCAGCTAGTGCAGCAAAAACATTATCAATAATAATGTTTTTGTCTGACTTTCTTTGTACTCCAGCTTCTTGTTCAACCTCTCTGTCTTTTTACTCTTGTATGTTAATGGCTTTCCAATATCTCCGAATAACTCTTCTCCTTCTTGTTGCAAATTCATTGCCCTGCTCTTCATTGTTGTTACCTTTTGGCCCTTGTTCTGTCTCCTTTTCAGTGTATTCCTCAATCTGCCTCAGTTCGGGATGTAATTTTCTACATGCTTCATCTTCATGACCTTGCACTTTACATTGTTTGCAATATTTGGGTAACATATCATATTGGATCTTAACATTTACCATCCTAGACTCCTTAGTCCTTTCGTTAATAATCTCCATCTCTACATGCTTTGGGAACTCACTTAGTAGGTCCACTTGCACCTTGACCCTCGCACAACTCAAGGCTTTCTTTACAAAGTATGTGGGCTTTAGATTCGGGAAGGATATCCATGCCATAGCTTATGTCGTCTCTTCCTTGACCTTAAATTTGGCATCATATATAAGTGGTCTCATGGTATATGAGTACCGTCCTTGGCCAGGATATAATATATGCCTTTTGACATCAGGTTTATGAAGTCCTCTTGTTGATCCAACCTGATCAGCACATGCCTATTTCTCAATAGTCCTATTCTACATTCCTCTTTAATAGTACACTGTCGTGGAATACATGTGCGGAGTTCTTCCAGCTCTGGCCACCCATAAGAAAATTTTCCCACCATGGCGTATTGAAGGTCCTCCAAAATATTCATTCTATCCACTTCCTCTTCTGTCCATACAATTCTTAAAATTCCATTATTACATTGGAGTTGCTTCAATGGGATAGGCTCAATTCCAGCCTTTTGGGCCTGACTGTTGCTACTATTTTTAAGTGCGTTAGCATAATTATTAATTAAGGGACGACTATCGTTAGTCAACAACTCATGCAATATAGGCAAATTCAGATTGTTCAATCGAGAACTCTTTCCAATGTTATTCTGTATAAGCGGTGGAAAACTACTATCTTGTAACAGGTTCAACTGGCCAGCCCCAGGAGTAGGTTGTCTAGTGGCCGGAATGGCCATACGTGAAGGTATTAGGTCAATGTCGGTGCGGCGGCGCTTTGAAGAGGAACTTTGTATCAATGGTCTTCTGTTTTTAAAAGTGGTAGTTACAATGAAGATAGGTCTTTTATCACCCAATAAAATGCAACTCTTATTTCATGAAGTATTTCTTTGTTGGTATATCTTCTATTTCCCTATTATGAGTAGCTAATTTTTTAGCTAGTGGTGTATGTGCATGATTTTGGTGTAAATCTCAATGGGTAGTGATTAAATAGTTTTAAAATTAGTTGTATTACATGGATCTATTATTGTCTTAAAGCTTTAATCTAAAAGTCAATGGTTGCAAACATTGATTGAATTCTCTGGTTCTGTTTTGACTTAAGACAGCAAAATAAGGTTGGGTAAGACGTCATTAGTGACGACTTGAGAAATTCTTCATTAGATTAAAGCTAGAGATGGTCTAATCTTATTGATTTATCATTTAAGGGTGACCTCATGATCTTGTTACTTGAAATTCAAATAAAAGATGGTGTTTTCCAAATTTTACTCAATTTTGCATTCTCATTTGAAGACGTTGTGATAGTTAGTATCGCAAGGTCAATCAATTAGAATGCAATTCTTTCTATCGGTCCATGTAGTTAAACACCGGCTTCTAAATTGGATATTGATTTTGCAAACGATCGTCTATACCTCAATTGCGAGGTGTAGTTGAGTGATATTAAAAAGTGGTGTCGATATTGAGAACTAGCTAGTGATTTCTTTTAGTTGATTTTTTATTCAAATTTTTGTGCACTGTATTTTTTTTTAACTTTATGTGTTGTTTTTGTTGTGTTGAGACAAGTGAAATGATAATCCACGTTGATGACAATAAAAGTATGGTCGAATTTGCAAACGATGAGGAGGAACCCTTAGGGTATGGTGTAACAAGAGTCATCCGCCTACCATCGATCTACTGTATCAAATCCTGTCTTTTATGTTACAAGTACTATGTTACACACCTTATTTAGATTGAGGGTCTTTTTAGTGGAAAGGCGAGTGAGGATGCTAACAACCACCTCCAAATTTTCATTAGGATTTGCTTACTGCTTAAAATAAAAAAAATCTTTCAAGAGGTTGGGGTTGTTTCCATTTTCTCGCACTATTTGGCTTGAGGAGCTATCCCAAAGATCAATCGGTTCATGGATTGAGCTTACAACTGCTTTTCTTAAATAATTCTTCCACCCTTGCGCATATTGTAGTTGAGGGATGAGATTAACAATTTTCATCAACTATCGAGAGAAGCAATTCATATAAATAAACTTCTGGTACAAAATATTTTTACCCTTCTTTGGATGAGGTCATCGAGTCCATAACAAACAACTTAACAGATTTTATCATGGACCTCACTTATGCCTTAGCCACCGTCCTCCTTGGTCAAATGATCAAGACAAATAGGACATGGAATACTAGAGACACCGAGCAGCCTTTGGATGTAGCTGCCACAAGTATGACGAATGAGATGAGAAGAAAAGAAAAAGAAGAACAAATGGCAAAGATGATGACACAAGTAGAACTCTTGGTCAAGCACATGTTGGGCACCGGAACAAAAAGTGTGAATGTCATTGGGTCACACAATGTTATCTAATGAAGAAGAGATTGATTGTGCTTCATTTGAAGAAGAGGTAAGATATAAGACGAGTCAATAAATGTGTTCTCGACCGGAGTACCAAGGCACTAGTCTACGCCTTTGGCCTCCTTTGAAAAAGAATCAAGGTTGGAGAGATCATGATGGTCAATGAAGAGATCGAGAGTGACGTGAGAGGTATCATGCGAGAATGGACGAGAGGTACAATCATCAAAGCTCAAATTTGTATGTACCTCCACAAAAGACTAAAGCGCCAACCAAGTATGAGTGATACGGCATGCTCGATGATTGAGGATATGCCAAATTATGTGTTAAAGAGGGCAGAGTCGATGGATAATGGGGTCATGGAACTCAAAAGCGATGTGTTAAATTTAATCTTTCTCACACGTATGGATTTTTACTTCTTTGATTCAACGGTTAATTTGAATTTATTATTTTATTGGTCAAATTAATTTTTTTCACTTTCTTTTATAATTTATCAAATATGCCCAAAAAAAAATTCAAAAAAATAATAATTACTATATAGCCGAAAAAATTAGTTTAACTTTATTTTCTCTTTTTCCATTCACACTTTTTAAATTATTATTTCTCATATTTTTAAACTAAAAAATGAACAAAAAAAAAATAAAGAGAATAATAATCAAAGAAGTAAAAAATAATCATGTGTGAAAAAGAGAGTTTTTGGCCAAAAAAATCCTTAAACTATACCCCAAACTTAAATTACCTTCTTAAAGTACTATTCTTAGCAGAAAACATCCTTCAAATATTTAAAAGTGAACAATTTTCATCCTTCTGTTAGATATCGTCAAAAAACCAAGGGATCCTACAAAAGCATGAGCAGTTCACGAGACTATCAACAAAAGTTTTCTTGCATAATTTCATTACTAGCTAAAAATAGTTCCTGAAAAAAAATATTAAAAATCTTAGACACTATTGCTTACGGAAACAAAAAATGTTTTGAAGGTGTGAGGAAACATGATTTGCTCTTTTTCTCATTTAGTAAAGGAAAGAAGCTGGATAAGAACACACCGGAGAAGCGAAAGTCTCCAACAAACGCCGCTTCTAGCATATTCAATTGAGAAGAAGCATATTTCAACTGATAATATTTTTAATACCAAATTACATGAAAAAGAACTATCAAATTAAATTTTTTTGCATAATGCTAAACTCAATTACCGAAAAAGTTCGCAATAGAATTTTAGGCGTATCTTAGAATAATAATTACGAAGGGATGACTTGATTTTGTGGGATCTGTTAGTTTTCTGATAAATTCAAGTAGAAGGATGAAAATTGTTCACTTTTAAATACTTGAAGGATGTTTTCTGCTAAAAATATACTTTAAGGATGTAGTTTAAATTTAGGATATAGTTTAATGATGATTTTGACCAAAAACTCGTGAAAAAGATCATATATACCCCTACATTAAAAAAATTAATTTTTTTCCACCGTTAGATTAAAGGATATATATGAACCTTTTTTGTAAAAGTAAGGTATACATGAGTTATTTTTATAACAGCAGGATGTTCATATTTTTCATTTTTTTAAAAAATATTCTAATGATTTCAAAATAAAGTCGTACCTTTAAAAGCTTTCAATCACCAAAGTAATACCACATATCCAGAAAATTTTATCAAGGAAAAACATCACTCAGCCACCAAAGAAATACCACACACCCAGAAAATTTTTCTAAGGAAAAACATCAAACAAACAAGGTAAAATATTTATACTCGTTGTTGTGCATCCTAGAAGGAAAAGAATGGAACGCTTGGTTTGGAATCTGTATTGGTGTAAGATAAATTTACTTGGTCAAGCCAAAATAGCTTTTAAAACTTAAAATAAGAAAGAAATGCTCAACGGAATTTAATGTTGAAAATTAAGCACAAAAAAGAAGTGGAATTGGATGTTTGTTCCACCGGTAGCTATTATCGTGCATAACAAGTGAAACACATTAATCGTGCAAATTTAATACCTGTCAACATGAAACACTTGCATAATTAATCTAATTCTACAGTGAAATTATTTCATTATATTTGAAATCGAACTTGTTAAGAAACTAATTTTTGAACTAAAAGATATCTTAAAATAAAATACGACAGAAACAGTTTTGTCCATGGAAAAGAAAAGATAGACGTAATAAGTTGTGCAACAAAAAACTTACGAACTAGTATCCTAATCAACACCACAACATGATCAAAGTAATTATCCAAACAGATAGATGATAAATGCAAAACAAAACTTTCGCAGATCCAATTGAGCAGGTTAAATATCTGCTGCCATCTCAAACATATGTCTTACAGCTTGTCCTCAAACTCGGATAGAGGGGTCATCTGTTCCTTCAAACCCTTCCTCTTGCGGATATCAAGGACGAGTTGATTAGCTTGTGAGCCAACTTCCAATGGATCGGATGACATCATTTCCCAATGATCAAACACACATTGTGGGAAAGCTTGACCGGAAGTAGCAGCTCTCAAGGTACCTGAAAATCCAAAAGACTCAACGACAGGAAGGTAAGCCTTGATGTTGTAAAGAGGGGTTCCTGGCCTCTGCATCTCCTCAAACACGTGTCCACGCTTCTGGTTCAGAACACTATAGATACCACCGAGGGCTTGCTCTGGAGCCTGAATCTCCACAAGGTAAACGGGCTCCAACAGACGGGGTTTGGCAGTAAGCTGAGAAGCATAGATAACCCTCCTAGCAGTGGGAATAACTTGGCCACCACCCCTGTGAATAGCATCAGAATGAAGAACAACATCACAGACTTCAAAGCAAATACCTCTCATGTTCTCTTCCGCCAATGCACCTTCCTTGGAAGCCCACTGGAAACCAGCAACAACAGAATCCTTAATTTCATTCAGGTACTGAACTCCCTTACACATATCCACCACCATGTTGGGACCAGTTGTCTCAGGACCAAAGCACCAAATCTTCTTTGCAAGATCTTTGTCCCAACCAAACTCCTCAGCTAAGATCTTGGAACGAACCTTGGGGTCATCCCTAGGGCCAATGCGTCCGTCATCAATAGCCTCAGCAAGCCCTTCCTCCATTGGTCTAGCCTCCATGTACAAACGGTTATGCTTGTTAGGGGACTTGCTCATCACAGTTCGAGTAGACTTCTCAAGGACCGTCTCACGGAAGGACACAACAGGATCAGATTTTATAATTTCAGCACCACCCATAAAGTCATCCTGCAAATCCTTCAGACAGATTTCAAGGTGGAGTTCTCCAGCACCAGCAATGATATGCTCTCCAGACTCTTCAATAGAACAAACAACCATAGGATCAGACTTAGCCAGACGTTTCAACCCTTCAACAAGCTTGGGAAGGTCAGATGCAACCTTGCACTGAACAGCAACACGCACGACTGGTGAGACAGAAAACTTCATTGCTCTGATAGGGTGGGCATCGACTTCCTTTTCATTGGTCAATGTTGCATTCTTGGTAATAAATTGATCCAAACCAACCATGGCAACAGTGTTACCACAGGGAACGTCCTCAACAGTTTCTTGCCTCTTACCCATCCAAATAACAGTTCGCTGGATATTCTTAACATATAGATCCTTCTTTTCACCAGGAACATAGTTTGGACCCATGATTCTAACCTTCATACCAGTACTAACCTTCCCAGCAAACACACGACCAAAAGCAAAGAACCTACCCTTGTCAGATGCTGGAATCATCTTGGATACATAAAGCATAAGTGGGCCTTCTGGGTCACAGTTCCTGATGGCATTGGCATAAGCATCGTCAAGGGGTCCTTCGTACAGGTTTTCCACACGGTATTTTTGAGCCGTGGAAGGAGATGGAAGATGATATATCATCATTTCAAGAAGAGCAGTACTTGCGGGAAGCCAGGTCTGCATCACACGCTTCATCAGTGCCTTGCCCATCAAATCTTTTTCATCAGACTTCATGGTTACACCAAGCTTCTGCAACATAGGCCAGAGCTTATCTTTCTGATCATTCATGCAAGTGTTGATAATCTGCTTGATTGGCTCATAGCAGAATTGAACAAACCCACGCTTGCATGAAGCTGTCCCAGTGTTTTTGGTGGTCCACTTTTTGGTGGCAGGGTCAAAAAAGTTCTCACCCCACAGCCTTTCCATCATCTTAGACTCGTCAACACCAAATTTGGAAGCATACATCTTGGCAAAATTGGTGAGAGTGAAAGCCCACCCATGCAACCCAGCAGAGAAAGCAACGGTACCTTTCTCAGGATAAACCTGGACATCACCAAGAAGGGGATCCTCGTATGTAGCCATGATAACATTAGCGTTCTCAATAACTCTTTGGAACGTCTGATAGGCCTCCTCTCCATCAACCTGAAGCTCAAGGAAACACCTGTCCATCTTGTTAACTGTCAAGACAGGACGAATCCTTTCACCAAGGGCCTGACGGAGCACAGTCTCTGTCTGGACACAGACACCTTCCACACAATCAACCACAACAAGCGCACCATCAGTAATACGAAGAGCAGCAGTCACTTCAGATGAGAAGTCGACGTGCCCAGGTGAATCGATGAGGTTGATGAGGTACTCGTTCCCATTTCTCTCTCCCTTGAAGTTCCTCAAGGATTCATCAGTCATCTCGTAGTAAAGTGAAATACCAGTGGACTTGATGGTGATACCACGCTCTGCCTCATCTGCACGTGTATCTGTCATCCTGACATCACCTGCAACTTCCTGAGCAATGATACCAGCAGCCGCCACCAGAGAATCAGTAAGGGTAGATTTTCCTGTCAGGTTTAATATATTGCAGGATTAGAAACTCCAACTCATCATCTGATAGTTAAACCATAGATGACACACTATTATCAAAGTATCTGTTCCATGGAAACAGCAGAGGAGAAGAAATCTAATGAAACAATATTAAGCAAATTGTACCACCCCAAAAACACGGAAGGTGTGTTAAGATTGATAGCATGTGATCACAATAGAGTTCCATTTTCATTTGACATGGATAACAATTTCACAAGGAAGGATTTAGAGTTAATAATAATAGTTAAGTTGTTTACCATGGTCCACATGAGCAATAACAGACATATTACGAATGTTATGCTTGAAGTCCATAATCCTTCTAAGCTCTTCAGCCGTGAACTTCACCATCTTGAATGGCTGTTAATGTAACTACAAATTACTTTTTGTTCCTGCCATTTGACACACCAACAAATATTAAACATCAACCAAAACACCCTTAACAAGGTGAAGTTTATTCAAAAGATATCTTAGTGTCAGACTTATAAACAAGGAGTAATTCTGAAACAAAATATAGTGCACAACTAAAACAAAGTACCATTTCATGTCAGGCTTATTACAAGCTAGTGGAGCAAGATATGTGCAGAACAAATATACAAGTAAATGCATGTATGTTCCAAATTAACGAAACTAAACAAGCAACAATAACTTGAAAAAAATCGACATCCAACTATCACATCAAGCAGCTTAATCATTTATAGATCTGTTATATCCAGAGCAAAAATAATAGATTGAGATATTAGTGACAATTTAATGAGCCAGATACTAAAAGCTCTCATGATATTTATCATCTGGCGTAAACATAATTCTTAAATAGATTAAGGCAATCCGCAATATGATGTCCACTCAAGGTTTAGGTTACACATATCCCTTCATAAAACCTTACATATACCATAACAATCTTATTTTGAACAATATTTCAATCATCAAAAGAGTGGCGACTGATTTAGTAGTTACTAGTTAACAACAGGCCTTCGTTATTCGAAGGTTTTAGCCATAGATCTTTATTCCAAAATGTTCTAATAGCTATTTGTAACCTGACTAATTTAATTCAAGATGTAAAGCTAGAAGCATTCACAAAGAAAGAAAATAAGATGATTACTATGATGTTATTCAATAGATAATCTAAGGGAAATGACTTGATACTGATAACTGGTAAACAACATAGAAGGAAGCAACCGGTTTTACGAATCAATACTAGCTATTACGCATACAAGGACATCAAAACGGATGATGAAGATTGCTATGAAGAGAGATTATACACATCAAAGCATGCGAGAAATGGAAACGAGAGGAAAGGACTTACAGTGCAGAGAGAAGGAGGCGGCGAGGTCTTCTCTTTGCAACACTAAATTTTATGCCCTCACGCTACTAAGGGTATTTATTTTTCTAACATTCCATCTATGGGCCGAAATGATGTGCTAATTGGGGCCTAATACTTTATGGGCCTTATTCGACTGTTACAGACAGACGGTTGGGGGAGTATTTCATATTACAACGTAAAATTTTTTAAGAATCTCAGGAGTAAAAATTTTACATCATGGTTGTGTTTGGTATGAATTTCCAATTTTCTCAAGTTTGATTGAATTAAATGTTTTGGAAAATATTTTTCAAATCAACTTATTTTTCACAAATTTAAGGAAAATGACTTCCCTTAAAAACTTAAGGAAAACATTTTTCAAAAATCTCTTCCGAATCCCCCACAACCCCCTAACCGACCCCCTACCAGCCCCCCGGCCCCCAAAAAAAATTTAAAGTTTATTTTTAAAAAATTTTACAACTTCAAAATTTCATTTTTTCACCCCTACCCTCGACCCTCCCTCCTACCAGCACCCCCCCATCCTAAAAAAAAATAATTTAAGTTTGTTTTTAAAAAATATTTTCAACTTCAAAATTTCATTTTTTTTCACCCCTACACTCAACCCCACCCACCACCAAAAAAAATTTTAAATTTATTTTTAAAAAATATTTTCAACTTCAAAATTTATTTTTTCACCCCTACCCTTGAACCCCCCACACCCACCCATCCCCCTACCAGCCCCCCACACCCCCAAAAAAAATTTAAGTTTGTTTTTAAAAAATATTTAAACTTCAAAATTTCATTTTTTTCACCCATACCCTCGAGCCCCCCTACCAACCCCCCCCCCCAATTTTTTTTTTAATTTTGTTGTTAAAAAATATTTTCAACTTCAAAATTTCATTTTTTCACCCCTACCCTCGACCCCCCCCCCCAATCAGCCCCCACCCCCAAAAAAAAATTTTTAATTTGTTTTTAAAAGATATTTTCAACATCAAATTTTTATTTTTTCACCCCTACCCTCGATTCCCCCCCCCCCCGGGAGCCCCCACCCCCACTCACCCCAAAAAAAAATTTAAGTTTGTTTTTAAAAAATATTTTCAATTTCAAAAATTATTTTCTACTCTAGTAAAAATAAAAGATATTTCTCAAAAACATTTTTCATTCAAAAACCAAGCATTAAAAAATTTTTCCGGAAAATATTTTCTACTCACCAACCAAACATGAGAAAATAAGTCAAAAATCTACTTGTTTTCCAAGAAAACATTTTCCTTCATACCAACACACCCCATATCCCTACTCTTTTTTAATTTACAAATTCCTTCTTAAACTTGTTCCAAAAAGTCACTTACATGCTTAAACTATCATGATAATCTGTTATACACTTATACAACTCAAAAGTAATTTTTTTTACCCCTTAAAATTGACGTGTAAAACAAAAATAAAACATAAGCGCGTCAGTTTAAAATTAAAGTAAAAAAAAAAAAATTAGAATAATTTTTTCCACCCCCATCCCGTACACATTTTTTTCTTCAAACCCCACCCATTGTCTTGTTCTTCATTCTTTATTTTTATCACACTTCTTTATTTTTTTTATCACAATCTTAAAGCACAATTTTTTTTTTTCACAATTAGGTTAATTCATATAGATCTGTTAGTGAATAATTATATTTTATCTAGAAAATTTTCGGTTGATTGTTTCTATTATTTCATTTTATTCTTTTACTTTGTTAAAGAAACTTTGGTTGTTAATCAATTTTTGGGTTTGATAGTGATAGCAGCTTTATAGGTTGGCGGTGATGGGTGACGGGTGGCCAAAATTAAAAAAGGTAATTGAAGGTAGTGAATAAGAAAAAATTGATATTGATAATGGTGGTGGTGATATTTGATGGTGGGTGACAAAGAAGAAGAAGAATTGAAGGTGATATAGTGATGGTGAAGAACAATGAATCGATAGTGAAGGTGGTTGGATATGATTTTTCTAGTGAGATAAGAATTGAAATGGGTGATTTTAGTGATGAAAAAGATATAATCATTAGAGAATAAAAACAATTAATTAGGAATTAATTATAATAAAATATAGCTAACAAAAGAAAAGTTAATTAATAAAGAAAAGAAAACAAAAATATATAATTTCTGACATGAAGCTGACGTAGCGCTGATGTGGCAACGAATGTAATACACCATATATTGTGAGAGTGGCGCTACACATCTCAGGGTGGTAATAAATTCACCTTTGAGTAGTAAAGGTGTGTAATAGGTCACCATGACAGTTTAAGCGTGTAACTGACTTTTTGGACAAGTTCAGGAAGAAATCTACGTCTCCCCCCCTCCCCTAAAAATGCTGCTATCCAGATACATCCCATTCTTCCGAATACATCACATTTGATACATTATACAACTATTTTGTTGAGATTGAAAAGGAAATTAAACATAAAATTAAATGTCAGTTTCCCAAATCATACAAATCAATTTGATGTCAATCTCTCCCAAATAACAGGTCTAAACAATTCAAATTTCAATTTTTTCCCCTCTCAAATCTCTCCCAAATCGTAACAGATTAAAAAAAAAAAGTCGACAATTTTATATGGTTATGTATTATATTAAAAAATATAAATATGATATACACTGATTTAATTATAAAACAGTGTTGCAGATACTTAACAACATGTGGTATCAACGAAACTCTCGTTAATGACCTTGGATACCTGTAGCTGCATCATGAAACGATGCAAGTCAAATGGCTCAGTACGTGAAATGTATGAGCATGTAAGGGGAATTTTAAAGCATAACATAAGCTTGAACTTGATAAAAAGGAAACATACTTACTTCTTCTCAACTCACTCAACTAACTTAACTCAGGAATAAGATACTCAACTCAAAGATAAAATATTTTGCTCAGTGAAATAAGACTCAACTCAATACTAAGATATTCAACTCAGTGAAATAAGATATAACTCAATAATAAGACACTCAACTCTTGGTACTCAAACTCTGGATACTTAAACTCAATATAAAGCAACTATAAGAGATGCAGTTTATGAAAAGCTTTTAAAACCGTAGAAAGCAACTCAATGTATTTAAGAATACAATATACTCAGTTTGTATGCAAGGATACAATATAAACTCTGTTTGTATATGAAAATACAAAATAAACTCTGTGTATATAAGAATACAAGATATCTCTATAGAAGTTTGTCTAATCGACAACCATCACTATGAGCTATGCGATGATACAACATCTCGCCCACGCTGCCAGAACTATCATATACTTTGCCAAGGTATAAGACCTCTCAACTAAGTGGATCCACTAGTCTATGCTAAAAAGCATTAAGGAATCATCTAAAAAGTATGTCCCTTTCTATCCACATTGGCTACATGGTTTATGTGGACTGTAAGTTGTCTAAACTCTCCCTCATATCGGTGTTCAATACTACTCCCAAAATATAACTAGCTCATATATTTAAAAACATAACTCTTTCTGTGGTTTGACATAAATTACTCAAAAATCTATCTCTTAAAAGAGATGGTACTTAAACTGCTCAAAACTCTTTTGAAAATCTCAGTTTAAAAGAGATGGTACTTAAACTGCTCAAAACTCTTTTGAAAATCTCAGTTTCCTCTCATCTTAAATGTTAAAACATTTGCTCTTGGGAATACTTAGTTTCCATATATCATTTGAAAGAAAATGAACTCAACTCTACTATTTCTCAAAAATATTTTAAAATCATATTATAATATGATCATTGATGACTCGGAAAGTCATACTGCATAAACATTGATGGTACATCTAGATACCATACTGCTCATACATTGATGGCATACTCGATTGTCATACTAATCATGTTTTAGAAAACTCTTTTCTCAAAACTCAGGTTAAGAACTAAATTGTTGGTTTTAAAAAAGCTTTTCAAACTTTATAACTCAAATCATAGGGTTCATGCGGAATTATGGACATGAATGACTTAACTCAAGAATGTTAATGACACCTCTCATCTCAAGACTGCTCGACTCATAGGGTTCATGCGGAATGATGAGCATGAACTACTCAACTCAAGGACCTTCACGGGTAACATGTAGTAGCCCATGATTAGGAATAAAATCCCAAAACGATTAGGAACTCAATACTCAAGACTTAGAACTTGAAGATACTACTCCTATCAAAGATACTCAACTGATAGAGTTCATGCAAAATTTATGGGCATGAACGACTCAACTTGACTCGACTCAATGGTCTAAATAACAATATGAAACTCAGGTATACAACTCTTCTCATTCTCATACTTACTTCCTCAAAACTTAGCTCAAATCGACAGTTGATCTCAAATGATTCACAATTGAACTCAAAGACTTTCTTGAACTCTACTCTTAACTCTTTCTTGAATTTGAATTATGAATTCAAGAGTTATGATTCATGATACGAAGAATCTCAATAAAAATGTAGAAATTCAATAATTAGGAATAGAACTTTTAAAAGAAACATGAACTCAAGAACTCAAAATCAATTTATCTCAACAATACTCAAATCTAGGGATAGAATCATAGATTTCTCTTCTATTAATTTAAAAGTAGATGTAGGGCGTGAGGACGAACTAGTCCAACACTATAATAGCCTTACATACCAGGAAGAACAAGGTTCTTGAAGAATCTTGAAAGGATCTTGAAGGAGAATTTGATTAGAAGCCTTGAAACCCTAGCTTGAAGGTAAATGATTAAGAAAACCTTTCTTAAGATTCTTGAATTAGTTTCTTGAAATCTTTATAGCCAAGAATTATGATTTTCATTAGTGATTCATAATTATATAGAGGAATTTGAGTTGAGAAAAATGGAATTCTTGGAAAA
This sequence comes from Solanum bulbocastanum, assembly GCA_037074985.1. Lineage (NCBI taxonomy): Eukaryota > Viridiplantae > Streptophyta > Magnoliopsida > Solanales > Solanaceae > Solanum > Solanum bulbocastanum. The sequence continues at coordinate 35,859,396 of CM073604.1, forward strand.
AGACTTACCTTGAAGAAGAATCATGAAAAAGATTGAAAGAATCTTGAATAGAGTCTTTTACTTCGATTTTTTTTCCTTAGGGTTTTGCCCTAGAATTTGAGAGAGAAGAGAATGATGGATTAAAAGATAAAAATCTGATTGTTTTGAGTCTTTTATTAGTCAAGAAATTCGTTTAGGGTTTTTTTGGAGGTAGAAAAACAAAAACAACCCTTTTTAATGTTTTTCCGTTGGCTAAATTTGTAACAACACTGTATAGGTTACTAAGAAAGTTATAACTTTTTACTTAGAAATTGGATTGACGCGAAATTGATGGCGTTGGAAAGTAGATTCAAATACCTTTAATTTAATTGGTTATGACTCACATAACTCTTTATAGTCTAAGAGATATGGTCGTTTGAAGTTGACCAAAATAGAATCTTACATCAAAACTTAATCGATAAGGAAACTTCAAGAACACTTATCAAGAACTCATCAAGAAATTAAATTCCTCAATATTTATGGATAGATTCGCAAAGAAACTCATGATTGGCCTGTGGGTGAACGAACCTAACACTATGGAAGCTTACATACCTCAAAGAACTAGGTTCTTGGTGAAATCTTGAATTTCTTGAATGAACGCTTGAAACTTGGAACTTTTTCTCCTCTTGAATCTTCTCTCTAAAACCCTAAACGCTTTTGGGGATGAATAAAATTAATTCTAATCAGTTTAGACTCCTAAAACCTTACTAAAATTGCTTAAATCCAATTGGGTAAGGCAAAGACCAAAATACCACTCATATTTTTGGGTAACTTTCCTTAATTGGATAGTCTGACTTCAAACGTGCATATCTCCCTCATACTAGCTTGAAATTTAGCAAACTCGGTGGAGTTTGAAAGATAATTTGAAGGCCTTTCATTGGATATCTTATGGGCCACCTAATTCATCTTGTACTGAAGGTTGTGATCATTTTAAGTTGACCCAAAACTTAGAAGAACCTAGGAATGACTTGAATGAATTCTCTTTATATCTTTTTTGAATTGGTGCTATATCTAGTGATCTTAATACTTAAGAAATTTTGAATTCCTTGGTAAAATTCTACTCATCACGAATGATGGTTCGAGTCTTAGTTCAAAAAATTTCTGGGGTGTTACAATATTAGTGTTTATGTATCAACAATAATATTTGATATTGTCTATAGATACATAGCCTTCTAGTTGAATAAGGTTGGGTGTATGTATCTGATAGTAAAAGATAACGAAATTTGTAATAGTTGTGTATCCAATACATAACTATGAATATGATACATCCTAATTTATATTTTCAATAAATTAGGATTATGTATCAAAACTAATATTTGAAAAAGATATATTGTACATGATAGAATTGTAATGCATCATAAATTTTGTTATAATAAAATAAAAGAAATTTTGTAATGTCCATCCTTCTTGGTTCCTTTTTGTGATATCGCCACTTCTTGTACTCCAACGTCAAGTCTTCGTGCCTAACACAAAAAAGTTAGTCATACCACCCCCCTAAAGTTTAATTAATTAGAGCAAATGGTCCATATTTAGACAAATATTCCTCAAATATGCAGATAAATAATGATAGGTTGTCACTTGCCATCGGAAACCCACTCGGACATTTAAGGGAAAGTCAATTAATGGACTTACTACGTCAAGGGTATAAAGCCTTTTAGGTCATGAAATGATGTATGTTCCTCGTAAAGTGTGTTGGTTTAACTCTACTCTAGGTAAACTAAGAGTGAATTTGATAGACACAAGGTTTCCGAGTGGACTACTCGAGTGAGAAGGCTACGCGGTCACACAAAAAAAGATCTGGACACCCCGCGCACATGCCAACTCTGCTAAATTTAAAATTTTAAAAGAAATTTACGGGTGCACAAAACACACCTCGTGTGTATGTGTGATAGTGTGACTTTCCAAGAATCGGAGAAATATGAACGAAATGTCAGTCTAGAAAAGCAGTAACACAAACAATTTATAGCAAATAAACAATCAATAACTTGTACATGGATAGTTTATAGTAAATAAATAATTAATTGAATGTGAAAATAATTTAGAGCAAATAAATAAGTAATGTAATTAAAGCAAACACAAAAAGCCTAATTAAACTAAGTCTGTTATGATTAGAACGTAAAAAGTCTCCAGCGGAGTCGATAAGCTGTTATACCCCATTTTAATCGGGTCAAAATAGTATACAAAATTTTGGTGATTCCTAAATTAATTAACTAACTTAAGGAGTCGCCACCTAATTACGGTGAATTAGGGCTCCTAAATTGATTAAAGTTATTGTCTAAAGTTTACTCCATTTTAAAGTCTACTAAACATGAGATTCTAGGTAAGGATTCAATTAATCTAAAGGGAAGGAATTATACACCCTTTAAGATTCATTAAAGATGATTAACCCGCCAAACATTAATTAATTAATTAATTAATTAGGCTAAGTGTAAAAATGTGAGAAAGGTAAAGTAATTGACTAAGAGAAAATTTAGTGTTAATAGTGTAAAACAATAAGTTTTAAATATTTGAAAGTAGTATGAATTTAGATAAAAATTTACATTTGGATACATAAATAAAAAAAATCGTAAAATAAGAGTTGATTTTTTTTATAGAAAAACATTTTATTGTTGTTCGAAATTTTTATTTTGAAATAAATTGTCAGGATCATCCAGTTTGCCAAATGAGCTAGAACAACTTCTGGACCTCATACTATTGGCAAACAATTTTTTTTTCTAATTTAAGGCTCCAAGATTGACTCAAAGCGAACTTAAATATATTCAACTTTAAGTGATGACCAAATTAATAAATAAATGCCTTTCAAATTATTTATCAAAAATCAGTTAACTTCTAAATATGTCAAGCAAAGTTACCCAAACAAACACGCAAGTATCCACGGTGAAATAACCGAAAGAATTTTATCAAATTATGAAGTTAGAAATAAGCGACTAAAGGAAAGTTATAGCTGAATCATCGTCATTTCCTCTCGCCTCTGTTTGTGATTTCTGTTAGGATGGAATTTCTAAGGAGCGAAAGACACAAATGTAGATATAATGCACGCTTCAAGCCTTGTGGTGACATCGAGTCTCAAATAAGACTTTTTGACTCCGATATGTACATGTGAAAAAATAGAAAAGAGAATTAGGAATTAGATAGTTGGAAATGTAAGAATTATTATTAATTATTACTAATTATTTCTTATTGATGGCTCAAGTTTATTTGTAATCCAAGTAATACTATAAATAATATTTAATAAGGAATAGATCTCGTCCGTACATTAGTTAGTTGATGGACGTACCAGATTAAGTCATAACCTCTATAAATTGGTCCTCCCTCCACCCATTAGGATTACCACATATTCTCTACAATAATTCCATCACTGACGGTTGTGGTAACATAAAGTTAGGACAAAGAGGTAGAAACCAATTTACGAATAACGCTTCTGCTTCTCTCTATGATTATGTCTTCCGCATCAGGTATGTGCCCCTAACGATTTTTATGTAAGATTATCGTGTTTAAGATTCTGATATTATGTTATTAAAATATTTAGTCTTACATGTGGCATCTGAGACTGAATTGTTTGAACTGATAATATAATACGTGACAGGCAAAGGATAGAGAGAGTTGATTCTGCCTCTTAATCTATGAAATAGATTTTGTATGACCTCTTCTTTTCACGATTGAAAATTATTTATGTTAGTATACCCCTCAAAATCCTCTGTTTCAACTGGTTAAGGTTTACTCTAGTATAGAATGCGAGTCCTAATAAGGTTGTTCACTGGGGTGTCTGTTACCTAGTTTGCTTGGTAAATTGCAACTTAGTGTGAATAACTTCTAACTAAGGATTGTGGTGCTTAAGCCTAACTGTCTATCAATTATTGGTTGATGATTAAAATTTTTAAAAAAAGCTTAAAGATTTTTTTTTTTAACGATTCACATCAGCTATTTCCAGTATTGTTACAAGCTAATATTTTATTCATCGCACAGAAACACTTTAAGTTTAATGGAAATATAATAAATAAATAAATTTTTGTAAGTTTAATTTTGTCCAGTCAAATTATGTTTAAACTTATAATTGATTTTTTTTTTTTAGTATAATTTTGTGCTTGACCATTTAAGGTGTTTGGACTCTTAATGTAATAATTATGTTTTGTTTTAGATTGTGCAATAAATTAAAGTGGTCGTTATACTAAGCAATAAATAATATGTTTATAGTTAGTGCAATATAGTTTGTTAGTCACCAAAGTGGTCAAACTAGAAAAATTAACGTCTACACATATAATATTTATGATCACTTGACATATGTGGATTAGTGCAATTTATTATTTATTGACATATTCAGTATTCCAAGAGAGACTGGGTCTGGTTTTTCAACCTGATGCATGTATTAAGTTTCCATAGTTTATTAGTCACCAAAATGGCCAAACTAAAATGTATAAAATTGTCCACATGCACAAAATTTGATGATATTATGTGTGCTTTGTATTTATATAATTTGTTAGTCACTAAAGTGGCCAAACTAGAGAAATTAACGTCTACACATATCATGTTTATGATCACTTGATGCATGTATTATGTTTCTATAGTTTGTTAGTCACTAAAGTGGCCAAACTAAAATGTATAAAATTATTCTCATGCACAAATTTTTATGATATTATGTGTGCATTTGTATTTATATAGTTTTTAGCCACCAAAGTGACCAAACAAAAATGTATAAAATTATTCACATGCACAAAATTTTATGATATTATGTGTGAATTTGTATTTATGTAGTTTGTTAGTCACCAAAGTGATCAAACTAAAATGTATAAAACTATTCACATGCACAAAAATTTATGTTATTATGTATGCATTTGTATTTCTATAGTTTGTTAGTCACCAAATTAGCCAAACTAGATAAATTAACGTCTACACATATCATATTTATGATCACTTGATGTATGTATTATGTTTCTATAGTTTGTAGTCACCAAAGTGGCCAAACTAAAATATATAAAATTATTCACATGCACAAAAATTTATGATATTATGTGTGCATTTGTATTTATATAGTTTGTTAGTCACCAAAGTGGTCAAACTAGCACGGTTAAGAAAAATATGCATTTATAAAATTATCATTTATCTATGAAAGTTAATTAAATGCCTATATATTGAAAAATAAATAGATAAATTGGCTTTCACTATTGCTAGAACTTGAGAATTTACCCAAAGGTAAATTAATCATTCTATGAATGGTGAACATTATGAGGTAAATTAGTATTTTCAGTCAAACATATATTGTATATCCAAAGATGTCGTATATGTTTGGTTAAATATATTTAATTGCCTATTAAAGATTTAAAAATTGGCATTTAAATTATGATAGTGTGTCGTAGTATCTACCCAAAGGAGAATTACGATGTACTTATATCGTTTTACTGAATTCACATTATTTTTTATTTGTGAGCATGTATATCTATTTGCAATTATTCCTCTTCATTCACATGTTTTGTTTGTTATTGTGTTCAATGGATTGAACTTCTCTGAATGACATGAACAAGTCTAGTTCCACTTAGCTATAATGGATCTTGACTTGGCTCTACTGAATGATAAACCTACAATCATTACTTATAAGAGCAATGAGAATGAGAAGTTTTTCCATAAATCATGGGAGCGCTTTAACAGATTGAGTTTTATGTTCATGCGAATGATTGTTGCTAACAACATTAAGAGTACTATTCCACAAACAAAAAGTGCCAGGGAATACCTGAAGTTTGTGAAAGAACGTTTTCGTTCTGCTGATAAGTCTCTCGCTGGTACACTAATGACGAACTCACGGCTATAAAGTTTGATGGGTCGCGCAGTATGCAAAATCATATTATTGAGATGACTAACATTGCATCAAGACTTTCGATCTTGGGGAAGAAAGTGGATGACACCTTCTTGGTTCAGTTTAATTTGAACTCATTGCCTCTTGAGTATGGACCATTCCAAATGACTATAACACTATTAAGGATAAGTGGGATGTTAGTGAATTGTCCAGTATGCTTACTCAAGAGGAGTCAAGACTTAAGAAATAAGGAGGTTATTCCATTAACCTCATGAGTCAAGGAGCATCTGGTAAAGGACTTAAAGTGAAGGCAACAAGTTTTTTTTTTTAAAAAAAAGGCACTTGCTAAAGTTCCACAAAATGCTCATAAGGAACTCAAGGTCGATGTGTGTCGTTTCTGTAGAAAGGAAGGACACTTTCACTAAATGAAAGTTCTGCTTATTTGTGGCATAAATGTTTGGGTTATATATCCAAAGAAAGATTAAAACGATTAGTAAAGAATGAGATTCTTCTGAATCTGAATTTTGTTGATCTTGATATATTGTTTGGATTGCATTAAAGGAAAGCAAACCAAGCATACCAAGAAAGGTGCCACAAGAAGCACTCAACTTCTTGTAATTATACACACTGATATTTACGGACCCTTTGATGTTTCATCTTTTGGTGGAGAAAAATATTTTATCATCTTTATCAATGATTTTTCACGTTATTGATTTATCTATTTGTTGAAAGAAAAATCTCAAGCAGCGGACGCTCTCAAAGTGTATGTTAATGAGGTTGAAAGACAATTAGATAAAAGTGAAAATCATTAGGTCAGATAAATGTGGTGAATATTATGGAAAGTATAATGAATCAGAACAATGTCCAGGTCCATTTGCAAAATTCTTTGAGAATGATGAAGTTAGTGGGAGTGTTGAACGACAAAAGATGAAAATTAATGAAGTAAGGGTAAATATTTCATTGACCATGAATGTACCTACTTCCGCACTAATGACAAATGTTGTTTCTCTTGTTGAACAACACTTTAACAATGTTGAACAATATTTTGGTGAAACACTTCAAGAAGGAACTAACTCACAAGTATCTGACGTAAATGAACCACAAACGGTGCCATTAAGAAAATCGGTCATTTCAGATAATTATGTGATTTATTTGCAAGAGTCAAATTTTGATATTGGAATTAATAAAGATCCAATTTCATTTTCACAAGCCATAGAAAGCACTAAGTCTGATAAATGGATTGATGCCATGAATGAAGAGTTAAAATTCATGGAATACAACTAAGTCTGGGATCTTGTTTAATTACCAGAAATTTTTAAAAGAATTGGGTTTGGATGGGTCTACAAGACCAAACGCGATTCAAATGGTGATATTGAACGATATAAAGTCAGACTTTTTGCCAAAAGATACACTCAAAAAGAAGGTATTGATTATAAAAAGACCTTTTTACCGGTCTCAAAGAAAGACTCATTATGTTTTGGCTTTGGTAGCTCATTATGATTTAGAGTTACATCAAATGGATGTGAAAACTGTCTTTCTTAATGAAGCCTCGAAGAGGATATTTATATGGACCAACCAGAGGGTGTCAAAATTAAAGGAAAAGATCAAATGGTGTGTAAGCTAAAGAAGTCAATATATGGACTCAAACAAGTCTCACGACAATGATATATAAAGTTTAATGATACCATAACATCTTTTGAATTTAAGGAGATTACCATTGATCGGTGTTTATACTAAAAGATCAGTGGGAGTAAATTTATTTTTTTTAGTCTTGTATGTTGATGACATTTTACTTGCTGCTAAAGATGGCATATTGCGTGAGACGAAAGACTTTCTCTCTATGAATGTTGAAATGAAAGTTATAGGTGAGACATCCTATGTGATAGGGATAGAAATATTCCGTGATAAATCACAAGGATTATTGGTACTGTCTCAAAAGGCTATATCGAAAGAGTTCTAGAGAGATTTAACATGAACAATTGTTTAGGAAGAATAATTCCTATTAAAAAAAAATGGGACAAATTTAATCTCATGCAATGCCCAAAGAATGATGTAGAACGAAAGGAAATGAAATCAATTCCTTAATCTTCTATTGTTGGAAGTTTGATGTATGTTCAAACTTGCACAAGACCGGATATTAGTTTTTTGGTCGGAATGCTAGAAATATATCAAAGTAATCCTGGAATTGATCACTGAAAAACTGCAAAGAAAGTTATGGCACGTTATGAAGCCACAATTCATGCATTTTGGTTGCAGAACTTTCTTTCAGGACTTGGGGTTGTCGACACTATTACCAAGCCGCTGAAAATTCATTGTGATAATATTGCAATAGTATTCTTCTCCAAAAACGATAAGTACTCCAAATGTATCAAACATATAGAATTAAAGTACTTTACTGTTAAGGAAGAAGTTCAGAAACAAAGAGTGTTACTTGAGAATATTAGAACTGATCTCATGATTACAGATCTGTTAACAAAAGGCTTACAACCAAAGACATTTAAAGAACATGTTCAAAGAATGGGTCTTGGTTGTACTTATGATTGATACATTTATGATGTTCTTACACTCTGAGCTCAATTATGTGTTTCTGATATACATTAATGAATTTCTTGTTTTTCATAATAGTGTATATATTATGTTTTGAGATATTACAAGATAAGTCTCTATGAGACATTATTGTAGACCGTAATGCTATATGTTTTTATAGCTTATGAACCTAGTATGATAAGTTACTAATGTAGTAGTATATGGAAGGAAGTATGTAGCTTAAAATTTATGTACAACCGCCATAACTCGCGTTAATAGTTTGTTATATTGTGGAATGTATGATGGACATTATAGAAGAGATTTATTATATGCGCAACTAATGTTTATTAAATATTAATGTTATATATGGTTATTGGGCCAAGTGGGAGAATGTAAGAATTATTAATAATTATTATTAATTATGTTTTACTTATTGCCCAAGTTTACTTGTAATCCAAGTAATACTATAAATAATATTTAATAAGGAATAGATCTCGTCCGTACATTAGTTACTTAATGGATGTATCAGATTAAGTCATAACCTCTATAAATTAGTCCTCCCTCCACCTGTTAGGGTTACCATATATTCTCTACAATAATTTCATCACTGACGGTTGTGGTAACATAAAGTTAGGTCAAGGAGGTAGAAACCAATTTATGACTAATGCTTCCGTTTCTCTCTGTAATTATGTCTTCCTCATCAAGTATGTGCCCCTAACGAAATCTATGTAAGATTATCGTGTTCAAGATTTTGATATTATGTTATTAAAGTATTTAATCTTACAGGAAAGTCAATTTAAATAACTTAAAATAAGAAAGGATACAAGTCTAGTGACATAAAAAGGTTTAATCAAGTCATAAAACTTATATGGCTTAACAGAACATCAAATGAAATTTGGTAAGTATGTTACAGTGTGAAAGAGATAACTTGTATATATAAATGGTTCCCAAGTTTTCACTTTGAAGATACACATATCTTCTATTTGATACCAACACATACTTAAGGTAAGAGCAGTGAGCATTCTTTATCATCACAATAGCTGAAACTTAGAGAACTTCTTAGAGGACATGGCCGTGGTCGAGGAGGTAAATTTGACGGACGAACAATATATATAAAATTTCAGTATGACATAAACTAGTATGAAGTGTATTTAAACTTATATTTTACAATGCGTCGAGGCATGTAAAAGAAATTTGAACGAGACAGCCAGATAAATTGGGATAAATATGATCTTAATCTAAATAGAATAGGATAAATATCATCTCTGTCCGATCAAAACGGTGAGCAAGACTTGAGGCATATTCCAGGAAGAAATTTGATAGACGATAACACATTTGCGACATAATATAAGGTAGGAACAGAGAAGAAAAAGTTTCACAGATGTCATATATTTAGACACTTGAGCAACCACATGTATCGAGTGTTGACACCCAATTTTGACCCTCCCCGATAACAATTAATTTCCGAGCTTCTTAATTCTCAAATGATTTAGAATAATTAGCCTTATAAAATTCAAACACTTTTCAAGGTTATTTTAAGTATTTCATTCGGTTTTTATAGTTTTTAAGTGATAAATATGTTTCATATAATTATGTATATATAATTAGTATATTTTAAGAATATTTAAAAATCATCTCAATAAAGATTTTTGCTTTAATTAAGTAATTTTTTGATTAGTTTAAGTTATGTTTATATTTTTGAGTGAATTTGTTTACAAGTAAAATAATTGTTTTGTTTCGTTAAGTTTAAGAAGCTCGTTAATTAATTTTGTTTAAATTCGTCTTGATTAAGATTTGACTGAATTTAACTAATTAGCTCAATTTGGCTACAATTTAAATTCATTTGATCATTTGTTTAATTACCATTTTTGCCAACTTCTTAAACCCATCAAAAGACCAATTTTTGGGCCCCTTTTCACCTTTTCCAGTAGCCCAAACCAATTTTGGGTCCATTTCCCATAAGACAAACCCATCAGCCCAATATTCCCTTTATTTCCCAGCCCACAAATGCCCATCAGCATTCCCAATTCCAGCAATAGCAAAATACGACCCCACTGCCCCAACTTAGAACCCTCTGTTTATGGTTATACTTAGTATTTAGATTCTTGCTTAAAACAAATTTCTAGTCTAATATTCTATGCTTGTTAATGTAGTTCGATTCGCTTAAGTTACTTTTTGTTTAATTCTAGTTACTACTAACGGTCTAGTGATAGTCTTATAATCATGTATGTAGCTATGCATTTTAGAAGATGATCTGTGATGTTGGTTGCATTTTTAATTCATTTATTTATCTATTTATTATTACTTTGAAGAAGAATCATGTGTTAAAGTCCTCACCCCCCCCCCCCCCCTTTAAAGACTACAAAAATGGATCCATATGTGGAGTTATGTATCTTCTCTACAATGTTTATGTGATTATAATTGATCTTCTCAATGTAGTTAGTTATTAAAGAAAGTGAATATATTGGTCTGTGGTCTTGCTTTTGTTAGGAGCCTTATTTGATGTAAATCCATTGAAGCATTGTATTACTTTCTTCCGTTGCTTTGTACAGTAGAGTATAGTGCTATTTTCGATTAAATCTAATTTGTGATTACGCCATATCAACTTAGACTGTTGGTTAGTTTCTCCGTTTGTATTGATTAAATCGTGAAATAACTTTGGTTTGAGTTCATTCACTAGTAACAAATAAAATAGATTAGTATATCTTATTCATTTTAGTTGATCACATTTTAACTTGAAATATTTGGATAAATCTGGGTGTATTGTTATTTGTGTAAAAGCTCCTTAGTTGATTGGATTTGTTATTTTAAATTATAACAATGAATAATTATCAAATTTTATAGTTAAGTTGATATGAATTGTGAAACGTTTCATTGATTCATTATTCTCTTCTTTGGCATGAAACAATCTTTCCCCCCTTCTCATTTCGAGAGGGCCATAAAGACCCAAAATTCTTTTGTCGAGTCAGCCAACCTTGATAAATTGAAGAACAAGTCTTTGGAGTTGATGTACAAGTTTCAAAAAGCAGAAAAATGGGCTGTATACATTCGATATACATTGATATACAACAGATATATATAAAAAGGGGTATTAGGTTAAATCCCAAAAGCAGCAGCGAATTTGGCCCAAGAAAGGCCCAAATTCAACTTTTGTCCCTTATTCTCATATTATTTAATTGCGATTATTTATTGCTTGATGTTTATTAATTCTAGTTTTAGAATTGTTTATCAACCTAATTAAATTCCCCAAAAGATGAACTATTTTCTTTGTGTTGGTTTACTTTAATAATTTCATCAACTCTTTATTCTTTATTTACTTATTCAAATATTTTTTTTTAGTCAAAACTTTCGCTTATCTTTAACTAGATTAAAATGATTTCATGTTTTAATGGACTAAATTGACTCAATTTATTACTTCTAAAAAGTTTCAAATAAATGCTAATTAATCTAGTTTTTGTCAAGTACCTACTCACTTGCAATTTAATTCAAATATTTCAATTAATATCTTCTTTTCTTAAAAATTATTTTTTGTTTAACTATTTTCTCAAGTTGATCATTTTTCTAAAAATAGTCAAAATATATTTAATCTAAGTCGTAGGATAACCGCCTGTTAGCTGGCACTTCAAATGCCTTAAGAACTTTCTTGAAGTGTAAATAAGACCTCTTACCCATTTTCTCTAAATTTTTAAAGACTTAATTTGTTAGTCTTTTTAAAATTAAGTTTTCTTAATTTCTTTAAAAAATTAAGTGGCGGCTCTTTTCTAAGTATTTTTCTCAAATTATTTTATGCTTAGAACATTTCAAAAAGTGATTTTTCTAAAGATTGTAAAATTACGGCATAACACCGAGACAAACAAAACTAACACAAAGTGATAGTCTTGAACTTTATTTGCAAAATTGATTAGCTATAAAAAAATTAAATTTCATGATACTCAGATGTTTACGAAAATAAGACCGAGTGATAGAAGGAGATGAAAGGACTAACTTTTCTTACTATCCACATAGATATCAAACAAGTCAAGATGAGCAACAAATGAGCTGAGATGAGACGAGATGATAACTTGATTTGCGGAAAAAAAAAACAGTCATTCTAAGAACGAAACAACCACATATTTACATACTTGTATATTTTTTGAAACAAACTTGACAGTATCAAAATCATATACATAAAACCGATTGAAGACAACAACAACAAGAACAAATATACGACAATCATATACATACATTACATATTTGTAAACTCAAAACTCAAAATTACATTTTTATCTGTAAAGGCTGATGAAAAAAATAGCAACAAGGTAAACTTAGTGTAACACCCCGGAAACTAGTAGGCTAAACTAGAGCTAAACGTGAGGGTTAGAGTCAAGGAAGGAGCGCAATGGCCAAGGGAGTGACCTAGGGTAGCCTACCTTGGTGTAGTAACTGCCCTACCTACCACGCCCACCACCAAGGCTCATGGTCAAGACCACAGCCCTTGGTGTGGCTCGTGGTGAGATAGGTAGTAGCCTCCCCAAATCTGCCAAAAATCAGCCCCTCTACACGAGCCATTTCACGGCTCGTGGTGAAGACCACGACTCGTGGAAAGGCTCGTGGAGGGGAGTTAGTGTATAAGGGTTGAGGAAAGGTGGCTTAGCTAGTGTCTCAAGGCTCATGAGAGGGACCATGGCTCGTGGTAGGCACCACGACTCTTCTGGAGTCCTCCGTGACGGTCCCTTAGGCTTTTGGGATTAAAGTCATAGTTGCCTAGACACTGCCTCAGGGTCCACGGAGGGGACCACGGCTCGTGGGACCTCACGTGGTCCCTAGGTAAGTCACTTAAAGTTGAGGGTTAATTGGTCTTTTCCGGTTGAAATCCCATGAAAGTGAAGTTGTTTTGGGTAAGTCTAGGACCACTATGTAAGTCATTTATGTCAAAACTCACCCATTCAAGTCATATTTTCCCAAAACCCAAATCAAAATCGCCAAAATCTCTCATCTCAAATATCTCACTCTCTAGAAACTAGAAGAAGAAGAAGAAGAAGAAGAAGAAGAAGAAGAAGAAGAAGAAGAAGGAAGTTCAACTAGGATCAAGGTAAAGGTTAAATTATCCCATTGAAGCTTAGCATTGGGCTTTGTTGTTGAGTTATGATAGCTTTCATCCATGGGTATATTTCATCCATGGAGTTCCTTCAAAATTCAATTTCAAAAGAAAGATATAAATCCTTCATTTTTAGGGTTTGATTCAAAAGTCATGGGTTCCTTTCAAACTCGATTCTAATGGTTGAATTATGCTATTATAAGCATGAATTTATGATTTTCTATGATTTTTATGATGTATCCCTAATAACCCATGTAATTTCCTTAATTCTCAATTTGTGATCCTATGATGTGATCTTTGTTGATGAAAGGTGAATTTGATGAATTGATGCATGAGGTTATAGAATCAAATGAATTATAATGAAATCCATGTTGATTTGAAGAAGGGTTTAACCTTGAAGGAGCAAAGTATGATATTATGCTTGTGTTTATGAAATCTATGTAAATGCTTTAAGAACACTTTGAGAGTGAAGTGTTAATGATTATGCTAATGTTATTGTGTTGATTGAAAGGACATTCTCATGAACACATAATGAACATGATGTGAAAGGTTTTCTAACATAGTGAAGATTCTAGGGTTGAAAGACTTTCTCACCTAAATGAATCTAAAATGTCATGTGGACATGGACGGAGTGGATATTGAAATAGATGGAAGTTTTTTACATCAATTGAGTCCGGGCTTTCCATGTATGTCTCATGAGAAGGAGACCTTCTACGTTTTTTGTATCCAATAAACTACATTCCCCCATAGGATGTTTAGCTAGTGGATCCACCTAAGCTAATAAACGATGGTTCTACCTTAGGCCAGCAAGGCAACCCTATTTGGACACCGGGTGATCATGTTATAGCTCATATTGTCTCATGTCGGTTAAGGCTATCTCCCACAACAAGAAAATGAATAATGAACTAAGGCTACTACATGAAGTATGGTATATGAGTTCAAAGGTTTTAAAGATGATGTTAGCTTGCATTGAATATGATGTTATGACTTATGTTTTCCAACTACCTCTTATATGATGTTTAACTTGGTAAATTGCATGTCATGAAATGAAATGTCCCTTTTAGCATGTTTTAAATGTTTTATGCTTAGTTATTATACTTAGTACATTTTTTATACTAACACATACTTTTGCCTACATTGTTCCCAAATATAGGGTCCGGCAGTCAGGGTCAATTTCGTGGCTAAGTGTTAATCTTGAGATTCCAAGCTCTGGTGAGTCCTCATGCTTCGAGGATGTAGTTATTATTTTAGTTTCCATTTCTTGTATTTTATAGTTGAACATGATGTATGGGCTAGGCCCAATTTCATTCAAGATTGTAATAAATGGCCATATCAAGACAAGTGTCTAGGCTTCCGCTTTTTTTTAAGAAAAACTTTTTAGACTTGTAAATGTCTTTTACTCTTATTGTTTTATTTCTTATGTTATGAGGACTAAGTGGCTTGTATGGAGTCCTTTGGGGTTCTATACGCCTTGTTACATTTAGGGGGTACCTCTGGGTTATGACACTTAGCACTACAAATGAAATCACATATTCGTAGAACAAAATTAGATGAAGGAGAAGAAGAAAATATTCAAATGGAATAATAGGATGGATATATCAAGGAGATAGTGAAGTTGCATGGGGTTCCTTTACCTATTATTTCGAATCGGGGTACTTAATTTACTTCACACTTTTGGAAGGCATTCCAAAAAGGACTTGGTACTAAGGTTAAGCTTAGCACGACTTTTCATCCTCAAACCGATGGGCAAGCGGAACATACCATCCAAACCTTAAAGGATCTGTTGAGAGCATATGTTAAAGACTTCAAAGGTAATTGGGATCTACCATCAATAGAGTTTGCCTACAACAATAGTTACCACTCAAGTATTGACATTGCTCCTTTTAAAGCATTGTATGGTAGGAGATGTAGATCTCTGGTTGGATGATTTGAAGTAGGTGAAATTGCTCTAATTGGTCCGGAACTAGTTTATGAGGCCATTGAAAAAGTTTGACTCATTAGAGAGAGGTTGAGGACGGCCCAAAGTTGGCAAAAGTCTTATGCCAATGCTAGAAGGAGGGATCTAGAATTTGAAGTTAATGGTTGGGTCTACTTGAAAATCTCACCTATGAAGGGTGTGATGAGGTTTGGCAAGAAAGGGAAACTTAGTCCCCG
Source organism: Solanum bulbocastanum (assembly GCA_037074985.1). Classification (NCBI taxonomy): domain Eukaryota; kingdom Viridiplantae; phylum Streptophyta; class Magnoliopsida; order Solanales; family Solanaceae; genus Solanum; species Solanum bulbocastanum. Next base: position 35,874,959 of record CM073604.1, read on the forward strand.
ATATATAATCTTGAAACGTGTTGGAAAAGTGGCTTATGAGTTAGATTTTCCAAATGAGTTGGCTCCGGTTCATCCGGTATTTCATGTTTCTACGCTTAAGAAGTGCATTGGAGATCCGGTATCCATTATCCCCATAGAAGGGTTGGGGGTTGATGAGAATCTTTCATTTGAAGAAATTTTGATAGAAATCCTAGACCGTCAAGTTAAAAGGTTGATAAATAAGGAAATAACTTCCGTGAAGGTTTTATAGAGGAATCATTTAGTTGAGGGTGCTATTTGGGAGGCTGAGGCCGATATGAAGTACCGCTATCCTCATCTTTTTCCTTCTACTCCTATCCAAGCTTGAGGTAAGTAATTCCTCTTGAGTTTGGTGTTTTGCGAGTCATGTGTGATATATGTGTTCTTTATGATTTCCTTATGATATGCAAGTTCTTAAGAAATTTCATGTTTAGTACAAAGTGAATTTTCACACTTTATATGTTCCTCATGTTGATTGTACATTTTAGTATGATAATGGCATATTTGACTTCGTGGGATGATTTGATGAACATGTTTTGCTATGCTTTTGATGAAACGACATATTGGCTCCATAATGTTGTGTTGATCTTGCTTTTAGTTAGAGAAGGTAGTTCCTCCTATGATTATGTGAAATGATGAGTTTTGTACATAATGGGTTGTTAGATGTAGTTCCTACTTCCTTGTATTGCATTGAACATGTTGAGATGGAGTTGATATATCCTTCTTTGGATTGTGCATTATATAGATGCATCATGCATGGTGGGCTACTAGTCTTGTGTCACGACCTAGACCATTATGATTGACACCCACACTAACCCTCAAGTGGGAGAACCATTCATACTAATTAGCTAACCAACTAAATTAAAATACTAAGACATTTAAGTTACGGAATCAAGTTAAATGCTAAGGAAAGAAATAGAGTTCCCATAAACTCCAAACAAAAGTGTAACGCCAATCTAACATTGCGAAAGAAATACGCCTAGAACCTGAAAGTCAATGTACCAAAACATCTAAAGTTTAACAAGTCTAAATAAGAAGGGATACAAACCCAAACTAGCTAGAAAGTCTAAGTCCGAAATATGGACATAGACGGAAAGAGGACTTATGGCAGCCTGGAAGAACTGGCACACCCTTGAATTCGAACGGCGATTACTGATCTTTTAAGCGAGGTCTATCAATAGCCGCCTGAAGATGCCCTATACTCAACAAGGAAAGAGCAAGTGCAATATCATTACACAACCACAATGTACTGGTAGGATCACGCGGCTATCCCACTAAGGGCAACAGATATAAGTCAATACAACATAGTAATAACATGCATACACCGAACATATACAATATCATCAATATTTACAAACAACGAACAATTTCACAATTCTCAAATATCACAGTTATATCAAGTCATTGGTCCTCTCGTGAAATCCAAACCCAAACCCAAACTGTTAACATATCAAAACGTGGTATCCGATCCAATTATTATGCCAGAACGTGACAACCAATCGCATAATTATGCCGGAACATGGCAGCCGATCCAAGTTAGTGTGTCGGAACGCAACACCTGATCATTCTACAAGCCACAATCACAAACACAAGTATATTCTCACAATCATACAAGCAAGTCATGATTTCATGGTATTCATCATTCATCTATCCTCATTTACAATTAATATAATCAATAATGCAACATTCACATACATACATGTATCATATTAATGTGATCAATAGTGCAACATTCACATACATCACACAACATGAAATCACAACCATCACATACCTCGAAACAAGCTTGAAACCCATAAGAAACTTGGTTCTTCCCTTTCCGAATTTGTTTCGCTTGTTCTTGGTCTACAAACAATCATAGTAACACGGAAATTAATAAACAATCACTAATTACCTGAATTACTAATAATTTTATCAACCCTAGATTATACTCATGATCCATATATCCAAATTAAGGTTGTTTCCACCATAAATTTCAGATCAAAACCCATTGATAATTACCCATTAGATTGCGTTCTACGGATTGAAAAATGGATTCGGGGAGTGAAAATCTTACCTTTAGCCTTAAGAATGATAGAAACCTGTAAAGAAAAGCCCTGGGTTCGTTCCTTAGCTCTCCAATTTGAAAATTGTAGAATAAAATGATTTTGGGGTTTATTTCCGACTTTAAGTCGTGTCTGCCCCACTACAGCGGGACTCACCCCGCTACAGAAGCCCCGTTCTGGCTGTAGAAATCCCCTTTCAGTGGCTTGCACGAAATCAGTGAGCAAAAATAATAAATCCAAGACCCTATTTCACAACACACCTTCAACTAATGGCACTCAGAAAATACCCATTAACGCTAAGATCAATTTTGGGAGTTTTACTCACCCAAATTCAATTCCGTAAAGTCGTACGAGTTCCTTAACGACTTACCTATCTACTCATATGATAGAATTCATAAGTAGATCACCCAATTGATACCATATTTTCCTAGACCTCACAGATACCGATTTCGTCCAAATCTAGACTATGTTGTGAAATCTCAAGTTACTACGAAAAAGTTTTTCGGCCCAAATTTTTTTCCCCATTCGCTTTTCTATAAAGACGGGAACAAGTCATTACAATAGATACCAATTTACCCATAACTCGTCCCTGAGTGACAAACTTAGGAAAGACAAGCGAAATAAAGAATGGAGTAGTACCCGAATCGACGAACAATTGTGGATACTTGTCTTGCATGTCCTTCTCAGCTTCCCAAGTAGCTTCCTCAACTGGACGATGCTTCTATTAAACTTTCACGGACTTGATATCCTTGGTCCTTAGCTTACACACATCATGATCAAGAATTGCAACCGGTTCCTCCTCATATTGGAGGTCTTTATCTAACACAATTGAGTCTCACTTAATGATATAATATCTGTCACCATGATATCTCTTTAACACGGACACATAAAATACTGGATGAACTCCCAATAGGTTAGGGGTAAAGCTAATTTATGAGCCACTGGCCCTAGACATTCAAGAACTTCAACGGGATCAATGTAACGAGGATTAAGCTTGCACTTCTTGCCAAATCTCATCACCCCTTTCATGGGTGACACGTTAAGAAGAACATTCTCACCAATCTGAAATGTCATGTTTCTCACCTTATGATCTGCGTACTTCTTCTGTCTACTCTGGGCTGCTAGAAGTTTAGCTTGAATACTCCTCATCTTATCTCGAGCATCTTTCACTAAATCAACCCCCAAAGGTTCCATATCTCCAATCTCAAACTATTATATGGGAGATCTACATCCCCTCCCATAAAGTGTCTTAAATGGTGCCATATCAATATTAGAGTGATAACTATTATTATAAGAGAACTCACACAAAGGTAAGAACTTATCCCAATGCCCTCCAAAATTAAGCACACATGCCCTCAACATGTCTTTTAACACTTGCATAGTCCTCTCTGACTGTCCGTCCGCTTATGGATGGAAGGCTGTACTAAAGGTGAGTTGTGTGCCTAATTCATCATGTAACTTCCTCCAAAACTTGGATGTTAATTGGGTACTATGGTCTGAGATGATAGAAAGGGGCACCCCATGCAACTTTACTATCTCTTTCACATACACCTTAGCCAATTATTCAACATTATAATCTATTCCTACTAGAATAAAATGGGCTGACTTAGTCAATCTATCAATCAATCACTACCTAAATAGAATCAAACTTCCCCAAGGTCTTGAGAAGACCAGCCACAAAATCCATGGCCATCCTCTCCCACTTTTATTTCTAAATTGGCATTCTTTGAAGCAAACTTGCAGGCCTTTGATGTTCATACTTCACTTGTTGAAAATTTTGACACTTAGCCACAAACTCCGTTATATCCTTCTTCATGCCCGAACACCAATAAATTTAATTCAAATCTCGGTACATCTTGGTCACACCAGGATGAATAGAATACCGCGAGCCGTGGGATTCTTTCAACCATTTTTGAATCAAGTCATCAACTCAAGGAACACAAATTCTGCCTTGAAAACTGAGCACACCTTCCGCATCAAGAGTGGTCTCTTATGCCTTACCAATCGCGGTCTTCTTCATGAGTTCATTTAAAGTTTTATCCTCAAATTGTTTGGCTTTGATCTCTTCAATGAATATGGCCCTAACTTCAATCCTAACTAACACCCCACCTCTTTCTGAGATGTCCAACTGCATGAACTTAGATTCCAAGGTCTGAATTTCCTTAGCCAAGAGTCACTTAGATACACTCAAGCCAGCTAAACTACCCATATTCACCGCTTTTCGACTCAAAGCGTCTGCCACTACATTAGCCTTACCCGGATGGTATTAAATGGTCACATCATAATTCTTGATTAACTCCATTCACTTTCGTTGTCTTAAATTCAGATCCTTTTGAGTGAACACATGCTTCAAACTACGATAATCAGTAAACACCTCACACTTAACCCCATATAGAGATAATGTCGCCAGATGTTAAGAGTGAACACTACCACTGCCAAATCCAAATCATGTGTTGGGTAGTTCTTCTCATGCACCTTAAATTGACGCGATGAATAAGCTATAACATTCTTATCCCATATCAACACAGCACCCAAACCAGAATGTGAAGCATCACAATAAATAATACAATATTTACCTTCAACTGATAGTGCTATAATAGGTGCGTGGTCAAAAGAGTCTTGAGCTTTTGAAAACTCTCCTCACATTTTTCAGTCCATTCAAATAGTATCTCCTTTTTGGTCAAATTAGTCAATTGAGTGACAATAGAAGCAAAGTTCTTCACAAATCGACGATAGTAGCTAGCGAGCCCCACAAAACTCCTAATTTCCGTCACAAAGTTAGGCCGAACCCAATTCTTAACTGCCTCAATCTTTTGAAGATCTACTATTACCCCTTCTTTTGAAACTACATGTCCCAACAATGCAACATAAATAAACCAAAATTTACACTTAGAAAATTTAGCATACAACCTTTGTTTCGCAAGAACACCCAGAACAATACGAAGATGGTCGACATGCTTTTCCTCACTTTTCGAATAGACCAAAATGTAATCAATAAAGACTATAACAAACGAGTCAAGAAATGGCATGAACACCCCATTCATCAAACTCATGAAAGCTGTAGGCGCATTGGTCAAACCAAAAGACATAGCTAGGAACTCATAGTGCCCATAGCGGGTTCTAAACGCCGTCTTGGGCACATCCTCAGGCCTAATTTTTAATTGATGGTAACCATACCTTAAATCAATCTTGGAGAAATCTGATGTACCTTGCAATTGGTCAAAAAGATCATTTATTCGAGGCAAAAGCTACTTGTTTCGAATAGTAACCCTATTCAATTGCAGGTAATCTATACACATTCTCATACTACCATCATTTTTCTTAACAAACAAAACTGAAGCACTCCATGGGGAAGCACTAGGACGAAAAAATCCCTTATCAAGAAGCTCTTGGTTTTGAGCCTTAATCTCTCTTAATTCTGCTGGAGTCATGCGATATGGAGGGATAAAAATAGGATGAGTACCAGGTTCTAAATCAATGCAGAAGTCTATATCCCTATCCGGAGGCATACCAGGCAAATCATTAGGAAACATTTCTCTAAATTTTGACACCATAGAAATAAACTCAATAGATGGAGACTCATCCTCAACATCCCGAATATGAGCCAAATAAGCCAAACAACCCTGCTCTACCATTTTACTAGCCCGAATGGAGGATATAATCTTAACTTGCTTAGGCTAGTACACCCCTTCCCACTCTAACTTTTCATTTTTTGGAATTTCTAGAGTTACAAACTTAGTATTACAATTAAGAACAACATAATAGGGGGACAACCAAGTTATGCCTAATATTATATCAAAATCAATCATATCTAAATCACTAAATCAGTACAAGTCTGAAAGCCTAGAAACACAATAGGACAAGCACGATATATATTGGTGACTTTAACAGACTCTCCAACTGTGGTAGAAACATGGATGGGGGCATCAAGTATATCACAAATCATATCAAACTCTGAGGCAAATCGCATGGAGACATAAGAATAAGTAGAACCTGGATCAAATAACACATTAGCCATTCAGTCACAGATAAGAATAGTACATGTGATCACTGCATCAGATGTCTCTGCCTCATTCTTGCCAAGAAAGGCATAACACTGAGCCATATCATCTTGATGGGTGACTTCCTTACCTGGCCGCGCTGCATCTCTGCTTGCGTTACCATTTCCTCTACCCCCATGGCCTTGCTGATTACCTCATTACCAACTTTGTGGACGCCTTCAACCATTATTACCATTTTCCGCGGATACCACTGCTCTTGTCTGCTGCTGTACGGAATCCATTATCAGTTGGTGGGGACAATCTCTCCTCAAATGCTTAGGATCTCTACAGCTGTAACATGTACGATCAAAAGATGGTCTGCTGCCCGCTGAAGGTGCGACTCTCTGGCTATCCTGAATCAAATGATGAGGTGGAGTTCTAGAGTAATTATATTTAGAGGCGGGCATAGCGAATTGAATTGGCTTGGTTGCAAGCGTTGGCCTTCCAGACCTCTGGAGTAAGAACCTTGAAAGATACCCGAGTCCTTGGCCCTTTTAGCTAATGCCTTAGCCTGACCGTCTCGCCTCACCCCTCCACTTTCTTAACAAAGTCAGTTACCTCATTAAAGCTCCTCCCTGCAGAGGTCATATGAACAGAAAATACATGCAACTCATAGTTTAATCCCTTAATAAATAAAAGGATCTTCTCCATCTCAGTAGTCACCAATTAAGTAGCATATCTAGACAAAGCATAGAACTTGGCCTCATAAGCAGCCAGAGGCATACCACCTTACTCCAAAGCCATGAACTCATCCTTCTTGCGATCTCTCAAAGTCCTAGGCACATATTTCTCTAAAAACAGAGCATGAAATTGGGTCCAAGTAAGTGGAGGTAAAACTGAAGAACTATATTCCATATAAGCTCTCCACCACTACTTAGCCTCACTTTGAAGTTGAAAAGTCACAAACTCAACCCCATGTTGATAGAAAATTCCCAATTTATGAAGCCTCTCATAGCAGTCTAAAATAAACTCATAAGCATCCTCACTTTTAGAACCAAGAAATACAGGAGGCTTTAGCTTCAAAAACTTAGTCAACATTTCATGCACATTACCATTCATAACAAAACCCAACAAAAGACGGAAGAAATCATCATTACCTCTAGTCCCACCCACCTTGGGCACAGTTCTGGAAACATGGGGATTAATAGCTGCTTGAGTTGCTTGAACAGAGGGAAACACTCCAGAACCAACCAACCCTTTCAAGAATGACATGATCTGCTGAGCTAACACTGGGTCCAAATGAGGAATACATGTAGTCTCAACCAGTATCTCTTCCTCTTTCCCAACATTCTCCTCATCCTCAATCTCTATGTTCTTCTTTATCTTATCATGATGCGTATGAGGGGTCTCATTTCTGGTAGCATTTCCAATCGGTGCTCCATCCCTAGTAGGTGCTGCCCTTCCTCAGCCTCTACCCCTAGCTCTTCCTCAACCCTTACCTCGACCGTGACCTATCGCTGCAGATTCCTCACCAGGAGAATTGACGGGAGCTACGGTCCTGACGCCGTTGAATCTAGTGTTAACTATCTGCGGACAGAAGAGTGAAGGAGGCTAAATACCAATTTGAATCGCCATATACCAATTGGAATCAAGTTATAGCACGAAAGGAGACAAGAGAAAGTAGAGAGATTTCCACAAGACTCTACTAGAATCGTTTTGGTACATCGAGATCAACAAACCTAGGCTCTGATAACAACTTTGTCACGACCCATACCATCGTGATTGGCACCCACACTAACCCTTCGGTGGAAGAACCATTCATATTAATTAGCTAACTAACTAAATCAAAATACTAAGGTATTTAAGTTACGGAAGAAAGTTAAATGCTAAGGAAAGAAATAGAGTTCCTATTAACTCCAAACAAAAGTGTAACAACAAACTAACATTACGGAAGAAATACGCCTAGAACCTGAAAGTCAATGTACCAAAACATCTAAAATTCAACAATTCTAAACAAGAAGGGATACAACCCCAAACTAATGAACTAATAACTAGCTAGAAAGTTTAAGTCCGAAATGTGGACATAGACGGAAAGAGAACTCATGGCAGCATGGAAGAACTAGCTCACCCTTGAATTCGAACGACGATCACTGATCTTCTAAGCGAGCTCTATCAATAGCCGCCTAAAGATGTCCTGTACTCAACAAAGAAAGAGCAAGTGCAGTATCAGTACACAACCATAGTGTACTGGTAGGATCATATAACTATCCCACTACGCGCAGCATATATAAGTTAATACAACATAATAATAACATGCATACACCGAACATATACAATATCATCAACATTTAAGAACAACGAACAATTTCACAATTCTCAAATATCACAGTTATATCAAGTCATTAGTTCTCCCAAACTGTTAGCATACCGAAACGTGGTACCTGATTCAATGATTATGCCGGAATGTGGCAACCGATCTCATAATTATGTTGGAATGCGGCAATTGATCCAAGTTAGTTTGTTGAAATGGAACACTCGATCCATTCAACAAGCCACAATCACAAACACAAGTATATTCTCACAATTATACAAGCAAGTCATGATTTCATGGCAATCATCATTCATCTATCCTCATTTACAGTTAATGTGATCAATAATGCAACATTCACATATATACATGTATCATAATGAAGCAAGAACAAATATACATCACACAACATGAAATCACAACCATCACTTACCTCGAAATAAGCTTGAAAACCCTAAGAAACTTGGTTCTTCCCTTTTCGGATTCGTTCTACTTGGTTTTGGTCTATAAACAATCATAGTTAAACGGAAATTAATAAACAATAACTAATTACCCAAATTACTAACAATTCTATCAACCCTAGATCATATCCTTGAGGCCATGGTCCCCATATCCAAATTAGGGTTGTTTCCACCATAAATTCCAGATCAAAACCCTTCCCCACCGATAATTACCCATTAGATTATGTTCTACGGATTGAAAAATGGATTTGAAAAGTGAAAATCTTACCTCTAGCCTCAAAATGGTGGAAAATTGTCAAGAAAAAACTTGGGTTCGTTCCTTAGCTCTGAAGTTCTAAAATTGCAGGGTTAAATGATTTTGGGTTTTATTTTTGACTTTAAGTCGCGTCTAGCCTGTCACAACTGGACTCACCCCACTGCAGCGGCCCTGTCCTAGCGGCAAAATCCCGCCTCAGCGGCTTGCACGGAACCAGTGAGCAAAAATAATAAATCCAAGACCCCATTTCACAACACACCTTTAACCAACGGCACTCAGAAAATACCCGTTCACGCTAAGATCAGTTTCAGGAGTTCTACTCACTCGAATTCAATTATGTAAAGTCGTACGGGTTTCTTAACGACTTACCTATCTACTCATATGATCAAATTCATAATTAGATCAGCCAATTGCTACCAAATTTCCCTAGACCTCACAGACTCCAATTTCATCCAAATCTGGACTAAGTTGGGAAACTCAAGTTACTACGAAAAAGTTTTTCGGCTCAAAATTTTTCTCGGTTGGTTTTTCTATGCCGATGGGAACATGTCGTTACATCTTAAGTCTTTAATTCCGTAAGGTGTCTAAATCGTCATTCGAGAAAAAATGTTTCCAATGGGGAGATAATGTAACTCTCGAAAAACTAGTAGGTAAAACTAGAGTCTTACATGAGAGTTTAGAGTTTGATGTGTGGGTTAATATTGTAAAATATCTTCCTGAACTTAGGATGAGGTGTTTAGGGGTTAAACGCAAGGTACGACTCCCCAAGGACCAACCAAAGGGGTCCTCCTCCAATTTAAGTGACCTATGAATGGGGCCCACTGGGCGTAGATCCATCCACGCCTCGTGGGATAAGGTAGTGGGTCAAGGCCTAACGTTCACTAATTTTTTGAGCCCAGTCCCCAACCCAAGAATGACCAGTACGGTCCGTGGGTCTATCCACGCCACGTAGGTGGGGGCCGTGGATGGGGTCTGTGTTGCTGTCCTAATTCGGCTAAGTCAAGGGTAGTTAGGTAAATTCCTTAGTTAGTTAATATTAAGTGAAGTCATTTTGTATTACTTTAGACCAATTATATAAGTGTTTTAAGCCCTAAACTAAGTCATAAAATCATAACTACCCAGTTTCCCAAAGTCAACCAACTCCCTCTCCAATATTCTCTCTCAAAAACTCCATAGAAGAAGAAGAAGAATGTAGAGTCTAGGGTTGAAGGGGTTGTCTTTCCTACTCAATTTTGTGAGAATATTCATAAGGTATGGTAGCTTTTCATCTATGGGAATCTTTCACCCATAGAGTCCCTTCAAAACTAGATTTCAAAGCTTACAATTTCCCCAAAAAGCTAGGGTTTCACTGTAAGTCATGGGTTCCTTTCCGAAACATTTTCAATGGTTGATTTATGATGGATTATGATTGAATTGATAATTTACTGTTGATTTATGATGAAATCCCCCCAAGAACCCATGAATTCCTCATATTGCTAAATTGTGATCTCATGATGTGGGTTGATTGATTATAGAAGCATGTGAATAGATTATGTCTATATTGATTGAGTTAATTTAATCATGATATAATCCATATCTAATGTGGAAATTCTAGATGTTTGGGTTGAATGTGATTCATGGTCCTTGAAGGGCAAATTATGAGAATTATGCATATTTATGAGAATTGTGCATGGGCTTATGATTCACTTAAAGAGTGAAGATCCTATGACTTTGATGTAATTGTGGTATTGTTGAAAGATCATTCTCTCTATACCCTTACACATGATTATGCATGAAATGTCTATGACTATAATAATCTTGTTTTGTTGATTGAAAGGCTATTCTCACAAACACACTATGAACATGATGTGAAAGGTTTACTCATATATTAATGATTCTAAGGTTGAAAGTCTATTCTCACCTATTGAATCTATGAGCTATCATGATACCATGTTGGTTTGAGTGCTAGGGCATTCTTCCATAAACATGAACCTAAGTTGATACTTAACATGAACTTAAAGAGAATTATTCTTAGCAGCGAGTGGATATGAATATGAGATGAAAGTTTTTACGTCATTTAGTCCTGCTTTCCAATTGGGTTCCTTTTACGCCAGTTAGTTTGAGTTCCTAAAACAGTTATCTCATGAGATGGAAACCTTTTACCTCAGTTAGTCCGGGTTTCTAAAAGCAATCTCCCTATCTCGTACCTATGTGCCCACATAGTTCTTTAGCTAGTGGATTCACCTAAGCTAACAAACTAGTTCTATCTTAGGCAAATAGGACACCTATTTTCGGTGTGCGGCAGTACATCGGATTCTATGTAGTTCACATGGTCTATGTCGAGTAAGGCTATTTTTCTACATGACAAGAAAATGAATTATGACAAGAACATGAGCATGAACTTGAACTATACTTATGACTTCTTAAGGAGCTCTAATTAGTGTGAGTGGGGGTATGGGACTTCATTCATGCATTTCACAAGTAGGATTTGAAAGGGGCTATGGTGTAGTTCTCTTATGCTATAAAGATATATGAATTTATGCATGTATGATATGGATTGTTGCTATGAGTGGCTTTCCTTGTTGCAAGTTCATGAACATGAATGGTCCCTTGTCTATGAGTATTGGCTATGGATGAGGTCAAGGTATGATATGCATGATTATGGTGGCCTAAAAGTGGTACTTAATATTAGATAGGATTATAGGATCTTATCTATGCATTGCACAAATATAGCTTAGTGTTGCTTATGAGATGGTTTGACTTATGTATCTACACTAATATGCATGATAACTCTTAAGTTTGATAAAGTGTATGGTTTCAACTAAAATGTCCCTTTTAGCATGTTTTCAAGGATTTTATGCATGGCTATCGTACTTAGTGCATTTTTGTACTAACCCATATTTTCTATATTTTTCTATAAGTGTAGGGCCCAATTGTTGAGGTGTGATTCCTTCTTGATCAAATCTTGGATTGACTATTCTCCATGCTTTTGGTAATTCCTCATGGTTCGAGGACAAGAGTTGTTCATTTCTAGTTTCTTTCTTACATTCTCTTTTGAGACTATCTTGTAAAGGGCTGTGACCCTTATTGATACTTGATTGTATTAGATGGTTATTGAGACTATGTCTATACTTCCATTTGATTTTATGAAAGACTTCGATTGTAAAAAGTTTTAATTCCACATCATTTCTATTACTTATATTTATGATATGTTAAGGGCTTGTATAAGACCCCTTCAGGGTCGAGTACGCCGTGTTACGTTTAGGGGTACCCTTGGGTCATGACACTTGTGGGTCAGTGAACAGGGTCGTCGACACCCTTAAACCTACTCCCTCACGAACTGATTCTCACAAAACAAAGACAATTTTCGAATCCTTGAAGAAAAGTAGTTTGGTAGTGAAGATGATGGAAAATCTTGAATGTATAAAAGATCGCGGTGATTTTTTCGCAAAATAAAAATCGTCCCCTGTTAAAGGCTAATAGGGAAACTATTTAAGGAAGAGTTTTTAAAGTTCTCTTCTTTTATTTGGGCGAGATTTTTAGATGAAGATTCAAAGTTTGAAATTTGAACGTTGTGTTCTTGGATGGACACGGCCTTCACATGATACTTTCAGATTTATGCTCAAAATGGTGAGCTTTTTTCTGAAGTCATAGCTCCTATCTATTTGGACTTACACACATCTTAATGATATGCTAAAGTAGGTGTAGAAAACTTGAACGGTCAATAAATTTTGTCATCGTTGAAGCAATTTGAAATTTTGATTGAAAGAGGAGGAGACGAGAGAGACGAAAGGAAGTAGCTTCAGACGTTCAAGAGAGAGAGAGAGGGGTGAAGTTGCACCAAAATAGAGTGACAAATATTTTCCATGGCTAAAGATCGATGAAGTTTTGTTAAAAAAAGAAATGATACATAGAAGGGCAAATAGTTGTTGATCAACAAAAAATAGGTTTAGGATTTATGCCGCAAATTTGCTAATGAGTTGCTCTTTTGGACTGCCCATTTGGAAGAGCCAAATTTGCTTCTTAAAGCTTATTCTTTTGATCTTCTAATTTTATAATTAGTATAACATATATTACTTAAAAGTTTAGTAAGTAAGAAAGTTGAAATAAAGTAATGACAACAAAGTAATAGTAGCAAGAATATAATTTCAAAATAATAAAAATATGGTAATTATAATGCTAGTAAAGGTTAGAGTAATAGATAATTATGATAACAATAGTAATAACCAAAAGATAGTAGTGAAATACAAAATATTCAACTTGTTAATATTTTAGAAGCTCAATAGAATGAAATATAAGATAAGAAGAGACAAAATTGGGTGTCAACACACTGATTTAGTTATAAAACAGTGTTGCAGATACTTAACATGCGATACATCACAACATCTCATACATAACTATGTTATATACATAACAAAGTTATGTGTCATATACATAACTATGAATATGATACAAACTGATTTTGTTATAAAACATTAGTGTTTATGTATCAACGGTAATATTTGATAGTATCTACATATATATAGTCTTATATTTAATAAGGTTGGATGTATGTATCTGATAGTAAAAGATAATGAAATTTGTAATAGTTGTGTATCTAATACACAACTATGAACATGATACATACAAATTTGTATTTCAATAAATTAGGGTTATGTATCAAAACTAATATTTGAAAAAGATATATTGTACATGATAAAATTATAATGTATAATAAATGAGAAACGAACGAATTACACATTAATTTAAAAATCAAAACCAACTAGATACATTAAAAGATAAAGCAACAAAAAAAAAAAAAATCAACAATTTGATCGGCAAAAGCAAAAAAAAATGATGAAGAAATCCTTCCACACTTCTCCTTTGCTCTGTATCAATTCTTGTAGTTTTTTTCACTTTCAACAATGACGATGTCCCATGAATCTCGACTCAAAGTCCTTACCGAAGTCACCATCAACTCTTGATAAAATTTCAATGTATCATAATGATGAAAAGAAGGCATTATGCATTAATTTAAGAAACAAAAGCAACTAGTTACATTAAAAAACTGAACCCGTATGTATTAGAAAATGATGAACAACAAAAGATTAAAAAAATCAACAATATAACCTGCTCAAACAAAAAAAAATGATGAAAAACCCTTCCACGTTTAAGATCATGAATTTTGCTAAGATGATGAGGTTTCTAGGTTTCCATTGTGTAGATCTAGGATTTTTGGGTTAAGTCATAGTTATGAGATCTGACAAAGAATCCAATTAAGCGATCTGGGTTGAATTTCCAGATATTGAAAGCGAAGTTTATTGAGTTTGTATTGGGTTTGATGTCAACGTCACAGATGAAGACGAAAAACGTTGTGATGGATGGGTGAGGGTGGAAATGGAGGTTGAGGCTGGAGGAAAGTTGACGGAGGATGGTGACTGGTGAGGTGGAGGAGGAGGAGAGGGAGAGGTTTTGGGAAAGATCTAAGAGGATTTGTGGCGGAATTGAAAAAAATGGTTGAAAAAGTCTTTCAATAACTTACAATAGATAAATCGGAAAGAGAAAAGATTTGAAATTCAAAAATAAAGTGATGGAGATAATTGGTAATACCGTGGAATGGTTTTAGGTGCAAAAAAAGGAAAAAAAATCGCGGGGTGATAGTTTATACTGATGTATCCTGAAAAGTGAGAAATTGTAGAAAAGATGGGTTTTTGTAATTTTTTAGAATGGTAGGGAATAATAGAAAATAGGTTTAAAAAAGATGTGTAATTAGGTAATTTTTCCTATTACAATTCCTTTTGGAGATGATAGTTTTTGAGAAATAGCTATAGTTTCATGTTCCTTATTATGAAACATGGAGAGATTTTGATTTGTGATGAATTGTAGTAGCATTCTGGTTTCAAAACGTAGCGGAATATATTTTAATCATACACATAGTAATAGTGAAATACATTATATCAGAAAACATTATAATAGTGAAATATATTGTATCTCGTGTTTGATAAGTGTATCCACACATATACAATATATCTGCTTAATTGTATTTGCATGGATGATAAATATATTAGCGTGTATCTATTATTAAATATTAAGCGATCACAATATTTTATAATTTTTTTAAACTAATGCTATTTCACATAAATATAGTCTTAATTTGTTGTGTAGTGTAATTTATTTTATAGTAAATATTCCCTAGACTTTTCTCTTTTTTCAAACTGAACATTTTAATTTGGGTAAAGGACAATTATAGTCCTTAAGTTATGTAGCTTATTTGGATTTTTATTTTTTATTATTCAACTAAATGCATTTGACTTTTAATTAAATTAAGTGTGTTGTTTTAGTCCAATCATTAGTGAAAGGCCACCTAAGTTAACATCTACCAAGGGTAATTCTCAATTTTTGAAATTATTCTCTATTGCATATTTTAACTTATAATCATTATCTCAACTGTCATGCAAGGTGAAACCATGTAGAGCCGATGATATGATTCATTTAACCTCTAAACATTGTTGCTATAAGTAAAATTAATTTAGTGTATATATGGCCCTTTCGATTTTTTCTTATGTTTAGTCTTTCATACTTTGAATTCCTTTATAAATTTTTTACTCCACCACTAGCCCAAGTATCTCAAGTTTACTGTCATAATTAGTAGCATACACAAAATTTTACATAAGCGGTGTCACAAGTTACTAATTCTGCAAAACATATCAAAATGACACAATCAAACTTTATTATAACTATCAGTGTTTTCAAAAATGTTTTCAAGGCAAGTTTCGAAACAGGGTGTACCAAAAACTCTTTGGAGTGCAAATTGAAGGCGCAGATCCATAGGATGTAACTTCTAGAATTTGGGGCATAAGCCCCAAGCGTAAAAATGTACGCCCCAAGTGTTAATTCTTTGTTTTGATTTTTGAACCATTTTTACTTTAAATCATAGTTTTTATTAGGGAAAATTGTATGAAATAGCAAACTATTAATTCAAATTAAATGCTATGGCCATAATTTAATTTAATTGTAATTCGCAGCAAAACATCCCATTTTTTTGCCATATGATTCAGTATACAATTAGCCATTTTCAGTATACAATTAGTCATTTTATACATTTCGGTATAAAATATATAAAATGCATTTGTGTTGTATAAAGCGAGAGAAAAATGTATATACAAATACAAATACATATATTTTCATCCTATACACTTATAATTATACAAATACAAATACATATACCAGTTGATTGATGATCAATTGAGAGTCACCATAAATATCTAATTGAGGAATCTTCATATCTGATGCCATTTCAAGGCCCACAATCATAGCTTGGTACTCTGCGGCGTTGTTGGAACTTGTTTCACCTAAAACAAATGAAAATGGTAAGATTAGTTGTTCTGGAGATATCAACACGACTCCTGCCCCTGCACCATCTCGACGTCCAGATCCATCAAAGAGCATTGTCCATGCAGGCAATTCTTCAATAAAAAATGCATCTTCGTAATGAAACTCATCTGAAGTTTCCCATTTTCCCAGAAGAGGGTGATCAGCAAGGAAGTTAGCAAGTGCTTGACCCTTCACAACTTTTTGAGGTGTGTATATGATCTCATATTGATTAAACAACATAGACCATCTTGCTACACGTCCTAAGAGAACTGGTGTACGCTTCAAAATAATGTCTCAATTTTTTGTCGCATAAAACAATGCTAAGCAAATCTTCTCAATAGGCGTATAATTTAACTCAGCTCCTATCAAGGTCTGACTCAGATAATACAATGATTGTTGCTTCTTAGCTTAGTTCTCTTGAGCAAGAAGTTCCCCAAGTGATCGCTCTTGTGATGCAATGTATAGTATCAATGGCTTTCCAGGAGTTGGTGCCCCTAATACAGCTGAATTCAACAAGTATCTTTTGATTCTTTCAAAAGCATTTCGACATGATTGGTCCAAGTGGAAAGGAGCATCTTTCTTCATTAAATGGTTGAAGAGTTGACATCGTCCAACCAGGTTAGAAATGAATCTCCGAATGAATGCCAAATTTCCTTGTAGATTGTGAAGGTCTCTCAAGTTCTTTGGCTCAGGCATTTTTTAAATGGCATCAATCTTTGCGGGATCGACTTTGATTCCATGGTGACTCACAATGAAGACAAGAAACTTTCTTGAGGTAACCCCAAATGCACATTTGATTGGATTCATCTTCAAGTCAAATTTCCTTAACATCTCAAAAATAATTCAAAGGTCTTCAAAATGGTGTTCCATTTATTTCGTTTTCACCACAAAGTCATCGACATAACATTCCACCCTCTTATGAAGCATGTTATCAAATATGTTTTGCATTGCACGTTGGTAGGTGGCACCAACATTCTTTAGACCAAAGAGCATCACTTTATAACAATAAATCCCTTTTGGAGTTCGGAAAGCAATGTATTCTTCATCTTTTGGAGACATTCTAATTTGAATATATCCAAAAGAACCATCCATAAATGACATAGCTGCATGACTAGTTGTAGCATCAACCATAAGCTCAATGATTGGCACAGGGAAATCATCTTTTTGGACATGCCTTGTTCAAATCTCAAAAATCAATGCAGATACATATTTGACCATTCTTCTTCTTCACAGGTACAATATTTAAGATCCACAATGGGTACTTCACTTCTCGGATAAATCCAGCTTCGATGAGTTTATTGACCTCCGCTTCAATTTGTATTATCAACTCAAGGCGAAACACTCATTGTGACTGCTTTATAGGACGTGTTCCCTTTTTGATCCCCAAATGATGAATAGATATCCTGGGACTAAGGCCCGACATTTCTCTATACGACCAAGAAAAAGCGTCCTTGTACTCAACCAATAACTTGAAGTATTTTCTCTCTTCTTATGGTGTAAGAAGTGCACTAATGAAGGTTAGGCGTGGATCTTCCAAACTGCCTAAATTTAGTTCCTTAAGGTTGTCTATGGTTGATTGTACGCCATCCTCCAGTTGAGGGGGAGCCTCTTGGACATCATCATCTGTATCATCAATGTGTGGACCTTCTTCCACTGTTATGTGATATGATGATTGTATCAAGTTTGAATCTTCCCTCTGACTTCCTACGAAGACTATGATGGCTTCATTTTCCTCCTTCTTAGTTTCTCTATGACACAGATTGGTGACAAAAATTGTGCTTATTTTTACCTTCAATGAACCATCAGTGGTAATTGACAATATAGCCTTTTTCTTCATACATGATGGGAAAACACTATGGATCTCTTTGTCATCTGTTACATCAAAAAAATCTTGATTTTCATGCTCAAAAAACCTCCATTATGATGATGACTTCCTTTTAGTTCCCAAGCGATGAAATACAGAGGTCTTTGAGGTGGTGGCATATTCGTCCACTTGTTTAGAGGATTCCCTTCCATCCTTACGGCCCAATCTTTCAAATGCAGAGACATGGGGTGTCAATCTTCCAATGTGTTCAAACACCAAAGTCCGACGTGGTGTTACCTTTCTTAGATTCTTTTTTTTTCTATAGAGGTCTGGTGGGATGAAGCTATTTCCTTTCCATTCTTAGATGAAATCCAAAGAGGCTCCGGCAAGCTAAATCCTAACCCAAACCTAGGAGTGGAGACATGATATCCTTGCTTTCTCAATTATATTAGAGACTTTGTAAGCCCGTGTATCTTTTCACCAGTGACTTCGTCCCTAGGTTCTCCTAACTTCGCTAGATTTGAGAAGTCATAACCTGATTTTTCAAACAATGTGAAGACCTTTTGATCAAAGTTCCCTTTTATCTTACCAACTTGGGTATTGCCTTTGAAGGGCTCCAAAGCGATAGACGGGTCTTTTGCAACTGGGACAATCATTTTCTCCTTCAAATATTAGAATGTTATGTGACTAAATTCCTTCCTCGATAAGTGTAATTGTTGAGTACATTCCTCTAGCAGCGGTTGTCCTTTTTTTCGATGCTCACGTGGAATGTAGCAAAAAATTGGTTGCTCATTATCAATATTGGTCTACATGTTTACTTTAGATGGTGAAAGCTTAATGAAAACCTCTTATGTTCTCTTCTTAGACATCTTGATATCGGCTCATTGAACTTTACTATCTTCGAGATCAATTTGAGTCGGCTTCTACACGTGCCTCCATATTTGATCTTCCAGAATCTAAATAGAATTTTGCATATGCAAAATATGACTCCGTCTCAGTGAAAGGATTGATGTCTGTATCAATTTTGACTACCTCACCATCTTTCATATACTTCGTGCATTGATGCAAAGTAGATGGTACCACTCCATTTTTATGATTCAAGGATGTCCGAGCAACAAGTTGTATGATGTTTTGGCATCTATAACATGAATCAAAGTGTTTGAATTCACGTCACCAATGGAAAATCCTAAGCGAATCTTTCCTATGGATTGTTGTCCTCATTGATTAAAACTTTGGATTGTTAGGTTACTTTTGGACAATTCATCAATAAAGATCCCAAGTTTTTTCAAAACAACTTTTGGCATGATATTGATTGTCGAACCACCATCGATTAGTATGCGATTGAGATGTTGTTCCCAAATGATCCTACAACAAACAAAGATCTGTTATGTATCTTAGACCCTACCAACAAGTCATCATCTGTGAAGGCAATTCTAGCACAACATGGGGCAACTTTTTCATCAGTTTGATGTTCTTGTGTTATTGTTGGATTATGCTCGCCTTTGCTTTCCTTTGTTTCGTCTGCGCTGGAAATAACATGTGTTGCACCAATTTGACTACCGCAAAAGAATTTTCAAAAAAGAATTCATTTGATGTAATGGGCCTTCGAACCTTCTGTGATAAAGAATCATTGATCTTTTGGCTAGTACAAGGCTTGATGCTTTTTGATGGTTGTAGTTGATTCACGTCACTCCTTATTGCTCTTGTCTTAGAAAGTCGTATCCTAAGAACTGCTTGATGTCTCCGCTTCTTATGAGTAACCAAAGTCCAACCATCAACTTCATTTTCTTCATGGTTGTCTATCTCTAGTGAACCTTCAAGAGTTTTCCTTGGAAAATCAACTTCAATAGGATTTGAACTTTCGAATTGCAAAAAAAACGGACCTTGAGCACTTCTTTTGATTTAGTGCTACACTAGCATGATACGCCTCCGCTATTTTATCCTGGTCAATAATGATTTTTCCTTCACTTACTAGCATCATGATTTTCTCCTTCAAGATAAATCATTTACTTGTCGGGTGGCCAAGGACGCGATGGAACTTGCAATATCTAGGATCACCAACCTTATTGATTTCTTCGGGCCTTTTTGATTCAAGAAGATCAATAACTTTATTAGCTAGCAATTAATCAAGAATCATAGGTACATCTAAATCTAGAAATAGGTAGACCTTTGGCTTTAACTCCTTCAAGGTTGGACGTTGCCTCTCCTCCCTTGGAAATTGACTTGGGGTTTCCTTCTCTTTTAGTTTACTCTTGATGGTGACATTTACAGAAGTTGCTTTCACCGCTATAAATTTCTTAGTTTGGGTCTTTAAGGTCATACCTTTTCTAAACTCATTCTTTTCTTTTGTCAGATCAGTAAAAGAAGATGCCTTCCCATGACTTGCGATGCTCAACTCCATGTCATGCGCTCGTGTAGCAAGTTCCTCAAAAGTTCACAATTTGATTCCTTGTATTATGTATAAAAGTCCCCAATGCATACCTTAAATGCATATTTCCACAACAGATTTTTCAGAAAGACAATCTTTGCAGTCCAAACTCAGTGATCTTCAATGATTGATGTAATCCACCATAGGCTCGTCCTTTTTTTACTTAGTGCCAGTCAACTCTATCATGCTTACGTTTCGACAGGTATTGTAAAAATAATTGAGGAGTACCTTCTCGAGTTGCTCAAACTATTGATTGACTTGTGTTCTAGGTCAATATACCAGTCGAATGCAATCCCTTTCAGTAAATGAACAAACTATTTTACCAAAAGGTCACTATATGTTCTAGTATTGCTACAAGTTTCAATAAAGTGAGCGATATGTTGCCTTGGGTTCCCCTTGCCATCAAATTTTTGTAGTTTTGGTGGTTGATAGTTTGTTGGCATTGATAGACAATCAATCCGTTTGGTGTTTGGCTTGGAGTAATACAAGGAACTTTGTGGTGTTTCACCATATTAAGCCCTAATAGTGTTCATTATCATGTCTTGCAATTATTGGACAGATAACGCTACAACTGAAGCAGATTGTTTCTCTTTTTAAAATTTTGACTTCATTAGAGACTCCTCAACAACCTTGTTTCGTTGATCAAAACCAGGTGGACAAGTGGGGACATGACTTGACTCTCTAGGTGTGAAGGCCTCCAACTTGTTCGTAAGTTAAGCAATATGAAGATTTTTGTCATCAATGGATTTCTTCAAGGCTTCAATGGTTTGCTCCATCATTGAAAACTTCTCGTCCATGTCAGTTGGGTCAGCCATCAAAGCATTGACATTCATTGAAGTTAGAGAATCCATTGAATATTTAGATTCACCAAAGTTGGAGTCAATTTGAGAAAATTATCCAAAGAACACGGATGCAAGATTGCCCATAGGTGTTGCAGTTATGACCATTGTATAAGAGTTGTTGTTTTTCATCGTCTCCTAAGAAGTGAAGTATTCATATCCATCTAGCCCACTGTTCTTGAACTTACGCTGAGTAATTGGGCCAACATGACTGAGATAAGAAGATACGACACTAGTAGAGTCTTTAAATTTGTATGACAAATCACCACTCTTTCTGAAGGCCATAGCACTAGTTGACTTTGTAGTTTCTGGTTTGCAAGAGAAAGAGATGAAAAGCATAATCGGTCCCACTGGGCGTGCAAAATTTGTTCGCAACAAATTTCCTTATGCACTGAAAATTAACTGCAAGCAAAATAAATAAAAGAAAATGTTATTTTTATTGATGAATCGTTGTGAGTACAATTATGTTGTACTCTTGATTCTTCTCTCCTAAGTTTTTCCAAGATTTGAGGGCCTTCAGTAGTGTACTTCTCAAATTGTTGGATGATGTAGACTTCCTTGAGATGTTCTTGATCTCCGGGAACATCGAAAAACGCTTCATCGTTTCAATTCGATCTCCGAAAAGAACTCCGTTGATCACTCCTTCGAAGAGCTATGTAGTTGATGTTGTAGCTTTCTCCAATTGCAGAATGCTTGTTGAAGAGTTTTCTTGATGTCCTTAGAATGTCATGTCCATCCCCTATTTATAGTCGTGGGGGGTGGACAAGGTTGCATATGATTGGCCAAATGATGTCGTTTTGACACTTGGCATGTTGTGATTGGTTCTTACATTTGATTGGGACTACCACCTCATTTGGGCACGTGCAGAGGCGGAGCCAGGATTAAGATTTTGGGGGTTCTAATTTTTTTTAGAACCGTCAATCAATTTTATTAGGGGTTCACAAATTAATAGACATATATATATATATATATTTAATGAATTTTCTAATACAAATACAGGGTCTAAAAAAAAGCTAGTGGGTTCGTCCGAACCCACGAACCCCCACCTAGCTCCACCTCTGGACACGTTGCATTGCCTTATTGGTCATGGATGCCTAGTCACTGTGACATGTGGCATGAGTTTGTGCTTCAAGGTGAAATGGACGTTGGATTTGTATTTAATAAGATGAACTTATTTATTTGTAAAGCCCAAATTAATCATTCAGCCCAAACGAACATGAATTTAATTCAAATTTCATATAACTTTAACCCAATACAATTTATGTGCTTACAATAACACCTACCAAGGGTAATTCTCGATTTTTAAAATTATTCTCTATTTCATATTTTAACTTATAATCATTATCTCATCTGTCAAGTAGGGTGGAACCATGTAGAGCTGATGATATGATTAATTTAACCTCTAAACATTGATGGTATAGGTAAAATTAGTTTTGTGTATATACAACCCTTTGGACTTTTTCTTGTGTTTAGTTTTTCATACTTTGAATTCCTTTATAAATTTTTGACTTCGCCACTGGCTCAAGTATCTCAAGTTTATTGTCATAGTGGCATACACAAAATTTTTGAAGATGGATGATTTTATTTTAAAGATTATTTTTACTATTGTCATTATTTGTTTTGTTAGTTGTTACTTTTCTCAAATAGTAATTATAATACTTTTTTTTCTATATTATATGTTATTAATACCTTTCTCAAATAATAATTATAATATGTTTTTCTGCCTTATTGATTATTTATTGAAATCTATTTGAAAATCATGAAAATTTTACTTCTACTTAATTTCTTAGTGATAAAATTATAAAATTGAATATACTTGAGATGTACGCTCGTAAATTCATGAGATTTGCGCCTCATATCTTGAGATTTACACCATTTTACATAAAACGTCTCACCTACTTTTAAAATAGAGATATATGAAATCTTAATTTGAGTGCGTAAGCAAAGATGGTGTAATTTTAGATGCTTGTGATGTGTTAGATCAATAATGCATGATGGCATGAGGCAAAGCCCCACAGCTGAAATTATTAGTTTTTCTTTTAACATAAAATACTTGTTTGCTTATGCACATATTTCTAGATTTCAAGACCAATTGAAAATAAAAAATATAAAATCTACCAGTCTCAATTCCCTTGCTTCTTCTACATTTCCCCTTACCTTCAATGAAAGTCTATGCAGACACATATTCCCCTTACCTTTAATGAAAGTCTATGCAGACACATATTTTTCTGCATAGTAGGACCACCTACTTTTTTCTACTGCACAGCTTTGATTATTCAAACTACCCTTTCTACTATAAATATGTGACTGCTAACAGGTCAAGACCCGTGCAACATTATTTTCCCTTCAACCAAATCCATAGAGAAATAATTCTTTTTCATTTCAAGGTGAGAAATTAATAAAATTTTCAATCATTTATGGCTTATCTTCCATGTGGGTTTGCTAAACTTTTGTTTCTTCACATATGTGCCTAAGCAAAATCTATGTTAGTGTTGTTTCTTTATGCTCAAAATCTTTTTTTGTTTTCTCATACTATTAATGGAAAGATAAGGATTATGTTTTCCCTTAAAGGGGGTTGGGGGTGGGGGAGCAAGACAAGTTGATTTTCCCTTCTCTAGTTACAAATTTGCTTGAATTATATTATTTATGTTCCTATTTTTCTTTTTTCATATGTGGTTTATTGTGTTGAGGTGATCCACCTTCTTGTTGTATTATGGTTCCTTGCATTGCTTTGCTATTGGCTGTCATGCTTTTCCTTTAATTATTGTTTTGATTTGCTTGAGCTGAGAGTTTTTCGAAAGCAGACTATAGTGGCCTGCGTATACTCTTCCCTCTCAAACCCCACCCCACTTTGTGAGATTTCATTGAGTTTGTTGTTATTGTTTTATGTTCATATTTTTCTTTTGCTTTTAATGCAATTGCTGGAAAAAGTTATTACGTTTTCCTCTTTTCTTTGTGGGGTTTGGGGGAAAAGATTGGGTTGTAATTCACTCACCTTTGGAAATTCTTAGTTTCATTGAATGAATTGGAATATCCTAATTTGTAACAAAACCAATGGTTTCTGTTTACAGGCATCTGAGCTCTAATTGTCAAGTGAATGGGACTCTCTCTTTCTATACTGTTGTCAGCATGGAATGAGATTCTAAGGCATAGTTATCTTATTTTTCCGGACACCATGGGAAGAGCTATCATGAGATCGGTTAGCATTGAAAGGAAAAGTAGAGAATTGTCTTTGATGACACTCAGTTTCAGAGAAAAAGATGATAAGAATGTTAGAAAGTCTGATTGTTCAGAAGAAAGTCTAAAACATGAGAAACAAAAGCTTAAAACTTCTGTTCCGATAACTAATTTGGTTGTTGATCAAGCACCAAGAATCTCGATTCCAGAACCTTTTGTGTTCTTTTCTCCAAGACCTGTTACTGAACTTGATGCTGCTGCGACTAAGCTCCAGACGGTGTACAAGAGTTATCGGACAAGAAGGAACCTTGCAGATTGTGCTGTAGTTGTTGAAGAGCTCTGGTTTGTTTGCTTGTTTCTTTTGCCACCTTTCTCTTATGTGAAATCATTGATGTTTGTAGTCTTGCTTTCTAATTTTTGTTTTCCTTCTTATGGTTCTAGGTGGAAAGCCTTGGATTCTGCAGCTTTAAAGCAGAGCTCTATATCATTTTTTGATGTCAATAAACATGAAGCTGCCGTGTCAAGGTGGTCACGTGCTAGAACAAGGGCTGCTAAGGTATGTTAACAAGAGCCAACTATACGTCCATCTTGTTCGAATATAGTTATTGACTCAAGAATTGAGCAAAATCATGTTTGTGGTCTACAGGTAGGCAAAGGTTTGTTGAAGGATGAAAAGGCTCAAAAACTAGCTCTGCAACATTGGCTGGAAGCGGTAAGACCTCGTTGCCATCTAATCTTTCATGTATATGAAGTCTTAGACATATACTAGGGCACTTACTTTGCTCTTTGCTTGACTGCAGATTGATCCACGTCATCGTTATGGACACAACTTACACTTCTACTATGATGTATGGTTCAACAGCAAAAGTACCCAACCTTTCTTCTATTGGTAAGACCACTGGTCAGAAGCACAAATAGTCTCGGTTTTTCATTCATGTGTCAAGTTTAAACTTACATGATAAGCTTGCTTTTTTATTGAAGGTTGGATGTGGGTGATGGGAAAGAACTAAATCTCGAGAATTGCAAGAGAGCTGATTTGCAACGTCAATGCATCAAGTATTTAGGACCTGTAAGTCCAATATAATCCATCTGTTATCTACTTCCTCCTTTGTAATATATGTGAGATGGAAAATAATATTTCCAAAATGTTTCATGCATTGTTATTACAGAACGAAAGGGAAGCCTACGAAGTAGTTGTGGAGGATGGCAAGTTGGTATATAAGCAAAGCGGGATGCTCCTGAATACAACAGAAGGATCGAAGTGGATTTTCGTTCTTAGTACTTCAAGAGTTCTTTATGTTGGAAAGAAAAAGAAGGGTGTTTTCCAACACTCTAGTTTCCTATCTGGTGGTGCTACTACAGCAGCTGGTAGATTGGTTGTTCAGGATGGTATTCTTGAGGTATACTTCACAAATCATGCAAATACGTACGTACATCATTTTCTTTTGTTTCATTTCATTGACTTTAGTCACATTTTACTCTGCAGGCAATTTGGCCATACAGCGGTCACTATCTTCCTACAGAAGATAATTTCAAGGAATTCATCAATTTCCTTGAGGAACACCATGTAGATTTGGCTAACGTTAAGGTAATTATACTAGTCATGTCCAATGTAGTGTCAATTTCGTGCAAGTAGTACTGATGCTAACGGGCAAATCATTAACTTCTTACCTGCAGAAATGTGCAATAGACGATGATAGACTTTTATCCGTGTCTAACAAAGACATGGAGAAAAGCTTATCACAAAATTGTGATGCAGATAAAGCTAAGGACAATGGTCCGGTCAGTGATGTGTTGAAAATAACTGCTCATGAAGAAAACTTTACGCATACCAGTAAAGACAAGATAGAAGAACCAGTTTTTGACTTGACCAAACGTTTGTCTTGCAAGTGGACAAGTGGCGTTGGTCCCCGTATTGGCTGTGTTAGAGACTATCCAATGGATCTTCAATCTCAGGCCCTTGAAGCAGTCAATCTGTCTCCAAGAGTTTACTTGTCTCAGCCCAAGAACTGTTATCCAATCCCTTCACCACGTCCGAGCCCAAAAATCCGTGTATCGCCTAGGCTTGCATACATGGGACTTCCAAGCCCAAGAGTTTCTATTACTACCTTGTGAATTCACAGTGACTGATTTATTCTCTTATTCTATTGACCATGCCAAGTTCTTCAGTTCGGGTAGTTAATAGGCATTCTTTGAAAGCTTTTGGATCTGTATTCAAAGTTTAGTCACCCTTCGAAATGTAATTGAGAAATAACCACTTTTTAATGGAAATAAAATCTGGACAAAAGTACCTCAGCTAAGTTATGGAAAAATTACAGAATAGTATGCTGGAGTTAGAAACTTTTACAAGTGAATTCCGGTACACACTGTTGGAGTTCGTAGACTCCCTTTACGTGAAATTCCAAGATTCAAATCTCACATGTGAAACTTCCAATTTCAAACTTTTACAATTGAAACACAAGTACAATTAGCTGAGTTTAATCTTTAACTAGTCAAACTAAGATAATTATAAAAGTTCATTTGTTTGAGTCCACACGGTTTTAAACTGTGAACTAACATAAAACAACTGGCTGGGAATAAAACTGATTTCCATTTTCTACCTAAGAATTGTATAATTTATGATTTTTATAAACCTCTTTTGTAGGTATTTTAAAATGACATAAAACATAAATATGTCTTTTAACTTGGTCTCAGTTAACATATATGACCTTCAACTTTGGAGGTACACTAATAGATAATTGAATTTGTACAAATTGAACAAGTAGATACACACGTCTTATGTGGCATAATACACATAGGACGCCACATATGACACATATATTTACTTGTTCAATTTTATACAAATTTAAATATCTATTTATGTACAACCAAAGTTTGAGGGCATCAAGTTAAAAAGACATATTTATCTATTATGCCTTTTAAAATCACCAGCAAGTATAATGGGCTAACAGATGCTCCCTCTGAAGTCTTTGGTATATAAACAATGGCTACTTTGCCCATTTCACTTTTTCAATGCACAAAATAAGATTTCTTTACGAGAATCATACTAGAATTGGTGGGCTGCGCCAGGCCAAGGTTGTAGTGTAATTGTGTTTGGTATGGAGGAAAATATTTTTCATAATTTTCCTACAAAATATGTTTTTTGAAAGACAAGTTGATCTCTATCTTAAATTTCATGTTTGGTTGGTGAGTGAAAAATATTTTATAGTATTTGATTGGTGAATGAAAAATATTCTCCACAAAAAATCTTTTTATTTTTTACTAGAGAGTAGAAAATATATAGTTTTTGATCCAGAAGCCAATTCCGATAACTAAACCGAGATCCGACCTAGATACCGAAATCAAGGCCTGAACCCGACTCTCGACTCAGGACCCAACATTCGAACTGGAGCTCGACCCCTATCCCAACGCTTAAACTGGGACATGACACCTACGCCCAATCTAGGATCTAACCCAAAATTCGACCTAGGACCTAATCCCGATTCCTAACTTATGACTCGACCCTGACCCTAACATCCAAAGCTAGACACGACTCCGATGATTAATCTGGGATTCAATTCCAACATTCGAATCAAAATTTGATCCCGAACATGACATTCATACTAGACCGACTTCGACCCCAATGACTGACCTGAGACTTGATCTCGACACTCAACCTAGGACCCAACACATGAACCAGGGCTCGACTTCCAAACTAGGACCCAATCCTAATACCCGAAGCAAGACCCGACTTCTAAATTGGGACAATACTCAAATTGAGACTCGACTTTCAAATCAAGATCCGATATTTGATCTGAGACTCGATGCCCAAATCAAAACCCGATTTCCAAACCAAGATTCGACCCCGACATCCGACTCAAAACCCAACTTTTGAATTGGGACCCGACCTCGACACCCACCTCGACTTATCCTGACTCCCAACTCTAGACCCGACTTTCAAATCAAGACTCAATATTGAATACCCATTCATGACCCGACTTCCAAATCGAGACCCAACCTCGATACCTGACCTAGGAGTCAACCTCGACTCTCGAACTGAAATTTGATACCGCCACCTGACTCAACACCCTACCCTAACACCTGACTCATGACTCGACCCCTACACCTAATATGAGATCTGACTTTGAATCCTGACTCGAGACCCGACATCCAAATCGGGATCCGATCAACCTGATATGAGACTGGAGAGTTGGGTCTCGAATTAAGGTCGGGAGTCGGGTTTCGAATCAAGAATCAAGAGTTGAATCCCTAATTAGTATCAGTCTTGAGACTTGAGTTAAGATGAAAAATTTAGTCCCTGTTTAGTATCAATGGTGCGTACCCAAGACTTGAGTTAGGGTGGAAAATTGAGGTACGAGGATGAAAAAGAGTATTGAGAAATATTTTTAAATAAGTCATTTTTCTTAAATTTGAAAAAAATAAATTCATTTGAAAAATATTTTTAAAAAAATTTTAACCAAAGAAAAAATTGTTTTTTTTTTCTTCGTACCAAACAGACTTGACACTTGTTAAATAGAATCTTGTTTGCTTATGCACATATTTCTAGATTTCAACACCACGTAAAAAAAAAAAAAAAAAAAAAAAAACTGTCCACGAGTCTCAGTTCCCTGCTTCTTGTCTCTTTATCTTCAATGAATGCCTGCGCAGACTTATATTTTTCTACCGAGTAGGACCACCTACTTTTTCTAGTAGACAAATTCTTACTGGTCGTTTGATTTAAAAATGATTTATGATGGAATAAATTATGTTGGAATTAGTTATAATGAGATAGATTATATTGAAATTATTTTTTATTAAGTGTTTGGTTTATTATATTCAAAATAATATATATTGATTAATTCTAAGAACAAATTATTTATTTACAAAATTACCCTTCACTTTATTTAATTTTTTAAATTTTCTTCACGAGCTTTAGTTATTTATTTTTTAAAATAAAATTTTTATTTTATTTAACATAAATATTTTTGTTTATGTATTCCCATGATATTTATCATGTGTATTTAAAAATATAACTTTTTTTTTTATTTAGCTTAAAAATAGAACTTTCCACTTTAGTTTGTTAAAGAGAAGAAAATTTATGAGAAATCAAAATAAAATAAATATACGAATTAGTCAAATAAAAACTATAGTTATATAGTGTAATTTTTTAATAGAAAAATATGAATGGTTATCATAAAAATAAGAAGTAGTACATATTATTATACATGATATTAAAAATAATATAAATATAAATAAATGTGAAAAATAATGTATAAAAATGATTTAAAGGGATATATTTGTCATTTATTTATTTTATCCCGAAATTAATATACCACTCAATGTGAGGGATAACTTATCCCGATACTAATTCATAATCATGGGATAAGTTATCCCAAGTTTTCCAACCAAACAAGAAAATAAAGGGTACTTAAAATTTTTCCGGAAATTAACCTCCATTATCCATTAGACCAACGACCCCTTAGAGATCAAATACAAGGGAAAGAGCTTCTTTTCTTTTCAAGGTGAGAAATTATGGACTTGGAATCATTTAGTGGTTTTTCTTCCATTAAATATAGAGCTCTGCTTTGAATCCAAGGGATTCATCCTAATTTTAATCTGCAGATTGATCCACGTCGTCGTTATGGACACAACTTACACTTCTAGTATGAGGTATGGTTCAACAGCAAAAGTAGCCAACCTTTCTTGTATTGGTAAGATCACCGGTCAGAAGCACAAGTAGTTTTGGTTTAAACTTACATGATAAACATTGCTTCTTTATTGAAGGTTGGATGTGGGTGATGGGAAAGAGCTAAATCTTGAGAGTTACAAGAGAGCTGATTTGCAACGTCGATGCTTCAAGTAGTTATTTGGACCTGTAAGTTCAATATAATCCATCTGTTATCTACTTACTCCTTTGTAATTATTGCGCGTATTTTAGATGGAAGGTAACATTTCCAATAAATTCTCATGAATTATTATTGCAGAAAGAAAGGGAAGCCAATGAAGTAGTTGTGGATGATGGCAACTTGGTATATACGCAAAGCGGTATGCTTCTGAAAACAATACAAGGATCAAAATGGATTGTACTTTTATTCCTACGAAGGAGTAGGTCTAAAATGATCCTTTTAACTATATACTTAACGGATTTAGTTCTTTAACTATTTAAAAATTTATCAGTTTCGATCTCTTAACTGTATATTTATCAGTTTTAGTCCCTTAACTATAAACTTACCCATTTTAATCCTTTAAGTATTCAAAAATTTATCAGGTTTGGTTTTTGTCCTTTTTTTTAATACAAATAGCTTAGGTTTATATTAACGGAAATCTTCGTGAAATTAAATCTTTAACCCATTTTTTAAGTTGTTTCTCTATCCTCGTCCTTTTTTCTTCAAACTACTCTTATGAAAAGAATAATAACGTCAATGATTCAAAATAAAATTAACGAGGAAAGAAGATATAAATTCTAATTTTATTTAATGGAGGATAAAATTAAGCATATAATTGTTGTTAATGACTTGAATATGCACTTGAATATGCTAATCAGTGCAGATTTTATTTAATTTACTAAAATTTCTTTACGTAAAATAAAATGAATAGAATAACAAAATTGATCTATTTTTAAAAAAATTGCAAATCTACCATTTTATAAATTTATAAAACAAATTCCGTTCAATGAAGTCGTTGGAGTACAAACTTTGGATTTAACGGATAATATTTTTTTTCTTTTTATAATAAAGTTTAGCATATTCAAGTCATTAGTAGCAATAATATGCTTTCAAAAGGACTAAAATCGGTAAGTTTATAGTTAAGGAACTAAAATCGGTAAGTGTATAGTTAAGGGACCAAAGCTGATAAGTTTTTAAATAGTTAAAGGACTAAATCTGTTAAGTGTAAAGTTAAGGGATCATTTTAGACCTACTTCCATAGTTAAGAGACTATTTATGTCATTTTCTCGATCAAAGTATTACACCAAGGCGATGCTTGAGAGTCTCAATAGCAAGCCACTATAGCTAACTCCCCTTCAAAAAATTAAGTTAATATCATATTTTAAATTGATAAGAACAGATACTACACTTAATCTTTAGCCAAAATGCCGAGAAATGTATGTTTTTCTTCGTATTGAGTTGCTCAAACTATACCCGATGCTCTCTGCTTGTCTTCATTTAAATGCTTGATGTGGGAATAAACTATCCAGATCAAATAAAGTTACTAGCTTCTATATTAGATGGCTTGGTGTTTGTTAAGGTGATTATAAATGGTAATGAAGTGTTCCATATTATTTGGTCCCTTTTTATTTCATATTACTTATTTAATTTAGAATAATAAGAGAGTTTTATTATATTTTTCTCTTTCTACCTCTAGTATCAAATAGACAAAATTTTAAAAATGATTATCCTTTGGTCATTAGAGATTTATAGCTATAGTTTGAGTGTTTACAATTCATAGCCACTATTTGAGATGCTAAGCAAAAACAAATAAATTTGCCTCTCTAGTCTCTCCTCAATATTGCTCGCGCTCTTCCTGTCTCTCTCTTTCTTTACCCTTCTGTGTATTTTGTATGTTAACCCTTCTTTCCTTGTATTTCAATATTTTTTGAGGTACTAATCGATTGTATTTGTTATACTCATATCATGTGCATTTTGGTTGTATCCTCTCTCTCTCTCTCCCCCCTCTCTCTTTATTCTGTATTTCCACCTCTTTCTTTATTTGTATATTTTATAAGTTGTCCGGCGATTGTGTTTGTTGTATTCATACACGCATTTAGGTTGTATTCTGTATTTTCACCTCTTTCTATTTAGTATATTTTTCTTGAGGTGTCAAGCGATTGTATTTGTTATATTCATATATGCATTTAGGTTGTATTATGTATTTTCACCTCTTTCTCTGTATTTTTATATTATGTAAGGTGTTAAAGAGATTATATTGTTATTTTAATACGTGTAATTAGGTTGTATTCTCTCTCTCTCTCTCCCTCCCTCATTTTCTATTCTGTATTTCCACCTCTTTCAACATATATTTAAACTTTTTATGTGTCATGCGACTTTATTTGTTGTATTTATCGATGTATTTATATTTTGTTCTGTATTTCCACTCTCTTAGGTGATTGCATTTGTTGTATTCATATGTGTATTTAGGTTGTAGTCTCCCCCTCCCCCTCCCCCCCTCTCTATTATGTATGTATTTCCACCTCTCTCTATATATTTCTATATTTTTAGGTGTCACATAACTGTATTTGTTGTAATTATTCGTGCATTTACGTTGTATTATGTATTTCAACTTGCTTCCTCTATACTTTTATATTTTTTTAGTCAAGCGATTGTATTTGTTGTATTCTTTGTGCATGCATGTAGGTTGTATTTCTATCTATGTGTGTGTACAATCTATATTTCCACCTCTACGTTTTTATATTTTTTAAGGTGGTAGGTAGGGTATATTTGTTATATTTATACATGCATTTAGGTTGTATTGATGAATACTGGTGGTATCAACAAGTACAATATTGACAAATACAATCCATATGTATATAAAGATACAAACAATAAAAGATAGAAAAGATTGTATTCATTCACTGAATTCATTGCTCTGAAATCACTTGTTGTTCATTTGTTCAAAACTCAACATACCTAACGCATATCATCTCAAAAAGGATGAGGATAGCCACGGAGACCTACTACAATAATCTATATCTATCGACAACGCTTCTTCCCCCACTAAGTTACCAGTTCCCACAAATTCCCTCATTTCACCCAGCTGGCTGCGAAATCCTTTAGTTCTACCCATTACAGATGCCAGTGCACTGGGAGATACCGATTTACCCAATGTTCGTCTTCCAACAACAAACTCAAAAGAGCCTACTCAACCAATTGCAACCCACAATTCCATGCAATGGAGGCTACTCCTTTCGACTCAACAATCATCAACACTTAAATGGGGGAGGGACCAAGCACATCTGCTCCGAACAATGTAACATCCACTTTCCAGGTACGGCCACGGACACATCTATCACCCCACCCTAAGTAGTACCAATTTTGAAAATGTTGACAATTAGGAAATAGAATAAGCTCTAGAGTTAATGAGGGAAACAAGAACGGAAATTGTGGGGTCCATATATATTTTTGTAGTAAGTAGGGTCATCCAATATTTTTCCTTCATGAGCTCACAGTTTAACATTGGGATCAAGGGGAGAAGTTAATGGATCAAGGTGGTCACAGTTGAACTCTTTGAGAAGGTCCAAAACATACTTCCTTTGAGAAATGAGAATCACATATGTCTTGTATAGAATTTTTAAACCTAGAAAATAATGCAATCTATCAAGATCTTTAATTTTAAACTGATGATGAAGGAAGTGTTTGAGTTCATTGATTTCATCAATGTCTGTTCTTGTAAGTAGAATATCATCAACATATACACTTAGGAATACAATGAAAATATCTTTCTTTCTATGGAATAGGGAATAGTTGTTTACATCCCTACTCTATTTAAATAGGGCAAAACATCGCGATGACTCGAAAAATGATCAATTAATTCAATGTTAAAAAAATTTAAAGAATAAACGAATTTTAAAGGAGTCGCCACCTAATTTTAGGAAAAAATAGGAAACCAATTAAATAATCTACAAAACCATTAGATTATAAATAAGGGGTTCAAGTTATTTCGAAAGGAAGGTGTTAGGCATCCTTCGAAATCCACAAATGTGAGTCCCGACTGAATTTATTTTTTTATATTGAGAAGGAGAATAAAATAAATATACATGTATAATAAATATGCAATATACACAAATAATAAAATAAAGACAATGATATAAGACACGGCCTAAAATTTGTCAAACATCGATATATACAAAATAATGAATAAATAATATAATTCGAACTTCGTTCGAATAGCTCCAATGAGAAGCAACTCCGTGTACCTGTAAAGACACTTAGTAAAAGTGTTAGTGGTAAATAAATACAATAAAAATAAATGAAATTAATAATAACTTAAAAATAAAAACCCGTCTTATTAAAATAGGAGGCCTTAGAAATCGACGGTAATTTCTTCATCGGCCAATTTTATCATACAACATATATAAACTTAAATTAAATTTCCGTCTTTTACAATATAAAGGTCTCCAAAACTGACGGAGAGATTTTCTCATTGGCCATTTTGAACAAACAAAATATATGAACTTAAACTAAATTTCCGTCTTTTACAATGTAAAGGCCTCCAAAACCGACGGAGAGATTTCTCATTGGCCATTTTGAACAAACAAAATATATGAACTTAAACTAAATTTCCGTCTTTTACAATGTAAAGGCCTCCAAAACCGATGGAGAGATTTTCTCATTGGCCAAGATATCGTAATTTATTCAACTCAATTAAACTAATAAACAAGTAACATCAATATAAATCAATAAAAAAAATGTAATAAAAGAATGTCCAAAATCAGCCAACAGTGGGCATTGACAACAAAAATTAGCTTGTCATGCATATAATAACACTAAAAATTGAAACAAGATTAACAACATAAAAATGAACACTGTGAAGTTAACGTGAACCATATTTAAGAACAATAAAATAAAATAAAATAGATACATAGAGACCAACAAAATAATTCATAAGGTCGAGAATGAACAAAAACAAACTAACAATAGTAAAACAATAATAACTAGTTGTAATGACAGCAAACAAAAATTACCAAAATAAAGGAGCAGAAAATGAATAAAAAGAAGAAAAATCAACCCAATATAACATATAAACTATATTAACAAAATGGACCATAAATAAAATAATAGAAAATAATAAAATAATAGTCCACCAATATTAACCAAAAAAAAACAAAAACAAAGAGACAATAATCAGAAAAAGCCACACAACAATAGAATGGGAATTCAAACAATTTCACTGACTATGGCTATGGATACGTAGAACGGAGTATTCAAAAAAAAATATTTAAAACCATCAGATTAGTCCCATAATAATAAGTATTAATAACCAAAGAACCTATCAAACACAATCAATAACTTGAACATAAACGAAAATATAAAATAAAAGGCCGCCGGAGTTTGAGCCCCTCCGGCCAGATTTAAAATGGAACGAAATATACCTCCCCGTCGGAAATAGAGCTCGAAGCTGGCGTTGTTGTGTTGTTGAACTGCTGCATTATTGAAAAATCGCGAATCCGGTCGGATCTGATCGTTTCAGTTGTGCAAGCTCCGAGCTCGCTGATGTTGTTCGTGGATCTGGTTCGGTGTACTGGGGGTCGAGCTGGTTGTTTTTTTCGGTGGGGTTTTGGAGTAACAAATGGGGTTTGATTTGGTGTGGTTTTCTGGTCATTCTTGTCCATTGGAGTTTGTAGCTTCGTGGCTCGCTGTTAATGGAGAAAAACAGGATAAACGAAAGGGGGTTTTGGTCGGAGACGAGGAAGTGGTGAAGAAGGAGTGTGGCGGCTATTTTTGGGAGGATCGGAATAAATTTTATGGTTTTTCTTTTAAAAATTCTTTCCCCCCCCCCCCTCTTTATTTTTAATCTAATCAATAACTTAAATAGAAAAATAATTATGCAATGGGCTCAAATTATGGATTTGAGATTGAGGCCCAAAATTGTTGGTTAATCTGTATATGTAAATCTTATTCATATTTAAATAAATTTTTAGATTGTGCAAAATATCAAAATGAATATTAATAAATGTAACGACTAAAATGAATATTAAAAAAATGGTAATCAACGTAACCAATAACTTGAAAAAAATGCATTTTAACAAAAGTAATTATTTAATCAAAATGAACAAATATTTGAACGTATTCAATCGACTATGATGAAAAATAATGTAACTAAAATTAACTGATAAAAAATCTCGAAATTTTGAAAAAAAATAAGCGTACATATTGATAAACTTATTTAAAATTATATAAAAAAAAATGTATTTTAAACTATTGAATTAATAAAACTTAAAAGTTACGAAATTTTGAAAATGTTAGGTCAAAATTGGATGTCAACAATAGTCACGTAGAGGAGCCTGCATTAAACAAGAGGTGTCAGAGAAAGAAATAACACATTTAAGATGTTCCAACAGAGAGCTGATGGAAATTAAGTTGTATATGAAAGAGGGAGCATAAAGTACTTTGTACAAAGTGATCTTGGGAGTAAGTTTTACATTACCTATTTTTGTGACCTTAACTCTATATCCATTTGGTAGTCTGACTAAAAGAGGATAAGGTAAGGTTATCATGTTCACAAGGTGGTCTTTGTGAAAGGTCATGTTATGAGAAGCACATGAGTTTAGTATCCATATATCAGTCCTTGTTTTGAAGCACTCACATGAAAGTTTGTCAAAGTTAATAGAGGAACAGCAAGTAAGGGTACCTGCAAAGTTCACAGCTCCACATGTCATCTGCATATCACTCTGGTCATCCGTAGTGCCACAGCTTTGAAATTGTTTTAGCAGGTGAGCAACCTATCCATACTGCTCCTTGGTGAGACTTATGTCCCATAGGCATCAAATTTAGAGTCAAAATTGTCACCCTGATCTCCAGTTGCATCACAAGATAGGTCCAGAGAGTTAGTTGTTATACCCTTTCCTTTGTTATTATACATATGATGAGGATTCTGGTGGTTGTAGTGTTGTTTCCGATTTGCATATGTAATTGGTAGGTCATTGATTATTTGGAAATGGACTAGAAGGATAACAATGTAGTCTATAGCACTTATCCTTGAAGTGCCCTGGTCTCTTACAATAATCACAAAAAGGTCGACCCCTGGGAATAATACCACTAGCATTGAGGGTGAGTAGTTGGTTCTAAAGGCTCTCCGTTCTAATGAGCTTGAGGAACTAGAAGAGCTGGCAAGCAATGAATTTTCCTCAACAAACACCTGATTTCTAACATTTCTTCCTCCTGATGAACTTGAGGATCCAGAAGAGCTAGCAAGCAGTGAATTGCCATCAACAAACATCAATAAACATCTGATTAGTGGGTTTGAATTCTCTTTGCTTCTCATGATCCAACAAAGCAAATGTTTGTGCCATAGATTCATCATTAGGAAGTTGCCCCTGATCATAGTGTAAACTTCATTTAAGTCCATGAGGAACTGAATCAGACGTCTATCCTATTCAGCCTTGTGTACATTCGCTTTGGCCCCACAAACACACACACACAATTACACTGACTAGTGATACACAAATTGATCAGTTCTTCCCAAATTTTTCTTCATTTTAGTATAGTATGTGGTGATGTTGAGAATACCCTAACTGAGATCATTGATTTCCTTCTGAGTTTGATATAGTTTTACTCTATTCTTTTGATCATAGAGATCCTCTAGCTCTGTCCACAATTCGAGAGCATCACCAACATACTCGACACTATCTACAACTTTTCTACCCAGAGAATTAAGAATCCAAGATGTGATCATATCATCGCATCGAACCCATTGACAGTAAGTTAGATTGATTTTAGCTGGACTTTTGCATTCGCCATTGATAAAAAACAGTTTATTCTTCACTGAAAGGGATCTGAGTACACTTCTTCGCCATTAATGGAATCTAGTGCCATCAAAAGGAATGAGAACAAGTATCACACTAGGACTGTCAGAAGGATGAATATAGAGATGGCTACCCGTATCAATTTCAGAGGATATGCTTACATTGGTGAGTTCTACCATGTTGAATCAGTGATGAAGATCTGTGAATGGAGATCTGAAAAATTGATGGATCCATTTGTAAATGGAGATCTGAAAATTGATGGATCAAATGGAGCTAAAACAAATGTCTGAGCTCTGACACCATATTAAGATCAAAGGTTTTAAGAGAGTGAAATCTCCATTGATGAGAACCTGGAGCTCAGATCGAGAGAAAGTAGAGAGATGATTTTGTGGGATTTCAACTGATTGATTTACAGAATGCAATATACAACATTATTTATACAATACAGGGATAAAAATATCTAGAAGCCTAACTAACAAAGTAACCGACTTGACAGCTGAAAATTTGTAACTAACTAATTTACAAGTAACGAACTGCAACAACTAACAATATTTAAAACTAATTCTAAATTTATACATTCATAATCTCAATAATCTGAAACTTTTTCCTCCTAATAAACTGGCAGTACATACATAGGAGGGGTTCGAAAATTCTTTGAACTCTTTACTAAGAAGATTATTTTTACTTTAGAAAATTTACAATTGGGTGAATATTTCACCCGCATGTTGTGGTATACCACTAGCCATTCTATTGACTGCAGACATGGTATATAAGGATGAGAGAGACGAGTTGAACATCGAGGAGTAGGGCACTTGAGAGTATGTGTCATAAAATTCAAGATGGATGTGTTAAGATATTAAGTTTGATTTACATGATTTGCCTACTATATTATGAAAATTCATTTTTATTATTTGACAAGTATGTGGATTGCAGAGAAGGCAAGAGAAGGTAATAGTAGTAAGTAACAGTAATAGGTGAGAGGCTGAAGATATGGGGGATGATTTCTTAAATCATTTGATTTCCAGAAACTTGATTCAAGTTGACAAAATGCCATATGATAGAAGAATTTCATCAAGTTGTCACATACATGACTTGTTACATAGTTTGTGTATCGTATTGGGCAAGAAAAGTAACTTCTTTCACATCGAGCACAATTCATTTGGTGATCCCAACAATGCTGCTAGGATGCGAAGGATTACATTCTTCTCTGACAATGTCATGAATAAGTTCTCCCATTCAAATCCTACGCCTAAAAAGCATCGTGCGCTTTTCTGTTTCATGCGTATTTTCTCAAATGGACTTCAAACTATTGCAAGTATTGGTTATTGTCATGCCTCAAAATAAAACTCAACATGCCACTATCCCAAACATGAGTTGCTTACGCTATCTGAGATTGGAGGGGCTTTCTTCCGAATAACTGTCAATTAGTATTGTCAAAGCTCAAAAGTCTAGAGATCCTAGATGTAAGGAAGAATCACACTAGGACTCCTTCTGCTGTTTGGGAGTTGAAACAATTGAGACATCTTTGTTATACATGTTTTAGATATGCATCTAACAATTGTTTTTATGTAAACCCATTTTCCCCAAACAACATGTAATTGCCTAGATCATCCACAAATTTTGATGTGGATGCATCATAAATTTTTTCAACTGAGGTTGTTGCATTGATTGATCAATCATCATATACCATATATCATATATTATCATATATTATTAAAAGTGGGATGCTCCAAACTCTAAAGTTGGGTTACCATTTTATCCCTATTCTATATTAAAATTAAAATATAATTAAAAAATAACTAAATATTAAACAATAATGTTTTAATTACCTTTCAAAATTTGCATAGTGAAACGTGTATATGCAATTTATCATATCTCATATATATTATATATTATATATATTACTAAAAATGGGAAGCTCGAAACTCTAAAGTTGGATTACCATTTTACCCATATTCTATATTAAAATTAAAATATAATTAAAAAATCTAACTAAATATTAAACAATAATGTTTTAATTACCTTTCAAAAAATAATAAATCATAATTAGCATAGTGAAACGTGTATATGCAATTTATAATATTTAATTTTTTTAAAAGTCTCTTAATTGCAATTTGCAACAATCAAGATTTAAATAAGCAATTTTTATAACAATAAATTATTATTCTAACAAAAATATAATAATAAATTCTTATTAATTTTAGTAAAGAATCTTAATTGCTAGAATACAAATAAATCATATTTAGCATAGTGAAACGTGTATATGCAATTTATAACATTTTTAATTTTTTTAAAAGTCTCTTAATTGCAATTTGCAACAATTAAGATTTAAATAAGCAATTTTTATAAAAATAAATCATTATTCTAACAAAAATATAATAATAAATCCTTATTAATTTTAGTAAAGAATCTTAATTGCTAGAATACAAAACATTCATAATTTGGAGGGTCATTGATTGAATCGAAAGATTTTTCAGAAGAAGAAAAGTCAATTAGGACTTTAAGATTTGTACAAGACACTTTCTTTTGTTGTATGTTCAAGAATACATCTATGCCTATAGTGTGAATTGTCTCTTAAATTTCTATTCCTTTTTTAAATAAGTTTTTTAATCAAGTTATATATTATTCATATTTATGTTTTTCTTGCCATTGATTTATCATTTCAATTGTTAACTTTTCATGCAGCATAGTCCCAAACATAATTTCATCAGAGTTGAGGAGGTATGACTTTTTCAATAATAAATTATCAAATCAATTATTGTCATGTTTATATTGTTTAAATTTCTATTCCAGTTATATATTATTCATTTTTATGTTTTTCTTGTCATTGATTTATTTAAATTTTCATGCAGCATAGTCTCAAACATAATTTCAGCAGAGTTGAGGAGGTATGACTTTTTCAATAATAAATTATCAAATCAATTATTGTCATGTTTATATTGTATATATGTACATACATGATTGTGAACTTGTAGATTTCACTTTTATTTCACTTATATAATCCTTCCTCAAATAGCAAAAGTTACTTAATTGAATATTGCTTAATTTAAGAAATTAAAATATTAGTTTTGCTAATGTTTTGATGGTAAACGTGGTTCCGATGTTTATGGTGCTTCAATTCTACAGTTTCGGTATGTGATCAGCTCCTTTTGCATGAATTGGCTAATTCACTCAAATTTAATTGGCTACCCATAAATATCTATTCTTATTAAACAATTACTCTATGAGATATGAAAATTTACAATTTGAAGCTTTTTGTAGAACAATACTCAACTATTTAAACTTCTCTTATTACCTACACTCAATAATAAAACAAAAAAGTTGGTGTTTATAAAATAAATAGCTAACGAAGTGTTTTTGTTGGCAATTTACTTTATAATTGTAATAAATGTAATTAATATGACGAGATATTATCTATATGTGCTTTTACTATTGAAAAGTTCAAGTTACTAATTAACTTGATTTCCCTATGTTTGTTTGTTTTTGTTGCAGCCTAATTAACATATTAGCTGTTCAGATGAAGATTATAAAGCTTGTTATTGTTTTTATTCACAAGTACAGAGATTGTAGAGAAATCAAAATAAAATATGAATACTGCAGGATTTTTAGTGAGACGCTAGGAAGTAGGAATCATTGAAACATTAGTATACCTCCAATTATAAGATGGAAGAAGTCATTTTGGCCTTCTTTTAGGTGGAGGAGAAATCATTTATCTACAAATTATTGTAGCAAAATTCATTTTATCAAATCTAATATAAAATGTGTGTGAATTGATATATAAATTACTTAATTTACAAAGAAGCATCTCCGCAAATATTGACTCCATTTTGAGTTTAAATGCTAGGTAACTAAAATATAATATTAATGTTCATCATCATCCTCAGCATTTTTAGTGCCCTTTAATTAATTTATATTTTTATTATCTTACATATCACTTGAAATCATATATAGAAGAAAGCACTGTGCTGATCAATATGCTGCCAATGGCGCTGGAGGTTCTGAAGCTCAATTTTTCCATGGGCACGAGAGAGCAAATATATTTGTCAACCTATCAAGATATTGGTTAGTTGCATTTGTGGAAGCTTGGAATAATATCCAATAATTCTGAAACATTTCCTCCAATTAATCTTATGAAGCTTACTCTTTCAGAAGTTGTAGTACGTACACGATCGTTTCCTCACCAAATTAAGGATACTCAAAATGGCTTTCTGCGTACATTATGAGGAGATGGATGTCTCTTGCGATGCCAATGGTGATAGCTTGAAGTTTTGCATATTCAGACAGGTTGTGTGAAGTAACCTGCACGGATGATGTCCGTATGCCTGAATTGAAAAAACTAGTACTTGTAGGAGTCCGTTCCTTGTTTAGGCTCTCGGAATGACTTGCAAAGCTCAAAATTCGAAAATCTCATTGTGTCAACAGGTTATAAGTTAATTACTTATTTTATTTTTCTCTTTCAAAATAGTTCATGCCTATAATTAGTTATATTCAATATTGCAAGTTTTGATGTAGTGATGCCTTACAATGCTGTTTGCCTGTTTCGGGAGAAATCACTATTTGAGTTTTTTGGGGGTTGAATATTGTGATGTATAGAGGTCATCGGTTTGGATGACGACTTCAACATGCTCCAAGCCAAATTACTTGATCAAGATTTGCCTTATGGAGTAGTTTCCATTGTTGGGATTCCCAGTCTAGGAAAAACAACTCTTGCCAAGAAACTTTATAGACATGTTCCTGATCAATTTGAGTGTTCAGGACTAGTCTACATTTCACAACAGCCAAGAGCGGGAGAAATCTTACTTGACATCGCAAAACAAGCTGGAGTGACAGAAGAGGAAAGGAAAGATAACTTGGAGAACAACCTACGATCACTTTTGAAAAGAAAAAGGTATGTTATCCTCCTAGATGATATTTGGGATGTTGAAATTTGGGATGATCTGAAACTCGTCATTCCTGCATGTGATTCAAAAACTGGCAGTAGGATAATTATCACATCTCGAAATAGTAATGTAGGCAGATACATAGGAGGGGATTTCTCACTCCACATGTTGCAACCCCTAGATTCAGAGAAAAGTTTTGAACTCTTTACCAAGAAAATATTTGATTTTGAT
Source organism: Solanum bulbocastanum (assembly GCA_037074985.1). Taxonomy (NCBI): domain Eukaryota; kingdom Viridiplantae; phylum Streptophyta; class Magnoliopsida; order Solanales; family Solanaceae; genus Solanum; species Solanum bulbocastanum. The sequence goes on from CM073604.1 coordinate 35,918,156, forward strand.
TATAATAATTGAGCCAATGCTTCACCTAACTTGGTAAATATTGGTAGAGATATAGTTGAGAGATGTGAAGGTATACCACTAGCCATTGTGGTGATAGCAGGCATGTTAAGGGCAAGAGAAAGAACATAATATGCATGGAGCAGAGTACTTGAGAGTATAGGACATAAAATTCAAGATGGATGTGCTAAGGTATTGACTCTGAGTTACAATGATTTGCCCACTACATTAAGGCCATGTTTCTTGTACTTTGGCCTTTTCCCCGAGGATCATGAAATTTGTTCTTTTGATTTGCCAAATATGTGGATTGCTGAGAAGTTGATGGTAGTAAATAGTGGTAATATGCGAGAGGCTGAAGATTAAGAGGAGGATGTCTTAAATGATCTGTTTTCTAGAAACTTGATTCAAGTTGGCAAAGAACATATGATGGAAGAATTTCAAGTTGCCGCATACATGACTTGTTACATAGCTTGTGTGTGGCCTTGGCTAAGGAAAGTAACTTCTTTTACACCGAGCACAATGCATTTGGTGAAGCTGACAGTGTTGCTAGGCTGCAGAGGATTACATTCTACTCTGATAATGTCATGAATGAGTTCTTTTGTTCGAATCCTAAGCCTAAGAATCTTCGTGCACTTGTATGTTTCACAAAAGACCCTTACATATTTTCTCAAATGGCACATCTTGACTTCAAATTATTGCAAGTATTGGTTGTAGTCGTGCCTCAAAATGTTTATCAACATGGCACTATCACAAACAAAATTGGTAACATGAGTTGCTTACGCTATTTGAGATTGGAGGGGGAAATTGCTGGAGAACTGCCAAATAGAATGTCAAGCTCAAACGTCTAGAGACCCTAGATGTTAGAAAGAGCTCCATTAGTGCTCCTTATGGTGCTTGGGAGTCTAAACAATTGAGACATCTTCGTGACCGTGGTTTTACATTTGCATCTAAGGGTAGCTTTTTTGTAAACCCATTTTCCACAAACAACATGTACTTATTGCCTAATAATCTACAAACTTTGATGTGGATGCATGGTGAATTTTTTCAACCAAGGTTGTTGCACCGATTGATCAATTTAAGAAAACTGGGTATAATAGAAGTATCCGATTCTACCATTAAGATATTATCAGCATCGAGCCCTGCGCCATATATCCTACCAAGCACTCTGGAGGCTCTGAAGCTCGAATTTGCACATCACACAAGGGAGCAAATAAACTTGTCGTCCTACCAAAATATTGTTAAGTAGCATTTGTCTTTGCCTCGAAAAATATCCAACCTCTCTGTAGTATTCCCTCTAAATATCATCAAGCTTACTCTTGCCCACTTTATAGTAGACGGCCATGGTCATCTACTAGCAGTGCTTAAGAAATTGCCTAAATTAAGGATACTCAAAATGGATCTCTCAGACGATGCAAATGGTGATAGCTTTCCGCAACTTGAAGTATTGCATATTCAGGAACCACTCTCCTTGTCTGAAGTAACTTGCACAGATGATATCAGTATGCCTAAACTGAACAAGCTATTACTTACAAGAGTTGATTCTCAGATTAGGAAGCTCTCGGAACGGCTTGCAAAGCTGAGAATATGAAAAATCCCATTGTGTCAACAGGTTAGTTTGCTAGTATATTCAATATGACGGATAACCATAAATAGTCCTGGGATAAAATTTAGATGTCTTGTTTGGTTGACATGTTTGGAATAACTTATCCCACCATTTATAGTATAGTGATGGGATAAGTTATGTTATGACAACTAACCCCGGGATAGTTAATGCTGAGATAAATAGTTCCCAACCAAACAACCCAACATCAAGCAATAAGGTAGTATTTATTTTCTATGTGCTAATATATAATATAACAACAATTATATTATTGCTGCTAAATTGTGAAACAGGGGATATAAATTAAACACAGACGGCTCAACCATTTCAACAGGACTTAGGATAGTTGTTGAAAAAACTCTTAACAATAAGATTTCTTGAAACCAACCACTTTACACTAATTTAACTTTTGAATGCAGAGAGTTGCTGAGGAACCATCGATCCAATATAGCTGCTACAACTAAGAAAATCAAGCGGCAGACACACCTGTTAAGAAGGGATCTTGTACAAGAAATTTTATTTGTGTATGAAAAATGTAAAAGCAAATAAGAAAGTAATGAACTACTTTTGTTAGGCTAAAGCAGCCGAACACTAACGTAGATATAACTAAAATTTGATTTTTTAAAAATTATTATACATGAAAGTGAAAATTATTTTCTGATCATAATTTAGAATAATATTTAGTGATTCTAATATAGTTGTGATTTACGATGATAATTTTATTTTTTATTTATAATTTTATTGATTAATGTGAGATAATGTGCAATACACCAACGTTAACATGATATGTATTAGAAGTCCATGTCAAACTCATATTAAACAATGTTTAACAATTTATCCAATTGGGAATTATATTTTAGAAGAAATATTTTAGTTTCCAAATGACACAAAAGTCGGGCAACAATTCAGAGATAATTTTATATATCATAAATTTCATAGTGGAAAGAGTAAATTACATCATATCCCTACTCTTTTTTTAATTACAATAATTTCTTAAAATTTGTACCTTCCGAATACATAAGTCACCATCCAAATACATTAATTGACCATTCGGATACATTAATTCTAATACAACGAAGAATCCTTCTGTTGCGCTAAAAAGAGAATAAAATCTGAAAATCTAATTAAATATCATAAATTACGTTTCTTCTTACTCTCAATCATACAGAGGCAAATCCAGAACGAAGGAATTCAAAATTTCAAATTCCTCCCCCCTGTTCTGTGAAGAAACCTTTCAGATTTGATTCAAAAACTTTTGTCGAAATTTTGGGTTAGCGAGGTGAGTTGTGAAGGATACAAAAGTGATGGAATTGTTGTTGGACAAACGATTTTCTTTTGAATCTTCAAGTTCATCAAAGATTCTTTCAATTTTGATTCAAGTTGTTTGGATTTGCTATGTATACCCTCTGTTTTTTAAATTCGTACATTGATACATAAGTCGTGATACATTATTGATTACAAATTGATACATTACTAGTTTGATGTATATGTAATGTGTTTTTACATCCCAAAATTCTTCTTTCCATCCTTCCAAAAAAATTCTCAATTTTTGAATCAAACTTTTGATAAATGATACATTTGGTAGAAGTTTTGTATCATGTATCAAAACTAATTAAAGTTATGTATCAAAACTAATATTTGAACATGATACACCGTGCATGATAAAATTGTAATGTATCGTAGCGTTGAAACAAAGGCATTATACATTAATTAAGAAACAAAATTAACTATATACATTAAAAATCTGGTCAATGTATCCCAAACTATAACCGTAAGATAATTTAGTAATTTGAACACGATACATTGTATATGATAAAATTATAGTAATTTAAATGAAGGCATTATTGTTTACTAATTTTATAGATCAGTCTTTGAATTATATGAGATGTTCCAAACAGACACAAAAAGCCATTCTCACAAACACCTAAAGGAAGGAAACAAACAAGCGCCTATCAGATCTGTTCTAATATGAAATATGCCTTCTTTTTCACCTTAGTTCCAGGTGAAACACTTGAATGAATGAAATCTATTGCGAAGAGCATGGAGGCTGCTATGTGTTCATCTGTTTGGTCAATCTTAGAGGTCTAACCAGTGTTGAAAATGAAAAACTAAAAAAAATTGAAAACTGAACTTATGAAAAGAGATGTAGTCTGGAATAACTTGAAATCATTAATTGGAAAGAGAAAGGATTTGAAATTCATAAATGGATTAATGGAGTAACTGTGGAGAGATATTTGTAGCATGAAAAAGGGAGAAAATAATCGTGTGAATTATGTATTCGACAGCTTTGTGTTGTGCTAAAAAATAAGGGATTTTGGAAAATTTTAAAACTGATAAGGAATAATGAAAATTATGGAAAAAAAGGTGTGTATATAGGTAATTTTTTCTATTTTGTATTAGCTTTTGTTACTATTTTGTTTTCTTTTTTCTTATTATTGTTGTTCATTTTTTTTTAGTTCTTCAATTGCTTGTTTAATCAATTATTGTTGTTTGGTGGCTGATTTTGCACAATTTTATTGCTCACTCATCACTATCTTTATTGTTATTTCCTCCTTATTATTTTACATCTTTTTGATGAGTTTGTTCATTTTGCTGGACTTTACATCACTCTGATTATGGTTGATTTTTATGTTTTATTTCTAAATTTCTATTTGTTGTTGACTATGTTATTAGATTGTTTGTTACTGCTTTCTATGTTCACGTCATTTTGGATTGCTTACAGTCTTTTTAATTTATTAAGTTAACTATTGGATAATTTTATTAAGTTGACGATCCGAGTCTACACTCTATTTGAGACACGGTACTCGAAATTACGAGTGACCCCAAGCTAATCCTTGACATAACATATTACATAAAACTAAAACTAATGTGGAAGCTGAAACATACGCTTAGTAAGTCTAATTAAGGAAATCAACAAATTCATGATGACTGAACAACTAATGTCTGAAATAAGCCTCTAACGTTTAGACCGAAGGAAATAAGTTTATCAGGACATGGAAAGTACTAAACTTTGACTAACAACTAATCTAGGAAGTCCCCGTATAAGGAGGACTCACCAACTGTTGGTGGGAATTGTTGCAACCTCAGTAGCCATGAGTCTGAGCAGGGGCGGATCTACGGTATCGAAAGGGGGTTCGGACGAACCCACTGACTTTTCTGTAGATTCTATATTCGTATTAAAATATCAAATCAAATATAAAGTACATATAAATTTACTGTGAACACTAGCATAGTGAGGTGAGTAGCCCAGTGGTCTTAGTGCACCAAGTGAAGTCTATCAGCTCGCACTTCGTGGGTTCAAAATCCATTGAGCTCCATATTTTTGTCATTAATTTCTAACATACGTAGGTTTATATAAATAATTTTGAAAAAATAGAAAATTGGTAAATTTAAAAAAGTGTTTTTGAAATTAATTTCTAACCGAAAAATAATAACATAGGTTTACATATTTATTTATTTATTTTATTATTAAAAAAAACAAAAAATTGGTAAATGAAAATAAACAGAAAAATAATGTGTGTGTCCTACTCTAAAGCAATATATAACCATTGATTTCTACTCAGACACTCAAAAAACTTTGACCCAAATTTATTTTCAAAAGTTAGGGATCTAACTTTTATTGTTAATCTGATTGCTACCATCCGACCTCTGCCCTCCGGTATGTACTATGTACTCTCGCCTCTTCTTTTTCAATTTTTTTCTTTTACACCGTTTAATTATTTGTTCAAAAATTAATTTTTAATATTTGATTCTATGAGACTACACTAAAAAATCATATCTGAAATAACCTGAATTTAGGTTGAAATTCATATCATACTAGTCTTCATGCATAAAAATCATAAATATTTAAGGAACTATGGAAATCATACTAAATCAGTACAACAAGGTTTTTAAAATCGAAATGAAACAATGAAAACATGAATTAATGAAGAATATCATAAGTTCATAAAAAGCCCTAACTTTGCTTCTACCAATCTTGAAGAATTCTAAAAAAATCAAGATACTTTAGGCATGAGTGTGAAGAGAAACTCTCATTTAAGTCTTTCATACCTAAGAGATTGAGATTTGAAAGAAGAACTTGCTTGAAAGATTTGAAACCTAGCTTATGTCTTGCTTACAGTAGTTTCTGAGTTTGAGGAAATTAAGAGTATAAAAATTGAGTCTTGAGCATGAAAATCCATTTAGGATATACGATTGTCGTGGCTTAGACTTAGAAAAGTTAAAAAAAAAAACAAAAAAAACCACAATTAAAAAGTTGCCAGAAACCTTCCACAAGGCCATCTACGGTCATGGTTTGATTTATGGACCGTAGATCTCATCCTTGTAAGTCAGGATTAAAAACACGATTCAAAACTGCATTCTACGGGTCCAAACCAAGGCCTATAGATGCTTCTTCGACCTATAATTGGGTCTGTAGGAATTGGACCCAAAAATAACTTTCAGAACTTTTTTTCCATGAATAAACAGTACGGGTCGTTCTTCGATTTACGACCCGTAGATCAGGTTCATAGTTACTGACTTTGAAAACTCTATTGTGGTGTTTCTAGTAAAACGGTTATTTATAAGTTTTTACTACAAACTTCATATGATTCAAACTTAGTGGAGTTAGAAAGAAGACTCGTAGATCTTTAATTTGATAACTTATGGGCCACCTAATTCATAATTCATTATATGCTGAGATATGATCGTTTGAAATTAATCCTTACATGAAGTTATGTGAAAACTTAGTCAGTAGGAAGGTTTTGAACTCGACTAAGTACTAGAGGTCTCTTATGACCCTGAAACACTTCGAATACACTTGCCACACATAAGAATGAACCTTAAGACATAAGCACAAGTAGCACATTACCCAATTCAAGCTTATATACTTACGAAGAAAGATTCAGATTCTATGGATAGAGTTGTGAGGTGTTACATTATATGATGTTTCATATGTAGATATGGAATAAGTTTTTCATAAAATTAAATAATTAATATGATGTTTGCTTGACAATTTAGAAATCCTCATAACTAATACATGTATAAGTTATGACGGAAATCTATGTATTAATGGTGCACATGGACGAGTTGACTCAGATTTTTGCAAATATCAAACCAAACCATTTGTATCGGATTTTTAAATTTATAAACCAAATCAAATTAATAAAACTCAAATTTTTCAAGCTCGGGTTTTTTTGAGTTATTCGGATTTTTTCAGGTTTTTGAGTTTTTTCTATAAATTATTTATACAAACATATAATTAACTTATGCTTCAAATATTTATTTAGCCATACCAAAATACGTTTCTTAAAAAAAAACACACACACACACACACAAAATATGATATAAGTGATGAGACCAAAATACCCAACAAAAAATAATAATGAATCACATAAAACAAATATTGCAAATTAATAAATCATAATGAAAATGATCATAATTTAAAAGTATTAATCATGCTATAATAAGTCTAATAAGTATTAATTAAATGACTAAATATTAAAAAAATAATAGATTATGTACTTTAATTGTCTGAACCAATGTAAACTAAAGAACAAATATTCAACATTATTGTCATTCTTAGGGTGCGTTTGGCCATGTGATATGGTATCATGATATGGAATCATGATATCATACCATAATATGAAATTATGAAATGAAATTAAAGTTTTGTTTGGACATGCGATATGGAATTTTTGTGTTATATATTTTCTCATAAACGTAAGAATCTCATAACTTATAAAACTATTAAAATAATCCCAATTATTTATTCAATCTTACCAAATAAATTTTTTAAAATCTAATAATAAATTATTACAAAGTTAATTGTTCTCCACTTAAGTAACTGTTTCATCTAACTTAAATTCAATAAAAAAAAATTGAACATAAATTGTAGTGTACTAGTGTGTAATATAATCCTCCCACGTATAATATGAATAATTTCCTCACGTTGAACTTGCATTTCTCAATCATGTGACCGAGAAGACGAACCAACATTGTTTCTTTGAGTTATTAAATACAAAACGGTAGAAATAATAAATAAGGTGTTGGAGTAAATGAAGAGAATAAATTTATTACTCAACAATCGGTTGGTGTGAGTTAAAGTGACTATATATTGGTGAGAATAACAAATTTTACGTCGGTGAGAATAATAAATTTTAAAAAGTAATGATGTGATTATAAATTTTATTTGCAGACAAAATAAATGGTTAGTAATATAAATGTTGGGTTGTTTTAACAAAATATAAACTTGTGGATCAATTTTTGTATTAAAAATATCTCAAATCATGATATGGATTCTCATATCATGGTTTTTGGAGAATATGGAATCACATATCATAATATGGAATCATGAGATGGAATCAGTGTAAAATCACATGTCCAAACGTTGATTCCATCTCACGATTTCATATCGTGATATAATATCGCATGACCAAAACCTACTTAGTCTTGAAATTATTTTTTTTTGTCAACATTAGTATTAATTTGATTTTGATTTGAGCTTTATTAGATTTACTAACATCCATGAACTATAATATTTATTGAACCATTCAGAATTCTAAGTTTCAAACTTAACTAATATGTTAAAAAATAAAAACTATGAAAAAATATAAGAAATATTTAGAAATTATATCAAAGTAAACATTTTTATGTATAAAATAAAATTTTAAATTTATATATATAATGTCGGGTTGGTTTGGTCTCGGGTTGATTTTTTAGTTAAAATCAAACCAAGCCATGTATAGTCGGATTTTTTTTCCAATACCAAACCGAGTCAAACCAACCACTAATTGGATTTTTCAGTTTGACTCGATTTGCGGTTTGGTTTGGTTTTATACACCCCTACTATGTATTATTTTATGCAGAATAGAAGATGAAATAACTAATACTCGATAAAATAATACTCCCTCCGTTTCAAAAAGAATGACCTCCTTTCCTTTTTAGTCTGTTTCAAAAAGAATGACGTCTTTCCTTTTTTGGTAACATTTTAATTTCAGCCTTCTTCGTGACATGTTTAAAGCCACAAGATTGAAAGGCAATTTAGTACATTTGACATAACTTTAATTTAGGATTACAAGATTCAAAAGTTTTCTTTATTTTCTAAAACTTCGTGCCAAGACAAACCAGATTATTCTTTTTGAAACGGAGGGAGTACATAGATTCACTCCTAACTAATCCATATATTACTAATATTTGCATAACTCTAACCGGCTAACAAACCATCCAGTCTAATTTAAAAATGAGTTAATATCTCAAATGGTCACTTAACTTGAATAGTTCACTTAGAAAGTCACTCAATTTTAAGTTGTTCACTTAGAAAGTCACTCAGCTTTGTTTTATAACTCAAAAGTCACTCAACTATTGGTGTTGCACTTAGAAAGTCACTCAACTATTGATATTTCACATAGAAAGTCACCAAATCAATTTAAATTATTTTTCATTAACTTTTATTTTAAACTATTTTTTAAAAGAAATAATAAGATATCTATTTTAATTATCTTATTAATCCGCTTCAATTATTTAATTATAATTTTCTTAAAAAAACGTACAACAATTGACCCAAAAAATACTTTTCAGATCAAGTAATTGTATGGCTAGTATTAAATATGTTAAAAAATCATTAAAAAAAAAGTATAGGTTGGAATTGATAAAGAAGTAATTAAAAATTAACGCACGGTAGCAATGTTTTGCTTTTTTTTTTTAGGTAAAAACAAAAATTATATTTTAACAAAATCCAATAAAATAATATAAATAAACATCTTATTATTATTTTAAAAAATGGTTTAATTATATTTTGTATTTTTACAAGATTTAATAAAAATATTATTTAAATTGATTGAATGACTTTATTAATAGTTGGGTGTCTTTTTAAGTGAAACGTCAATAGTTGAGTGACTTTTGAGTTATAAAACAAAGTTGAGTGACTTTTCAAGTGAACAATTCAAAGTTGAGTGACTTTCTAAATGAACTATTTAAAGTTGAGCGAGCATGTGAGATATTAACTCATTTAAAAATCACATTCCTTTGCACGAGATGTTCTTTTTGCTGAAGCCAATTAGCAAAACCCAAGAAATTCATAGCTAGGAATTATAATATAGTTAAAAAAAAAACTCAAGACTGAACTTGCTACTAGCATTTCAAATGTCCCTTTCTTTTACTTTTAATCACACTAGTATTCTTTGAGATTTGGGTTTTACTTCTGCAGGTCCATCTCTGTAAAGCCTTTATCCCATTTATTTTAAAAATGAATCAAAACACAAAAAGGAAAAAAAATAAAATCAGCTGCATGCACGATTGAGAATGATTACAAACATTTGTACATGTCCAGAGAGAAAGTATTGAACATATATATCTTTAAATTTGACGTAAATTATTAGTTTTGTTTTCAAATTATTGATAGTTTTAAAAATACCTCTTTACTCGACTAGCTAAACTTAGATACACTCATGATACACCTCCGATCTGCCACATGACATAGCAAGTCGTGGTCTCAAACTCTTCTGAAAGCACGAGCTCTTAATAAAAAGCTAAGGCGAGTGTGGAAAACACTTTAAATTTGGCAAGAATTTAGATGTATATTTCACTCATGTTGCAAAATCGTTGATGAATATTTTTAAAACGGTCAATAATTGAGAAATGAAACTAATAATCCACGTCAAATTTAAAGATATTTTCGATACTTCTCTCTTCAAACAAATAGTACATGACTTTAATTTCTGTTTTAACTCAAACTAATTTGTTAATTGTTACCAAAAACTTTGAAAACAAAAGGAGAGTATATGTAGTACTGTCTGCAGGTATTATAATATCCCAAGTTGTACATAAACATAGTAAATGTGAATAAAGAAGTAAAAGGGCATTAAATGTTTTTTTGGTCAAAGCCTCGAAGAGAAGACACATTAAATATGCACAATTCTAATGGAGTATTTAATTGAACTTGAAAAAAGTATCTGTCTGACTGACTATATAGACATGCCTATGTTTCTTTTTCTTTCTTTGCAGTGTGCTTTTCTAACTCATTTATCTATTCATTGATTCAGACTTTCCACAGCCAAGTCACATATTCCTTTGAAAGCCAAGTATTCATGCATTAAAATTACAATAACATGTTTGGTAGTATTTTAGTTTAGTTACTAGGTATAAAAAGCAATACATGGGGTCATTTGATACTAAGAATAATGTTAAATAGAATGTATTAGTAATATTAGTATAATTTATGTTTTCATTAATTATGCAAATATTATTTTTTTATACATTATTTGGTTTGATGTACTAAAATAAAATGCATTGTATAATTTCAAATTTTATTTGTTTATTATCAAGATACCCTCCACAAATATGACAGAAAAGATGTAATATAAAGGTTTTGAGAGACAATTAAATATTTAACCATGCTTATGTATGTATTAAAATTCATTGCATTACTAATATCATGGATTTTCATGTTGTAGTAACACGCATTTTAATGCACAACCAAATAAGGTTAACTAATACACTTGAGAAAATGATATTCATGAACTCGAAGTCATGCTTAATGATCCCGATTACCGCAATAAAATGGATGTTAATAGCCTTTTCGATTACCCGGCTGAAAATGATACATGTTCAGTGGTTCAGAATTTAGAAGAAATTGTGGATAACATCGAGAAAACAATGTTGATGATGAAGTTGAAGAAGATACTATACATTTGGGACTAGTTACGCATAAGGAATCACTTATTGCGTCTAGAACTCTTCATGTTTTTTTTGTGAAGTTCATGAAAACAACATAAATACGTTTGGATGCAATAAAAAGAAGTTAGAGATGATCTTTAACTAGATTTAAATTTTAATAAAAACAAAAAAAACAATAGAATTATATTTCACTAAATTGTCTCAGATATTTTTGTAATTTTAAAAATTATTAATTTATAATATTAATGGAACCATTTATTTACATAGTGATTTTCTGAAAATATATTATCTTATTATTTTATCAAAATTTGTAATTTTTTCCACTGACCTAAGTCGGGATCGGAGAAAAATATAATCTTATAAATTTATTAATTTAAAGAGGTTTTACTGTAATTAGTTGTATTATTTATATTGAGATTATTTCTTATGCAGTGTTTGCTTTGGTATATCAAAGATAACACGCATTGCATAATTTCTATAAAGAATTATTTGCTTATAAAAATAGAGTAAACTCTAGGTTTAGCAAACATAAAAATCATATTTGTAGGCTATAGCTATAGTTTGTATAATTAAACTTTATGTTTGCTGTAGCTATTAATCTGTATATTTCGGTATACATATACATAAAACTATGTATTTGCATATTTCAGTATACTTATACATAAAAACTTGTCATGTCTTGATCTGTATATTTCGATAATCTATATACAATCTAAAACATAGTAATTGTATATAAACAAAATTACTACATATATACATAAAGAGATTATAAAAACATGTCTTGTTATGTATAACTATATATGGAAAATATACAAACAACAAATTGAATTTGTATAAACAAACTAAAAAATAGTAATTATATATATTAAAAATTGTATAAAGGGAATTCGTATATACTAATATACCCTCCGAATGGGTCCCGCCAGATGGCAAAAAACATGAAATGTTTGCTGCGAATTACAAATAAAACAAACCATGGCTATAACATTTAATTTGAATTAATAGTTTGTTATTTCATACAATTTTTCATAAAAATACCCTCCATAAATATGGTGAAAAGATATGGAAAAGGTTTTGAGGGACAATTGGTAATACACACTTCAATACACAATAGAGTGTAAAATAAATGCAAGCATTAGTCATACATATGTTGAAAAAGTGTACCAAATTAATAAGATATTGATAATACACAAAGTTAATGCATGTATTATTTTTTCTAAAAATATACCCTGCCAAACAACCCCTAATTAGTACAATAATGTATATATAAGTTAGGGAAAAAGGTCTAAAATATATCTGAAATTTGACCGAAATTGTTGTAACCATACCGAACTTTGAAAAAGACCTTTTACCCCCTTGCACTATTTAATAGTGTATTTTAAAAGAATATATGTGTCCACGTGGACATCATAAATATTGCATCATTACAAATAGTAATGTGTCCATGTGAGCACATATATACATTTAAAATACACTATTAAATAGTGCAGGGAGTAAAAGGTCCTTCATAAAGTTTGGTATCGTAACAACAATTTTGACCAAAGTTGAAGTATTTTTCACACCCTTTTTCCTATAAGTTATGAGATAATCTATGTATTAATTATGCAGAGTATAAAATAAAATAACTAAACTTTGCATAATTAATTTATGTATTTTTAGTACCGACTTAATTTTACCTATCAAACAAACGACCCCTTAAAACCCTCACATTTGATGCGAGTCTATGTGTGTGTCTTATTTGGCTACATAATCGATCTCTTGTTTTGACTTCTATAATTATAAAGGAAAAAAGGAAATTAATATTTCAAATTTGGACCCTATTCTTAATTCCTTTTTTCCAATTTACAAAAGGAAAGGAAAATTGAAACCGTACCAGTGTTGATCTCAAAGTAATACCCCTAATGTCATTTTGTTTTGTAGGATTACAAATTACTATAAATTTTTTTTACATAAATACACATCTTATGTACAATAATTTTTAAAATTTCTCACTATTTTAAAAATTACAAAAATTCTCTCTCGAATATATCTCTATCCTCTCTCAAATACATCTCTATTCCCCATCTCGGATACACTACCATCTCCTCTTAAGTACATTTCTCCTATTAAGTAATGTATCATTCGCAATCCGTGAGCTATGTATCTGCAGGTTTCTGATGTATTCAAGATCCTATAATTTAATGAATTTTTTATAATTTGAATAATCATAGAAATAATTAGTTCTTAATACAATAAAATTTATGTAATGTTACCACAAAGCAAATAAAGCTAGACTATCAAGGTCACATTTACATCTTAACACAGATGAAAAATGCCCTCATCCAACAAACTAATTAAGCATAAAAAAATGCTTATAATTGTCTCCAAGTCCAAAGGGTCAATCTGGACATGAAATATGAACTCATGATTCGAAATTGAAATGTTGTTTAAGTTTGCAATTTGAATTTTTTACCATAAACATGATAACCCCTCAAGTTGTGATAACAATTAAAATTTCTCAAATTCTTATATAATATTACCAAATGAGCAAATTATAGTTTATAAACAAGACATCAAAATATATATCCTAAGACGCCACAAACATAAATCAGAATATATATCCTAAGACGCCGCAAACATTAATAATCTCTTATGTTTATTGTTCCTTTTACAATTAAATGATTTCAATACAAATTTTCAAATATGCATAGTTTTATAAAACTCACTAGTCAATAATAATAATAATAATAATAATAACTAGTTATTCTTTAAAATAATCTTTTCACATTGTACAGAAAATCTCTTTATGCTGAACATAGGTCGTCTTTTTTCAAAACTTAAATGATAAGTCCTTTTTATAATATCAAATCTTTGGTCAAGTTCTACATTTTAAAAAAAAATTGAAATCACAATTCAAAATTCTAAATCATAATTTTAAATCATGCTCTCAAGTTATATTTTCAGACACTAATTTAAAATCATGACTTCATAATATATGTCCAAACGAACTAAGATGCAATCTAAAAGGTTAAAGAAAAATTTAGATAGCGACACTAGCTAGTTTTAAGTTTGTTTGATCGATGTAGAGAATGTGGTCCTTGTATATATTCTTTATGTGGTCCTTTCTCCTTACCCAAACCGAGTCATGAGTGACACCCACACTTAACCTTATAGGTGGGCGGACCAATGAATTCAATCCTAACTTATATTTATCATTCAACTTACAAAATACTAACCATAATGCGGAAGCTTAAATCTTATTAGTGTAAGAACACAAATCCATTAAAGTCTACTATATATCATTCCCAAAACCTAAAAGTCATCACATCAAGGGCATCTAATCTTCAAATATTAAGTCTAAGAGCATTAAAGACACCAAAATAAATGAATAAAATAGTGTATGTCCGAAAACTAAGGACATCATGCTATGACCAAGAGAATCCAACACGAGCTCGAATGAATAGCTCACTCTGGAACCTGATATGCTGGAGACTGGCTAGACCTCAGGGCAAGTTGAAGTCGTTAGTACACTCGCTGCATTCCACAAAAGAAAACCAAAGAAAAACACAATTAGGGCTCAGTACAGGGTAACATGTACTGAGTAGATATCATCGGTCGACTCATAATAGTAACTAATATGCATAAAGTAATAGTATAAAATCAACTATAGCACTTAGCGGGTGATAAACAACAAACAACATGAACAAGTGACAACTGAAGCAATAAGGCACATAATACTTATTTATTCATTAATCCTTTAACTGGCCAATACAAAAACAACAACATCGAATCTAAAGTAATAGTATAAAATCCAAAAATATTTTAAAAATAATAAAAATCAAATTTCTACGCTTTTATGTTCGAAACTTATGCTTTTACACATATGACTTACGCCTCAAATTTTAGAGCGTACACTTTATAAATATATATATATATATATATATATATATATATATATATATATATATATATATATATATATATATGCCTAGTATTTTGGTACGCCGCATCCAGGAGCTCACTTTGAGACTAGCTAAAAAAAACACATTTTAAAACATTGATAATAACTATTAATCCAACAATTAATCTCAAGTTCATTTTTTCGTGTGACCGTACTAGACCTTAATTATTCATCTTCTAAAAATGTGTTATCATAATTTACTTTTTGCTTTAGGGTACAATTTGTATCTTATCGTTCATCTACTTAAATTTTTACAAAGTACTTGAGAAATTACTCCAATAAATTTATTTACATATTGAACGTTTCTCCACACGTAGAAGAAGACATTGAAATTGGCCAGCAACAGAGTGATGGTTACATGAGTTTATTTAAAAAGTTCACCAATTATTCTCAAATTTCAAAGAAGGGTTGTCAAGTAACTATCAACCTAAAAATAACACATTTAATTACTTTTTTTTGGATCACTCATTTACTTAGGTCTGCATGTACGTGACTCATGCAGTACTAACAAGAAAAGAATTATAGTAGCCCATTATGAAAGTGGCATTAGCATGAGTGCATGAGCATGACCTATATATTATAAAAAAAACTAGCTAGGATCAGTTATTGTAGACACAATGGACAAGTGTAAAAGGTGAATTTGAGATTTTAATTAGTCAATATATGTGAAGAAGTATTATATTTAGGGGTCTTTTTTACAGAAATATAACACAGACGACTCAATATATTTTAATAATTTCTTTTCTATTTTTATTTGAAGTCTATCTTTGTATTTTCTTTTTTTAATTTTTTTTTTTTGAGATGCAAAGTTAGTGATACACTTTTTGTATAATCAATATTTTCTGAAATTCCTTTTCAATTAATAAGATAGTCAATTCATTTAGTCTCTCGAAACATTATTGATCTTGAGTAAGATTTTATCAATTTGAATTTTCAAAATATTTTTTATTGAGACAATTATTAATATTATTCTATAAGTAATATATATATATATATATATATATATATATATATATATATATTTGAAAAATAATCAAGTTTTTTTTACTATTTGATTTTCTAGATTAGTAATCATTAGTAATTATGCATTATGTTTTAAGGAACGTTCAAGGTCCTTTTTTTTTTAATTTATTGATCTCAACTGTTTATCACTATATAAAACGCGAAAAATATTTTTATACACTTTGATTTATGAATTATTCAAATTCTTTTTGAAGTAAATAAACAACTTGGTCTATATCATTTCTAAAGGATTCTTCAAGGGACTTTCACAAGTTCATTATTAACATTCTAATCAAATTATTTCATTCCGTAAATACTCATTTTCTGAAATCCATGCTCAATATTCACTTTAAAAATAACCTTCCCTTGTGATAAAAATTTGTATTCTTCTACTTCCATTTTTGATTTTTTTTTTTTTTTTTTGCATCCGTCCACAACATAGTTGTAAAAAAAAAAAAGAAGAGGAATCTTATGAGTGGGCACTTGAATTTGAAATATAAGCCAATAATTGAGCACTTGAATTTAAATTGTATGACTGTTGCTCCAAAATTCAAAAATAACAGAGCAGAGGACAGTCCCTAGATGGGATCCAATGCAATACCATTCTGTCTTTACATATTTACATTTACTATACTTTTATTTTTCTATTTTTTTTCGTTCGTTCGTAAAATATTTATTGTTTGTTTAGTACCAAATTTACATTGGGAAAAAGGTCTGATATATTTCTAACGTTGTTATTTAGAGCTAATGTACATTTAACGTTGTCATTTAGAGTTGATATACTCATTATTATGAAATTAGTTTATATATGCACTTACTGTTATACAAATTGCTCACGTATACCCCTACCGTTACAAAAAGAGCTTGTATATACCCTTCATCTACATAATTGAAAAAATTAGTTTCAAATATATATTTTTTGACTTTTATTTTTTTAAAAAAAAATCATGTAGGGTTATATATGATTCTTCTAGCAAAGTTCAAGGTATATTTTAATATTTTTCATACATAAAATAATTTTTGACTTATTTGGTTATTATTATTTGAGTTTCTTATTCTTATTTTTTTCCTTTCATTCTTTAGTGTAAATTAAAACTAACTTTTTTGGCTATATTATAGTTTAAAACTATTTTTTTGGCTATATTATAATTTAGTTTTTGTATTTGTAAAAACAAATAGGAGCATCTATAATACAAGAAAATTAATGAAACATAAATAAATTTGACCATCAAAATAATAAATTTAAATTAGTTGTTGAAAAAAAAGTAAAAAAGAAAATACGTGTGAGGAGGAACAAATAGACCACATATGGATTATATTTGTTTTTTAAAAATAATTAACAAATTAAATTAAAATTATTTTTTTTTCACTTCCTTTAGAGGAAAAGGAAATATGTGAGTCATTTGTATAAAATTAAAGATATATATATATATATATATATATATAAGTCAATTATAAATGACAAAGTTAAGGGGTATATCAAACCTTTTTCCCATTTACATTTACTAATTTTTTATTTGTTCATATTATCATATCAAAAGTGCTTTATTACCCTTTCCCCAGCATAAACCTTATTATAAATGACTAGTAAAACCTTACTAATTTAATATAGGTACGATTATCAAATACTATTTATTTTATAAAGATATTATTTAATTCATAATTTAATATTTATTAATTTGAAGAGTGTTTTGAGATTCAATGAGGGTTAATTTTGATTTCATCAAAATCATCGTATCTTACTAATTTATGTATCATATTTATTAAACTCACAGAAAAAAATGTTGAATTGTTTTTCTTGCCACCCAACATGACATCAAAACTTCAACATTGTGATGCTGAGATAATAAGAGTTTTCAAGATGTATTATCTAAC
Organism: Solanum bulbocastanum; assembly: GCA_037074985.1. Taxonomy (NCBI): domain Eukaryota; kingdom Viridiplantae; phylum Streptophyta; class Magnoliopsida; order Solanales; family Solanaceae; genus Solanum; species Solanum bulbocastanum. The sequence continues at coordinate 35,936,224 of CM073604.1, forward strand.
AATAGATTTTATCATAGGATATTAGAAGGCCCGAAGTAGGACAAACATGATCCATGAAAGATTAATGTTTTGGATGCTATCAATTTTGCGATTCCAATTTGGATGACAAATGTTTAGCAAGAGAAAATAGCAAATTATTTTCGCCATTGCAAAATTCATTGGGGAGATAAGAATGAACCCACTTGTGAAAACATCATTCATGAACTTGAGTTCATGATTAATGATCTTAGTTACCATAATACGTGAACGTCAATAACATGTTGGATTACCCAAATGAAAATAATACATGTTTAGAGGTCCAAAACTTAGAAGAAATTATGGATACAATCAAAATAAACAATGTTAATGATGAAGTTGAAAATACTACAATATCTTTGAAACCAGTTGTGCGTAAGGAAATACTTATCGCATCTAAACCTCTTCATAATTTTATAGTGCAGTTCGAAAAGACAACATCGAAACTTTTGGATGCAATAAGAAAAGTTAGATATGAACTTCAACTAGATTTAATTTTTTTTTAAAAAACAAACCACTACAAAATCATATTTCACTAGATTGTCTTAGATATATTTGTACTTTTAAAGCATTATTAATTTATAATATTAACAGAACCATATATTTATATACGAGTTTTCTAAAAATATATTATCTTATTATCTTATCGAATATGTGATTTTTTCCATTGACCCAAGTCGGAATAAAAAAATATTATCTTAGAGAAATTATTAATTTACAGAGTATTAATTTAATGAAATTTTACAGTACATAAAAGTAGTAGTCAAATTTAAAATTTTAAAATATCATTAATAAAGTTAGTTTAGCAAAATAAATTCTTAATAAAAAAATTATAGAATTATGTCAAATTAACTTAAGTAATACTCCCTCTGTCCCTAATTACTTGTCCACTTTTCATTTTTTAGTTGTCCTAATTACTTGTCCATTTTGACAAATCAAGAAAGGACAATTTTTTTACCTATTATACCCTTAATTAATTACTTTGAAAAATGTATAACTTCTTGAAACTCTTAAGTTTTTAATTCATCCACTTTATAATTAATAGGGGTAAAATGATAAACTCACTATGTTAATAATTGTTTTCTTAATAGATGTATCAATTTAAAAGTGGACAAATAATTAGAGACAGAGGGAGTATAAATTGGAGTGAATACAACAAAATACTATTTCCTTTGTTTTAATTTGTTTGACCTACTTTTCTTTTTAGTTTTTTTTCAAGAAATAATTATTTAATTTTAATTTTCACATAGTTTGTTGAAGAATATATTTGAAACAAAATGAAATGGAAGCATTACAATAAATTAGGTAAGTGAGCGAAAAAGAGATCTTAAGAACTGTAAGTTTGTAGATTGTTTGTCTGCTTCTTTTTGATGTTATGTTCGCCTTTTCATAAAACGGGTCGTTCCTTTTTAGGGTCAAATACAAAAGCTCCCATTCTTGTAATTTCAAACAAAACCAGTGTCCTTTTTTGTTCCCATTCCCCCAAAGCGGGAAAACTGGAAAACACAAACAAGACCATAGTGTCGACCTTTTTTTTTTTTTTTTTTTTTTGAATTTCAAAATCCAACGGCTCGTTGCACAATGCAGTCAGCCCACCCCGCACCCCCACTACACCCACGTATCCCATATCTCAAAAACTACCCATTAAAAGTTGCAATCTTTTTATGTTTTCAAGTCATTTTCAAAGGAAAAAAATAATTAAATCATTTTTCCCTCGTTAATAGTCTCTGTTAACTTTCTTTTTTCCCTTCAAAGTGAAGCATTTAGTTAACAAGAACTTCCTCTTTCTGCTTTGACTTCTCCAAAGGTGAAACCTTTCTTGTCTAAAACACAATGGGTGCTTCTGGAAAATGGGTGAAAGCATTGATAGGATTCAAGAAGAGTGAAAAAGAGGATCATGTAAGTGATAAAAATTGAATCTTTATGGTTCTTGATTACCTTTTTTTTTTTTTGTTGAATTTGTGTTTGTTGTTGTTTAGGAGAAGAAGGTTAAGAAATGGAAGATATGGAGGAGTGATGTTAAGGGTTTGAAGCAGAGAAATGGTGTTGGGTTAGAAGGGTATGATTGTTCATCAGTGAACAATGATGCTTATACAGCTGCTGTAGCTACTGTGGTTAGAGCTCCTCCTAAAGATTTCAAGGCTGTTAGGGAAGAATGGGCTGCAATTAGGATTCAAACTACCTTTCGTGGATTCTTGGTATTCCTTTTAGATTTCTTGTTTTTCCTTTTATTGCTCTCTGCACTTCACATTTTTTTGTTCTTGAAACCTGCTGGTCATGTAGTTTTATCAAAATATTTTGCTCCAGTACCTTAGCTCCTGTTTGACGGTAGATTTTGGGTTGCAGAAATTGCTTTTTTATGAACTAAACGGAGAAAGGGCTTTTTTATAGATGTTGAGGTTGAGCAAGGGGGGCGAAGCTTGAAGAGCAAAGCGAACCGCGCTAGCCTAGCAACGTTTTTCAGCAGCAAGCTACGGTCTAACGACCCCTAACTTAGTTTGGTTCACTTGCACTCACAAAACATCAAATTTTTTCAAAGTAAAATACACATCTAAACACAACTTCAAAAACCCAATTTTTTCAAGTTTCAACTAAATCTATGGTCGAACGCCAGCTTAGAATCATGATGGCTTTTTCCCAACATGATTGTGTTGATGTGGTGGGGTATCTCCTAATTCACTTTTAGTGTCCTGAGGTTCGAGTTAACTAGAAAATGGGTGAGAGGGATCAGTGGCGAGATCTTTGTAACACAATAATAGTCTTTTCATTTGGACAGCATATGTGTAATGATTCACAGACTCATTAAGTTAAACTACCAGTAGGCTCAGAAATTTTGTCTACTGTCTTTTCTGCATAATGAGCTATGAATGACATATTTTATCTAATACTAGTTTTCTAGCCTAGAATACATGTTTCAAATCGGAATGTTTACAGAAATATCTGTTTCGATAGCATCTGATCCTCTCTGCTGATAAGATTGATCTGTTTTAGTATTCTATATTCCTCCAAATTGATATTGATGTGTCTAATTGACATTTTAGGCAAGAAGAGCATTTAGGGCCTTGAAAGGATTGGTAAGGCTTCAAGCTCTTGTTAGGGGCAGACAAGTAAGAAAGCAAGCTGCAGTGACTCTTAGGTGTATGCAAGCTCTGGTTCGGGTACAAGCCCGGGTTAGAGCTCGTCGTGTACGTATGTCCATTGAGGGGCAGGCTGTGCAGAAGATAATAGAGGAACACCGCGGCAAACTTGACCCCATGAAAGAAGCCGAGGTAGAATCTTACTTATTTTGGTCAAAGATTTTTAAGTAATGGTTAAATTTCCTGAACACATTTCTTCTTTTCTGAATTTTACCAGGAAGGATGGTGTGACAGTAAACGGACTCTTGAAGAGGTCAAAACAAAGATACACATGAGGCAAGAGGGAGTCTTAAAGAGAGAAAGAGCACTTGCATACTCTCAAGCTCAAAAGGTAAATAGTGAAGTGACTATTTAGGAACAAACAAATTTGATCTTGTAGTAATTGATTGATTAAGATGCTTTATGAACTATTGCAGCAGTCCAAATCAAGCCAGAATTTTGATTCTAAAACCACTATCTCAGTTCCATCTCTCAAAAGTTTTGATTATAATAAGAGTAACTGTGGATGGAGTTGGTTAGAACGTTGGATGGCAGCAAGGCCGTGGGAAAACAGATTGATGGAACAAGCATATACTGATTCTTTGGAGACTACACCAAAGTCCAAGGCTTGCTTAGAGACTCTCAAGGATAAGGACAAGACGACATCTGAACCATGCTCCGTCAACGTGAAAAAGAACAATGTCACCAAAAGGATATCAGCTAAACCTCCACTGGTAGGGCATACTACTCGTTCTTCGTCAAGCCCAAGTTCTGAATTTAGATATGATGAGAGTTCAGCAGCATCCTCTTCATTCTGCACATCAACAACACCAATATCTGGAAACATGATGTTGGCATCTGATAGAACTGATGACAGCAATAGTAGTCGACCAAATTACATGAGCCTAACTGAGTCAACCAAGGCCAAGCAGAGAAATCAGAGAATGCTTAGACAGTCTATGGATGAGTTCCAATTTCTTAAGCTCAACAATGGTGACTCAAAGAGTTGTGCTGGTTATGATCCTTCAGTCAATATCTCAAGGCCTCTCTGTCTTCCTACTAGAATGGATAAATTCTCTAGATTAGGGGACAAACAGAATTGTGTCTTTGAGTAATATTAGAATGACTAGGGTAATGACAACCAATACAACAGCTTCTTGTTGTAAAAAAAATATATTCTAAAAGCTGGTAAGTATGTTTAATTTGTTCTGGACTTGGTTTGCAGTTGTCATTTGTAGCAAGTATGTTATTATGTAGATCATTTGCTTTATTATCATAAATTTACTGAGATAAGTTGATCACATCTTGACTGTGTGACTATGTGTAAACTTCACATCTTTTTTTGTCATAAAATTTAGTTACATGTGAAGTAGTAGAAGTTACAAGTCTGTATACTAGTTCTGTTACACAGATGGGACTGGATTCAGGTTTGCATCAGGTTGAACTCACCATTTCTTGTCTCTTGTATCACATAGCATCATTAGATATGTTGGAAAGTTTCATTTGCGCTTGATGGCTTGAACCTTGACACCATGCTTATAGTTTAGGACTATACCATACTCAAGTTCCAATGGGCTTTCCATGAGGGGAGAGTGTTGAAAAATGTACTTTCGATACAAATGAATCAGTGACAGTTTGATTTCCTGTATGGAGAACTTCTGTCCTACGCATGCTCGTGGACCTATTCCAAATGGAATATTTGCATAAGGATGCCTTTGTTTTTCCTCTGCACAGTTTGGATCGAACCTCTCTGGTTTAAATTTCTCTGGTTCAGGGAAGTTCTTTGGATCCTTAGCAAGAACTCCAAGAGCCAACCAAACCCATGTTCCCTGCTTAATTGTAACAAATATGTTAAAAATACTAAACAGGCGCTGGATTTGATTAGAACCTATCCCTTCCCCGTGGTTTCTGAGGTGGGGACCTAATCCATGGAAATCTTCCTCACGGAAGAGTAAAATGATAAGCATTATAGGAAAAACAGCTATTAACCTTAGGAAGTTTATAGCCTCCAATCTCCACTTCAGCTGATGTTTCTCTTGCAACTAAGGGCGAGACAATGTAACACCTCATTGCTTCTTTGATTACCTAAAGTTTATAAGCAGTTACAAGAAGAACGAGAATGGTTCAATAAACTAGTTCTCATTCTCTCTCATCCTTTTTTTTTTTTTTTTCTACTTGTAGTGTATAAGAACTTCTTGTAGATACAAAATAATGGCATTTACCTGATCGAGGTACGGGAATTTCTGCTGAAGATCATTGGCAGTGGGTATGTGATCATCAGGGCCAAATGCATCTATCTCAGCAAGCAACTTCTGCTCAACTTCTGGATGGCAAGCAACCAGATAGATGATAGAAGACAAAGTAAAGGAAGTCGTTGCAGAACCCGCCAGCAAGTGCTCATAAGTTACAGCACTGATATAATCTGAGGTGAAAACATTCTTAGCTAACTTCTCTGACTCCCTTGCCTGCATTATAAGCGACAAGAAGTCTTTCGAGCTACGATCTTTTCCCTCCATCCTCTTTGCCACTATCTCATCCAGCCTACTGCTTAAATTCTTGTTTGTTCTTTCCACCTTCCAGTCCATAGTACCCGGGATTCTTTTGAGAACTTGGCGAAATGGCTCTTGAAGAATCGGAACAAGCAACCCCAGTATGATTGAAACAGAACCTGATAAGTCCATTTTGAGTTGTGTTGTGGAGTAAATATGCTGCTTGATGAATTCCTGTACTTCACTATCATCTTGATGATGACTCATTTTGTCTGATATTGGTTTAGAAAGTCCAAAATCCACACCGAAAGAAGCTTGTCCAATTACATCTGTTGCTAACTTAAGAGAGAGATCAGAGAATGTGATATCTCCCTCAGACTCCAGATTTTTTGTCGCAGACTCGATATACGATTGCATGATTGGCACTAACTTAGCTAGATAAGATGGCTGGTAGACTGATAGAATAGTATTTCTCATTGTTGACCATCTTGAGTCCCTGTATAATTAACACAACATTAGCCTTCTTCTAGTTAAAGGAATCAACTTTAGCTTCTTCTTTTTACCTAGTAAAAAATAAGCCTTTCTGATGAAGAGGTGATGCAGCAATAGGAGATGGAATGCTTCTATTTGGTATGTCCTTGAATTTCTTTATTCCAACTTCTCTGCATAACTCTGCATCAGCAACAATAACTAGTGGCTGCCTTCCCATGTGAAATCTGCTTAAAAAGGTAAAACTTGAGTGAATACTCCGATTGAAAAACCGTTTCTAAAATGAAAGAAAATCAATCGATCACCTGTAGATAGGACCATATTGTTTGGCCAAGACAGAGAAGACATCAGGGCCATATTTAGCCATCAAAGGGAGATGTCCTACAAGGGGAAAAGCTGGAGGACCAGGTACTTTTCTCACACGCCAATAAGGTCGATACAAGTAGACCAAAACACCAGCTAGTATAGTGAATATAGTTGAGACTATGGGTGATTCTTGAATTGCTGAGTTTAGAAACATCATTTTTGTTTTCTTGGTGAAGGAGGAGATCAAATCGACGTTTGACTATATATATGTATTTAGGAGAATCTTGAAATTAATGGGGTATAGCCGGCCTAGTAATTTTGTGATCTATGATCAAATCATTTCATGAGTTGTTGGTATTTGTTGTCAATGATGGTTATGTTTAAATGGTAGGGTCCTTTTCTATATTTTTGCTTTCTTTTTCTCTCTTTTCCACTGATATTTTGATGTTGCATATTGCATTTGGAAAGGCAGGTAAAATATAGAGACAGTGGCCAATGAAGATAGTACAAAATGCCAAACTTTTATTTGGATTGATACAGATATAGAATAAATCTATTCTTGTCTATACGAACATAGGTAGAGATTCTCCAAATACAATGTTTGGAGTGATGCTTTTTATATTCTCCTTCTCCTTTTTTGAGTCAAGTGATATAGCCAGTCAGTCAATTTGGCCTTACTCCTTGCACATAAAATTCAATGTCAGAGTCCGGATTTTTACTAAAGGAATTGAAGAGGTAATCAAGAAGAAACTAAGGGAATTTAATATTTATCTCATATATATATATATATATATATAACGGTCCTCAGCTGCACCACCACTACGTTTGGTGTGCCCCTTTTCACTTGAGCACTAGTTTTGGCACTTAAAAGCTTGTGGATTGACTTTTTCTCGTTATGCCATTAACGAAACTAGAGTGGAATGAGTAAACTCCATGGTTTAAGACTTTGAAAAAAGATCATATTTATAATTCAATTTAAAATTAACTTTGCGTTGAGCTCTATCAGACATCAAGGGCAAACATGAGATTGTCTCCTAATGACGAAGGTGCTATTAGACAAATGATAAACGGAATAGTTATGCTCACATTATTTATGCTGGAAAAAAAATACTATTTGTTTATAGAAAGATTCTCTACAAATATGATGAATAGATGTGGAAAAAATTTTGACCAACAATTGTCTTTTTAATTATATGGTCATACCAATGCATACATTAAAAACCCTTATATTACTAATATCATAATACAAAATAGAGTATTATTGGACCAACTAGAGGGATTAGTACTAGAGATGAGCTTCGTAAATAAAGTATATAACTTGCATTAATTATATATAAATTAAAAAAATGTACCAAATAATTATACATTAATAATATACAAAATTAATACATATAATAATTTTCTAATGCATTCTACTGAACCTTTAAATTTTACAGATCAACTCCAAAAAATTCAACTGAATGCTTAAAAGGGAAGATTGAAGAAGTAAAGAAACCATGGAATTACTGTTATAGTGATTAGGTAAGTGCAAAATAATACTAATATACTTTAAAAAATGTCTACTTGTCACAGGAAATGTTCATTCAATACTATTTATTTATACTGGGGTTATTTTTGTTAATATTTTATGTCGGTTCAATTTGTTCTGTTACACGTTTGATGCTTTGCAGAATAGATAAATAATATTCGGACATGACCCTGATTAGGATTCCCACTTTTCAACTTTTGTCTCCACCCTAAAGTCAGACCTTATGCTTAATATTGTTCCGAGTATATTAAATGTATTTGTCCCCTATATTTGGCATATTCTTTGATCAAGCAATACAAACAATACGATTATCTTATCTAAAAACTTTGAACTTTCGTTACTTAATTATATTCTCAACAATTTAATATTCTCAACAGTTTATTATTCTATTGAATTGAAACTGATGGATACTCAATGGCAAATTCTCAACTGCAGTCTATTATAGTCTATTGAATTGAAAGCAATTACACTGATGGATTCTCAATGACTGTCATTGATTTCTATTGATAGTTTCATCGATTGTTCTGGATCTTCAAGATCCAAATTGGTTTGAACTGTTGGGCAGAACACCAGTAAAGAGGTAAAAACTATCCTTCAAATGTAATACTGATTGGTAAAATATATGAGATTCATTGATTTGTTAAGTGGACACATGCATGACAATGTTTTAAAAAGGAACTGGTGTTGGTTGATGCAGTGGAGGAAAGCCGAGTCCATGTTGATGCTGCTCACTCGCAACGCAACCATACATCTCATAGGAATATAAGATCTCCGTATACTCTATCCCCTCATTCTCTAGTATAGTATAGAGAGACCACTTTATAGGTATGAACCAAACATCCTAGTTACAAGTCAACCCCCCTAACCTCTGCATATTTAAACAACCCCTAAAAAGTTTATGAGCACTAGATAATGCAGAAGCCATAATTAAGCTATATCATCGTCAATTGTATGATTCTGCAATACAGAAACTTATTATTAGCTCCGTTGAGAATGGTATGTACCTCAGTTCTATACAAAATTACAAAAAAAATCAAAAGATATGCTACACCATGACAGCCTAGATACATCATTCAAAAGAAATTATATACATGAACATGAATAGACAGTAGTAATTCCTCCAGACTAACTAAGAAATCTAAGAAATAAAAAGCTGTTAACTGGCATTACTTGTAAACATGCGCTACTAAGACTGCCAGCTCCAGCTTGCTTCCCGAAAGTAGTATATCTGCATCTTAACCTGAAAAATTAAACCAAGTGAAAAGAAAAATATCAATTCTGCACTTCACTTTCCAAAAAATATTAGTACAATCTAAATAACAATAAGGAATGTAATATAAACTTTGTTTAGCTTTAGGCGTCCCATCCCTGCTACATAAGAGAAATAACAAGTACAAATATTAACTAAAACATATTTGAAAGCAGTAACTCAATATAGGATACTGGAATTGTGTCAAGGAAGTCAGAGGAACAATTAGAGTTTCCCTCAAAGTGAAGCTTTTACGGATTGGACCTAAAGGAAACCAAGTTGATCTACAAGGTCTTGTAATTCCTCACCCCATTCAGGTGTTTTTGCAACAAGATCTTCAACTTCCACGTCGAATTCAGGTTGTTCAACAACCAGTACTTCCTCTGCTCGATCCCCGGATATAAGATCTTCACTGAGCAACTCTTCCCAAATATCTTCAGGCCCTGGTTCCATATCTGTGCCATTTGCTGTCACAACAGAAGCCGACCTGACATTGCTGCTTGATTCATTGTCCATTGCAGCAGAGAATAACATTTCAATACTTGCAAGCTCAGCTTCACGCTCTTGGTGTGAGGAGAATTTCATATGCTGAACACTTCCTGTGGCTACATTTTGAAGGTTCTCAGCACTGGGGGTCATCGTTAGTCTCCTCTTTTGTCCAACTTCGATACGTTGTTTATCTTTTCTCTGCACATGTTTGTCCAAGTACTGCTGGAGAAAAGTTGGATTGCTGAAGATCTTTGCTAAGAAACTCATCATCTGCCCTTGTTTCCTCTCCTGGCTTTCAATTTTTTCTCCCATGGCAATGATCTGATTCCTCGTACTCTGCTGTTGCTGCCTAAGTTTAACTATTTCAGTCATCAACACGTTCTTATCCCGCTTTAATCTTTCTAGCTCCTCCTCCATCCCATAATAACCAATTTCAATGCAAGCACCGGATCCTTGTTGATTCATACTTTGACCGACATTCCTCCTCCTCTTTATCGTCTTCAAAAGATGCCTCTGTCCTCCAAGAAAACCTTCATTCGCAAATTCCCATCTATCAGGATCCACCTTTCTAAATCCCTGCATTTCCATCAAGTTAAGAGTCAATAAAACTCATAGTCCATTGCAAAAAAATACAAGAAGCTATGCTTAATAAACCAACATTGGTACAGAAGAAACACAACCTAGCTTTCTTCTTTCTTCGAGTATTGATCGTACAATCATCAAATTTCACAAGCAGTAGTACTCATCAGAATCACCAACCATCTGCACATACACTAGCTCAACTTCTGCCTAAGCTAATGGACCAAAATACGTATCGAAGTCATTCAAAGCAGGATAATACCGTGCACTCAGCACAACCACATCCCCAACAAATCAATAAGACGGAAACAATGCCAATTTATGTCAGTCCTTAAATCAAATCGAAAAATTTACCCATTTCAATTGACAAAAAACAGTAATCAATGTCAATATAAACAAAATCGATCATCACCAAATCCAACATATCGCTATTTAGAAACCCTAACTAATCGAAAATTGAACCTAACACATACAAAATATTCTTAATCTAGATAAGGAATACCAAAATTAGAAGCAAAAAGATACTTACATATGTGTTAAGCTGCCGAATGAAACTGGAAAAATTGCTGTGCTTGAAAAACCTAGGCAACAATGTCGTGGAAAACTTGTGAGAATCCCAAACAATAAAGCTATTCCTTGTTGTACTCCACGATATGACTTCATCAGTTGAAGAATCTTCCACCATTTCATAAGTTTTGCTCAGAAATGGTGGCGGACCAACGTCGTGCAACCCTTCCATAGGCAGCACGGCCGTCGGAATGCCATCTTCTTCGACCTTCACTTTCACTACTTCCTCCATTACTTGTTCAGTTTGTTAATTACAATTAAGATGGATTAGCAAAAGAGTTTTGAGGGGTATTAAGGAGTGAGTTTGTCGGTAATATAAGAATGGGATGTGGACTAGAAAGTTCTAGAGAAAAACAGATGGAAGAAAGAGGAGAAGTCTAGAAAATATCTTCTTATCTTAGATATTTGGAAGGAATAGTTAGATTTTGGAACTTTCCAACATTTGTACGCTAGAGTGCATAAGTGGGGATCATATTGATGGGATGAAATTTTACTAATTTTGTTTTTATTTTTTAACTTCATTTTAAAAGGAATATTTTTTTAATATAGGTTTAAGACCACAAAATTAAAAAATATGTTGGAATATTTAACTTATTTTTAATTTAAATCATAAAATTTATTTATTTATTTATTTATTTTTCTTTTCTTATTCTTCATGCTAAGTCAAAGTAAAATAAACAAATTGAAACAGAGATGTGTAATATTTGATTGCAGATTTAAATTTGACTTGTCAATATATTAGTTATATTTTATATTATATAGTATAGAGGAATTAAAATTTTGCGATGAGTTTCAAGTTACAAAAGTAACAGAATGAAAATAAGTTTTTCAAATCTCTTAAATGTAAAAACGAAAATTTCTTATGTAAAACTGAAAATTTCTCATAAAACTAAATCTTTTAATAAGTTGCCATCAATTCTCTCAATTACACATCTCATTCAATACTATTTTTTACATATGATAAATCATGATATTTACAATATGTGATATTATTTCTATTCTAGAACATCATATTCAATAGTATTTCAGGAATTATATTTTAATACACGTTATTCCATTTAATATAACAAATTGAATTCATAAAAAATTCTATCGTACGACTAATTCCAACATTAAAAATAAATCTTACTGTTCACCCTATCAAATAATCTAAGGGCCAGTTGATACACTAGATATGAAAAAGTATTTCAAGATTAAGTTAGGAGTTTAAGATGATACTCTTTGTTTGAAAATATAAATTTAACCTAATAAATTCAATTTATATTCTCAATCAAACATACTGTAAATTTTATCTCTAATCTAATCTTAATTATCAATATTCTGCCTTTTTCCACCCTACTTGATTTCACCTTTCAATTTAAAAAATAATTGTAAAATTATAATTTTAATACTTATAATCTTAATCAGGAAATCAGACAAACTCCAAAAGTTAAAAGACAACAGATAAATGTTTATGTCTAGAGATAACGTGTAATTAAAAATTGTCTAGGAACTTCTCGAAAATTCTAACCGTGTGTGTTTGCTTAATCAAGAAATCAGACAAACCCCAGAAGTTAAAAGATGACAGACAAATGTTTTCGTCTAGAGATAACGTGTAATTAAAAATCGTCTAGGAACTTATCAAAAGTTCTAACCGTGTGTATTTGGTACGAAGGAAAATACTTTTTTGAAAACTAACTAGTTTCTAACTCATTTTTCATGTTTGGTTGGTAAGTGGAAAATATTCTCTATTTGTATGGTTGGTGAATGAAAAATATTTTTCACAAAATATCTTTTATTTTTTGGCTAGAGAGTGGAAAATATTTTTTAGGAAAATTGTTTTTGACATGAAAATCAACCGCAATAACCGATTCGGAATTCGATCCTGACATCCGACCCCGACAACTGACCTAGGCCCGACCCTGATGTTCGATTCAGGATATGACCTCAATCCTTGCCCTGGAGTTGAACCTGACTCTCGATCCGCGACCCGACATTCAAACTGGGAACCGTGACATCCGATCCGGGATTTCACTTGGACCCTCGACTTAATACCCGACATTCGAACAGAGATCTGATCACAACCCCGACATCCGAACCAAAACAAGACCCTACCGATCAATTCTTTCAAATAAATTCTTTGCTAGTAGATGGTAGATGGAAGGAATACTCGTAGGAATAATTTATAGATGGTAGACTTGTAGACATATCCTTTAAGAGAAGAATATTCATAATTAAATACTTTTGCTCATTTTAAGGATCAATATAATTTTAAATAAATGTTTTACTAATTTTAAAGAAAAGTTGTTGAAAGTTAGAAGAGAGATGGTACTAAATATCTTTTATATTTTAAAAAAAATAATTTGAAGAGAGAGATGAATATGAATAAGAATTTTCATACTTATTTTTGTGCAGAATGCACGTATGGCTATTAGATGTGAATTCTTTTAGACTTTTATTTACTAAATACTTGTTTGACTAAAACGTGTTAATTTAATCTAAGGTTTGTATGTATGTGTCAATTCCTCTTTTCTCTTGGGCCAGAACTCCATTCAATGAGTCCAAATGGACTTACCTAGTTACCTTGAGTTTCTCTTGAGCAGAGCCCAAATTTCAAGTGTCAGTCGTAGCCCAAGTTCTTAGAGGACTAATTTTGAGTCCACAAATGGAGTAACAAACAGGTTGAAGAATAATATCGTAAGTTCAAAAACTAGTATACAAAAGTAGAACCTAATATACAGGAAAGGGAATCAAATAAACAGGGAATATGTGGCTGATATACACAGATCGTATACAGTTCTAATGGGCTAAAATCTCAATGTTCAGAGAAGACATTTTGCTGAGATTTCGAGATGAAAAGCCCAAAATGCATTTGGGTTAAGAAAAGGAACCTCTTGCTTCTCAATTTATTTGTATTTGTATATAATTTATTTGCAATTACTAAACTATCATGAGTTTAATAAAAAATAAAAATAAAATTGGAACTCTCTTCATATACTTGGTTTGTTTCAGTTTTCAAATAAATAAATGAAATTACGTTAGTCTTGTTTATCCCTTGAACAATGTAGTTTTCTTTGGCTTTTTTTAAAAGCAACTTCGAAATATCTTTCTTTTAATTACTCTAAATTAGTCAAATGATTTGCTTAGTTAAATCGATGTATAATCATGTGTTAATAGATATTTTAACTGTTTAAAACCTTCTTGAAATATTAATAAGAATTCTTACTCCACTTTTGAAATTTTAAAAAGATTTTTTTTTGCCTTTTTTTTTAAATTAAGGTTTTCTTAATTTCTTTTCAAAAATTAAGTGACGACTTTAATTATATTTTATAAATAGTGAAAATATTTTAGACATTTCAAATTCATATTTTCCAAAATGGTCAAAATCGTGACATAATAAAAATGATGATTCCTGTGAAAAATTGAACTAGGTTCTAACAAAAAGTTTTTTTTCTAACTCTTGTTTGAATAACTATTCAAATTTACAATAACTAAAGAACATTCGGATGCAAAAGAAAGAAAATAAACCTTGAATTATTACAACTCTCGTAAGAATATCTTTTTTATATCACAATAATCTCTATGAAAGCAGTAAATCAATGCTAAGAATAATTATACAAATGTAGATAGCAAAGAACAATGGAACGTATTTTTTATTGGCAGTTGGTAACACTAAAAATATCATCCATTTATTTTTTATTGGCAGTTCATCCCATTTGTCATTTGGGCAATTTTCTTGTTGGCATCGCTTTCTGGAAGATATACTTTATAAGTCCAAGTCGAAAATAAGATATGAAGACGAATACTGTCTTAGCTTCCGGACAATCCAAGCTAAAGCACAAAAAATTCTATCTAATAGAGTATAGTGAACCAAGTAAATTGCTTTCTCGTGATAAAATTAGAATATTCATCAAAAATAAATAAATAAATGAGGTCTTATTTGTCTAATCTTAGACTAGACTTGTCTAAACTAAAAGTTATAATTGGATTGCACAACAAAACTTAATTGCATATCCCAAAGAAATAATTTACATATACATCACCCTTTAAGTCAAATGAATAAAATAGAGCATACCACCAAAACACAAATACAATGGGCATGTTTCTGCTGGCTTTGGAAGCCACTAGAATGCTGACCATAGTTTCTAGTATTATATTACTACTTAGTAGAAGAGGTTCCAAGCAAGGGCCTCTTCGTCAACACTATGTTGGGTATTGTAGTCTTTCACTTGCTTTGGTTCTTTCTGCTTTTCTGCAACTGCACGCAACGTCCTATTAGTCTCGTTCTAGATTATGCTACCATGTTTCATTATATTTTCTTCTTTAAATTTTTATCTTTTATTACTTTATAAATAAATAGAAAATTATGATAAAAATATTATAAGTTTGAAAATATATATATATATATATATAAATGTTAACCCTCAAAATTTCATCTATACCACATAAATTGAGATAAAAGTATTATAAGTCATTATAATTAGTAGTTTAAAATACTTGAAAACATATATAAAAAAAATTGTTAACTCTCAAAATTCCATCTATACCACATAAATTGGGATAAAAGTATTATAAGTCATGATAATTAATAGTTTAAAATATTTGAAAACATATATATAAAAAATGTTAACTCTCAAAATCCATCTATACCACATAAATTGGGATAAAAGTATTATAAGTCATAATAATTAATAGCTTTAAATATTTGAAAACATATATAAAAACAAAAATTTAACTCTCAAAATTTCATCTATACCATATATTGGGATAAACAGAAAAATATATATTATGTAAAATACATAAAAATATACTATACATCACAATAATTAACAAGTTATATATCAAAAAGAAATTAAAAAGCTGGCTAACTTTTGTAGTTTTATTTGTATCGCATACATCAAGACGAATGAAGTGATATATATTATATGAAAATTACATAAAAAAAAAAAAGGACTATAAATCACAATATTGGGACAAAAGTATTTTAAAAATTGGTTGACTCTCAAATTCATCTGTCTCACTTAAATTGGGACAATAAAAGTAACATTTATCATATGAAAATTGCATAAAATATATTATAAATGGTAATAATTAACATCTTAAAATATTTAAAAATATATTAAAAATTGGTTGACTTCAAATTTTATATGCATCACATAAATTGAAACAAAAAAAAAAGTAACATATATTGGATCCGTACTGACACGGGTCCCGTATCTAGTATATTTATATATGTGTGTGTTAGACAAAAGAAAGAAAAGTTGACGTTATTGGTTATGACTTCTTTAATTGTTTACATTATTTGGTTGATTCATCATTTGTTTTTTTTTGTTACAATTTAAAATGATTATATGTTAGTATCATGTGAGTGCACTTTCCTCCCACAGATTGCTGTTAGAAGATTCACTTCCAAATGTGGATTGATTCATTGATGACACATTTACACGTTTGATTAATAAGTTGAAAATTTAATAAAAATAAGGAGTAGGTACAGATTATATTATTGATTCCTTAACGATGAAATGTTTAAAGAAAATGCAGTGCCTTCATGTTAACAAAAACTTAACATAAAAAATTGAGGGGTCGTTTGGTAGAATGCATTGGAGAAAATAATGCCTGTATTAGCTTTGTATTACTAGTAGTTTGTTTGATACACTTTTTCAATCTATACATAACTAATGCTTGTATTAATAATATCACGGATTTCTATGCATTAGTAATACAATAAGTTGTAATGCATGCATTAGCATAGTAAAAGACACAAAATAAAGAGTAAAGAGAGATAAAATAGATAAAATTAACACAAACTTGAGCATTTTAGTGAGCGTAAATTGCTTTTAGGCATGGAGATGAAATTTGCTATCCGTATGAAATTAAACTATAAAAGCTTTTGGTAGAGAATTAACCTTTTCATTAACAGTAAAATGTTTTTTTTCCCTAAAACAAATATCCTAACCGATAAATCCAAACACAACTTTAGCAGAGTAAATGGTGGCTGCTTCCTACCAATTTATATGAAAGTGTCAGATTGGCGGTAGAATTTAAGAATTAAAAAAAAAAAAAAGATTTAAAATTAGTCACAAAAATTTGTGGCTATAATTAAATCGTCTCATAGGAAACCAAAAAAATTCAAAGTTAATTTTATTAAATTTTTAAAACATATCACTCTTTTTTAGACGGATTAAAAGAGAAAAAAACAATTATTAGCACAAAGAGAATATTAAAGATATTGCAAAAGAAACCTAATTACATACATTTAGGGGCTAATTATATCATATTTCGAAAGTTTTCTCAATTATAAAAATCTTGAATTTTTTATTGCTCTCGAATACATTCCTTGATTGTCCGATACATTACTTAATGAGAGAAATTATCTGAAAAGGGATATATGTATCCAAGAGGGGATATGAATGTATACAACAACATAGTTCCACCCAAATAGTTAGCCTAGCTAAATTCTTAAATAATAGTTTGAACAACAGCTCTAGCAGTGAGGTAAAATAAATAGTGCTCGACATATTATGAAGTAATTACACTGTTCCTGTCGTTAAGGTCTACTGCCCTTTGAAATATTAAATTGATCAGCACACTGCTCATGGGAATAGTTGATATCCAAAAGACCCTAATTTGGTGAGAGGATATTTAAGTAAGGAAACAATCAAATATATATTGTTAGTATTTTTGGTATAAGCAAAGACAAAAGGCTATACGATACCTCTATCGATTAAGAATCTAATGTTACATAAGTCAATAATAGGTTGATCATCTTTTTTAGAACACATCGTTATTGTCTCATAAAGTAACAGTTGTATGCTCCATGCTGGCTTATCAGTTAGAATAGTATTGTAAATTCATGACTATATCTCTATAGACGGTGGTAAATTCATAATTGAAATTTACAGTTTGTTACAATTTCTCGTCTATTGCTATCGCCTTTTTTCAGTTAGGGGATTCATCATAACTAACATGCAGATTAAGTTCAAATACAGGTCATGTACATTAGTGATAGCTATGGTGTAGTTGAGCATAGTAAGATCCATTAATTCGTGTGAAGAATTACCGAATATGGAGTCATTTTGCAATTTCATACAATGCGTGAGTGCTTTCTGAATTAGTTCATACAAATAGTAGTCTGTGTATTTATTAACTCTGAGAAACAAATAATTTAATGAGTACGTCGTACGTTGTATGTTTGTTTTTCAAGGCAATAATTGCAGGTGTGGAAGTGAATACATCTAAGGAACGATGTAGGAGTGTTATTGCGACAACCACAGTTGCAAATAGATTAAGTAAAACAGACAAGTGGTGTGGTGGAATGCGGGGTGCTGCTTGTTCATTATTCCTACTTTGTGATTTCATAGTATGTTTACCAGCTAATCCAAAAGAATTTTCTAAAAAAAATTATAAAAATAGCTTGTTATATTTCAAAATAGCTTGCAATAAATGAGAAAAAAATTAAAAGAAAATTTTATGAAGAATGATAAAATATTCTAACTTGAAGATTTACTGACCTCGAGAGGTCAGTTTTTATTTTAAGTCGGAAAATTCATTATTTTATTTTCCGACTTCCTGATGTCAGTTTTGTTATTTCTCATATTTTGTAATACCGACATCCGGATGTCGGTATTTGTTAATTTTTTATATAATTAAATTCTGACCTCTGGATGTCAGTATTTTTATTTTTCATTTTTGAGATTCTGACCTCCGGAGGTCGATATTCTTATATTTTCATTTTTAACATTCTGACCTCCGGAGGTCGGTATTTTTATTTTCGTATTTTTGAAATTTTGACCTCCGGAGGTCGGTATTTTTATTTTCGTATTTTTGAAATTCCGACCTCCGGAGGTCGGTATTTTTATTTTTGTATCTTTTAAATTCCAACCTCCGGAGGTCGGAAATTTTATTTTTGTATTTTTTTAAATTCCGACCTCTGGAGGTCGGTATTGTTTTTTTTGTAATTTTGAAATTCTGACCTCTGGAGGTCGGTATTTTTATTTTTGTAGTTTTGAAATTCTGACCTCCGGAGGTCGGTAATTTTATTTTTGTATCTTTTAAATTCCGACCTCCGAAGGTCGGTCTTTTTATTTTTTAGTTTTCGAATTCTGACTTTCGAAGGTCGGTATTTTTATTTTTTTACTTTTAAAATTCCGACCTCCAGAGGTCGGTTTTCTGCTATAAAACTGGCAGCAAATTGCTGCAATTTTAATTGCCCACCTGCATATTTATACCAAAACAACCCAAAGAATTTCAAATAAACTTCATACAACCAAAACAACACAATATTTTCAATATATACATTAAACTATTTCAAAATAAACTTCATCCAACTTCAAAATAAACCAAAATACAATCAAACAATTCCAAAATATATAAGTCTAAAATGTCAAATAGATACAACTACTCCTCATCACCCTGATCACTCTCCTTATCAGACTTATCATTCTCATCATCCTCTTGATCAGATCCATCACTGTTGGCCGGACATGGAGGAAGAATATTTCCTGATTCAAAAAGAAAAGTTAGTTGGGCCTAAAGCGCTGCATACCTCTTGTTCTCTACCTCTTTTGCTGCCACAATCTCCGATGAATTATCCTTTACATGTCATCATTGCCTACGATATTATCACTACACTTGACATCCATTCAAAATCGAACGTATATAATAATATTATATCGCATTTCATACTCGAATAGATTATATTATATGTTAATTAGCTCTTCACCATGTATATCATGACATGATATATTAAGTTCATCATTTGACAACAGACTGATATAATTTGTACATTACTCTACAAATATAAGTATAATTATCTCTTAATTCATATCAACGTAGTTTCATACTCTAAATATGGATTATAGATATTTTTTTATTTATTCCACGAATTCTAACTTTTTATTTATAAAAGTATACAAAATTGTTACACTTTTTTAAACAATTAATTGTAGGTGTAAAATGAAACTTTAGTATTATGCTAGCAAAACTATGATTTATAGGAACATTTTAAACAAACCGACCTCCGAATGTCACTTTTATTAAAAGTAATTAGATGAAATAAAAATACCGACCTCATGAGGTCGGTATTTTATATTAATTTATTTTTTAACTTATATAAAACTGTCATCTGAAAACGATTTATTTAAAGTTAATTGAAAATATGAATTTATTCATTTTCTGGAAGCCACTATATTAATATTTTAATGAAAATTAATTTAATTACATACTATTTAATTTTACCAACTTCCGTAAGTCGGTATTATAATATTTTTTATTTTTTATTTTATGCAAAACCGTCCTCCGAAAGACAATTTAAATAAAATTAAATCAAAATATTTCTCAATTTTTTTATATATTTAATTGAGAAAAAAACAAAATATTGTTATTTATTTATTTTATTTAATACCGACATCAAGAGGTCGGTTTTTATTGTAATTCATTTCTTTGCGGGAAAAATTTTGACCTTCAGAGGTCGGTATTTTGATTTTTGTATTTTTAAAATTCTGACCTCTGGAGGTCGGTAATTTTATTTTTGTATTTTTAAAATTCTGACCTCTGGAGGTCGGTATTTTAATTTTTGTATTTTTGAAATTCTGACCTCCGGAAGTCGGTAATTTTATTTTTGTATTTTTTAAATTTCGACCTTCGGAGGTTTGTATTTTGATATTTTTTAAATTCTGACCTCCGGAGGTCAGTAATTTTTTTTTATTTTATGCAAAATCGTTTAAATAAAATTAAATCAAAATATTTCTCAATTTGTTTTATATATTTAATTGAGAAAAAAATAAAATATTGTTATTTATTTATTTTCCTGCTTTATTTTGCATAAAAATCGACTACTTGTAGTCGATTTCATCTCAACGTAGTTTCATACTTTAAATATGTATTATTGATGTTTCTGGTTTTTTCCACGTATTCTAACTTTTTATTTATAAAAGTATACAAAATTGTTAAACTTTTTTAAACAATTAATTGTAGGTGTAAAATGAAAATTTAGTATTATGCTAACAAAATTATGATTAATAGGAACATTTTAAACAAACCGACCTCTAGATTTCGCTTTTATTAAAATATTTGGATGAAATAAAAATACCGACCTCATGAGGTCGGTATGTTATATTAATTTATTTTTTAATTTATATAAACCATCATCCGGAAGATGATTTATTTAAAGTTAATTGAAAATACTAATTTATTAATTTTATGAAAGTCACTATATAAATATTTTAATGAAAATTAATTTAATTACATACTATTTAATTTTACCGACTTTCGGAAGTCGGTATTATAATATTTTTTGTATTTCATTTTACGCAAAACCGTCATCCAGAAGACAATTTTAACAAAATATATCAAAATATTTCTCAATTTTGTTTTTTATATTTAATTGAGAAAAAAAAAAAATATTGTTATTTTTTTTTTATTAATATCGACACCAAGAGGTCGGTTGTTATTGTAATTCATTTTTCCCGAAAAAAATTCCAACCTCCAGAGGTCGGAATTTTGTTTTCCCACTTTATTTTACATGATAGTCGGTTTTCTAACTTTTTTTTTTAATTTTTTATTCTTTTTAAGAATACCAACCTCCATTTGAGGTGGGTAATTTTTAGGTCGGTATTCACTGTTTTTTTAGTAGTGACATAAACATCAAATTGAAAGAAACGTTTAAAAACACTTTACTGAATCTCAAAACTTCGCTGAATATACTGAGTACAAAAAAGGAAGCATTTTCTAAAAAAAATCTCTTTCTTTTTTTTTGAAACATAAGTTTTAAATAAAATATTTGAAGCTGAAAGACTCTCCAAAACTGTTTATCTATGAAGCCTCTACTATATATAGACGAGTGTCGGGACAAGAACCACGACTACTCAAAATGCTAGTAATAGTAGCAACTCATAAAGCTATTGTCATCCGGAAGCAAGGAGGTCTTACTCAAAAGTTGACGAGTAGATGAAAGTGATCTCAACGGGCTCTTGTTGAGGATCCTAAGAACTTGTATCTGCATTATTAAAAGATTCAGGTAGAATGACATCGGTACATTGAATGTATGAATATATAATATAGCTGAATAACAAATAACTGAATGAAAGGACTGTACTAGATAAAGCATAAACTCAACTGAATGTAAAGGATTAAATGAATGAAATCATTTAAAACTTTACAAAAATACTTACTCGCCTCTGAAACTCAACATAATAAGTGATATAATAAAAATACACTTTTAACTTTATTTGGATTCTCTCACCGACAACCATCACTATGAGCTACGCGATGATACAACGTCTCGCTTATGCTGCAAGAACTGTCATATACCTTGTCGTGGTATAAAACACCTCAACTAAGTGGATCCACTAAGTTATGCTTAAAAGAAATAAGAAATCATCTAAAAAGTATGTCCCTTTACTCATGTTGGCATACATGATTTATGGGGGTTGTGAGTTGGTTGAAATCTCCCCCATATCGGTGCTCAATACTACTCCCAATAATATATACTCATGCTCATATGTTTAAAAAAAAACATAACTCTTCCTCTGATTTGAAATAATTACTCAAACTACCCCTCTTAAAAGAGGTAACTACTCTTGAAATAACTTTTGAACTCATAACTCATTTAGAAATCAAAATTTCTCTTTTATCAATGTAAAAACTGATACATTTGGGAATACTTAGTTCCCTTATACTCTTGCTCAATTCATACTTAAAAACTCTTTCTAAAAAATATATCAAAATCATATTGTGATATGATCATTGATGACTCGGGAAGTCATACTGCATAAACATTGATGGCATAACTAGATACCATACTGCTTAAACATTGATGACATACTTGATTGTCATACTAATCATGTTTTAAAAACTCATTCTCAAAACTCATATTTACTTTCTCAAAAACCCAGTTTAAAACTCAAGTGTTGAATTTTAAAAACTTCTCAAGATTTATAACTCAATTCATAGGGTTCATGCGTAATTATGAACATAAACACCTCAACTCAGAGATCTTAAGAGCAATATGAATACTCAGTACTCAGAACTCAACGATACTACTCATCTAAAAAATACTCAATTCATAAGGTTCATGATGAAATATAGACATGAACGAATCAACTCAAGAATATTAATGCATAACATATAGACATTCAATAATTAGGAATAGAATTTTAAAAAGATTCAGGAACTTAAGAACTGAAAATCAACTCATCTCAAGCATACTCAAATCTAGAAATAAATCTTTGATTACTCTTTCACTGATTTGAAAGTAGATGTAGGGCGTGAGGACGAACTAGTCCAATACTATGATAGCCTTACATACCTTGAAGGACAAGATTCTTGAAGAAGAACTTGATTAGAAGCCTTGAAACCCTAACTTGAAGGAGAAAAATCAAGAAAATCTTTCTTGAGATTTCTTGAATTAGTTTCTTGAAATTCTATGGCCAAGAATTATGATTTTCGTTAGTGATTCATAATTGTATGGAGGAATTTGAATTGGAAAGAATGGAATTCTTAGAGATACCTTGAAGAAGATATTTGAAAAAGATTGAAAGAATCTTGAATGGAGTCTTCAACTTTGATTTTTCCTTAGGATTTTGCCTTAGGGTTTGAGAGATAAGAGAATGATGGATTAATAGAAATCTGATTGTTTTGATTCTAGAATTAGTCAAATTTTTTTTTAGTGTTTTCTTAGCGGTTAGAAGACAAAAAGGACCCTTTTTTTTAATGTTTTTCTTCTAGCTAATTCGTCACAACATTGTATTAGGTTACTAAAATGGTCATAACTTTTTACTCAAATATCAGATTGTTGCGAAATTGGTGGCGTTGGATAGAAGATTCAAATACATTTAATTTGATAGGTTATGGGCCACGTAACTCTTTATATTCTAAGAGATATGGTCGTTTGAAGTTGACCCAAGTAGAATCTTACATCAAAACTTAATCGATAAGAAAACGTTCAACTCTACTTTGTGCTTGGAGTTTCTTGTGACCGTAATTGATATTCAAAATCATTCCCACACTAAAGAAGTTACTTTTACACATATGGGCAATTTAAGAATCCCCCGATATTACCCTACAAGTAAATGAAGAATGATTCGAGTCATAACTTATAAATTTTTGAAATGTTACATCTTACTCACTTTAAATCATGATATTTGTTGAATAAATGATGCAAGATGAAGTTAATCACACAGATTTAATGTAACTCTGTCAGTTAGAGTGTGGTTAAGAGTTTGTTAAAAGGTTAGTTAGCATAGCAACTTCAGGTATCAAAGTAAGTTGTTAGTCTGTTAGTTTGTCAGTATATAAGTACACATTGTGTTAGTCATAATTGTGAATGAGATAAATTAGATATTTTACCCTCTTCTATTTTTCTTCCCAAATTGTTCTTTGTTCTTCTAGGAGCTAAGAAGAGCTTCCACCATGGAGGCTAACATGGTATTAGAACTCTGATCATGAACTAGGATTGTTTAGAAGTTGCAATCGTGGACAGAGCCTCAAATTCAACATTATAGTTCAGTGGTGAAGACAATCTGAGTTTTGTGGAGATCTGTAGATGGAAATTGAAGGTGAATTTGTAGCTCCAACTTCATCTGCAACTCACAACAATAGACGAGTTGACATTGATCACAACCATCTCTTACATCTCCTTCCAAACGACACTCCAGATGACAATTATGCATCGTGGAGTAGATCTATGGCACTAGGCCTCTTAGGAAAGAGCAAATTAGGATTTGTTGATGGTAGACATACCAAAGATTAAATTTGATGTATCTATGCATGATCAGTGGGAGAAGGTGAATGCAGTGGTATTATCCTGGTTTATGAATGTTATTTACAAAGAGCTATTAAGTAGTATCATTTATGCATCAAATGCTCACAAAGTTTGGCTTGATCTGTAAGAGAGATTTGATATAGTAAATGGATCTAGAATGTTTCATTTACATAGGGAAATATGTTACTCTAAATCAAGGTACAATGTTTGTGTCTGAGTATTTTTCTAGGTTAAGAAATCTATGGGATGAGTTTAATGCTCTTATGTCGTGTCCTTGTTGTAACTACTCTCGGTCTTGGAACTATGCGTAACATTATGGATGTCAGAGACTATTGTTGTTCTTAATGGGCCTAAATGAGAGGTACAATCAGTCTAGAAGTCAGCTTTTAATGATGTCTCCCATTCCCACACTGAACAAGGCCTATTTTATGATTATCAGTCATGAAAGTTAGAGATCACTTGCACACTCTTCACCTACAAATCAGGTTGCTGAGACATTAGAAATAATTGCATTATTTAGTCAAAAAGGTGTTCCTCACTCTGGATTTAGAGGTTCCTTAGGTAAAGGAGTTGCCATGAGATATCATACATCCTCTGGCAGGGGAAACATAAACCCTAGCAATAATTTTTTCAGGTGGTGGTTCAACTTCAGGAGGTATTTACTATGGCAGAATGCCTTCCTCTAGTGGCACCAGACCTTAAAAGAAGAGCTACTTGATCTGTGACTTTTGTGGTTATAATGGTCATAATATGGAGCACTGCTATAAGCTGATAGGTTATCCACTGATTGACCTAAATCCAAGAAAAGGGGAGTGGTCAATATGCTAATCAAGTTGGAAGCTATGGAGATTCAGATTTCTGCATGGACTATTCTAGTACTCATGCTAATTCAACTGATCATGGCATACCAGAGAGCTCCTCTTCAGCCAACTCATCTCAATCTCAACCCTACTTCACTCAGGAGCAGTATCAACAAATTCTAGGGATGTTGAGCAGAGGTGTTGAAGAAAAGGTGTCCATGCAGGTTGCTAATGCAGGTATCATGAATTCATTAAATACCTCTTCTACTATAAATACTTATTAGATTGTGAACTCTGGTGCTTCCAATCATATGGTTTCCAGTTTAAAGTTGTTGCAGACCGAGAAGACAATATCAGACCCTAAGGTTAACACAGTTCATCTTCCTACAAGTAGTGTGGTGCCTGTATCTCATAGAGGAAGAGCCCTTATTCTTCCTACCAATCAGTATCTAATGTTCTCTGCCTTCCATCCTTCCAATTGAACTTACTATTTCTATCCAAACTAACTAAGGAACTGCATTGTTCAATGGTATTTTTTCCTGACTTTTGTAGATTCTAGGATCTCTCCACTGGCAAGGTAAAGGGGATTGGTAAGGAAGATCAGGGTTTATACATTTTACAAGGTCAATATGTGATTCAAAATTCCACAAAGTTCAGCAGTCTAGTATGCAAATTCTGTAGATCAGTTACCTGAGTCTAGTTTTCTCTGGAATAGAAGGCCGGGCCATGCTCCCATGGAGGTGATCAAAAAGCACAAGTCTCTGAGTCATTTGAAGCATGCAAATCATCTATGTACTGTATGCCCTTTGGCAAAACATACCAAGTTACATTTTCCTATTAATAGTTCTAGTAGTAAGACTGTTTTTGAGTTATTGCACTGTGACATTTGGGGTCTTTACAGAGTCCCTACACATGACAAGAAAAGATACTTTGTAACAATAGTAGATGACTTCACTAAATTCACTTGGTTGTTTCTTATCAAGTTCAAATCAGAAGTCATTGTTGTTCTTAGAAACTTTGTTGTAAGAATAAAGAAAATTTTCTCTACATCTGTTAAAGTACTCAGAATAGCCAATGGATGTGAATTTTTCACTAAAGATTTTCAATCTCTTATGTATCATCTGGGTATTCATCAGAGTTCTTGTATCTATACGCCACAACAAAATGGATTAGTTGAAAGAAAGCATAGGACTATATTGCAGGTAGCCAAGTCTCTAAGGTTTCAGGATGGAATCCCTCTCTGGTTTTGGGGAAAAAATGTCACCACTTTTATTGACATTCTCAACAAAACTCTATCCAAAATTTTGTCCTTTAAAACCTCATTTGAACTCTTATACAATCATTCTCTCTCCCTTTCTCATCTTAGAGTCTTTAGGTGTTTGAGCTATGCTTTTAGCACTAACTTATTAGATACGTTTGCTCCTAGAGCCTTCCTTACCTGCAGTTTTCATGGGGTATTTTCCCACTCAAAAGGGGTACCTGTTTTATAACGTTCACTCTAAATATTTATTCACTAGTAGAAATGTCATGTTCAATGAATCTATAGTTCCTTTCTTGCATGTTAAAACTACTGGCTCACTTCTTTTTCCAGTCCTACATATCCCATTCATTAGTGATTCTTCTAGTTTAATTCCCAGTCCTGCTTCTGGTGTTACTAATCATGGGGAGCCTTTTCTTGAGCCTTCTCCTCTCATTGAGCCTTTTCCTTCTTCTTTGCCCCCACCTCAGGTGCTTCCTCCAGTTCAACCTCAACCTGTCTCTCTCAGGAAGTCTGTCAGGCACATACAACCCCCTGCATAGTTGACTGACTTTGTTACTACTAAATCCTCCACCTCCAACTCTTGTAGATATCATTTGTCATCCTATGTCACCTACACAAACCTATCCCCTTCCTATCAGCATGCCTTGACTGCATACTCATCCATTCCTGAACCCTCTTCCTTTCATAAGCCTCCAAGGATCCTGCCTGGACAAATGCCATGCAACTTGAGATTAATACCCTTGAGATTACTCTGAAACTTTCTCACCAGTTGCTAAAATGGTTACTGCCAGGTCTCTTATCGCTCTGGCAACCTCTAGCAAATTGTTCATCTATCAAATGAATGTGCATAATGCTTTTCTCAATGGAGATCTCCTAGAAGAAGTGTACATGATTATTCCTGAAGGGTTTGGTAGACAGGGGGAGTCTAAGAAGGTCTGCAAACTACATAAATCTTTGTATGGGTTGAAGCAAGCTCCAAGGCAATGGAATAGAAAGTTGACTGATGCCCTTATTCAGATGGGGTTCACTCTAAGTCACTATGATTACTCTCTTTTCACTAAGGGATGAGAAGGGAACCTGGTTATAATTCTAGTCTATGTAGATGATGTACTAATTACCGGAGACAATCAAAAGGTAATCAATCAAGCAAGAAAAGATCTATAACTAAAGTCTAAGATGAAAGATCTTAGTGAACTTTAGTTCTTTATGGGAATAGAAGTGGCAAGGTCAAAATAGAGCATACTGATGTGCCAAAGGAAATATGCTCTAGAACTAGTATCGGAAGTTGGTCTAAGTGGAGCAAAACCAGCAGGTAATCCACTGGAGGTAAACCAGGAATTAACCTCTGTAGAATATGACAAACACATACTAAACCAAGAGACAAGGAGTGATGAGATACTGAAGGACCCTGTAGCATATCAAAGATTAGTGGAAAGGTTGTTGTCACGACCCAGGGGTACACCCTAGAAGTAACATGGCGTACTTGACCCCGAAGGGGTCTCATACAAGCCCTTAGCATATCATAAATAAGATAATATAAAAGTACAGAAATTTTAAAACGTTATCCATGCAATCGAAGTCTTTTATAAAAGCAAGCGGAAGTCTTACTACACTTTGTCTCAAACCATCTAATACAACTTTGAATAAACTCTTGGGACACAACCTATACAATAGTCTCAAACATAAAGAAAAGCCATAAAGGAAATGGTGGCTTTATCCTCAATGCTATGAGGACTCACTAAGTCTTCAACTTCTTTCTCCTTAGAAACCTATCCTCAAGAATGGAACTCAAATCACCGAACCCTACATTTGATTAAAATGTAGGCAAGAGTATGCATTAGTACAAAAGTACTAAATATGATAGCTAGCATAACATCATAAGAGCATAACATAATGGTTAGTCAACATAAGACATAATCCATAAGCATAAGACATATTTAATGAAACATAAATTTGTCACGACCCAGGAGTACCCCATAGATGTGACACAGCGTGCAAGACTCCAAAAAGTCTCATACAAGCCTCATAGCATATCATAACATAAGACAATAGAAAATGGTGCGGAATTTAAAACTTTTTCTTTTACAATCAAAGTCTTTTATAAAAACAAGTGGGAGTCTACACTTTGTCTCAAACCATCTTTATCCATTAAGATTACAACTTTGGGACACAACCTATACACAAGCTCGAAACATAAAATAAAAAACACAAAGGAAATAATGGGTTTGTTCTCGAAAACTCACTTTCTCATAAAACATGAATTTCACCAAGAACATGCATAATTTGAGGAAACCATGGAAAACACATAATTCACACATGACTTCCAAAACAAGGAAATTTTAGAGGAACTACAACATTCAAGACTTCACAATGATGAAACAAGTCAAGAGAAAGTTATCTTCTCAAGATAAAGAAGGAATAAAATGAGTGATAAGGATATCGGGACATCTCATTGGATCTTCGCCTCGCAAGTAGCACCCTTACCTACGACCTTCACACAAAGACCACTCCCTCACACTTTCATGAAATCAACTTCCTCCTTCTTCTATTTCTTAACTTGCCGGTCTAAGACTCCTACCGGTACTTTTAAATTAGAGAGGTTCTCATTTAGGCACTCTAGCTCACAAACACGCTTACCAACACCACTCAAGACCTCATATGAGCCTACCAAACCAGGACTAAACTCCTCAACTCACTACACCTCTCAAGGTGAGATTTCAAACCAATCCTAATCATGAACATCTAGAACACTCAACGACCTTGCTATCTAAGCACATTATCTCCCCCTTGGGAGTGAGCCTATACAGACTCTTTTAAGCCTCATACCTTTCAATTCTAAGGTCGGAGCAAGTTATCTCTCAACTTTCACATCTATCACCCAAGGTGATTCTAAACCATGGATAATTACAGTTCTACCCTTCTTTAAAGAAGTCTACTCACTCAACATCTCTAGGCATCACTTTAAATACCAGTACTCATCAAATCATCCAACACACCCTAAAACTCATCATGACTAAGTCGGGTTCTACCAAGAAACACACATAACCATAATGCAACCCATTTGTACTAAAGGATATCATCTAAACCTATTATGTCAAGTTCCATCTAGTCATATAGCTATAATTGGCATCACTATTAACCTTTTCTCCCTCGATCCTTGTAGCATAAGTCTTTTTAGTGGTCATATCCTAAAGTCCATCGGATAAGGAGTAGGAGAGAGACCTTATAGAGTTAAACTCTATGGTACAACTTAGAGAATGAAGAATTTAAGTTTTTCCTAACATCCAATAGCCTCCCACATAAATGTGGTGCGCTTCACACTATGAACAAGACTCTACTAGATGTGGTTTGAGGCATCCTAGAACCATCTCAAAATCTTGTGCTCTGATACCATGTTTGTCACGATCCAGAAGTACCCCTTAGATGTGACACGGAGTACAAGACTCCAAAAAGTCTCATAACATATCATAACATAAGACCATAGAAAATGGTGCGGAATTTAAAACTTTTTCTTTTACAATTGAAGTCTTTTATAAAAACAAGCGGGAGTCTACACTTTGTCTCAAACCAACTATAACCATTAAGATAACAACTTTGGGACGCAGCCTATAAACAAGCTCTAAACATAAAATAAAAGACATAAAGGAAATAATGGGTTTGTCCTCAAAGCTATGAGGACTCACCAAATCTTCAACTCCTTGCTCCTTAGAAACCCATCTCCCAAGAATAGAACTCAAGTCTCTACACCCTACACTTTGTGAAAAATGTAGAAGAAGTATGGGTTGACACAAATATGTACTAAGTATGATAGTCATGCATAAAATCCTTGAAAACATGCTAAAAGGGCATTTTAGTTGAATGCATGCACTTTACTAATTTTAACCATCGTTTGGAAAGTAGTGTGAAAACACAAATCATAAGCATAAAAGACATCATGAAGAGATATATACTATAGCATGGTAGACAACAATCACAAATAGTGAGCATAACAAATATCATTAGGAACATATACATAGTCAATACAATCTAGTGTTAGCATGACATGTGAGCAACACTTCATGAGCCACCTCAAGGCAAGCTTGTGCAATGTATGGATAATATCACATAATCCTACCCACACTAAGCAAGTCACTTTAGATCCTCACTCATGTTTACCATCTTTTAATCTCACCCTTTGCCTATCTCTCATATACTAAGAATCATTCACTTTTAGTCAACCACATCAAGGAAAGCAACTCATAGCAACAATCCAAGTTAACATACAACATTACAAGTAGCCTTGACATCAAATGCAATTACCATTTAGTCACAAGTATATTTATTACATGAGTCATCTTGATAAATAAGAACCTACTATAACTACTCTCAAAGCCTACTATTGCAATGCATGGATGAAGTCTCATACCCCCACCTATACTTAGTAGAACTTCTTGAATGGCCATAGTAGCTCCTAGACTTGACCTTGTGGGAATTAGCTTTAACCAACATAGACCATGTGAGCTTGCATGGAATCTGGTGTATGCCCCACACCGAAAAGGGGTGTCCTACTTGCCTAAGGTAGAACTAAAATGTATTAGCTTGGAAATGGATCCAATGGCTAAATAACCTATGGGGACACTTAGATATGGGATAAGGAGATTTCTTCTAGAAACCCAACCGTACATAGCGAGGAAGCTTCCATCTTATGAGATTAACTTTAGAAACCCAGCCTGTTTAATTGACGAGAGAGCCTCTATCTCATTTTCAATATCCACTCGGTGCTAAGCATAATTCCCATGAATTATTTACTGAATCCTAACTTATTTCATTAGGATAGCTCATTAGATCATGCGTTAAAATGTACTTTCACTGTCCATGTCTTTTTGTTAGATTCAATTAGGTGAGAACTGACTTTCAACCAGAATCTTCATGTTATATTCAATTAGGTGAGAACTAACTTTCAACCTAGAATCTTCAATATGTGAGAAGGACTTTCACATTATATTCATTACATGTTTATGAGAATGAACTTTCAATCAACACAATAATATCATCATAATCATGGAATAATCATGTATAAATATGTGTGTGTGTGAGAGAGAGAATAGACTTTCAACAACACCACCATTACATCAAAGTCTTGACCACTTTACTTCCTCAAAATATGATCTTAAATCATGAATACATTTTCACAAGCATGCATAATATCATATATTGGCCCTTTAAGGACCAAAGACCATATTCAATCAACACATCTAGAATTCATTATATTAGACATGAATATAATCATAGTTCAAGTAAGCAAGTCATTAAATGCATGATCTCAAATACTCATAATATAGGTCATGTTAGTGGAGTCTTTCCACAATAAAACCACATACAATTCAACGCACATAATAGTTTCTCTCTTGAAGCCTTAACATCATTAGCTCATTTATATTAACTTTTACGCTTAAATCCGTAGAAGTCATCTTCATACTACAATCCTTACTCTCAAGAAACATCTCACATGATCATCATGTATACCTAATTCTCAAGATAATCCAACCACATGCTTCATTCTTACACAATTATAGTCATATAACATCATACAAACTCAATCTCAATACCACTAAACCATGATCCATCATATAAGCCCTAATCTAATCAATTCATGTTTACAAGCTTTACTTTTAAGTAATTCATCTTTAGTTACTCTAATCTCAAGTAATTCATAAAGTAGTTCATCAATTTTAGAAGATCACATCTAGGCCCTCAATTGCCTTTTCCATGGACTAAACCAAACTATATCAATTTCACCCTAAAACCTTAGGTTAACCAAGAATACATGTATAATCATACTAAAATCATGTAATTACACCATAAACAATCATTATCCATTTAATTGGGTCAACATATAATAATACTCACACTTTAAGATCCAAATTGGGAAAAGAGGGAAATTCATGGATTCTTGAAGAATTCATCTTAAAACAGTAATTAATGATCAATTTGATCATAATATAAAGAAATTAAATCATTGAAAACGTTTTTGAAGTGAATCCATGACTTGGAGTGAAAACCCTAGGTTTGGAGAATTGTCTACTTTGAAATTGAAAGTTTGAGGACTTCATGGATGAAAGCACTCCATGAATCAAAGACTACCATACTTTATATGAATATTCTTCATGAATTTGGGTAGAAAAGATAGGTTCTTGATCCCTAGACTTCACCTTCTTCTTCTTCTCCCATTGAGGTTTTAGAGAGTATTTTTGGGGGTAAAGTTGGTAATGTTTTGGGGTCTTGGGATTTATGAAGTATATGGGTTAGTTAATGGTATAAAAACACTTACATAACTGTATTAAAATAATATAAGATGACCCCACACTAAAATAATTAAATTCGGAATTACCTAAAAGAAACTTACCTTAGCCGAACCAAGGCAGATTTCTAGGCAGCATCCACGACCTAGGACTCATGGACCGTGAGTGGACTTACTGGCCATCCTACAGGTCCGTAGGTCCATGGTCTGCAGCTCCTAAGGTGGATCTTGACCCACGATCATGAGCTACGGGGTGTGGATGGACCTATGCCCAGTAGGTTCCATTCGTAGGTCACCATTTTGGGCTGTTTTGGGGCAGCTTGGGGTTAGGCTTTAGGGTCTTCCTCAAGGACTCCTTGTTTGGTCCTTGGGGAGTCGTACCTTGAAGTTTAACCCCTAAACCCTTCACCATAAGTTCGGGAAGCCATTTTTCAACATTAACCCACACATCTAACTCTAAAACTCTTACGTAAGGCTCTAGTTTCACCTACTAGTTTTCCGGGTGTTACAAAACTATAAGCATAAGAGACAATATCATATCATAAGCAAAGTCTCCAACATAATCATCCTATAAGCATTATTCCACCCTTAGTCATTTTTATCATAAGAGAACTACTTCTCAAGTAACCTTAAAGCATACTTGTGCAATGCATGAATAAGACCCCATAATCCCACTCATGCTAAGTATCCCCTTTGGTTATAATATTCATACTTACCATCTTATGGTCATTTCCTTAGCTTACTTCTCACAAACAAGAGAATGTTCACATAAGAGAAACTTCGTAAGTAACCTTCAAGTTATACTTGTGTAATGCATAGATGAGACCCCATAAGACAATGTAGGCTAAGCACCACTTTTAGGCCATCATACCTTTTTACTATATTTGATCTCATCCTTTAGTCAATCATATTATGGAAGGCAAATATAGCAATAATCCATTAAAACATACATCATATAAGAGAAACACTTCTTAGGTAACCATAAGTCATACTTGAGAATTGCTTGGATAAAACCCCATAATCCTACCCGCACTAAGTACTTCTTTAGGTCCTTATACTCATGCTTCTTGGTTGGAGACTAGTCCTCCTCTTTAAGCTTTGTAACACTATGAAATACTCCTTGAGCATACTCTTAGTTCTTTATTAACTTAAACTCTAAGAGATGCTTCTCAAACATGTCTAAGTTCATTATTAAGATGGGTTATATGAGATACTTCCTCAAGTATTTATAAGTCCATTTATGCTTTTGAACACTTGGAGATACTTCTTCAAGTATGTCTTAGTTCATTGGATATGGAGATTGCTACTAGAAACCCTAACTCCACTGTGTGAAGGCTTCCATCTCATGAGACCTAACTTTGGGAAAACCCGAACTCTACTATGTAAGAGTCCCCCCTTTAACTTGGATAGTCCTCACATCAACTAGGTGTGGTTCTCCTATCAACTTGGAACTCAGACCCTACCTTGTGTGACACTTCATCTCATTGTCAATATCCATTTGGGGCCAAGCATATACCCCTTAGATTTATTATTAATCCTTGTTCAACATTCATGTCCTATGAAAGAATGTCCTTGACAATCAATCCATGTTCAAGTGATTCTATCACTTTATACATTCAAGCATTTATAAGGTAGGTTAGGTGAGTATAGGCCTTTACTCTCAAATCCTTAACAAACATAATTTATCACATTGGCTTTACTCTCAAAACCTAGTGTTCAACCTTCATGACTACAGGCATTACTCTCAAAGCTTTACTTCTTACCATCTTCATTCATACCTACATTTCAAGGCATTCTAATCATATTCTTCATTATCAAGTTATTCTAGTCATAAATCATCATAAAGGTACAACTTCAAGCTTTATTAGTCATGATCCATCATATATACTACAATATAATTCAATTCATGTCTATATGTTCCTGTTCTTGAACAATTACTACTCATAACTTCAATTCTAGAAGATCACCTATGAATCCTCAATTTCACTTTTCATGGAATAAACCTACACAATATCAATTTCATCAATTAGACTAGGGTTAACCATGAAAAACATGTAATATCTTCATAATAACATAATTCAATACTAAGTCAATCATAAACAAGTACTATCTACTCAATTGGAATCATACTCAACACTATCCACAATATAGGAAGAAACCCTAGCTAGAATTAGGGTTCATCTTCACAATTTAGGGAAAATATAGGGGGCTCCATATATGGAAGAATCCAAGGATAAATAAGCCATAATACCTAGATTATAACGCCCTCGTAATGATTGCAACAATGGAGGATTTTGACCTAGATTGTGTAACACCCTAGAATTTTTTTCGAACTGAGACTCAAACGAACCTTCGCTATGAGTAGGATTTTACTAAGGAATTTAAAATTTCTTAAGTATTAAGGTCAGGTCACTAAATGTAGCACCTTGAGTTCCAAAAGTGAACTAAATTGGAAATAGCAAAATCTGAAATTTTGCAAGTTATGCTTAAGTATGAGTTTTGGGTCGACTTCAAACGACCATAACTCCTAGCTCAGGATGAGTTAGCTGTTCTACCAGATACTATAGAAAAGATATTTGAATTCTCTTTCCAACTCCACCAAGTTTTCTCAGTTACGATTTTGTATGAGGGAGATATATCTATTCGAAGTTGCACTGTCTAGATCAGGAAAGTCAAAATCGGATTTAAGAGGGGTATTTTGGTCTTTTCCTTACCCAATTAGATTTAATTCATTTTTAGTAGTGTTTTAAGGGTCTAATCCTATTAGGTTCAGTTTTATAGTCCTAATATACACCTAGGGTTTTAGTTGTGAGTTCAAGAAGAGAAAAGAAGAGAAAAAAGGAAAGGATCAAGGTGTTCATCGAAGTTCTTGAGTACTCTTGCGGATTTTCGCCATGGGTTTAATCCCTAAGAGGTATGTAAGCTTCCATAGTGTTGGGTTTATTCACTCACATGCCAATCATGTTATTTTCAGCGAAATTTCATTCTTAAAGTTGAAATATTAGAGTTCTTGATGAGTTCTTGATAGGTGTTCTTGAAGTTCATTCTAAATATTATTTTGTTGGGGTTTTGATGATTTCTTGAAATTAAAGTGAGTGTTTTGAGGGATTTATTGAGAAGATTAGAGTGTACGTATGTTAAGTAATCGAATCCAAGTGATTAGGGAAGAAATCGTTCGATTTTAGGCGAATTAGGGTGAGAAAACGAGCAAATAAATTTATCGGGTTTTCTGGGTTGGGGCCTGGCGTGTTGCGCCAGCTAGTGCGCCCCAAACGCTTTTCTGAAGTTTAGGGGCTGGCGCCCCGCGCCACTCAGTGCGCCAGGGTCGCCTGCCCCATCCAGTTTGTCATCGGTTGCTCCGTTTGAGTTTGTTTAAAGTGCACTTTCACTCCCTTTCGATTCTAACTACTCTAAGCTACTTCTAAACACCTAGAAATCATTCATAACATGAGCATAACCTTGAATTCATAATTCAAATTCAAGGTAGAGTTAAGAGTTAAGTTTTTGAGAATTTATTCAAACATTCTAAGAAAGTCCCTTGAGCCCTTTTGAGGAGTCTTTACAACTTCTAGTAACTTGTGTCAAGACTCGAGCAAGTGAGTATGAGGATGAGGAGAATGTATTCATGAGTCTACTTTGTCATCATGAGATCTTTCATATCATGAACCATAACTCTTTAATTCATAATTCACATTCAATAGAGAGTTAAGAGTAGAGTTCAAGGAAACCTTTGAGTTCAATTGTGAATCATTTGAGATCCATCGTCAATTTGAGTTGATATTTGAGTAAGTATGAGAATGAGATGAGTCATATACATGAGTTCCTTATTGATATTTTTCCCTTAATTCGAGTTGTTCATGCCCATAACTTCCGCATGAACTCCATCAGTTGAGTACCTTTGAGAGGAGTAGTATTTTCAAGTTCTAACTCTTGAGTATTTAGTTCCTAATCCCATGTGAGATTATATTTCTAATAATGGGACTATTACATATTACCCATGAATTCCTTGAGTTGAATTGTTTATGCCCATAATTCCTCCTGAACCCTATAAGTCGAACAGTCTCGAAATGAGAAGTATCTTTGAGTCTTTGAGTTGAGTAGTTCATGCTCTTAATTCCGCATGAACCCTCTGAGTTAGCATTCATGAAATGAGTAGTAACATTGAGTTTCTTGATTTCCAAGTATTGAGTTCTATCTATGGTTATTGAAAACCTTGCATTGAGTCATTCACGTCTATAATTCGGCATGAACCATATTTTAAGAAGTCTTTTACAAACGTTTTAACTTTGTTTTAAGACTTAAGCTTTGAGTTGAGTAAAGAGTAAGAGTAAAGTTCATTTCTTCAAAGATTATGGGAACTAAGTATTCCCAAGAGTTAAAATGTTTTCACATGAGAGCAAGAAAGGAAACATTGATTTCCAAGAGAGCCTTTGAACTAGTTTTTGAGTAATTATCTCAAATCACATAAAGAGTTTTGTATTTAAAAAATATGAGCTAAGTATATTTTGGGAGTAGTATTGAGCATCGATATGTGGACGCGAGTTCATAATAACTCAAATCTCTATAAACCATGTATCCATTATGGGTAGAAAGGATCATACTTTTTAGATGACTCCTTAGTGTTTTTTAGCATAAATTAGTGGATCCACTTAGTTAAGACGTTCTAAATGACGGCAAAGTATAGTATAGTTCTGGCAGCGTGGGCAAGACGTTGTATCATCACTTAGGCTCATAGTGGGGGTTGTCGGTTAGAAAAACTCCCACAATATTATATTACTTTATATGAAATTGAGTTGTTATTGTATTCTTAAATACATTTAGTTGCTATCGACAGTTTTATAGCTTTCCATATATATTGCATCCTTTACTATTGCTTTATCCTTGAGTATCATGAGTTGAGTCTTTCGAGTTGAGTATCTTGAGTTGAGTACCTTCGAGTTAAGTATCTTGAGTTGATTTGTGCTTCATTGTGTCGAGTACCTTATTGTTAAGTTTCATTGAGTTGAGAACCTTATTACTAAGTTGAGTATCTTATCCTTAAGTACTTCTGAGTTGAGTAAGTTTGAGTAGTTTTGAGTATCCTTGAGTATTCCTTGAGTTGAGTAAGTTTGAGAAGAGGTAACTATGTTCCCCTTTTTATCAAGTTTCAAGCTTGTGTTATTCTTTAGAATTCCCCATACATGCTCGTACATTTCATGTACTGAGCCATTTGTCCTGCATCCTTTCATGATGCAGATTCAGGTATTCGGGATCATCAGCATGAGATTTGTTGATACCACATGGAGTTTGATTTATCTATGGTGAGCCTCTTTGCTTCTGGAGGATTTCATTTATTTTTCAGTTATATCAGTTGTTAGATGTCGTGGGTCTTGTCCCGACTTCCATCTTTGTCAGTTAGAGGCTTGATAGATAGATAGTAGAGTTTGAGAAGTCTGTTTCATTTATCTTATTAAATATATTAAAGACTTGAGTTGCCTATTGTTGGCTAGTTGAATATCTTATTTTTATTCAGAGTTATTAATTTGAGTTAAAGATTTGTCACTCTAGGTACGGAAAGTCATATTTACGATTCTAACCCTCACGTCAAACTCTAAAACCTTCACGTAAAACTCTAGTTTAGTCTACAAATTTTCAGAATGTTATAGTTGTTATACCTCACTATGACCAGACCTGATTTAGCATTTGCAGTACAGATGCTCAGCCAATGCATGCACTGTCCAAAACAATCACATACGGAGGTTGCCTTAAGAGTGATAAGGTATATCAAGGAGTCACCTGGTTTGGGAATTTTAATGCTTGCTGAAAATACCAATCAATTATCTATTTATTGTGACTGGGGGCATGATTAGAAACTAGGAGAACAGTACCAGTAACAGGTTATCTAGTACTGGTTGGTGGAGCACTAATTTCCTGGAAGCCAAAGAAGCAAGAGAAATTGTCAAGATGCTCGACTGAAGCTGAGTTCAAGAGCATGGTTGCATGCATTGCAGAAATCACATGGTTGATAGGTTTATTCAAGGAATTGGGAGTTCATGTTTAGCAACCAATACAACTAATGTGTGACACTAAGGCTGCAATCCTTTTTGATGCAAATCCCATATTTCATAAGAGGACAAAACATATTGACATCGATTGTCATTTTGTAAGAGAAAGAATCAGTCAAGAAATAGTTAAGACTAATCATGTGTGCACCATAGAACAACTAGCAGACGTGCAAATAAAAGGATTAGGAAGGTGTCAACATAACTATCTACTGAACAAGATGGGGCTGAAAGATCTATTCAAGCCATCAGCTTGAGGGGGAGTGTTGAATAAATGATGCAAGCTGAAGCTAATCACATAGAGTTAATGTAACTCTGTCAGTTAGAGTGTGATTAAGAGTTTGTTAAAAGGTTAGTTAGCATAACAACTCCAGGAGTCAAAGTAAGTTGTTAGTCTGTCAGTCTATAAATACACATTGTGTAAGTCATAATTGTAAATGAGATGAATCAATGAATTAGATATTTTTCCCTCTTCTATTTTTCTTCCCAAATTGTTCTGTGTTCTTCTAGAAGCTATGAAGAGATTCTACCGTAGAAGCTAACAATATTTACTCCTTTAAGCAAGAAGATTTTTCAAAGTACATCGTTATATTCTTTAGTATTTTATCTTCGCTATTTATTTCACTAGTTGAACCTCTTTGACCTAACTCATATTTGGTACTTTGTAATTGAGTCGGCGGTTGGTGTACTTTATTAACTCATTATGTTCCACTTAGTAGTGTCCTTAATTAATTAAGTACAATTAATTTATTTTTAATCCACTTTATATTAAGTTATCAAGGAATGATTGGTTGCAAAGCATAATATATTTTGGGAGGTGATTTAAGTACTGGTGACGACTTCAGCTTTAAAGCACTGATATGTTAGATTATATTCACAAACTAATTATAAAGGGATTATTTTTTATGCGATAAATAATAATATAAGAATTATTAGGTAGAGGTTGCTTACTTTAAGATTTTTTTTTTCTTAGCTGCTCTTATTCGTTGATTGCTAATAAATATATTCTTATACACTATATTTTATTTTGCATAAAATAATTGTGCAATTTTTTTTACATGACGATTGCCTATAACCCATACGAACTTCTATGTTAAGAGATTCTTTTAAATTTATTTATGCGGAGAACCAAATGACCCTTGAATGTCCTGAACAAATCAAGCAAAAGTTATAATAAAAAATGTAAAGAGAAAAAGGAGATGGGGGTTGGGGGCGGGGGAGAAGGGGGGTCTTTCGTTCATAGTTTGGTTCATAAATGTTCCTATTGTTACTAAATGTATCAAAAATCAAAAATGTACTTTTTTGAATAAATATATTGATTATTTTTTTCTTTATAAATTCATCTTATTCCTAATAAAAATATTAAGTACTTTTGAGGAATCCTATACTTGTTTTCTTTCTTTCAAAATCACTTCAACTAATGAAAACGTAAAAATAATTGCCTTCTTCTTAATCTCATTTTATAGCATATATATATATATATAAAGATCATAGTAAATTCATCATTAATTTTAATTTCATTTAGATAATAATTATAAAAATTATAATAAAATAAGAAATATTTTTAATTTTTTCTTATTGACCTCAAAAATATTTTTGGATCAAACTATTCACAGTAAGGCCATCTTTGAACCAAATTACTAACTAAAGATATTTTTATTCAATTTCACATAGTTTAAGGATATATTTATCGTTGTTCATTGTAACTGTATAGAAAAAAACAATCTTACCTTCATAATTATAACGGTACAAAACTTTCATAGATGTATCAGCACTAATCACACAAAAAAAAAACAAAAGTTTTTATACATGAAGTCATGCATTAGAGTGCAAGAGGAGGTAGGTTGGTGTAGCTTTCCTAGTTTTAGGCAACTTTCATTTTTCTTTCTTTAAGAACAAAATGTTTTATAAAAGCAATAAAGCGAGTATGATAAATTATTGGAACTTGAATAGTCACTATTTAAAGAGAAAATGGTCTAAACCCCCACCCCCACCCCCACCCCCACCCCCAATCTATATCCGAAATTCCAACTACACACTCCAAATTTATGGGTGTTCTATTACCCACCTAAACTTTATATTTCTCTATTTTCTACACACCTAAGTGCTAACCTCAACACATAAACCAAATAATTAGTCCAATGTGATTCCACGCATTGGGTCCCCCGCCTCTTCAACTCCCAATTCCTCGTTTTCCCCCATTTTCCTCCTAAAACGTAAAAGACCAAAAAAATATACATTCTCATTTTCATCTCCTTCTCCATTTGCAATGCATTTCTGGTGATCATCGAACAATTTCGCTATCATTGAACGATTTTGCTGTGTATTTTCAACTTCATTTCGTAGTCTATCAACTGATTTAGTAAAAGGTTAGTTCTTTATCCCTTATTTCGAGTTTATGCTTTTTCACCTAGAGTTTCTGTTGATTCGTGAAATTAAGAGCAATATTGTGTGAAATCTTATGTGTGGCTTACGATTATAGTGTTAGGTGTTCATTTACACCCTATTATACCACATTTTTCATGAAATTAGGTTTTTTCCTTTCTCGTCTAAGTTGCGTAATTTTGTGTTTGTGTTTGTGTTTGTCTTAGTATTATGTTCATGGAGTGTTGTATTTATTTTCTTCTGAGTATTATGTTCATGAAGAAGTTGCTACTGTGTTGTATTTATGTTCGTCTTAGTATTATGTTCATAGAGAAGCTAATGGTAGTATATTGTATTTATGTTCGTCTTAGTATTATCTTCATATTGCTACAATGATACTATGTTTTTAAGTACTATTCTATTTTTTGGATTGCCCTCAGGTTAGAGTATGTCTATAATTACTATTCTGTTTTTTTGATTGACTTCAGGTAAGAGATGTATGGGTTTACTTTGATTACTCTAAGGTGGTACCATGGTAGGGTGTTAGATTTAAGTGGTGGGGAACCAATATATAATGGTGGAAAAGTTACAGTATTTTTGGATGTTATGTGGATAAAATGTCATATTTTGAGTTGAAAGACTATATTAGAGAGTTGGGATATAGTACAACTTGCACCTTTAGTATTAAAGCACCCAACAGTGGCATTTTGGTAGATGTTGATAATG
The DNA here is from genome assembly GCA_037074985.1 of Solanum bulbocastanum. Taxonomy (NCBI): domain Eukaryota; kingdom Viridiplantae; phylum Streptophyta; class Magnoliopsida; order Solanales; family Solanaceae; genus Solanum; species Solanum bulbocastanum. Next base: position 35,978,264 of record CM073604.1, read on the forward strand.
ATAAGGATATTTTAGACGTGATGTGTTCCTTGGAAGATGGGGATGTAGTGGAGGTATTTGTTAGGCATTTGGTTGATGAGGTAATTGTGGGGCCCATGTTAATAGAAAATGGTAGTCATGTGGATATGGGAGAATCTGGTTCAGCTTCTAATACAAGGCCTAGTGAGAGTGAAAACTTTAACTTTGGGGTAGGTGAAGACCATTTAAACAGTGAGGACCCTGTTGCTACTTTTTCAACCTCACCTCATTTCACTACCACACGTCATTTCAATACTACTACTGCAAATGGTGCTACTGCAGATGTTGTAGGAGATGATGATATAGATGTTGGTCCTGCTGGACCTGATTTCTCAAAAGAAAAAGTAGAGGGTTCTACTTATTCAATTGAGGATAGTGTTGAGTTTGAAGCTGAATTAGTTGGAGATGATGATGAGGAAGAGTATGGTAGTGATGTACATGAGGAGGTTAGGGAGTTGAGGGCCAAAAAGAAAAGTTTTCAAAGAAGGGAAAAAGTACCAGCTGACAATGAAGAGGTACTAGTAGGTGAAGTTGGACCAGATCTAGGTTTTGATGAAACTGGAACAGGTAAAGTAAGTCATGAAGGAAGGCTAGGAGGTGATGAGCCTTACTTTGCAAGTTCTGATGAGGATAGTATTGAGTTAGATAAAGATGAGTGTTGTGATGACGATGAACATGAATATGGTAGATCAAGTAGGGTAAAGTTGTCAAGAAAGAGGAGTTCAAAAACTCAAAAAAAATCATGCATGATCCTACTGCAAAAAAAGTTGTGTGGCGTTGGCATAGTGTTTAAAGATGTGAATGAATTCAGACAAGCAGTAACTAAATATGCAGTTAGAATGAGCGTTCAGGTGGAGAAGTGGGTGAATGAGCCAAAAAAAGTTAGAGTTAGACGCAAAGATGGTTGTTCATGGCTTTTGTATAGATGTCTTGACAAGACAACAAATAATTTCATGATAAAAACTTACAATCCAAAGTATACTTACAACAAGACAACTAGAAATTACTTGTGCTATACAAAGTTTTATCTGAAGCATTTAGAGAAAGAATAACTGAGCAATCAAACATAAGAGTCTTCAAGTTGCAGGAAATGATTAGGAAAAAGTTTTTACATTGGCAAGACTACTGTGAGAAGAGAAAAAGCTAAAGTGTTGAAAGATATAATAGGTGATCATGTTGTGGAATTTGGAAGCATACTTGACTACAAGGAAGAATTGTTGAGGACTAATCTAGGGACCAGTTGTGTTGTAAAAGTTGGTAAACCTAATGCAGAAGACAAATCAATATTTCAAAGTTTTTACATCTGTTTTGATGTTTTAAGGAAGACATGGATACATTGTAGGAAGTGCATAGGCTTAGATGGTTGTTTCTTAAAGGTGTTTGTAAAGGGTAACTGTTAGTTGTTGTGACCAAGGATGGTAACAATCAGATGTTGCCACTTGCTTTGGCAGTAGTTGAAAAGGAGAACAAACACACATGGACCATGTTTGTCAAGTGCATAAGGGATGATCCGGAACTTGGAAATGGTGAAGGTCTCACCTTAATTACAGATATGCAAAAGGTATGTGAACTTATTTTGTAATTTTCAATTTATATATATATAATTGTGACCTAATTATTATCTATTGTGGGAAATGTATGTAGCAATTACAGATGTATTACCTAAGTGTGAACATAGAATGTGTATTAGATACATATTAACTAACTAGGCTAAGGATTGGAGGGGTCTTCAAAGAAGACAACAATTTGGAAGATAGCTAAGAGTACATTTGAGTCTCAATAAAGGAAGAATATAAAGAAGATGAAGTTATTAGGTCCAGAAAAAATGATGGATAACTTAATGTACTACAACATTAATTATTGGTGCAAAGTTTACTTTAATACTGAAGTAAAGTGTGATTCTATAGACAACAACATGTTTGAGTGTTTTAATGTATGGATCTTGGTTGCTAGACACAAGACCATCATTATTATGCTTGAAGAAATAAGAGTGAAGATGATGACAAGAATAGCCAATTTATGGGAGTTTCCAAGTATTTGGAAGTGTAATTTCTCTCCAATGGCTCTGAAGGTTTTAAAGGAGAACATTAGTAGGTATATAGATTGTACCATTGAGTTTAATGGAGTTGCTGGATTTGAAGTGAAAGAAGGGTTTTGTCAACACAAAGTGGATATTGCTAGGAGAACTTGTAGTTGTAGGGTGTGGTAGCTAAGGGGCATACCATGTGCATGTTGTGGCTGCATTATACTTTATGACTATATAGACAACTGCTACAGTAAGGAAACTTACTAAGGACTTATGCCAATGTTATTGAACCACTCACAAACATGGAGATGTGGCCAGTTTCTACAAACCCCACTTTAAGCCACCAGAAATCACAAACATGCTTGGTAGACCACCTAAGGCTAGAAAGAAAAAAGCTGGAGAAACTAGGAAATCTGGGAAGCTTCCTAGGACTGGACTTTCAATAACATGCAATATATGTCATGTCAGAGGCCATAACAAGAGAGGGTATCCTCAAAGAGGGTGTTGAGTCATCAACAAGACAAAGTGCACCATCACCTATTACATTAGTAAAGACAGAACCAACAGGTTCAGGCAAGGAAAGAGGCAAACCAAAGGAAATATTTGAACTTGTTTTACTTTTTCTTAATTTATACTTACTTTTTCTCTTATATATATATATATATATATATATATATATATATAGAACATCATCAGCACCATCAGAAGGTGAGCCTCCACTAAAAAGAAGAAGATAAGAAAAAAAAAACATCATCAGTAGCACCTAGTGCAACTCCCCTCTCTACTGCACCTACTGATTTTCCTGCATCCTCTTCTACTCCTCCTACTTATCATGCATCATCTTCAATAGTTGGTAGTACTAAAAGAAGAAGAGGTAGGGGCAAGAGAAACACATCTCCAGAAAAAAGTCGAAGAGTCATGGGAATGGGTGTGTTCCAAGCTGAAAATGGCATCAAAGTCATGAATGTGAGTCTTTGACATATCTTAACCACTTAAATATTGAATTATAATCCTAATTTTATTTATTTAAATAGCATAACTATTGATATAATCCTAATTTTACTATAGCGTGGCATGCCAAGTAGTAAGATCTACTCTACTGGACAAGCAAAAGTGATAATATCATCTAATGTAACTGATGACATTAGTTATACACCAAGTAATACAACTAAGCTGAATTGGAATGGTAAAGCAGCAATCTCAACAAGCAAACTTCATGAGCTTAGAGAGAAACAAAGAAAGAAGACAATGGGAAATAGTTCAAATAATCCAAGTCAAAATGACACTTCTTCACAATCAAAGATGCCATGAAAATTGTAGTGATGTTAATGTATTTAAGCACTTTTAAGTTAGTCGAGACATGTTGCATTAAGGGACTACTATTTTGGATTTTGTTTGTTGGTAAATTTTGCCTTATGTGAGGGCTTTTGAATATGACATTATTTAGGTAAATTCTGCCTTATGTGAGGCCTTATGAACATGACTTTATTTTGGTAAATTCTGCCTTATGTGAGGCCTATGAATGAATGGTGATGTTGTGTTATGAAATGTTATGTTGTCTATCGAATTGTATTGGCTATTCAGGTGTGTTTATATATGGTGTTGTGTTTGTTCAATTAAGTTGTGTATCGAATTGTATTCGCTATTCAGGTGTGTTTATATTTGAGGCCCTATGTGTTGGTTATGTGTTTTATAAATGGTGTTGTGTTGTCTATGTTGAAGTATGAATGGATAACTAAGTCGTTGGTTGTTGATGAAGTGTTGCATATTAATACAAGCTTCAATTGATATCATAGATACAAAATTTGTCACATACATTGACAATTCTAATTAAACATAACAACAATATAAATCAAAGAGAAATCCAAATCAAATACTACATTGGTTGCTGATGAACATAGCAACAACACATATCAAAATACACAAAAGTATCTTCCTATTGAACCTACACCATTTCCACCTTCTATTGAGTCTCCTCTCCAATAACAAATTAGAGTTCCTCAAGTTGCCAATATGAACCTGTCTAATACATAATTCTTGCTCCAACTCATTGATTTTGTTCACCAATCGAGGAAGAATAAAACTTGATCTTGGATCCACTTCTTCTTTGTCCCTCCATCAAAAAAATTTGCAATTTTTAGACTGAAAATGATCTAAAAATAGTACATTAGCATCGTTCAATATAAAGTGTAGCAAGAATACAAGGAAAAACACATACACCATAGCATGGGAAAGACCAAAATCTTCTTCCCGAATTTAATTTCGACCAAGAAGTTTGCAAATTCAGCAAAATTCAATGTTTGCATCTCACTACAGCATTGAGCATTGGGCCTGATTCATCCATACAAAGCTCATTCAAGTTTTCATTTGCCTTTTTTATTGAATTTTGAGAAAATTTAAAATTCAAATAAGACCTAAATAAGAAATTAAAGCAGATTACAAACCCTAAATTCAGGATTTGAAGTAGAAATGAACATAAACAACTAAACCCTACTTAATTTTTAGAGAAAATCGTGATTTTTTTTCTAAAAGGAACAAGGGTTAATGGTGGGGAAGAAGAAACAATGGTTTATATAATGGTGGGGAAGATGATCGTTGGAGAAAGAAAAAATTTTGCGTCAAAATTCACCTTCTCACGTGCCTAGAGGAGGTGAGAACACCTCCTATGGCAGGTCAACACTTAGGTGTGTAGAAAATAGAGAAATATAAAGTTCAGGTGGGTAATAGAACACTCGTGAAGTTGGAGTGTGTAGTTAAAATTTCGGGTATAGATTAGGAGGTTTTAGACCATTTTCTCCTATCTAAATTTTCATGTCTTTTTCAACATTACTATTCTCAGCGTCACATTGTTACTTCCATTTATCAAGGATCATCTTACTCAACTATGGAACTAGATTTTTAAACTAATAAAATCTAGATATTACAAGTTATACAAATAATATAATAATATATTTCAAACTTTTCTTACATATTAAAATAATAAAATAATGAAAGAACCTTATGGAAAGTTAAGCTGAAATTTTGCTTTAGGTAAAATAATAACGAAGGTGATTTCTCGGACGATTACCTAATTATAAGTTATTATATCATAAAGTTGCGAAAGCCACTTTCAGGACTTAATTTGCAAATGTCCACTGATTTTTTTTGCTTTATTTTTTTTCCTTAGTGTTTAGAGAAATGGAAAAGGGTGGGCCAGATTCTTTTAATTATTTTGAATGGGTTGGTGTGAAGTGTACCGCATGTCTAGCTTATGCTTTGCAAGTCTACATGGGGTACAAGATCAAAAAGAATGCATTGGATGGATGCCCAAGCATTGAGAAGGAAGGACACTTTCAGAGGCCTTTGGAGATACCGTCTGTGATCCATGGATCTTCGATCGGAAAACCGTATTCAAGCTCCATGGTTAGTCTACGCTCTTTGGACTTTTCAAACTTAGCAAACTGAAACATATAGTAGCTAAAGGAAGGGAAATCAACCAATCCCGTTAGTAGCGGCGAGCGAGAGCGGATTGGGGGTTTGAAGAAAAACAAACACGAAGCTTATCTCAATTCCAATAAAATGCAATCGAGTAAAGTATGACTTGGCGATTAGATGATATATGGATATAACTTATATTCCGTCAAATAATAATAAATGTATATAAAAAGAATAAATTATTAAAGGTACATTATATTATTAAGTATAAAACTCTAAAATAATTCACAAAATTTTTAATATAAAAAGTGTATGTAAAGATATATTCCTCTTTAATTTTACGTGTGTTCCTATTTGAGATAAGAATTTCAACTTAACGTAAAAATGTGCTTTAAATTAATTATATTAATAATAAATAATTAATGAAATTACATACTTTGAAAGATATTTAAGAGAAGTATACAATAATCAAATGTATAATTATAAATAGAATTAAGCAATATAATTACACACCCAATAACCAAAAAAAAAAAAAAAAGAAGAGGAAGATATCATAGATGAGAAGATAATTTATGTTTCTTTTTTACAATTACATTATCTACCTCTACATATCGATCAATATTAAATTAATAATATAAAATGAATTTGGTTAGACCTATATGATGGTTTCTTGTTCACCTCCTCTTCTATACACTAGTTCACCTCTTTTGAATCACAAAAGAAACATAACAATGATTATGTGAAATGTGTTACCCAATTAGTTTAAGCTCTTGATGTACAATTAAACTCAAATTATGAGCATGTTGTTGAGATTGAAACAGGACGTCGGACGAAAGCTAACAAAGAAACCCTGAATGATGGTGTTAAGAATGATAAGAGCAATGCAAAATCAAAGGCATGAAACAACTCAACATACGCGTTCCTAACTACTATTGTTATTCTGTAACTACCTTACCAATTTTCAGTTAATTAGTTAGGATTAGTTGTGAGTCGGCTAGGATAGTTCATTAAGTTAGTTAACACACCTACTATAAATAGGACATTTACATGTAAATCAGTAAGAGATTGAATAACAAACATTCATCTACTGCTTCTCTATATTCTTCTCTTCTCATCTACTTTCTAGCTTCATTTACATGGTATCAGAGTTATTGCAACTAGTATTCCTAATTGGCTAGTTCGATCGAAATTCGCTAAGATTGATCACAAGTTTGTGAAGAATCATTAATGACGAACAATACAAATGCTCTAGAAATTTTTGCCCCTAATACATAATCAAGCTCGGGAACTGGAATTCCAATTCCAGCAATCGACTACAAGCATCCCTTGTTTCTTCATTCTTTTGATGTGAGTGACACCCAAATTATCTCTTTTACAGTTAACTGGTGCAAAAAATTACTCTCTATGGTATAGGGGGATGAAAATAGCACTATTAGGAAGGAATAAGATGGGCTTGGTTGATGGAACATATTTCAAGGTTAAGTTTCTTGGCTAGAAGGCAATTGGGAAAGGGTGAATGCGATTATGATAGCGTGGATCATGAATTTTGTAGATAAAGGACTTCTTGAAGGCATTATGTATGCATCATGTGCACAACATGTGCGGGAGGATATCTATCAAAGTTATAATAAGATAGATGAATCAAGAACTTTCAATCTACACAAAGAGATTGTCACTATAACTCAAGGAACAAGTTATGTGTATGTTTACTTCTTAAGATTGAAAGGCTTGTGGGAGGAATTCGAGGTTGTGGTACCTGCCCCATCATCTGAGTGTGACAAGTCAAAAGAGAATGTAGCACATCTATAAAAACTCAAGTTATTCTAGTTTCTTATGGGGTTAAATGACTCTTACTTACAAGCAAAATCTTAGATCTTTTTGATGAGTCCATTTCCATCGGTGAATCAAGCATATTCAATGATTATGTCTGATGAAAATCAAAAGTCCATAGTGGCTACAACAGGAATCTTAGGGACTAATCCAGTTCTGGCAATCAATCTTATGAGTTAGTTATGTTTTCAAGAAATGGTGGCACTCAGAAGTTCAAGAAAAATGAAAATTTGTATTATGACCATTGCAAACTCAAGAATCATACTAGAGAGGATTGTTACAAGTTAGAGTAGTATCCTTAAGACTTCAGAAAGGGCCTAGTACTGCATATAATGCAAAGCTAGAGAACACAAGATCTCATGAACAGGTTCCTCATAAAACCTTAGTTATAGATCATCCTACTCAAGTCACTTCAGGTGATTATGGGCAGTTTTTAAAACAGATGCTTTCGAATAAACAACAAAATCAATTGGAAGCTTGAAGATTCAAAGGATCAATATCCATAGTTACACAAGTTTCTGAATAGAGGTCCAGATTCATTTCATTCAACCAGTGTAGTAGGTAATGTGTAAGGTATAAACACATGTTTAACTATACTACTAATACAAATTCTACTCTTACATAGATAATTGACACATATGCTACTAACCACATGGTGGAAAATTTGAGTTGTTTAGACAAATTCACAGAACATAAGTCTGATAAACCAAAGAAAGTATATCTACCTAATGGATATATTTCATTAGTTGATTTCATTGGTTTAACTGTTCTACCAAACAAGAATGTCATAACTAGAGTCTTTCAAGTGCCTCAGTTTACGTTTAATTTGTTGTCAGTATCAAAACACACTAAAAAACTATAGGGTTCTGCTACATTTTCTCTGACTTTTGTATATTTCAGGATCTCTCGCATAGGAGGGTGAAGATGATTGGTAAAGAAGATGGTGTCTCTACTTACTATCAAGCAAAGCAAGTCCAAGAGATATAAATGTTACAACTAGTTGTTCTGTTCCATTGCTAAGAATAGATACAAAACTAGACATAAATTTGTGGCATAAGAGATGTGGGCATACAACTAGTTCAGTATTAAAGAAAATGTTGTCTTCATACTTAAGTAGCATAATTGAGACAACAAACAAATGCACTATACGTCTTTGTTCTAAGCAAACTAGGATACCTTTTCCGGTTAGTATTTCTAATAGTTCTGATTGTTTTGATATGATTCACATGAATTTGTGGGGACCTTATGAAACCTCCACTCATGATGGATATAAATACTTTCTCACTATACAAGATGACTTGTCTAGATACAGTTGGATATTTTTATTGAGACTCAAATTTGATGTTTGCATTGTTTTTTAACAATTTTTAGTTCATATTAAAACTCAATTTGACAAGTTTGTTAAATGTATAAGGATAAACAATGGTACAAAACTCTTGAATAGTGTTTGCTCAAACTTGTTTACTTCTTTAGACATTATACATCAATCAAACTACATGTGCCTATACTCCTTAGCAAAATGGCATTGCTAAAAGAAAGCATAGATACATTGAGCTTATAAGACTCCTTTTGGAAAATTATTTAGAAAGCCCCCTACAACATCACATCTAAGAGTAATAGAATGTTTGTGTTTTGCTAAAGTTGTTTAGTAAATTGATAAATAAAGAGTAGGTTCAGAAGGGTTGTTCATCTATGATATGGTACTACTCAAAAAGATTACTTGTTATATGATCTAACTTCTCATATTTTCTTTGTACACAGAGATATGATATTCAAGGAAGATACATTTTTCCTTCAAGACACAAGACTAATAACATACACCTATATTTGGGTTTACTGGCTTAAATGGTGGACTAAAAACCTCTACTTCTGAATTACCACATCAAGTACCATTACAAATCAACCCCAGGAATCAAATTCATATTAGGTGGTGTCCGAAGAAGTACAAGGTATGGAACAGGTTCCTGTACATTTTCTAGTGGTACTACAAGAAGATTATAAAAAACCTGCAAGTAATAAAAAACCACTTTTATGGATGAAAGATTTTGTGTCTCTTTATGCTCAACAGACACCATATTCTCTGGATAAATATTTGTCATATGACAAGGTAAACCATTCTTATCAAGTATATCTGTCTACGGTATCTACCAATAATGAACCTAGAAGTTGCAAGGAAGTTGTTACTGATCCTAAGTGGATTGAGGCAATGCAATCTGAGATTAATGCACTACAAAATAATCATATATGGAAAGTGGTCACTCTTCCAAAGGGTAAAGTACCTATAGGTTGCAAATGGATCTATAAGATCAAATATAAGTGCACATGAGAAATAGAGATATAAAGAAAGGCAAGTAGCTAAAGGTTATAGCCAAAAAGAAGGTATTGATTATAAGGAGACATTTAGTCTAGTAGTTATGATGAAGACTGTAAGAATAGTCCTGACTAATGCAGCACAGAGGCAATGACACATTCATCAGATGGATGTGTTCAATGCTTTTCTACAAGGGGACTTATCTGATGAGATTTACATGGATCTTCCTTAGGAGTTTAAGAGCCAGGGGTAGAATAAAGTTGTAGACTCACTATATCCCTCTATGGACTAAAGCAAGCACCAAGACAATGAAATGCAAAACTGTCTCAGGCACTACTGAAGTTTGAATTCAAACAAAATGAACATGATCAGTACTCATTGTTCACCAAAAGAACAATAATAAGCATGGTACTTATTCTCATTTATGTGGATGATATGTTGATCACTGGAAGCAGCCTACTCTTAATTGTAGAAATAAAGAATTAGTTGACGCGAACTTTCAATATGAAAGACTTGGAATAACTAAGATACTTCTTAGGAATTGAGTTTGTCCTATCAAAGCAAGGTATTCTAATGCATCAAAGAAAATATACATTAGAATTAATTTCTGAAACTGGCCTAACTGCAGCTAAACCAGCTGGAACTCTAATTGACACTAATTAAAACTGACTACCAAGCAGTATGACAGGGAGATCTACAAGTCTACAGAATCACAGATGACAGAAGATGGCATCACATATGACAGAAGATGATCCACTAACTGATCAAGGATCCTATCAAAGAATAGTAGGCAAACTACTCTACTTAACCATGACAAGACCTGACATCTCAAACATTAAGTAATTTTTACAGTAGCCTATGAAATCTCATACGACTGCAGGATTAAAAATTGTGAGATATGTGAAACATCAACCAAGACAAGGCCTACTACTATTATCACGGCTTATTGTGATGCTGATTGGGCCTCGTGCCCTCTAACCAAAAGATCAATAATTGGTTACTTTGTGTAGTAGGTGGGATCACTGGTTTCTTGGAAGTCAAAGAAACAAACAATTGTTGCTAGAAGTTCAATTAAAGATGAATACATGAGCCTTGCAATCACTGTAACAGAAATCATATGGCTAAAAGGTCTAATGGAGGAACTTAGCATTGAAATCTCTCTACCTATCAACATACATACTGATAGCGAGGCTGCTATGTAACTCGAAGCTAATCTAGTCTACCATGAGAGAACCAAACATATGGAGATTGACTGTCACATTGTAAGAGAGAAGATCACACAAAGCCTAGTGTCTACAAAGTACATTCCTACACAAGATCAACAAGTTGATCTACTCACTAAAGGACTCACAAAAATACAACTTCAACATTTCAGCTCCAAGCTAAGAGTTCTTAATATCTTCTCACTTACCAGCTTGAGGGAAAGTGTTGAGAATGATAAGAGCAATGCAGAATCAAAGGCATGAAACAACTCAACATGTGTGTTCTTAACTATTGTTGTTATTCTATAACTACCTTTCCAATTTTCATGTTAATTAGTAAGGATTAGTTGTGAGTCGGTTAGGAAAATTCATTAAGTTAGTTATCACAACTACTATAAATAGGGCATCTACGGTGTAAATCATTAAGAGATTGAATAACAAACATTCATCTACTTCTTCTTCTCTATATTCTTCTCTTCTCGTCAACTTTCTAGTTTCATCTAATTCATAGAAATCTACATAAGGTAACAAGGAAAAATTATATATAAAAAAAACTCATAATATATTGAATTCACTACTAAAAAACTGCTAAAAAACGATGGAAGAAAAAGCGACGGACGGCGTCGCTCTCAAATGTCATTCATCGCTTTTTAGTTAAATTTTTATTTCTAAAGCGACGGACTGCATCGCCGAGTCCGTAACTTTTTGATTAAATTTTTTTTTAATTTTTTTTAAAAGCGACGGACTGCATCGCCTAGTCAGTTGCTTTTTTCCACAGAATTTTGCACCAACAATATATATAATAAATAATTAATTATTTTATATCGATAGAGACGCAGTCCGTCACTTTATATTAAAAATAATTATTTATTAATTTAAAAAAAGTCACGCCATCCGTCGCTTTTTATTAATTTTAGTTGTTTAATTATTTTTTAAAATTAGTGATGGATAGCATCTTTATGTCCGTCGCTTCTTAGTCAAAATATCCGGTCAAATATTTTAAAAAAGTGACGGACAATGTCTCTTTGTCCGTTGCTTTTTGGTCAAAAGGCTGGTCTAACTTTTTTTTAAAAAAGCGACGGGCATAGAGACTCTGTTCGTCACTTTGAGAAATATTTTGATTTAATTTTATGTAAATCATCATCCTGAGGACGGTTTTGTGTAAAATAAAAAAAACAAAAATTATAATACCGACTTTCGGATGTCGGTCAAATTAAATAGTATGTAATAAATTAATATTTTCAATTAACTTTAAATAAATCGTCCTCCGAATGAAGGTTTTATATAAGTTAAAAAATAATTTAATATAAAATACTGACCTCCCGATGTCAATATTATTTAATTAACATGATTTCTTTTTAATTATCTTAAAATTTAATGTGATATTGACCTCATGAGGTCGGTATTTTTTTATTAAATCTAATTACTTTTAATAAAAGTGCATCCGGAGGTCGGTTTGCTTAAAATATTCCTATTAATCATAATTCTGTTATTGTGCATAATACTAAAATTTCATTTACTCCTACAATTAATTGTTCAGAAAGTTGAATTTTGTATACTTTTATAAATAAAAAGTTAAAATTCGTGGAATAAATAAAAAAATATATATAATCCATATTTAGAGTATGAAACTACTTTGATATGAAATAGGAGAAAATTATATATATTTATATTTCTAGAGTAATGTACAAATTTTATCAGTCCGTTGTCTAATCATGAACTTAATATCTCATCTCATAATGTAGAGGTGAAGAGCTAACATATAATCCATTCAAGTATGAAATGTGAGATAGTATTATTATATATGTTCGATCTTGAATGGGTGTCAAGTATAGTGATCACTTCCTAATTATGATCACATGTAAAAGATACTTCATCGGAGTATGAAATACGTCGATTAATTATATACTTCTTGAATAGTTTAACAAATCAAGTCTTATAAACTAGTGGTTCAGATACGAAATACATTACCAATTAAAGAAATATGTATGATCAATTCAAGGAGATTTATATATTAAATTTGATATTGATAAATTTTTGTTGATCAATAAAATTAAATTTATATAAATAGAAGGTATATAATTTAAATTTATAAAATTAAATTGATCGATAAATTAAATTTATTAAATTAAACTTATGTTGCTGTGTAGTTAAATTATATATAAATGTTATTTTAATTTATAAAATTAACTTTATGGATAAATTAATTAAATTTATTGAATTAAAATTTTGTTGATGTGTAGTTAAATTTTATATATATATATATATATATATATATATATATATATAATTTAACTACACATCAACAAAAGTTTAGTTTAATAAATTTAATTTATCGAGGTTGATTTTATTAATTAAATTACACACACACACACACACATAATTTTAATTAATTAAATCAACCTCAATAAATTAAATTTATTAAATTAACTTTATTAAAATTAAAAATCTAAGTCAATTAAGGACAAGTCTCACTCCTCTCTCACTACTCCTCTCATCGGCTCCCCTCCACCCCCGACGACCGGTGCCACGCCACCATCCCCGACGATCAGCACCACGCCACCATCGCAGCAGCAGCGGCAGGTCGCGCGCAGCAACAGGAGTTTCCGCCGCGTCCATCTCGACCGGCGCCGCCTCCATCCCGACCCACTACCCTTCTCCTTTAATTCAAGGTTAGGGTTTCATAATATTATTTTTAATTTCTTTCAATTTGAGTGTTGAATTTGTTAATTAGTGTATTGAATTATTTTTTTATTGATTGTTAGCTAATTAGTAAGTGAATGATTTAGGGTTTTTGATTGTTAGTTTGAATTAGGGATTATTTGATTGTTAGTTTGTGTTTGTTGATTGTGAATTGAAAATTTTTAATGCTAGGGTTAGTTTGAATTAGGGTATCTTAGGATTTGTTTGAAATTTGGTATTTCTTGAGTTAATTAGTTTGATTTTGGAATTGTAAGATTAGATTGAATTAGGATATTTAAGGAGTTGTTTGAATTTGGGTATTATTTGAGTTAGTTTGAATTATTATTGAGATTTTAGGACTAATAGTTTGAATTTGGGATTAGGAATAGCTAGCTAGTTAGAATTTAGGATTTTAGCACTAGTTAGATTTTGAGATTTTAGGACTAGTTTGAATTTGTGATTTTAAGACTAGCTTGAATTTTGAATTTAGGACTAGTTTGAATTATTATTGAGATTTTAGGCCTACTAATAGTTTGAATTTGGGATTTTAGCACTATAGTTTCGTTTTTGATTTCTAGGAGTACTTCCAATTTGTGATTTTAAGACTAGTTTGAATTTAGAATTTAGGACTGATAGTTTGAATTATATTTGGAGAGTTGTTTGAATTTGGGTATTATTTGAGTTAGGTTGAATTATTATTGAGATTTTAGAACTAATAGTTTGAATTTGGGATTAGGAATAGCTAGCTAGTTTGAATTTAGGATTTTAACACTAGTTAGATTTTGGGATTTTAGGACTAGTTTGAATTTGTGATTTCAAGATTAGTTTGAATTTTGAATTTGGAACTAGTTTGAATTATTATTGAGATTTTAGGACTACTAATAGTTTGAATTTGGGATTTTAGCACTATAGTTTGGTTTTTGATTTCTAGGAGTACTTTCAATTTGTGATTTTAAGACTAGTTTGAATTTGGAATTTAGAACTAATAGTTTGAATTATATTTGATATTTTAGGCTAATTAATAGTTTGAATTTGGGACACTAGCTAGGTAGTTTGAATTTGAAATTTTAGGGATTTGAATTACAACTTAATTAGAACTCATAATTAATTATAGCTTGAATTTACTATAAATTGAACTTAATTAGGAATATGAACTTGAAATTAGAACTTGAAGTTGGAACTAATTAGCTTGAATATATAACTAATTAAGTTTAGAAATTAGATATGAACTTGAATTGAAACTTGAAATTATTAAAACTTGAATATATATATATATATATATATATATATATATATATATATATATATAAAACTAATATTGTTGGATTTGAAGTTTATATTTAACTTATTTAAGAACTTTTCATGCTAGGCAACTGAGGAAGCTCAACATCTAAAAAAGTTGATACAAGACTATATTGCTTCTTTCATCAAAGTTGGAGATAAGGTTGGTGCTTCTAAATTTCTTAAGTTCAAGTACAATTGTTTTCAATAATGTGTTTGTGTCCATCTAGTATTAATACTTGTCTTTAATTTAACAAATTATATACTCGTTAAGCATAAGTACCAACACTAGTTGATCCTATTGATGACAAAATTGATTTTCTTGCAAGATCGATTTGTGTCCATCTAGTGTTGACACTTAGCTTTAATTTAGGAATAATGTGTTTGTTAAGCATAAGTACCAACACTAGTTGATCCTATTGATGACAAAATTTATTTTCTTGCAAGGTTGATTTGTGTCCATCTAGTGTTGAAACTTAGCTTTAAATTTAGGAATAATATATTTTTTAAGCATAAGTACCAACACTAGTTGATCCTATTGATGACAAAATTGATTTTCTTGCAAGATCGATTTGTGTCCATCTAGTGTTGACACTTAGCTTTAATTTAGGAATAATGTGTTTGTTAAGCATAAGTACCAACACTAGCTGATCCTATTGATGACAAAATTGATTTTCTTGCAAGATCGATTTGTGGCCATCTAGTATTGACACTTAGCTTTAAATTTAGGAATAATGTGTTTGCTAAGCATAAGTACCAACAATAGTTGATCCTATTGATGACACAATTGATTTTCTTGCAAAATCAATTTGTGGCCATCTAGTTTGGAGTTCAACATACCAAAGAACTTCTATCAGGCAAAGTGTTTGGCGTCCAAGTTAGGATTAACGTATAATAGAATTCATTATTATGTTAATGGCTGCATGTTGTTTTACAAGATTGATAATGAATTAGAAAATTGTAAGTTTTGTGGACATACTCATTATAAGAGGACTCCGGCTGGAAAGATGGTCCCAGTTCAGGTGATGCATTATCTACATCTCATTTCTAGGTTAAAGAGGTTGTATGCATCAGTGAGGTCTGCCCCACATATGAGATGGCATCGTGAATATAGAAGGCCGTCGGGTGTCTTGTCTCATCCATCTGATGGTGAAGCATGGAAGCATTTTGATAATGTATATCCTGATTTTTCTAGTGAACCAAGAAATGTTAGATTGGGGTTGTGTTCAGATGGCTTCACACCATTCTCTAATAATGCTTAGCCTTATTCATGCTGACTAGTATTTCTTACTTTGTATAATCTTCCTCCTGAAATGTGCATGATCAGTCCCTACATCTTTCTAAGTTGTGTTATTCTAGGTCCCCGTAATCCAAAAGGTTTGATTGATGTCTATCTACAACCATTGATAGATGAGCTTAAACAATTGTGGTTTGAAGTCGTTTTGACTTATGATATATCAACTAAGCAGAATTTTGTTATGTGTGCTTCTTTAATGTGGACTATTAATGATTTTCCTGCATATGAGATGTTGTCTGGTTGGATGACTCTGGAAAGCTAGCATGTCCATATTGCATGGAAAATAGTAAGGCATTCACTTTAAAGCATGGCCAAAAAAATACATGGTTTAATTGTCATCGCCAGTTCTTGCCAATGAACCATAAGTTTAGAAAGATGAAAAATGCATTTAGGCAAAATAAGGTTGAAAGTGACCCCCCACCTCCATTACTCACGGGGAATCAAATTTGGGAGAGAGTTTCTCAATTACTAAAGTTACAGAAGCTTCACCTTCTAGACTTCCTGGATATGGTGTTGAACATAATTGGACCAAACAAAACATATTTTGGGAGTTGCCATATTGGAAGGACAATCTGCTACGACATAATCTAGATGTGATGCACATTGAAAAAAATTATTTTGACAATTTGTTTAACACGGTGATGGATGTTAAGGGTAAGACAAAAGACAATTCAAAAGCTAGAATAGACATTAAGGAATATCGTAGGAGAAAAGAGTTATGGCTGCAGGAATTATAGAATGGTAAAATAGTTAAGCCCAAAGCCAGCTTTTTATTCACATTGGATGAGAAACGTGAAATTATTGAGTGGGTTAAAAATTTAAAGATGTCGGAGGGCTATGATTCGAATTTAGCAAAGCGGGCAGATATGAATGACGGAAAATTGATAGGTATGAAAAGTCATGATTGTCATGTGTTCATGGAAACTTTAATTCCTATCGCTTTTAGCCATCTACCCGAAAGGATATGAAAACCAATCACCGAGATAAGTCTTTTTTTAAAAGATTTGTGTTCTGGAAAGTTGTTGAAGAGTAGTTTAGACAGGATGGAGGAAAATATTCTTGTTACTACTACTAAGTTGGAGAAGATATTTTCATGTGGTTTCTTTGATGTGATGGAGCATCTTCCAATTCACCTTCTACATGAGGCTCTCCTCGAAGGTCCGGTTCAAACAAGATGGATGTATCCATTTGAGAGGTATCCATTTGAAATATTCACTAAGTTATATATATTGGCCAAGTCTTTTATATATTAACATATATATATACATATATGCATGCAAAAAAATTGATAGTTTGAAGCAAACGATTAAGCAAAGGGGAAGGATCGAAGGATTATTTGTTCAAGCTCATATTGGGAGAGAAACTGGTGATTTTTATTCTCATTACTTTAGTCATGATGTGTTATGTAGGAGAAACTGGCCCAATCGCAATGATGAAGGCGATATTGATCCTTTATTTCCACCGATATCAATTTTTAATCAAAATGATCGAGGATCTAAAAAGTGTGGAAAGCTAGGCTTCACTGATATGGAAATGCAATCAGTTGTGACACATGTTTTTCTTAATTGTCCAGAAATTCAATCATATGTCAAGTAAGTGTTAAAAATATGTTATTAAATTACATACTAATAAGTAATCATTAACTAACGAAATACTTGAATGTAAAATGATCAACTTGGTCGTAAACACATGGGGTAATGAAGCCATCTATACAGAATTTTCCAAATGGCTAAGGAACTATGTAAGTGTGCAATCACTATGTATTTAATAATATATTCATGTTATACTAAATTATATTACTTGAAATAACAATTACGTAGGTTTACGATGAATACTCTCAAGTGTCCAACATTTGCAATTAGTGAAAGAAGTAACACTTGGAATTGAATCTCAAGTACTGACAATGAATAAGTATTGTTTCAATGATTTTAAGTTTCAAACTGAAGAAGTTTCTAGGAACAAGAAAAAAAATAATAGCGGTGTCTACATACAAGGTGATATTGATGGTACTGGTCAAACTATTGAATATTATGGTATCATTCAAGCGATTATTGAAGTGAGGTATTTAGGTTGGCCTAAGAAGAAGATTGTATTGTTTCGGTGTGAGTGGTTTGACCCATCACATAGAGGCACAAAGATGGACCATCAATATAATATAATTGAAGTTAAGCACACTAGGAAATATAGAAGTTATGATCCTTTTATTATTGCACAAAATGCTAAACAAGTGTATTACGCTTCATATCCATTGCGTAAAGACAAAGCTGATTGGTAGGTTGTTATAAAAAAGTAAGTCTGTGGGAAGAATTGAAATTAGCAATGTCTTAGATGTGGCGTATCAAAATGATGTTGCAATTGCTTAACAAGAAGTTGATGTTGAATTAGAAACCACACTACAACATCCTCAACACATATTAGAAGAAGTATTTGATGATGACATACTGAATGTTGAGGAAAAAATATCCAAGAATGAGGAAAATGAATCATTTGATGACGAAGAATGGGACGATAATGAAAATGAAATAACTGAGGAGGAAGAATCGGAGAATGATGGAATTGAAACAAGCGAGGAGGAATAGTGTAGAATGAAAGCTATCTAGTATATATGTAAGTGTATTTTGCTAATTTTATTTAATTTATGATTTTTATATATATTATACATGTAAATTTGCATACAGATGTCATCAGGTGGTGACGGTGATAGACATCGCGAGAATCTTGAAATTAACCAGACTAAACAAGCTAAGAAGAAGAAGTTTAGGAGACTGATAGATCCTGAGGATATTGCAGGATCTATTTCTTCTGCGCCAGAGCGCATCAGCCATGATACTCATTTATTTGTTGTTCTGTTTGGTACGGCGAATCCTCGGCAATATTATCATAATTACCATCAACCACTTGGTACTTCATCTACTTCATAACTATTGCCTTCACGATGCTATGAGGACCTACCTTTACAGGCTATTCGTCGAGCACGACCCTTATCGGTGAGTACTCCATCTCCCACAGGTACATCTCCTCAGTTATCTGCCATGAGGCTTGGAGATTCTAGTAGTAAGCAGTCAGATGCTATGGCCGGTACCCCCCATTGACTCAGCGTTTTATGCATCCTGACGTACCACCCTTGTCTACAGTTACACCTAGCGCTACACCACATGATATGATGTCTGCTCTAGCTCCTAGCCAGAAGGACAGACTTGGTAGAGTCATGATTGAGCCGGATGGATCATCGTAAGTTTGTTTTGTTATCTATTTGTTAGTTTATTTTATTTATTTCTTACACTTTAATATATTATTCATGAATTAACATATTTATTATGTGTTTTGTAGGTGGTATCCTGCAAAGAATGCTGCCCGAGCTTTAAAAGACTGTGTTAGAAAACTCTATACACAGGCTTATCACTCTTGGAGCGAGATTCAAAACAATATACGCTAGGCGATGTTTAATAACTTTAAGGTATATATTTTTTAGTTAAGTTTAGTATACTTTACTTTTTTTTACTATCGATCTAATTAACGTTACTCAATTTTTTTTCAGACTATGTGTACTTGGGAGTTAAGGTACAATTTGGTCATTGAGACCACATTTGAGAGGAAGGCATCCGCCAGACTTTCTAGCTGGCTAAAGAATGTTTGGGATAGTGGTGTACGTCCCGATTAGATGTTGCCTCATGTTTTTTATGAATTGGGTCTGTATTGTAAAACAGACAAGTTTAAGGCAATATCAGATCAAGCCACAAAGGCTAGAGGCAGTCTTAAATGTGGCTTGTTGCACACCAGAGGTGCAAAGACGGTTGGAACAATTGCACGAGAGATGGTAAGTTCTTATTCAAACTTTTAAATAAATAATTAGTTGATTCATATATATCGTTATAAATTTCAGTTTTTATTTATAGAAAAAGAATTGGGACGCACTCTCATTGAACCAGAGATTTTCAAGAAGACTCATGTAAGGAAGAAAGAAAATGAGTCGGATCCGGATGTGTGGGTGGAGGAAAGGGTCGAACAAACTTTTGTAAGATATTTAATATGAATAATATATATTAATAGTGAATATATGATATGTATATATATTGATGTCAATTTTTATATTTAATATGCAGAATGACTTTCAGCAGTACGTCGCTGAGAATCTAGATAATTTGGTCCAATTGACACCTGAACTGTCCACCCAGATTTGGAAAGAAAAAGTGGTAGGGGGGACACACAAGGGTAGATGCTATGGTCTAAGCTCTCGAAATGATGTTAGACGACTTCAGTCAGGCTTAGAAGGTATTGGATCGTCACGTCAAGCTGAGGCACTTGACGGTGTTCAAATTGCTGCTATGTCGGATCAAATAGCTAAACTTACAGCGGCACTAGCAGAGTCGGAGCGGAGAAGAGTAGCTGAACAAGAAAGCATGAATGAGACCATTTAGAAAATCAAAGAACAAGTGATGAACCTCGCTCGTCGACCTACTACTTCAGCTCCCAATGACACCGACGACGAGAGTGATGAGGATGATTATGTAGATCTCACTCCCTAGTTTAGATCTCTGGACATTTATGAACTTTTTGAAACGAATTTTGAAATACTTTATAATTCTTTAATTTATGATTTAGATACTTTTGAATGTTATTTTATGTTTTGTTTAGATTGTTTATAATTATGTGTTTGATTGGGCTGAATAGTGTAGAACTGAATTGAATTGTATTTGCAGGTGTGCAGCAGAAACTGTCAGTTTGGGCTGGCAAAAATATTGCAAAAAAAGCGACGGACAACGTGGTTTTTTTTTCGTCGCTTTTCTGGATTTTTTTTTTAAAAGTCCCAGAAAAGCGACGGACGGAGTGGTTTTGTCCGTCGCTTTTCTGATTTTTTTTTTTTTTAAATCCCAGTCGCTTTTCAAGGTTTTATTTTTTTAAAATTCCAGAAAAGAGACGGATAGCGTGGTTCTGTCCGTCGCATGTTAGAAATAAAAAAATGAAAATTAAAATAAATAGATGGAGTCCGTCGCTTTTATGAAAAAATTTCAAAAAAAAAAGGGAAAAAGCGACGCAGTCTGTTGCTTTTTGCGACGCTGTCCGTCGCTTTTTAAAAGCGACACAGTCTGTCGCTTTTGAAAAATGGCGTAGTCCGTCGCTTTTTAGCGACGCAGTCCTTCACTTTTTGAAAAGCTTCGAGCTAAAAAGCGACGAAAGTGACTGCGTCGCTTTTCCGTCGATTTTGACCAGAAAAGCGACGCAGTCCATAGCTTTTTGCCGTCTTTTTTTGACAATTTTTTAGTAGTGATTGCTTTGACCAATTGAGCTTTATCCGTGTTGGGAGTGATAGCTTTTGTATTTTAAATGACGACATCATAAAGAGATTATATATTCCATCATTTTTATCAAAGATTTGTGTCTATTTGTAAAATTAAAGTTTTGAAAGTGACTTCTTAATCAAAAAAATCCAACTTTCAGTAATAATAACTATTAATTGAGTAATCATCTAAAAGATTATCTCACAATAGGACGGCAGGTGATTTGGCTATTGTGAGACACAACCAGACCAAGGAATTTTAATTTCTTGCTGATTTACCAAGCCAAGTTAATTAAAGGGCCGACTATATTGACAAATGAGGTTTGCCAGATATTTAATTTGTATAGCTTACATGAAGAAGTCTGACTACACATTTCAACCCCCACCCACCCAAACATATATATATTTTTCTCATTTGTTTGGAATTTGCATTGGAGCTTCGATTAAATTTAGATCACATACTGCAGGGTCCATTTGAGGGTGACACTTTCAACAAGATTTTCTCCATATTCAAGATTCGAACCTGAGACCTCTGATTAAGAATGGAACAATCTCACCACTGTAGCACTGCGTCCCACCCAAACGTGTTGTATTGTTGTATACTGTAGGGGCTTAATTATTTTTGGAGGAATACTATATTACTATTCCTCATACAATATGACTTACATATTGCTCATTCTCTTCATCTCTATTCATAATATATCAAGGAATGGTTTCCATTCTTCAAATATGAAGAAGGGGTTTGATAATTATGTAAAACTCCCTTAGATCAAATGTAATGTTTTGGAGAAGATGAATAAATAGTAAGTTAATGTTTAGGTTATTTTCTTAAATATTATCAAGGAGAAAGGGTGGTTTTCCCTTTCTTTTTCTTTTTTTTTTTTTATATTTTTTTTGCTTAAATAAGCAGTGAATAAGGGGAACCGTACGTGTCTTAGTCGCCAGAATAGGAAACACTCAAAGTTATTAGTCCAATATTACTTTATTAGACCTTTTTGAAAGTGAAAGATGACGAATGTATTTCCTGCATGTCCCTAATTATTTTTTATTATTTTTTTATTTATTCATTTTGATAAATCAAAAACAGATAATTTTTTTTATTTATTATATCCTCAGTTAATTACTTTGAAAATGATAGAACTTCTTAAAAATCTTAAATTTTTAATTCATCCACTTCATAATTAATAAAATTAAAATGGTAAATCACTATGTCAATAATTATTTTTTCAGTAAGTATATCAATTCAAAAGTAGACAAATAATTAGAGACCGAGAGAGTAATAATTAATTTCTTGTCAATATTTACTAAACACAAAAATGAAAATAGTTAAGTAGCTAGAAGCAAGCATCATATGGTGGATGAAGTTGGTGTATCAGTTCATAAACCGTGAGTGAGTTCATTGATCAATAGTATAACATGGATTTCGACCTCCATGGTTTTTTTGCTTCTGCAAGGTGTCAAGGGGTGAAGTACACCGAGGCAGGACCAACTCGATTATAAAGCCATTAAAGCAATAATTTATGGCCAAATTTTTCTTTGAAGTTGTGTTCTCTCTCTTTCTTTTCTCTCCGTATAAAATCTCATTTAAAAAGAAATTCTTGGGTAGAAAAATAATAACTTTTTGTCTTATTTAATGTGAGGATTATTGTAATAATTGAGAAATAAAATATTTTTTAGGTAATTTTATATATTTTCTTATGTGACTATCTAAGTTGTTTTCTCATTTATATGCTCATGATTGACATGAACCCACAATTTTATTTTCTATCCCCTTTCACTATTTTTATTCTCTTATTATTAAATATTCTGAGGTCTCCTAAACAATCAAATCTTTTGTATTATTGAAAATCTATTGTTGTCTATTCACAAAAAGATCAATTTGCCTTTTGGTGTCTTCTTCAAATTTCAAGCATTATAACAAGTCAATTAAATATCATTATATCAACTTATAAAATTCATCACAATACTATTTCGATATTGCTGTATCAACCTTTTCAATTCTTGAGTCATGTTTTATTATTCTAACTTTATATTATATTTTCTCATTGAAAATTTACATTGTTTATCTTCTTACTTTATAAAATTTGCGTACATCCTATCCTTTTTTTAAATCACTTTCGAATTACACGGAGTATATTATTATTATTATTATTATTATTATTCAATTTATATGGCAACTTGAAAAAAAATTAAATTTTTTTATGAAGTTTGATTTTAGACCTCCGACCTTATTGAGACGGTCCTGCATCGATAGGGGCTCTTCCACGACAGTAGATTCATCCAAACTCATTATTTATAACGTAGAGCATATATGTATGTGTGCAAATTCATTAAAATTTTAACAATTTTAAACTTGAACTTATAATTTAGGAATAATATAAATTTATATAGTAAACTTCAAATCTTAAATCTAATGTGGAAAATTTTCACAACTTTTGACTAAAATTAATGCGATAACCAAACCTTGGCGTTAAGAAAATTTTGCAAGTGGGGCAGAAGAAAACATTAGGTTGCAATCGATCTGTTTCCCATTTCTTTTTTTCTTGATGAAGTGTTAAAGTATTTGATAAAATAAGAATAATGCATTACGCTATTCATCACTTTGCATGATTGAGTGGTGGAAGGTATGGCACTTTGGTGGGTACTTTTTGTTAGATTCAATTGTAGATTCTTTTTGAGGCTGGGCTATTTTTAAAGAATCTTCTAATATGAGAACAAAAATAGGGGGTCTACAAAATGGACCAATGAGTTAGTGCCACATAGGATTCCACATACCAAATTTGGTGGGGTTATGGGTTATGGGTTGTGGGAGCAGTGTTTAAAGTATTATAGTAGTGGGTGATTGTGTCTTTGCAATTGTCATCATTCATCACTTAATTTAATTAGGGCAAGGTAGGGTGAAGCATGATAAAATATTATTGTAATAGTTTTTAGTGAATTAGGATAGGACAACACAGGGCAAAATTCGAATTACTACATAATCTTTTTTATAAGAATATCAATAATTGTATTAGAATTATCATTTGACTCATGTAAATTCATTTTTTTAAATTTAAGAATGAGCCTAGAAATATACTAGGTAAGATTTTAAATTAAATATCACGATGTAAGGTAGAAAATGAAAAGGAAAAATTAATATAAATGGGGCGGGGCTTAATAAGACAGGATAGGACGGATTAAAATCTTAGCGGGTCAAGATTTTTTTTGGTCCTATTGACATCCCTATCACTTATTACCATTTTCTTCCAATAAATATGTGTTTAATTTTGGTTCCTTTTTATTACCCTAAATGGCAAAAGATATTTGCTCTTAGTTTTCTCCTTCATGTACCCTTTTTGAGTATATAACAACAGTTAAGATGATTTTGTGTTGCACACAAACCTTCAATAAACTTTGACTTATACTTTATATATACGTATTTAAAAAGTTCGATATAAGTATAAATAATATACATTAATCTCAATAATTAAATTAAATAATGACAGAATTTCGATTTCGAACTACTTCTGAAGTAGATGATTTTCTAATTCCACCCTTGTTAGCCCTCTTAGATTGTGGGAGGAAGTCACAAAAGATGTGGAGATTTTTCAACTGAAAATACACCTCACAAGATGACAAGTAATTAAGTCTCTTCAACTAATTGGGGATTGATCACCAATATAGATTGTGATGTAATAATTGAAAATCCTACAGTACTCTTAATTGGAGGTACTAAATTTGTACTCCGATACAAATATCAGATATCAAATGAGAAAAAAAATCTAATGTAGGATCAAGGGTTGTTGTATTGAAAAAAAACTGAAAAGGAAACCCTTTTTTATCAACTTTTAAGTACTATAAATCTCATATTCTAGTTTCTGTTTTGGAGATTGGATTATATATAAATATTTTTTATTGATTTATTAAATACTAAAAATGTTTTTCTAATCGCTTAATTTTCATATATTTTCCTTAATTACAAACCCAACCTTATATATCAATGGGGAAAGCCGACAAAGGATTAAAAGAACATAATTTAGTGAGATGGAGTTGGAATCAGTTACTTTCACTAGGTGTAACACTATTTGAGATTATACATGATGTATGTCTATGTTGTTTGGCCTTTAAAAAGAAGTTAAATCATCAACTTGACGTGGTATGATATTGTTCTTTTCTTTCTCAAAAGTTTTGGGTTCAAATTCATAAAAAAATAATTAACAATGAGAGCTTTGTTTAGAATGGAGTCTTACACAATATAAATTCAGAATAATCAAACTCTAATACACATATCGAATATCGAAAAATCAAAAAAAACATAAGGAGGTAAACCAACAATTGGTACTATAATATAACTTTCTTCCTTTATAATTAAGAGAAGACTATCGTTTCATCAAGACTAATAATAGTAGTGGTATTGGGTGAACAACCCATCCAGACCCTTCTAGATGAGTGAACCATATTAACATAAAACTTACCATTTAATTCACAAGTCATTTTCTGATGTTTGATTATCAAACTATATTTTCAGAAGAAAAATATTTTTCATTTAAAAAAAAAAAAATGAGTTTTCTCACTGCTAATGGACGAAATAACGGAAGTTGTTAATTTTAACTTTTTCATACTAGCTCCAAGTAACAACTCAAGACATTATTACTAGGTGTGTACAAGTCAAATCGAATCGACGAACCAAATCAAACTGAAAAAAAAAAATGAATTGTAGTTTGGTTTTATTGGTTTGGCGGTTGAAAAAAAAAGCTGACCACTCTTAATTTGGTTTGGCATTAAAAGAAAAAAAGTCAAATCAAACCCAAACCAAACTAAACCGACATAATATATATATATATATATATATATATATATATATATAAATTTAATTTTATTTATAGATAAAAAATATTATTTATAATCTACTTTGTTAATATATTTTTACTTTTTTTATAGTTTTCAATGTTCATATATTTTATTCAAATTTGGGCTTGTAAAATTTTGTAAATATTATATATAAAATTTTATTTTATTTATAGATAAAAAATGTTATTTATAATCTACTTTATTAATATATTTTTAGTTAGTTTATAGTTTTCAATGTTTATATATTTTATTTCAAGTTTGGGCTTGTAAAATTTGTAAATATTTTATTTTGTATTATGATCCGAAGTTTCAATTATATTGTATAGTTTTTCAAATTCAAAGTTAACAACTTACTTTGTAAATATTTCGTTTTGTATTTAGTTTAACTGTATCCTTTAATCTTATTAATTTAACATAATGAACGTTGATATTTTTTAAAAAAAAAGTTGTACTCATGTGAATTTTACCGTTTTTACGAAAATTTATATTCATTTAACATTTTTTAAGTTTAGCTTATCACACAGGTAATTGAAAATATATTTGATCACATTTTCAAACATCGTATAGTTGTAAAAATTTTTAAAAAAAACCGAAAGAACCGACTAAAACCGAAATTGAAAAAATCGACTTTGCATGGTTTGATTTAGTTTTTAGATTTAATAAACTGACATAATTGGTTTAGATTTTTTAAATGAAAAACCAAACCAAACCGACCTATGTACATCCCTAATTATTACTATGTTATAGTATTCGCAAAAAAATCATCAAATACCCTCTAATAGAGATTGTTAAATTTCTAATTATAGATGATTTTTAATGAAGTTTGTTTGCAATAAATTTGAAGGTAACAGAAAATAAATCGTAATAAAAAATATAATATGATGAAACATATTGATTTGATAAAATGATGTGAGTGCTAAAATATTTGTTTTCTTGATTCTTTTATTTGAATTTTCCTTTCTGATTTAAGAAACGTATTTCTCGACAGTAGGATAATTTGGATCTGCTTTGAATTTATTTGATCCCCATACAGTTTTAAAATTTGTATTGAATTGACTTATTTTAAGTGTTTTAAGTAAAATAGCTTTTAATTAAGTACTATATATTCCGTCCGTTCCATTTTACGTGATATCATTTTCTTTTTAGTCCGTCTCAAAAAGAATGTCACCTTACTATATATATAAATAATTTCATTTAAATTTTCTTTTTACCCTTGATGAAATAATTTTCAATAACACAAATATCAAAGTATTATTTTAAATTATAAAATTTAAAATATTTTAAAATATTATATCGAATCAAATAATATCAAATAAAATGAGATCACAAAACAGACAGTATATGATAGTAGAACACATCTTTGAAGTTTCTCTAAAGAGATAAAGATGTGTAATATTGATATCTCAGTACTGGTTGCGATTCATCATCTTATATTATTTACAGTAATGTCTTGTCAAGTCCTTTTTATTTAATTTGTTTGTTCATTAGATCGAGTAACCAACACACATGCATGCTCGTTCACGACTTGACACAACCTGAATAGTGTCTCGTTCGGTAAATTTGGAGGTGAAGCTAAGTGGAGGTTTGTTTCGAACGAACTCAGTAGCTTTTTTGTAGATCTTATATTTATATTAAAAAATTAAATAAATATAGAGACAATGACCAAATGACCCCCTAACCTATCAATCAATTTTCAACTACACACCAATACTTCACGGGGGTTCTATTACCCCCCTGAATCTTTTATTTTTGATATTTTATAGCCCTTAAACGCTGACATGTCCAAGAAGGTGAATACACTTTCCTTAGGCGCATAAGAACTTATCTACAAGCTTATGAGTTTTATCTTCTTCCATTTCAAAGCTTCCAATGGTATCTTCCATTTGAAAGTCTAATGTTGTGGGGGTTCGTAATCCTCTCTAATGCTCTCCGATTTCAAATTTAGTGTTCGAAATTTTTCTCCCCTATCAAAATTATAAAAATTTTGGGTACCGAGATTCATCAATTAGGTTTGAAATTTCTTCTCCTAGTCGATGTCCATAATATAAGTTATTTCCCTCTTCGTCTCATAAATATAAAATCACAAAAAACGTACACACATTATTTTCCTCCTCCCTCAAGAAGAACCATGAACATACATTTTTCCTCTCCATCACAAGATCTGCTCCTCAAGATTAAAAAAATTGTCAAGTTTTACTCACTTGGGTCACCATAACTATGTCTTCTTCTACTAATAGAATAAGCTAAGCAAAATTGAATGTTTCCAAATTAATTCTTGAAATGGTAAAAAGTGAAGTACTAAGAAAAATAATTTCTGAATGTACAAAAATTACTTGTCATTGGAGTTGTAGAAGAAAGATTGATACAAAATTGAGTCATACATATTATTTGTTTAGTTTGAAATTAGAAATTTCATCCTAACTTAAAGAGAAAATTAAAGAAAGTGGACTCATTGGATTATTTTTCCAAGAAATCCATCATAAAGATGGAGGAGTTTAGGCATTGGATCTGAATTATGAAGAAAAATAAAAGTGATAGGAGTGGGCCCCACGAGTGTATACAAACATGTATATATATCTGGTTAATGACAAAAGATCAGCATTTAAGGGTTATAAAATATCAAAAATAAAAAATTCAGGAGGGTAGTAGGACCCCCCCCCCCCGAAGTATTAGTGTATAGTTGAGAATTGACTAATATAAATTTATAAATTTCCTAACAAATTTGATTGATATCTCAGTGGTAAAGAAGGGTCGTGGAAATCTTTTCGCATTATTGTTGTAGGTTCGAACCCTACTATATTAATAAAAGTTTCTATTAAAAAAAAAAAAAGGAAGCATGTTTTCTATATTTTTCTCTACTATCCTAAAATTTAGAACTCCCAAACTTCGAATTTTGGCTCCACATTAACGATGCCACCTTCACTTATTATTATTATTAGTAGTAGTCAGGGGCGAATTTAAGCCTTATTTTTGGGTCAATTGAACCCGTACTCATTCGACTAAATTTGATATATTACTTCTATAATTATTAAAGAATATATTAAATTAAAACTTGTTGAACCCGTTCTCAAGATGGCTGGATGGCTCACTGGTATGACTGCAAGATTTCAACACAAAGATCGCAGGTTCGATCCCAGGCAGCCCCAATTCGCTTCAATTTATTTTTATTAACTAAAAACATGTTTTTTATTAAAAAAAAAATTAAATTCTAAAAGTTCTAAAAGTCAAAACTTCAAAAGTTTCCTTCCCACCCATGACCCACCCACTTTTCAAGTTCCAAATTCCAACAATATATTTCTTCTCTCCTCAAATTTGTTTTTTATTTTCCACACAAAGAAGAAGCTTCAAGCTTTCAAGTCTCCAACTTCAAGTCAAGAATCTAGAGAAATCATCATTGTCAAAGTTTAAGGTAATTTTAGTTTATGATTTCTCTTTTTAATAAACAAACTAACAAGATAATATATATATATATATATCACTTTAATTTTAGGGTTTTCATATAAAAAAATCTTGTCATTACTTATAATAGGAAATCATCAATAGCTAAAGAATTGATTATCTCAAACTTACATATTTTGCGGATGTAACTTGTAAGGAATGTGTTTCATATAATCATATTATATTATCAATTTTGAAGGGTGTGATTCCTTTTTTATTTTTAATGTGAAAGGGGTGTGATTCCCCTATTTTTTTAATGTGAAAGGGGTGTGATTCCCTTATTTTTTTAATGTGAAAGGAGTGTGATTCCCTTATTTTTCAAATGTGAAAGGGGTGTGATTCCTCTTCTTTCTATGAATATGTGATTTTGAATGCAAAAGAGGCATAAGTCCTCTTTTTATTATGAATGTGTAATTTTCTTATTGATAAATGTGAAAGGGGTGTGATTCCTCTATTTTAGTTAGATTTGCAAGGATTGTGATTCCTCTATTTTATTTGAACTTGCAAGGGTGTGATTCCCTTATTTTTTATTGTGAAAGATATGCGATTCTCTTATTTTTTTTTTAAATTTGCTAGTTAAATTTGTGACTAAGTTGAATAGTTATTTGAATATGTAGGAACATTTATCCTTAAATATCTGAATGGATAAATTTTTGATTAAGCAACCACGTTCTAGTAGCGGTCCATTTGTTAGTTCACATGTAGTTCCAGAAGCTCAAAGAGAGACAATTACACCTTCTTCTTCAAATGTTGATTGTATTCTTGGGGTTGGATCTCTCAAACGGGATCCCGGAGGAAGAAAACCCATCTTTGAATATGATTCTAATATTCGAGATGTTGTGAGGAGACATTATATTTTGATGGGGCCTTATCAACCAAAACTTCGTGTATATCCAAAAACAATATTTGGGACTAGTAATCGGCAATTTAATCCTGAGTGGTTTAATGCTCCAAATTCTGCTTGGTTGGAATATAGCATAGATGATGATGCTATATTTTGTTTGTGTTGTTATCTCTTCAAGAATGAATTTGAAAGTCATGGTAATGCGAGAAAATCATTTACACAAGATGGTTTTAAGACTTGGAACCATGGTCCGGAAAGAATTCGATTGCATGTTGGTGAGGTGAATAGTATTCATAACAAATGTTTGAATAGGATGCTTGATTTTGCAAATCAACGTCAATCAATTCAATCTTCTCTTCACAAGCAAAGTGAAAAAACAAAAAGTGATTATCGAATTCGTTTAAATGCCTCAATTGATGTGGTAAGGTTTCTCCTAAGAAATGGATTGCCATTTCGTGGTCATGATGAGAGTGAAGATTCTAATTACAAAGGTCTTTTTCTTGAACTTTTGAAATTTCATGGGGTTAATCGTCCGAATGTGGAAAAGGTGATATTACAACATGCTCCAAAAAATGATATGATGATTTGTTCAACAATTCAAAAGGAGATTGTGGATGCTTGTACTAAAGAAACAACTAAAGCTATCATCAAAGACTTGGATGGTGATTATTTTGGAATACTAGTTGATGAGTCAAAGGACATTTCACATAAAGAGCAAATGGCACTAGTTTTACGATATGTTAACAAAAACGGAGAGTTGATAGAAAGCTTTTTGGGTATTGTTCATGTGGGTGATACATCCGCAAGATCATTGCAAAAAGTAATTTACTCTTTACTTTTGGATCACTCGTTATGCCTATCAAGACTCCGTGGACAAGGTTATGATGGAGCTAGTAATATGCAAGGAGAAAAAAATGGCCTAAAGTCTTTGATTTTGCAAGATGCTCCGTCAGCATATTATATTCATTGTTTTGCTCACCAATTGCAATTGACACTTGTGGCTGTTTCTAAAAAACATCCGGATGTGAAAAATTTCTTTTATGTTGTCACTAATGTTTTGAATACTATTGGGACATCTTTTAAACGCAGGGACTTACTTCGACAACACCAAGTTGAGAAGTTGGAAGAATTGCTTAAATCTGGAGAAATTCTTACCGGACAAGGATTAAATCAAGAACGTGGCCTCCAACGACCGGGTGATACTCGTTGGGGATCCCATTTCAAGACCTTGGAAAATTTCATGATTATATTTTCTTCAATTGCTAATGTGCTTAAAGGTATGAAAGAAAATTCTCCACATGATCTTGATAAACTTGCGGTAGGTAACCTTTTAGATAAAATTCAAGAATTTGAATTTATCTTTGTGTTGCATTTGATGTTCAAGATGTTGCTTCTTACAAATGAATTGAACAAAGCTTTACAAAAGAAAGATCAAGATATTGTCAATGCTATGGGATTGCTTAATCTTTCAAAGAGAAGATTACAAACAATGAGAGAGAGTGGTTTGGAGTCTTTGATGGATGAGGTTTCTTCATTTTGTGGTAAACATGATATTTTGGTTCCCGAAATGACTGAAGACTATCCAAGATCGAAGCGTAAGAAGTCCGAAATTTCATATTTACATCACTTTCGTGTGGAAGTGTTTTATGCAGTTATTGATTTGCAACTTCAGGAGCTCAATAATCGTTTTGATGTTGTGACTAGTGACTTACTCCTTGGCATGGCTAGTTTGAATCCGGTTGATTCATTTGCTAATTTTAGTAAGAGCAGAATAATGAAGTTGGCCGAATATTATAAAAGTGAGTTTGGTGATAATGAACTTCGAGATCTCAGTTATCAGCTTGATAGTTTCATTGTCTATGCTCGAGAGTGTGATAGCAAATTTCTCAACTTGAAGGGGATTAAAGATCTTGCTACGATGATGGCACAAACAAAATTGGATCAAACTTGGTCTCTTGTTTATTTGCTTGTAAAGTTGGCTTTGATTTTGCCTGTTGCTACGGCAAGTGTGGAAAGAGCATTCTCCTCAATGAAGCTCATCAAAAATGATCTACGTAATAGCACTGGTGAAGAATTTTTGAATGGCTGTTTAGTTTGTAAGATAGAGCGGAAGATATTTGAAAATGTAAGTAATGATGCTATTATAGATCGTTTTCAAAATATGAAGTCTCGTCGAGTACAATTGTAAATTGATGATATTTTTTGTGGCAATGTAATTTTTATGTATTGCTCGCCTAGTTATTGTTATTATAATTTTTTTGATCTTATCTTTAAAGCAATGGTGCACCCGTTTTCTTGAAATCCTGGATTCGCCTCTGGTAGTAGTAGTAGTAGTAGTAGTAGTATTTATTTATTTATTTATTTTAAGTTCAATTTAGAAAGTGTTTTCTCGAAACTCTTAAATTGCAATTAATTTTTTTAATTATAGATTAAGTCAAAACCTAATAAACAGTAACATTTTCCTATCCTATAAATATCATGACATTTGTCAGATTCTTCCCCTAAATAAAGATATTAACCTTAAAAATAGGGAAGAGAACAGCGTCGCTCCCACCTGAATATTGGACAAAAACAAAAGAAAAAAAATAAAGGAAAGGAAGTCTTTTCATAAATTAATGATAGAGATCGGTATATGATATTGTTTCGGTTTCAATTTATATGAATTATTTTGATTTGTTTGATTTAGGCAAGAAAAAGGACTTTTGACATTTATAGTCTAATAAGAAAAACTTGAAATCATTTTATTAACATAAATTGATATTTTAAAGTTGAATTATTAATTTATTTGTCTCAATTTATATGACACTTTCATTATTCGAGAGTCAAACAGATTAAGTTTGATAAAAAATTTGAGCATATTATCTTCAGAAAAAAATTGAAATGAAATTTGTATATTTGTAAACTATGTAAAAAAAATATTATAAATTACAATAATCAATAATTTAAAATATTTAAGAGATATGTAAAATTTTACAATCAAAAATAAACTTGCTTCATTCTGAAGAGTCCCACGTTTGTGACGGAGAGAGTACCAAATGGAGTAGTAAAATAGCAAATAAGTCATGTATACATATATCATCTTCTAGATACCAAGTATTTGAGATACTTGGTTATTTTCCTTAATTCTGTGCATTTGGACCCTTTTGGATAAATAAACTGTTCATGTATATCATTGCTTTGAAATTGTTTATCTATTCGATTATTTTTTTGTGATGAGTTCGATTGAGAAATTGTAGTTTCTTATTATGAGTTTCGTTATGATTAGCAACATTTCATATTTTAATTTTCTACTTTTCCTTACTCAAACGATACAAACTCAAAAATGTATGTTTCATTTAACTTAAAAAAAATATAATGTTTTTTGTTTTAATTTATTTTCTTGCTTTTTTTGTCCGGTTTAAAATAAATGTCTTTTTTTTTTTTGAGTTTTTTCTAATTTTTTTAACTTTCCCACATGATATAATATCACAAGAATAAAGGCCATTTTGATATGTTTTAAATATTTTTAGTTTAAGATTATAAAATTTATAAATATTCTTTACTTTTTATAAACTCCATATTAAATCAAAATCAGACAATAAATTAAAACGGAAAAAGTAACGTGTAAATTTTAGATTTGTTTCCGCAAACAAACACGGATGCAAAATTTGATTGCAAAAAAGTAAAGAAAACAACCCTTAACCAAACACTCTCATGTTCGAGCTTTGATATGGAGAAAATTATGTTGGAAACATCATCCTTAAATGACCTTTGCAGTGTGTGTTTCAAATTTAATTAGAGATACAATACGAACTTCAAACACCGTAGAAAAGAATAACACAAATGAAATGACGCTTGCCACCCAATGACGACGACAATAACAACATGAGACGACGTAGATCTTTCTAAGCAATGCATTTATGAAATTTTTGCCATTCTCTAATTCATTTTCAAGATGGTTTATTCTTTCCTGCTTAGTATATCGTATTCGATTTGAGATTTCAATTAATTCAAATTAGTAAATAGCTATGACCTATTTAAAAAGTAAGCAATTATCTTTATCGGATCATCAAAAATTGGAATATAAAATTTCTAATTATAAATAAAAAAATTTACTCATAATTCTACTCATCCAACTACAATTTTGGGTGGCTTATTTTCAAAACTTCACATCTTCAAACAATATAACACTTGAGTAGTGTTTGATAATGAGAAAAAATAAAATCATCAAATATTTAGAATTTGAATATTTTTTTAGAAGAAAGAACATAAAATATAATTTAAATGGTGTTAATCTATAAAATAACTTTTGGAAATAGTTAAAGGTTAGAAGCACCAAAACCAACCAAAGCAACTGCTGCTTTACTTTGTTCTGCTCTTTCTTTTCTTGCCCACCAATTATTTTGAAGGTTCCTCTTTTTCTTTTTCTTCTTTCTTCTACTCCCTCTCTGCATCATTCAATTCTGTCAAGATTCATTTCCACTTTTATTCTTCTTTCTTTTTCACACTTTCTCTCTTCCTCTACTTATGGAATATAAATACTACTTTCAACCCCTTTAAACTACCTATTTTATGAACCAACATTAAGGAATATAATTCATTTACTACTCTCGGTGTCTCAAATCATATGATACTTTTTATTTTTTAATTTAATCAAAAATTTATGCATGAAATTTTAACTTTTTTAAAAATTAAATTTATATATTTATAACCTAAATAAAAAATACTGTAAATTACAATAATTGATAATTTAAAATATTTAAAAAATATATAAATAATTTATAATTAAAACTTATTTAAATTTCAAAATCCGAAAAAAACGCAAGTAAATTAGGACGGGAGAGTATCACTTTTTCTTTCTTTTGAGCAAATGGCTTACGTCAACATTTCTTCTTGATTAATCGGTCAAAATAAGAAATTAAAAAGGAGAAGGGCGTTGATCCCAAAGTTATGGTAAGTGATTGAATATTTTGTTTAACAGTTGTAATTAATTGTTAAATAATTCAAGAATATTCTTCCTCAATGCTAGGGATATTCAAAGCAAATAAATCTACTTATACTGAAAGATAAAAATATAAGTACTATTTAATAGCTGCCCCATTTAGTCATTTTGATGAAAAGTAAATTAAATCCCCAAATAGGGCAAGAAAAAAAATAAAAAAAGGCAACACACTTTCATTAAAATACAGATAACGAGTATTATTTAATTAACACTTGGTAGTACACGAAAAATAGAATAATTATGAACTAACTATACTAGCAAGACTTGAATTATTTTCTTTTTAATTGTGGACAATTAGATTAATAATTATAAAATATAAAATTAAAACATGGAAATTTTACTATACCACATGAGTGATGACACCGACTTCCACAAGCTTAGGAACAAGTCGACCACTCAAGTGAAGTGCAACAAGGCTCTCTAATCCACCGACACGTGTCCCACCAATAAAGACCGCCGGAGCATCGCCGGGAATATTATTAACGTGATGGTGGTCGTCAAGATCTCCGGCGGAGGAGGGAGGTAAGGCAGAGATCTCTTCTTCCTCTAGTTCAATTACAGTTGGGTAAACACCAATAGCAGATAGTAATTTCTTCATGACGTGGCACATGCAACAAGAGGAACGAGTGAAGATTACGATGGGGTTTTCGGAGATGAGACGTTGAATTCTCATCTCCGTAGACTCCGTCACGTCAATAGCGAGCGGTGAAGTGGTTGATGGGGTGAGTTCTAGACGCACCCCGCCTTCTCCGTAGAAGTTATTGGTTCTCATCATCATGTAGAAAAGAGAGAAAAGAAGGATTTGATTTTTAGGTAGAAAAGAAAAGGGAAGGGGGAAGGGATTTTATTATATAAATGGGAAGGTGGCAAATAATGTTACATCACAATAAGTAACATACTACGTAAGTTATGCTGTGTTTATGGGGATTGCCATAACCCCCATTGGCCCCCCCTCCTCCTCTAGTCTTATTAGGGTGGAGGGTTTTATGTGAGAAACTTATATGACTCGCACGAAAGGGGAAGTGAGAATCAGGTGCTACTAGACGACAAAAGAGAAACATTTACACATTACCTTTATTAGTATTTCAATTCTAAACAATGTTTTAATAGTAAAATGTTTATGGGTTAAATTAGATTTATTTAAAATGAAAAAAATATTGAAAACACTTCTCTAAGTTTGATGTGAATTATTGGTTTTGTTTTCAAATTATTGACAATCTTACAAAAATCCTATACGTACGCTCCCAATCTACTACTCCCTTCGTTCCATTTTATCTGAGGTAGTTTGACTCGACACGAAGTTTAAGAAAGAAAAAAAGACTTTTAAAACTTGTGGTCCAAAATGAATGATAGAAATTTGTGTGGATGTAAATTATTTCATTATAGCTATTGTTATTTATAAATGTGTCATTTTTTTGAGACCAATTAAAAAGAAAAGTAAGTCACATAAATTGGGATAGAGGGAGTATATGATATAGCAAACTCAAGTAGGA
Source organism: Solanum bulbocastanum (assembly GCA_037074985.1). NCBI lineage: Eukaryota > Viridiplantae > Streptophyta > Magnoliopsida > Solanales > Solanaceae > Solanum > Solanum bulbocastanum. Next base: position 36,015,189 of record CM073604.1, read on the forward strand.
GCGTGAGACTCTTAATAAAAAACTGAGAGAAACGTTAAAAATACTCCTAAATTTGGCGAGAATTTATGGGTGTATTTCACCCATGTGACAAGATCAATGGTGTATATAAATTCAGTTAGTCAAGTAGATAAGTGTTTTTAAGGCTATCTATAATTTAAAAATAAAACTAATAATTCGCGTTAAATTTAAAAGTGTTTTTAATACTTTTCTTTTATTTAATTACAGTTTTGAATTCTAATTTTGTTATTCATTATTCAAAATAAAACTATTAATTGTAGACGTATTCATAAATACTTAACTGCCATATCAAATCTCAAGATATATATGATCAAGTCAAGATAACGTAAACAGTCTAATGGCAGCAAAAAGGTATGAAATTATCATGAATCAACGCTAACATGAGTTGTAATTTATCAAAACAATGAAATGAATATAACATTTTGGAAGTGGACTCTATTTCAAAACACTTATCGGCACACCTACTCATGAAGAACTGGCATCTAGATAGTCAAATATCATTGCTTTTGTTAGAGAGAGGTAGGTATACCCAATGTGGAACGGAGAGAGGTAGCGTAGAGAACGGAAATAGGGCGCGTGGGAGAGTTAAAGAAATTGGGGAGTAGGAGGGTAGGTCGGGAATAGTGTAAAGTAGTAGGGGTAATATTGAGAATAGAAAAATGGGCAGAATCACATGGAGGGAGAGATGAGAGGCTTTATTTTCTCCGAATAGGTGGGGGCACTGGCACTCTATGCTCACGTCATTGCCCTTTAGCTACTACGTAATTTCTATATTTAGCTGACGTCTACTTATCCACTCATTCTGTGCACGATATCTCTTTTCTCACAAACATTGCTAGTAATTTTAAATTTTTATAATGACAATAATTGATGCATGATATAGCTAAACTTAAATTCACATTTGATCTATCATATGATATAATAAGTGATTTCAAACTCTTATAATGACATGAGATTCTTAGGGCCTGTTTCAGGGGCGACTCAAGATTATTAGAGGCCTAAAGCAAAATTTTATTTCGAAGCCTAAAATTATAAAAAAAAAACTTCATATTTATATTTACTCAAAATTTATTTTTCTTACACTATTTAGATGAAATATTGTTTTTTCAGTTATTAGTTTTAGGTATGATTTTATCAATTCAACATTGAAAAACATCTTTCAGTAAGACAATTATTATATGAATTGTTAATATAATTTTATAAGTAATAAGTCGACAAATATTAAATAAGGATAATAGTTAAAACCACAAAATTTCACTCAAAAAGTTGATAACTTGGTATACCCGATTTTAATATGCTTGTAGTAATGCTTGAAACTAGAATCTAAAAAGAAATAAAAAAGAATTTGTAATTCACTTCGTTCAACACTTTTCACTATTAATTGTTATTTTTAACAAAGCACAAAAAATATTAAAATGGGTAAAATAATATATATATTTTAAAATATACTTTTTATCATAAATAATCAATTTTTTTAATAAAAATTTTAACACCTAATTTATTCTTGATAAAAATTTAGGGGCCTAAAGCAAAAACCTTATTTCCCAAAGCATAGAGCCAGCCCTGACTTGTTTGGAAGGACACCCTAGTAATTGGATTTAGTGTAATTGGGTGCAATTACATTGTCTGTCCTGTTTGGTTGGACAGATAATTACTTGGTCAGCAGGTAATTGGTGTAATTGACAGGGAGTAATTACACTCTTCAATTCACAGACCGAGGTTGTGAATTGTTGTTAATTACGTGATGTAGTTTGATTACTTTTTAATTTTTTTTTAATTTCTATTTTTTTTAATTTTTTTACTTCTATTATTTTAAGTTTTTTTTTATTTTTATTATTCTAAAAATTCTAAAAGTTTATTTTTTTTTAATTTATATTACTATATTTCATTTTCTTCTCGTTCTCAACCTTACTTCATGTGATTATATGCAATTTTTTCGTATTATCTTTTTTTTATGCCATGCTTATTTTCTCATTAGCATAATTTTATCAGTATTCTAATTTTTAAATTAAATTGTTAAGTAAGATTATAGACTCACGTTTTATTTTTAAAAAAAAATAAATCATATTTGTGTATGCTATGTTGAAATTTGCGATAAGAGTATTATGTTAAATTTTTTATTTTGAATTTATAACTTATGTTATATTTTCAGTTTCATTTGTTTTAGTAATATTGAATTCACATTGCAAGTCATTTTTAATTAGACTTGATAGATTATTTTTTTTGTCAAACATTTTAATAATTTATGACATTTTATTTATATATTAATCTTTTTTATCAAACATGCATTTCACGATGTTCGTAGAAACTTCATACTTTTAGTTTTTATGATCAATTCAACTGAAATATATTAATTTGAAAAAATATAAATCAATTTTTTTTCATAATATTAGTTAAGTACATATGTTTATTAATTAATATATTTTAAAAAAATAATATATATCATAAATATTTAACTTAATATCATTTATATAGTTTCTTATTTGTCTAGTATAAATTTTAAATAATTAATTTTTATTTAAAATTTAATATATAATTTTATAATTGCAATTGTGCATCCAAACAGAATATGTGTAATTATTGTGGCATCCAAATAGAGCATGTGTAATTACACCGTGGCAACCAAAAAGGTCAGTGTAATTACTAGATTGTGTAATTACTAAGCTAATAATTACCACCCTAGTAATTACACTAATTTCAATTATCAGGTGGCTTTCCAAACAGAGCCTTAATAAAAAGTCGAGAGAAATGTTGAAAACACCCCATAATATGACAAAAATTTAAGCATGTACTTCACACATGTTACAAGATTGAGAATATATTTACGTTCAGTTAATCAAGTAAAAGGGTCTTTTTAAGGCGGTCAATAGTTTAAAAATAAAACTAATAATTTATGTCTAATTTAAAAATGTTTTCAATACTTTTCTCTTTTATTAAAGATAAAAAGAAATTTTTAAAATTAATTATAGTAACAAGATATATTTTTTAAGATTGATTAAAAAATTATAACATAAAATAAAGAGTGATAGGCAAAATTTGGGACGAGTTTTAGGAGTGCGGCTTTATTAAAAATATATAGGAGCAATTTATGGTGACAAAAGTACCTCGAGGTACAGCCCTTGAGGTGTAGTCCGTTTGGATTGACTTAAAAAAATAATTTTTAAGTCAAAAATAAAATGTAAAATTAAAATAACTTTTAAGTAAAAAAAATAAAAAGTAAAGGAAACTTATTTTTAGTTTTTGACTTATTTTAAGTCATTTAAAATTTATTTTAAGTTCTTTTTCACTTATTTTAAATTTGTCGGATATTTCTAAAAGTCAAAAACTGACTTAAATCCAAACACCCTCTAAGTCCTACAATATGGACGTCCACTTATGTGTTGGATGGATTTTTATTTGGAGCGTAAGTAAGAAAAAGAATCGAATTAAAATTAATATTGCTAAATAAGTTTTATCTTATTACTATTATTTTAAAAAGTTGATGAACTTGATAATCATTTTTTTTTCTTTTTAGCCCTAAATTTTATACTTTTCCTTCGTTTTTTCACCGAATAAAGAGAAAACTAATCAGTATGCAAATTACAAAGTTTACCTTGATTTGGTTTTATTCCTCTGATTATAGGTTTTGACTTCTTTTTCTATTTTTCAAGTTAATTTATAAAATTTTATTCAATTTTCTTTTGAGATGAACAATTTCAATTATTTTTGTTAGTTAACTATTGTTTTTGATTAATGTTTTAAGTTGGAGCGACTTTATGTACATTTACAGTTAGGTGATATTTTCTTTATTTTTTAATATATATATATATATATATATATATATATATATATATATATATATACTAATTTACAAAATATGAAGATTTTAAAGATTCATAAGCAACGCCATGAAGCTTATGTCTTCTCCATATATATCAGATAAAATGCCTCACATTGAGTTAATTAGGAACAATTACGTAACCATACAGGTGCCGAAAAATATTTTTCAACAAAAATGATTGCATATATATGTAATGTATCAATATTATACAAATAGTTTTATAATATATATTTAATATATAGATATTGCATAAATAGTGTATAACTATGTTCATATGATGTATAACAATGTACAAGAAATGTGTATACATCTATATATGATGTCTATATAACATTTATACAGTGAAACCGTAAATATGATGTATAATCATATATCAAGGGTGTATATACATTCATATACACTGTTTATACATTGCAGTAGTTCATATTCCTTAACGACTTGATTTTTTTTAACTTTCAGTAACTCAAATTTCCTTTATACAGTCTCAAATTATAGATATAAGCTCATCTTAATATATTGAGTCTTTTAATATAATATTCATTCAAAATGATTCACGTTTACAACAAGTTATATTTTAAAATTTGAATTTCAAAAACTCTTTAATCCATTTTAAATAAAACTAAATCCATGTTAACCTGAAAACAAAAAGGTGAAATCATAATTTGGACTTGCTTATTACTTACTACTCTCTCTTCCAATTCATGTGAGTTGCTTTCCTTTTTAGTTAGTAAAAAAAATGATCCATTTTTATTTTAAGTAATAATTTAACTTTTAAATATTTATTTTACCCTTAGTAATGATTTATAATCTCACAATTTTTTATCATTCATTTTGGACCACAAATTTTAATAGTCTTCCTTTCTTTTTTAAACTCTCGAGTTAAACTATACCTCATATAAAATGAAATGGAGGAAGTAGATGGTATTAATCACATGAAAACTATTAAATGAGAAATAAGAAAAGTTTTTGTTGGGTTATGAAGGTGATTAGGACGTCATGCGGAAGATTATAATTTGCAAATCATATAGTTGATAAATCAGATAACGAAAAAACTTATACTAAAAATAAAAATATTATTAGATCAAAACTAATATAAAGAAAAACATTGAAACTTTAGAGAGAATAAATCTCTCCATAAACAAGACTCTTAAATAACTACATTGTAGATGTTATTGTTCTTGTGTTAGAAGAAACAAACCTATATTTATAGAGTTCTAAATCTTTTTCTTATTAGAAAATGACTAGCTACTCCAAAACCTTCTCCTAAAGGGAAAAAATAAACAAAATATGAAAGAATATTATATTTTTCTTTCAGAAAAAGTAAAAATATTTATGATAATATTTTGTCTTTTCTTTAAGAAAAAATAAATCTTAAATTATGATAAGAAAATCAGGCCAAAATCTTAACAATTTTTTCTATTCATTTTACGGTGCCATTATTATTTAATAGGACTCCTGTACCACATGATATATAAACACATAAAAATGTTCCAATTGGACAGCACCAACACAATAATTGTGTTCATTTTTTCTCTCTTTTACACAGTGCAAAGTGAATAATTTATTATCAAAATTGGCACACGTCATATAGAGTCAGATTAGGATTCTCTTTTTCTACCTTTGTTACTTTCCTTAAAAAGAATGCAACACAAAGACAAACCTTCAAAATTTTATATTGATTCAGTATTGAATCTTTTAATTTCTTTTACAAAAGCTTGATATTGTTAGAAATTACATCGAAATGTAAAACAAATTGTAATGCTTATATTAAAAATATTTAGTACATGCTTTAATTTCTTTTTTAAAATGCTATTGTTTATTTTAATATCAAACTATAATATGTTTGATCAATTTTCTAAAATCAACTTATTTTGAAATGTGTTTTTTTTCTTTCTAAAAAGTGCTTTTTTTAAAAAATATTTTTGATGAGAATTAATTTATGTTTGGTAAGTAAAGTTTAAAAACACTTCTGAGTAGTATTTTGTGTTTGTCAACCTTTTTAAAAGTGCTTTTTAAGTGTTCGTTTTTCAAATATATTTTTTCAAAAAAAGTGTTTTTAGGAAGAAAAATAACCTTTTTTATCTTTCAAAAAACAAATTATGTTCTTTCCAAAACACTTATTTTCTTCGAAAAAATTGACCAAACTGTCCAAACACCTAATCTTTTTAAAAATAAGCACTTTTTAGATATTTTATATCAAACATAAAAGGTGTATTTGGTGCGGAGAAAAATATATTTTTTTTAGAATTTTCAATTTTTACATGTGCTCGATTAATTAAAAATTTGAAAAATATTATTTTCTCAAGAAATTAATTTCTTAAAATTGAGAAAAATGTTTTTCTTAGTGAAAGTAGAAAAAATAAGTTTCACAAATGACACTCTTTATTGATCGTCTCCTCCCCATCTTCCATCCAGCACATCTCATCTTCAACCATACCACACTACACCATCTCCTCTAACAATATTTGTCTAAATTATATGCATATACTTTTAAGATGTAATACTTTTTATATATCAAACACGAAAAAAATATATAAAGTACCACTTATTTTCTTTATTTTTTTTAATGAAAAACATTTTCCTTCACTACTGAACACATCCAAAAGGTCATAAAAATATCAAATAAAACGTCATCATCTACTTAAAGGAGGAAGAAATTTGTTGGGGGGTCACATAAGTAGTTCTTTTGAATGAATAAAATGAATGGATGGACATAATTATGTTGTAGGAAAGTAGAAAGATTCCTAATTTCCCCCACTTACCAAAAATCTCAAATAGTGACAATGACTATCCCCATAAATATCTCTTTTTTTTTTTATTTGAAAATAATAAATTATTTCTACCGTTAATAAGATATCAATTTCCTTCTTTTCACCATTAATATTACTAAAAAAAAACATTAAGCTTATAAAATTTGCAAATATCAAATAAATCAAACGATGAGAAAATGCAAGGGAGTTGCCAAGAAATTGTATAATCTAGACAAGTCATTTTGGGAATTGTCCTGTGTTTTTGTTTGTACATGTCTTTTCTTCATACATCATCCATGTGCTAGTCTTCACTTAGGAAAAAAGACAAAGGAACTAAAGTAAGCAAACTAATTTTTAAATGATACCAATAATGTTAGTGTTTCTTTAAAAATAATAATATACGTTGATCAGCTTGCACGTTTCTTTATTATTTCATTGAACATATATATTTACTGTTATCTTTTACGAATGCATATATTTATATTTACTTAGTTAGGCAACACCTATAGATGAATCTGTAACGAGTTCATTGAATCTATACATAAAAAATAAAAGCAAGATGGTATAGAATAACTATTAAAACCTTAATCAAACAAGGAATCATTATTAACTTCTGACGAAGGAGCATAAACAAAGTAAAACTTTTGCTGAGTGTCACTATCTTTAATTAATGAATTTAGATCGAACTCGATCGCATTATCAATTTTGAATATAAAATGAACATGCATAAATACATTTGAGTTGTAATTGAAACTCTGGAGTTAATGGAGATACAAGCATTGATGCAGTATTCTTAGGTTCCAAAAACCAACTCAGATTTGATTAAGCCATTCCATTTTAAGTTGTTTGTTTTACTTTTCCTTTTTCGTTCGCTTAAAAAATAATGAATTTTCCTTTTTCTCTTTAACTTCAACTTTCTATGTATGATATGTTTAAAATTACAAGATTAAAAGTCATTTTGATACACTGTACATGATATTTTTGCGTTATGACCACAATTTGTATCGTCGCTAAATTGCCGTTAAAAGTTTTAGTGACATTAGATTAAATGGAAATTGATTAATTATCAATAAAGCTTTCGCAACAATTTGTATTGCTTATTTATTATTGCCGTTGAAAACCTTTTAATATTGTTATAACGTTAAATCAGACAAACAAATTGAAACAAAGCCTATATTTTTTTTTTCTAATACTGTATTAATAACCTTATGATCCCTAATTTTATATTCGATTGAAGCATTAAATTATCTATGACAATTTCATGGATATCAATAAAATCTCTAACCAAGAATTCCAATATTATTAGAATTGAACTCAGCCTCGACTTGACTAAAAATCTCTAGGAGTTTTGAGTTAAAGATCTTCTTGAGCTACTTGAGTCCAAACACCAAGTGAAATTATTTTGGCTTTGGATGGCTACACAAGATAAACAAAATGATTGGGAGCAGCCCCCATGCCACCCACCATATATTATACAGTCAAGTACACCTAAATAATAGCATGACTTCTCTAAATCTATATAAGTACTTTCTTACTAGGATGTAGGCCATAGGTTAATAGATGCTACCTAAAATCTGCTGTCATATTTCTAGAGATTTGAAATAACTAGCCGTGCATAAAATCTCACATAAGATATGGTTTTTTTTCAGGCGGTTCATCGATAATTGTTTAGTATTGACTTGAAATACAACTTAAGAAATAAAAAAATTAGGGGTAGTATTAATTATATTACCTTTTGAATATCTTAAATTTAATGTTTTGAAAAATGTATGTAATAGCAATGATGAAATGGATGCAAATGGATAAATAATTCATTAATTTTCTAAACTAGACAAGTGTTGTTAACATCTATTTGTCGTGTAGTCACACAAACAAATATGACTTGTTTTTTACCACAAGTTTTAAAAATCTTTCTTAAAGTTCATGACAAGTGAATGTATAATATACATATCATATACATAAAGTCACATGATTTTAGTGTTCATTTTAGCTACTTATGCACCGTTCCTTGTTTCAATTGTTTGTATTGTCTTCTTTCTTTCTTTATATCAGGATTTGTTACACTTGATCCGATGGTTTTTTATTTTTCTCTAATAATTATTTTATATAATTTTCATGTGATATAAAATTTATTTTTTCAAATTTTTTATTTAATATAAAATTATATTTTATTCAAACATTCTAAATAACATAACCACAATCGACAACAATTTTTTGGATCATACCCAAATTCCATTCTTATATTATTGTTGCATGTGATTATTACATGCAACAAGAACAACAACGAATAATTGAAAAAAGAAATTAATCAACAATCACAACCACAATCGCAGCAATTCTTTGGATCATACCCTAATTTTTTTTTTCGAAAAAGTGCTAAATCTGGAAACGACTTACTGGATTACTAAATTATTATTGTGATAAATTAATTATTATGTTATGTATTGTATTGTATTTTATCTTGTATTTAAATTATAATGTTATGTATTGTACTGTTATCTTGTATTTAAATTATCATGTTATGTATTGTATTTTTAAATTAATTTTTTCATCCTATCATTTTAATTTTGTGTGTTATTTATAGTGAACATTAATAATAAAATCAAATTATATTGTTGACGAAAATTAGAAAAAAAATAAATATACCATTAATTCAGGATGAAAGTAGTATATGTTAAATAATATATTTTTAAACTATTAAATTACATTTAAAAAGAATTATGAATATTAATTATTTAATTAATGACATTATATGTAAAATAATATGTTAATTAAAAAATAGTATAAATTATAATAAATAATTGAAAAAGTGAAATAGAGAGTGTGAATAGTAGTTCTCCAAATAAATATGAAGAATCGAGAGTGATATAGAGGGGGGTTGGAGTGCTCATTCTTTATTTTGCTCTCCAAATATAGAAAATGAAGAGTAAAATAGAAATGGATCGGGTGATGATTGTACGTATAAGGTGGGATAAAGAGAGGGTCAGACAGCTGCTTGATGTTGCAATATACCAAACAGCAGTGGAAATTAATTTCATAAATCATGTAGTCAGGTGATCTAGAAAACGTCAAGTAGCAATCCAAGATAGCTAACTTTGAAAATACTCCATTATTAAGATACACAAATGTAGTCATAAATAGTTGAGTACGTAAATGCAACCATTTGTGTGCCACACAATATGACACATTTCTTTATTGGACGTCATGATTGATGTTAGAAATTGTCTTTTGGACGTGAAAATAACCAATCGCTATGTTGTGCCTTTTAATTTGATGTTGATTGTTCTCTACTTAAATTACTAAAGATGACACTATATATATGCATGAGACCAAGCAACGGCCGTCCCCCACTGTCTGCCTATTGGGGTCGGATGTGATTGATATTTAATTATTTATCCGTGCTTTACGTAACCTAATCAGTTAAAAAGTTGGATGGTTCAAACATCTATGTATGCATGTATGACCAAATTTAAATAGAAAAATAAATTATATATTTATCAAGATTTCGTCAATGGTGTAAAATAGCTTTAAATTTCACTAGGTATAATATTGTTATATAGAATAGTTGCGGATTTGAAAATAATTACTTGGTTGGCCTAAATCTGTCAAGTAGGCCGGATATCGGTTCTGGACGGATATGAGTGTTGGGCTTCAAATAGGCCTGGTTTGTGGGCCAGTGAAATATTTCGTGTTTTTTTTGGAAAAATTACAGAAATCCCACTTTTTAGTTTACTTATTACCATTATCCCCTATAAGTTTTACAAATCTCCAAAATCACTTATTTTCGCGCATCAGATTAGTGTATCTTGCGCATCATATTAGTGTATCATGTATAAAATGTAATGTATCTTACTTAATGATTAATGTATCCCGCACATTAGATTAATGTATCAGCGCTTATATTATTGTATCCGTTTGAGGGATTTTTGTAATTATAAACTTTTAAGGGATAAATTGTAATTTTGCCTTAAAAGTAGGTGATTTCTGTAATTTACCTTTTTTTTTTAAAAAAAAATAAAGTTAACTTCTCCAACTTGAATTAAATTTGAAAATTGAGTTCTAATCATGTAATTTGTGTTATCAATTTTAATTTGAATAACTGTAATCGTTATGAATTTAAAATTTAAAATATAATCATGTATTGTAGTGTTATCAATTTAATTTTAAGATACTTATAACCATTGTGAATTTAAAGTTTGAAGTTAAATGTTCAAATTTAAAAATTGATAGTTTGAAATTTAAATTTTGAAGGTTGAAAGTTGAAAGTTAAATTTCAAATTTTACAATTGCACATTCACAAAATATTCTCAATCTGTGAATATTAAATACCACTACATTCCTTTTCATTCTATAAGTATTAAATTCCACTACCTTACTTTTCATTTTCACACAATTCTCTCTCTCTTCATTTATATATATATATATATATACTTTTTGTTTTTACCTATTATTCTAATTTCAACTTTCAATTAAATTTCATCACCCATGGAATAATATGATTCGAAATATTTAAAAAAAATTGCAATGCAATGTTGAATTTGAAATTCAAAATTAAATTTGAATTTGAATCAAGATATAAAAAAAACAATATAAACAATACATAAAAAATATAAATATATACACGATATACATAGAGTATATATTGAATATTCACAAAATATATTATATAAGATTCACACATAATAGACGATATACACAAATATACATACATGTTGATATTCATAAATATACACACAACATATTCAAGATATACAATTTACAAATTACAATATATACAAGTTACTACTTACAAGATATACAAATAAACTTTTTTTGAAAGTGTCTGTAGTTGTTCCTTCATCAGCCCAACATGCTAACTTTATTTTGATGGATTCCGGGCTTATCTCAAATAATAATTAAGTTCATAACATTTTATTATAGATTTCATTAATTTATGGGTGTGTAGGTTGAGTCTAGTTCTGATTGGTAATCCAGTAACATCCCTGCTTTTTTCTGATTATTCTCTCTATCCCCTGTGATTAGCATTCAAATGTCTAATCAATTGAACTGTCACCGCGACATTACCTTCGATCTTATGGTCATATTTATTCTGAAATATATTATATAGTTTTTATTATATTCAAATAAAACAATTCCACACAACATTAGTCTTTTTTTTAGAGTTTTTAACGCCATGAAGGAAGATTATAAGTTTGAGACGGAGCATGAGCAGTGTATATAACATTATCATCATTATTATCTAAGTCTATCTCTACTTCATTTTCTTCTTATATACCATAAGTTTTCTGGGTCTCAAATAATTCATATCATGTGTACCCACACAGAGGCGATGTTGCATGCATTCAAGTGTTTGTACTACCTTTATCAGAATCATTTTTTTCTTACTACCACTACGTATACTACCTCTAGGACACTTTTTAACATTTTTACGTACTTTTCTTATTTTATTCATTATACAAAAATTAATAGAAAAATAATATAAACAAATATTCAAGAATTAATATATTAAATAAAAGTAAGAGATGAAATAAATTTAACAAGTTGTCGGAGACAAAAAAAATGTAATTAAGCAACCATAAATTGATGAATTGAATACTTGACAGTAGGTTTTTTTTTACCTTGATGTTGTTAATTGTATAAATAATAGAGAAGAAATTGCTAGAAAACTAAGACTTAAAGAAAAAATTGAGAGATAATAAGGAGATTGTTTTAAGAAAAATGACGAAATTAAGATGGTAGATTCTCATACTAGCTTGATCATCCATGCATGTACAAGTTAATGAACGTGACATACGACCACTTCCCATTGTATATTGGCTAATCTTGCCGGGTTTTTTTTATTTTTATTTTTTTATATCATATAATTATGCTAATAAGTGATCTTAAAAGAGAAGTAATGAAGTAAAATAATCAAATGAAACAATAGAGCTATGTTTCAACCTAAATCCATAGATAGTAAAATCAGAAATGTGTTTGGTTTCAGATTCAAAGATGATTTAAACCGTAATGAGATGTATCGATGATCTGATCACTTAAACCGTAAAACCCTCAACTTATGCTTTACTTCGATTCGCCATGCCAACTCATATTCAAGTTTCATCCCTGATGCCATATGTCCACTCTACACGCAGCCACGTGTACAAGTTATTTTCCCTAATATAATACACATACATGGTAGAGCGTAGGTTACGTTATGATTGTTTGACTTTTAATAAAGATCCACCTTTGAATTAAAAATAAAATAAAAATATGACTACTCGATAATAAGTACAAAATGAGAAAAAATAAAATGGAACAACGCTATCACATCGATCGACTGTTACATAAATTGAAACACTTCATGTTAAGTAATGCTATATTTAACGATATAGTAAAATTTAACTAATAATTAAAATAAATATTATATTTAAACTAATAATAAAATACAATACAATATCATAGATAACAACCCTCCAAAGTAGGAAGCCAATTAAAACTGGGATAAGGATTTGAAAAATACCTCAATTTTGGTCGAATTTGTTATTGCGATACTAAACTTTTATGAGGACCTATTACCTCCTTGAACTATTTAATAGTGTATTTTTTACCCCATAAACTATTTAATAGTGTATTTTAAAGGTATGTATGTGCCAACGTGGACACATTACTATTTATAATTTTACATTATTTTTTATGTCCACGTGGGCAAATATATATGTTTAAAATACGGTATTAAATAGTCTAGGGAGGTAATATGTCCTCATGAAAGTTTAGTATCGCAACAACAAATTCGACCAAAATTAGAATATTTTTCAGATCGTTATCCCATTAAAATTCACAATTTCTACCTTTTTTTTCCCACCAAATTCACAATTGAGACTTGTCTAATGAATCACCTTCATGACTTTGTCTCCTCTATCATTTTCCCTATAGTGAAGATGGAAATTTTATTTTCCCAAGTGTAGTAAAAAGATGAATAGTGTGTACAAAAAGTTGACAGTCCAAGTGTGCTGGCAGGAGTCAACACCGACACAAATCATTACATATCTAATTGTACTGCCACCACAAACAAAGGCAACATTTTTTCATTTTTTTTCCAATTTGATTTCTATTTTAATCGTTTCAATTGATCTTGCACAATACATATCCAGCAATCAACTTTCTTGAATTTAGTACAACTATGAGTGATCAAAAGGATCAGGTCAACATAGCTGATGCCACTATTGGTATGAAATGACTTTGAATCATTTCAATTGCTAACTGATCATTCACATTTTGATTGTTTTATCTGTTTTAATGTTGTTGTTTTAGCTCTCTCTGCTGAGGATCGTGCAGATCTTGTAAATGCCATCAAGGTGCCTACTTGAACCAAAAGTCATTAGTGATTTGGATTCATTTTTGAATTTTAATGTTTGGTTAAATATGTTGCAGAACAAGCTTCATGATTTGTCAAGGGATCACTCTGGTTTTCTGGACAAACTTCCTCGAAACATTAGGATGCGTGTTGATGTCCTCAGAGAGATTCAGGTTTTACTCTACATTTATCTGTCTATGTTGCAGAACAAGTTGTTTATAGTAAGCTTGATCCTAATTATTAAGCGCGATTTCTAGTTGTTATTTCCCTTCTTTACCAATGCAATAAGTACATTATTCTATTACAATAAAACACATTTGTTTGTAACCTTTATTAGCATCATCTGATTGAGTTTAATTTGATTACTAGTTAAGTTAAGACTTATGGTTATACTATAGTTAATGCTGACACAATCAAGAAAAGATGCAATGTTGCTTCGTTTAGTTTTTATGTTATTCTCTCTGTTTTGTCCTCTTTTATTGCTTTGATTTGAGTAAGGATTCTAGCACAATATTAAAATTTTGTTGTCCTTCCGATGTTGTTTTCAATTCTAACATGATTTATGCAGAGCCAATATAATGAATTAGAGGCACAGTTCCTTGAGGAAAAGGCAGCTTTGGAAGCAAAATTCCACAAGTTGTATGAGCCACTTTACAACAAGGTAATGTGTGTGTATGTGCGTGTAGTACACATATGTATAGTTTATATAACATATTTTTTGGTGCATTTGCAGCGATATGAGATTGTGAATGGCCTGGTTGAAGCTGGAGATGAAGGTACAGTAGAAGAAGAAACCAATGAATTAGCAGGAGGTATTCTTTCAAGGCTATCATGTCTTAAGTCCTATGTTTTTCGAGCTTTCTGTTCTGTTCGTGACAAGAAATGAATCTTGCATTCAGATAAAGGTATTCCCCATTTCTGGCTGATGGCAATGAAAAATAATGAAATAATTGCGAAAGAGGTAATGAGTTTATTGTTTCATTTGATTTTTTGCAATATAACTTGTCCCACTGATTGATCAGTCTGCTTGTATTTCGTCCGTTCAGATTACTGAGAAAGATGAAGATGCCCTCCAGTATCTCAAAGATGTCAAATGGAATAGACTTGATGATGCCAAGGGTTTTAAGCTTGAGTTCTTTTTTGATACAAATCCATATTTCAACAACAATGTGCTGACAAAGACATATCACATGATTAGCGAGGATGAACATATTCTAGAGAATGCAATAGGGTACAACTACATTTTTCTTTCGACGTTATGAAAATTGAGTTACTTCCTTCTAATTGCATGTCTTTCTTTAATACCTTTAGGACAGAGATCGAGTGGTTTCCCGGGAAATGTTTGACACAGAAGATCCTAAAGAAGAAGCCAAAGAAAGGATCCAACGAGACGAAGCCAATCATAAAAACTGAGGAATGTGAAAGTTTCTTTCATTTTTTTGATCCACCTCAACTACCTGAGGATGCAGAGGAACTTGATGAGGAAACTGTAAGTGGCTTTAGGGAACAAATCACATCAACATGTAAGTTGCTTTTCATTTCTTGCTGCTAATTGGCCTCACTTTTTGTGTGTTATGTTTTCAAGGCTGAATTGCTTCAAGGTCAGATGGAACAAGATTATGAGATTGGGTAAGGCCTCATGTACTAAAACTGTCTCAAAAATGGAGCAGCTTAACAGTTATTAGGTAGACGAAAAATTGAAATGACATGAAAAGCATGGTCTCAACTTTGACTGTATATGCTGAACGTACAATCTCATCAACTTTGCTATTCTTGATAAAGTGGCTTTCTGCAATGCTAAACCTTTTCGGAGAGATGCTATTGTATTCATTGAGGAAGAATGCTACATTACAAGCCTCTTAAGCAGTTCTAGTGATTTTCTATTGCAGGTCCACCATTCGAGAAAAGATCATTCCTCATGCTGTGTCTTGGTTTACTGGAGAGGCCGTTCCCATCGATGATGAAGAAGAAGGTGATGATGATGACGAGGAAGAGGAAGATTATGTGGAAGAGAATGATGAAGAAGAGGATGAGAAAGGCGATGAAGAAAATGTTAAAGAAAACCATTAAGGTACAATAGTCCTTGTCCTTCGCTCGTGGAGAGAAAGAAAGAAATCCTCAGCATTTATAGTTGAAAACACTTGCATAAAAGTATACAACTGCTAAGATATTCTGAAATGTAGCTTCAGTAGATGTTTGACCTTACAGCTATTTCAGTGATTGTTTGCGAATGTTGCATGCTAAATCTGAATGTTAGTTCATATTCTTGTACTGCTTTAGCATTGTTGTGATTGTTTGCCAGATAGAAGTAATAGTAGATTTGAATTTTGCATCAGATTCTTGTTATCTTTTCTTCTGTTAGTCCGGATAACACACTCCTTCACTTATGGTAATTGCAGGATGGCAGTGAAGAAACTAGAGGACAGTAAGAGGTCTCAGACGCTGCTCGGAATCATTCCTCTGTTGTGATTGTGTTACACGTAAACCATTTGCTAGATATATTGATTTTATTTATTTATTTGTTTATTATTTATTTGTTTGTTTGTCTTGTATGTTTTCTCTAAAATAGATTTCTGGCAGGAAGACACTATATTTTTGAACAAGCTGGGTTATGAGCTTGCAATTTTGAATTTATTATATTGGATGCTGTATTTCTGTTATTGTTAATTCTCACAATCCACTAGTTTGAGAATTCTGGATCCGCCACTGTATCTATTGTTTCCATACGGTACACAATATTTGCATGAAAAAAGTACACTGGAAATGTAACAGAACTGCAAAGTGCTCAACTTGATTGTAAAATGTGGTGATATTTATTCTGATCCAAAAGCGGAAAGAATCAGGACACGTTTTACAACATTGTATGCTTGTCGCTTTTGAGGCTATCAAAATGCATCCCTACAAAGTAAGGCTAACATATTTGGGTACTCCTAATCCCATTTGTGTGATGATTAATATAGACATGAAACACCTAATGCTATAATCCACTCCAATTCATGAACTTTTTCACCTCATCATATAACACTAAAACAGCTGCAGCACCAGTACTTCTGAAAATATTTGACAGAGCTCCACGGTAAAATGAAGTAAATCCTTCTGTCTTGTAAATCCTCCGCCAACAATCAAATGTGCTTCTGTACATTGGCTTTTCTAAGCCAGATTGCATCATCATTCGCCTCCGAACTGTATCCAAAGGATAGGAAAACAGGCCAGCAGATGTTGTGACTGCCTGAGCAACCAACCAGCGTTTCCATAATGGCACCTCTGCTTCAGAATTTTCAGCCATCCTGTCTTTTATGGTGTCAAAACCCCCAAAGTAAAGCCCTCTATGAACAATCATTCCATGGAGAGAAGCAGGAAGCCCCCTGTAAATGCCTCGAATTCCATCTTTCTCATGTATTGTCCTCAGAAAGTGGTAAATGCCACGGAACTGACGAGTTTCATACCGACCAAGGTCAGCTGCGAGTCGTGTATGTGAAATATCTAGTGGATAAATAATGATCAATGTTGTACAACCAGCTGCAGACCCAGCAATAAAATTAGCTGATGAACCAGCCAAAAAGTGACCATCTTGAAAGTTGCCGTGTAAAATATTCCTATAGAGATCCTGCGTTCAGAAAGCATGTGATTAGTTCTTTGAGACAAAATAGGCAGTAAATGAACTCTTCAATCCTCACACAAAGTTACATCATACACTACAGAAGCTATAGAGGATATCACTGGAAAAGGTAATGAAAGATCTAAAAGAATAGCCGCGTCCTTCAGTTTCAAAAAAGAATAGCCACGTCCCTCATTCCCTCTCCCACGACAAGCATGCGCAATTCCATATCAACCACTAAAAGGTCATTTCTATGGTACCTCATACCTACACTAAATATATATTGTGCAGAAAATTATCAACAACCATGTTGGCATATGACATGGTTGGTTCTGTGAAACCAGAAACAGCATGCAGATGCAGTCGGATGGTTGTAAGTTTATGAAGGACACTTGCTAAAATAGTCAGGAAAGAGGCAGCATATATGAAATTCCTATTCGATCACATAATAATGAGAAAAGTTTCTTTCTTGAAGAAAAAGAAAATCTGTTCCTGACTCAGAACTCTGTGTACGTAGATGGACAAGCTGGAGTGAAAATAACATGATCACATAGCATATGCAACACTGTAACAACTATACCTACAGAAAAAAACAGATATGATGGATTTAACATGTCACGAAAACAATGAAGTAGAAAAGGTTCTCTTTTCTTTCAACAACGAAATGACTTGTGACTCCTAAATATTTTGATGTTAATCGTTTTCCAATTATAATGAGTTATCAAGCAAACAATTATCAATAGACTATTATGTGGTAAACTAAAGCCATCAAGCCATTGCAATGCCTGTTTTATGTTGTACAAACGATTCATGGACCTCATTCTCCGATGACCTTCCCATCAGACTCCAGAAGACTGAAAATAGAGAAAAAGTTGAAACATGCAGTGAACTCAAACATATTCTCATAAAGAGTCATCTCTCACTGTTGTAACAAGATACTTGCTAGCAAGAACAAGAAGCATGACCGGCTTCAGGTTTACAACTCAAATTCAAGCAATTAGCAACAGATTATGTTTTTTGGAGACTTTATCTTTTATATCTAGATATATCTCCAAGCCATCCTTAATTCTGTCAGTTCATCTTTTTAATTTAGATTCAGCACTGGAATATGATAGTTGATGTGCAAGTTAGAGTATTAGCAGGCTATATATAATAACACAAACTTTTCAAGCAAAATTCAATTATTCTTAAGTATTCACAAATGCCATGAAAACATGTTGTTGATGTTTCCATCACAGCCTCCACTTTATCTTGTAACTCAACATGGTCCACAAATAGGCATAACATTTAGGGGTTCAATGGTCTGAAGGAGTGGGAAGGAAAGAGAAGGACCCTAATAAAAATAGTTGACTTCTAAGACCCATTTTTCCATTTCATTCCTTCCATTCCCATCCTAAGCAATTGACCCAGAGGTAGCATACTTGAGTTGTACTTGAGTCCGAACAAGAACAAGAACCAGTTGAACATGATTCTAGCCAGACCGTAATTTGAAGGAAATAATGAGAGCTTCCACACAAATTACACGTGTAGTGTAGTGTTATGCTCACTTTAGAATGTGGAACTACATTGAATGCTAAATCATTGTTGTAATGCTGAATTACTTAATACTTTCGTTTCTTATGCTAGAACAAATGAAATAAATGAATGCTTATGCCCTTCATTTATTTTCATATTTTTCTCTTTAGTATCTGCGTTTAATTCATGATGTGTCCCCTAGTTTTCAAGATATTTGCATCTTCATGTCCACATGGACTGCCACTTAAACTTCAGCAGAAGATTTGAAATAATTCTTTTCTGACTCATCCCAGGTTGGCATACAAGTTTGAGACTCAAGAGAGTATAGGCCTGCCGCTATACCCTCCTCCCACTTAAATATCAGGCTTTATTCAGCCGTAGGATTCGAATTCGTGATGTGCTCCAACTACACATCCCGCATTGCACTTTCTTTACTGTTGAACCAAAGCCTTGGGGGCAAGATGTGGAATAAATCTTTGGAGAAGTCGACCCAATGATATATACTACTATCTTATAAAGGGGAGTTAGCAGGCACAACGTCAACATGCCTGCTTAGGCTAAGGGCATTTCAGACATTTCCAACTGCAGTCCTAACCTTCAATACAAGATGTGAAGCTTTTAGCAGACAAAAGCAAATGTACACATGGGGATATTAATGACAGTTGTGCAACTGTTTGCCTTCTTACTGATTTATTGTTTGCACATAATTCTTGATTATGTGTTATCCTTAATTCTCCGGGTTCCTCTTTTTGTGTGCTTACTGTATGTGTCTTTAGTTTATCCTCTGCCACTTAGATGTAGAGAAAATTCTTCACTAAATCAACCTTTTGTACTGTGGGTGTCTCAGAAAGAAAATTCAAGGAATACAATATGAGAGACATTAATTTAGAGTTATCAAAGTTGAATTAAAGAGTCTTGTATGCTTGATTATCACTGCCTTTTGGGGGAGAATTAACTTGAAAGCCTCTGACAATACTTGGAATGAAATTTGAAGAGTCTTTATGATCAAGTAGAAGGGAAACTACTAAATTTATTACTGTCATGGGTTGTGCTGGAAGGTTTTTGGATTTTCCGCAACAAGACAGTACAACTCACAAACCTACACAAATTTTGATCATAAATTGATGCACAAATGAACCTTTAAAAAGGAAAAGGATAATGTACACTTATGCTCAAACCAAGCAGGTTTATAATTTCACTGGAAAATAATTGTTAAGAACTTAAAGTCGCACCTAATATTTTAATTACTTAGAGCAGAACTCCATCTGGATTTTAGAAATGATATATTATCTTGAAATGTTTGTGGGAATATCTGTTTTTCACAGAATACCATATTAATTTTGAAGTTATAGTATACGTAGGAGAACCTATCACTTGCAAAAATTACCTAAAGATTTAAAAATCACACATTCGAAATTTATACTTCTATAATATTTAATAAACGTTATTTTATACTCTCTGTCTCAATTTATGCGGCAATGTTGTAATTTAAAGATTCGAACTTCAAAACTTTGACCGTGAAGTTTTTTGAAGTTAACTTTATATATTTGTAAACTATGTAAAAAGAACCACAAATCACAATAACTTAAAATATTTAAAAGACTATAAAGAATTTTTTTCAAAGAAAAACTTGATTGACTCTCAAAATTCCAACTGTGACACTTAAATTGGGATGGAGAAAGTACTATCAATTTAGAATTCATAAAAAAGTTAACTATCAATTTCAATATTTTCACCTACGATTGGGCCCATGCAGAGCACAGGATTTTATAACTAGTGTTACATACAAATTTAAGAGGAAAATTTTCACACTTACTGGGGCAAAGGCCACTGTGTTCCTTTCAGTTTGTATTTATCCTTTAACTTATTAAATTTTCTTTCTATTATTTACTGCTGCAATGCTTTTTCATTTAGCAAACTCTTGGCTTTTCTGTTTCTCTTTCTCCAATCTAACCACTGTGGTGATGTCCAGACTAGCAGGACTGATAACTATCGCTTTTCCAGTAAAAAATGAATGTGAAAATAGGGATGGAACTGAAGCAGGGTAAAGTACTACTTGCTACAAGTAGAGTGAAGAGAGGCAGGATGGGAAATGTTATGCAGGAGCAGGGCGGGGTGAGAGAGCCTTCCAGAGGAGACAAGGTGAGGCAGGACAAAGTGAAGTGAGAAAAATCAGAACGGGCCAAGTCACCATTTCTTCTCTCTCCTTCTACAACTGCATGACTATCGTCAGCCAAAAATACCACCCATAGGTGCCCAGTCATTTTCACCCTCATCCATGATGCAGTAACAGCGTTTTCTTCAAGACCCTCCACCTGTGCATTCTATAGAAAATTCCTAACCAACCTCTTTCAACCACCCAAGACCATCCCTTGTACATAAGAAAATTTCCTCTTTTTTTTTTTTTTTTTTACATAGGTCTGTTTCTATTTCTGTAACACAGTACATGGGTTGTACTGAAACCATATTTACAAAAGATCTCAAAATTTACTGTCCTATCCTTATAATGAGTCTAAGCCCCAATTATAGAGACAGCATCATTAGAGTATATCTGGTTACACCAAAAACATAAAGTCCAAATATAATTCATTTTGATTTATTGTATGGTATTCTCCCTATTCTCAAAAACTTTGAGGTTCCTCTCCTTCAATATTTTCCACCATATAGCTGCAGGTACAATTCTCCCGTTCCTGTTCTTAGCACGTACTCCTGCTTCTTCCCAACTATGTAATGCTTCTGTGATTTTCCCTAGCATGGACCAAGATATGTTTTTGAGGCCTGTGAATAATCTCTACAATTGACTTGTGATCTCGCAATGTATAAATAGATGGACCACTGTTTCTGCAATTTCCCCACAGAAAAAACATCTGGAACACAAGGGAATCCCCTTTTTCATCAAGTTATCTTGTGTCAGCATTACTTCCTTTGCCAATAACCAGACAAAGCAAGCTACTCTGTGTGGGACTTTGGCTTTCCAAATGAGTTTCCAAGGCCGTTGGAGTATCTGTTGGTTTGGTTGGTTCATTTTCCTATAGACTGCATTTACTTTAACAGTTCCATTACTATTTCCCTGTAGAATGTCTTGTCCAGCCTTCAAACCACTGAATTGGTCAATGGTGCTGAAGAATTCTATTACTCTCGGTATTTCCTAATCATTGAGGTGTCTCCTGGACACAAAATTCCACCCTTGAGGTGTCCACAATTATGCTATAGAGCTCTGTTGATGTAAATTTAAATTATAAATATCTAGGAATAGTGTCTCCATGTTGCCTGCATCATGCCAATCATCCATCTGCCACTTTGACAATGGTATTAACTTTGAATTCATTCCACAAATTTCTGATAGATTTCCATAAGCTAACACCATAAGGAGTAGTGACCTCCTTTATCATCCAGTTATCATTCTCCTCATATTTAGGTTTAATGACTCTGCCCCATAGACTCTGATTTTCATTTGAATATTTCCATAACCATCTCATTCTTAAAGCTTTACTATGATTCTTCAGATTCTTGATCACCAATCCCCCAAATCTCCACATTGATTACTGTCTTCCATTTCCATTTGACTAGGTGGTAACCATTCCTGTCTTTGTTCCCTAGTCATAGAAATTTCCTCCTGATGCTATCCAACCTAATGATGATTCTTGTTGGGATAGGAAATAATGACATCAATATGTTGGAAGTGCGTCAAGCACAGAGTTTATCAAAATCAATCTTCCACCCAGTGAGAGATATTGGGACTTCCACCTTGCTAACTTCTTTCTCAATCACCCCATTCCAGATATCCATAGACAGAGACTTGGCCCCCAAGGCAATCCAAGGTAGATAGTTGGTAGAGCACCCACTTCACACCCTAAGATTGTCTTTAAGATTTCCATGTTTGGAAATTCATTAGCTGGGTATATAGGAAGCTTTTCCTCTGGTTAACATGTAAACCTAACCTCCCTTCAAATATTACCAAGATCAGCCTCAGTATTTTGAGATGCTCTTCTTCAGCATCACAAAAATATAGTGTCATCTGAAGGTGAGTTATCTTCAAGCTATCCCTTCCAGTTCTAGCAACCTCAAATCCTCTTAACCAGACTTCCTTGCTTGTTGTCTTAATCGTGTTGTTCAGTCCCTTCATGACTAAGAGGAACAAAAAGAGTGATCTTGTCTTAGGCCCCTCTTTGAATTAAAGTAACCTGCCGGTGAACCATTAATAAGTACAGAGAAGTTCACTGTCGTAGTCAACATTATCTAAAGAAGAAGCGATTGAAAAGAGATGAATAGATTTTTAGACCTAAAAATTACAAACGTCTAGTCTTTAGAGGAGTTCGGTGTTCGATTCCTAAAATTTGTTCCAAGAATGATTGTTAACTGGTATTTTTATGAAACTGCCTGTTTGTCTAATTTCATTCAAGGTCGCAGGATTTTCTGATATCGAGAAAACAGATGAACTGTAAAAGAAAGAGGGATAACTCTGTGGAGCAGGGTAGTTTCAAAGTACACAGGGCACAGCATTAGTGGGTAATGAGCCTGTGAGGCAGGGTTGTGTTGAAGAGGGGTAAGCCAAAACTGCCCCACTGCCATTGTTCCCAAAAAGCAACCAAGTGTTTGAGAAAACAAAGAAATTACATATGATTGAACTGTCGCATATGCAACTAGGAACATTACACTTGAACACCTCTAATGACCACAGACTGAGTTTCAGAATTCTCACTTTACTCCCAACAACTCAGATGGAAAAAAAGTTGATTTTGTTGCAGAGAAAGTTGATTTTGATTCCAGTATCATGTTTCCAAATACAAATCGATGTGGGTTTAGTTTTTTCTGATACCTCTAAAGCAACAAATTTGTCCTATGCTTTTAGAAACAAAAGGGATGAAAGGATTAGAGTGGACTTGAGTTTACATGTAAAGATACTGGAAGGAGTTGGAAGCAGGCACCAGATTACTGTTAACTATGAGAAGCACAAAAACAAGAGACTAAAACTAGGATCTTACTCGCAGTTGATTCCACATAAAGTCCACTACCATTGGCAGATCTGCTAATCCAAGAAATAAGAAAGAAGCATACTTCATTGCATATGATCTTAGACAACACTATATTTTTATGCTAGGACTCATTGTCATAAACCAAAGACATTGAAATACATTTTTCCAGACCAAAGCAGTTGTTCCGCGAGTTTTGAACTGCTTGAAAGAAATGGAAACAGCTAGGATGGTAAATATAACAACATACCCCGTGTAATCCCGCAAGTGGGGTCCGGGGAGGGTAGAGAATACGCAAACCTTACCCCTACATCATAGAGATAGAGAGGTTGTTTCCGATAGACCTCGGCTTAAAATAAAGCATATCCAAGCAGTTTGAAAAAGGGAATATGTAACTAATAGCAGTAGCAACAACGAAATAATGTGAAATGAAGAGTAGTACACAACATACAACATAGGAATGAACAGTATTGACAACAAAATAATGTGATGTTTGAAGCACAAAAAACACGGGTGATACCCGAAGAACAAATAACAACGAGAATAGTGCTAATAACACCGGTAAGAAAGAAATTCAATTACAACACCAAGCCTATCCCGCAGTAAAGCAAGAGACGTCCAACTACCAACTAACCTTCTGCCCTAATTTGCAACCTCCAAACCCTCCTATCTAAGGTCATGTACTCAGTAAGAGCAAGATGCGTCATGTCATGTCTAATTACCTCCCCCAATACTTCTTTGGTCTGCCTCTACCCATCCTAATGTCTGCCACTACCAACCTCTCACACCTCCTTATTGGGGCATCGACACTTTTCCTCTTCACATACCGAACCATCTTAGTTTCGCTTCCTTCATCTAGTCCACCACGAAGGCCACTCCTATTTTGTCTCGGATATCTTCATTCCTAATCTTATCTCCCCTAGTATGACCACAAATCCACTTCAACATCCTCATCTCCACAACTTTCATCTTTTGAACATGTGAATTCTTGACTAGCCAACACACCGTCTCGTACAATATAATCCATTTAACCACCATTCTATAGAACTTACCATAAAGTTTCGATAGTACCTTCTTACCACATAAGACTCAGGAGGCGAGCCTTCATTTGGTCAATCATGCACTAATATGATGTGTGATGTCATCATCAATCTCCCCATTACCTTGACCCCATATACTTGAAACATCCTCTTTTGGGGACGACCTGAGCATCAAACCTTACTTCCACACCAACCTCATGCATAGCATCACTAAACTTACACTCCAAGTTTTTAGTTTTGGTCCTGCTCAACCTGAATCTTTTAGACTCCATAGTCCAAAGTTTGTCTCTAAACCTCAGGCCTAGCATTAACTTCGCCACGAGTTTCATCAATTAGTACCATGCTATCTGCAAATAACATATACCATAGCACCTCACCTTGGATATGTCGCATTAGTTATTCCATAACTAGTGAGAAAATAAATGGGCTAAGAGTCAATTCAGATGCAACCCCATCATGACTGGGAAGTGCTTCGAGTCCCCTTACCCTAGTCTTGACTCCATCTTACATGCGTAATCGCCCTATATAGGCCATAATTACACCTCTAGCCTCCAAGCATCTCTAAAGAACCTCTCTTAGGTACTTGTCGTACGCCTTTCTAGGTCAATGAACACCAAATGTAAATCTCTCTTCTTGTCCCGATAGTGCTCCACCAGTCTCCTCATAAGGTGGATGGCTTCTATTATAAATCGACCTGGTATGAAACAAAACTAGTTCTTGAAAATACACTCTCATCTCCACCACCCTCTCTCACACTTTCATAGTGTGGTTGAGCAGCTTGACACCTCTATAGTTGTTGGCTTGTTGCTATTTTGAATATCACCCTTATTATTGTCTAATAGAATCATCGTACTCCACCTCCATTCTTCAAGTAACTGTCGGGTACTAAAAATGACATTAAAGAACACAATCAGCCACTCCAAGCCTACCTGGTTATGTTCTTCCAAGACTACACAAAATCTTGTCTAGACCAATTGCTTTACTAATCCAACGAATAACACCCTTAAGATCATCAACCTTTGTAGACTGCCATACCCAAAATTGCTACATCTCTCGAATGCTCCGACTTTCCTAGCACAATGTCCTTGTCCCTCTCTTCATTCAAAAGTTTATGAAAGTATATCAGCCATCTCCATATAATGATGCCATTTTCACCAATACTCTGTCATCCTCATCTTTTATGCACTTCACTTGGTCCATATCTCGAGCCTTCCTCTCTATCGCCTTGGCTAGCTTATACAACTTCTTATCTCCGCCTTTGTTCCATAGATCCTCATATAAGCGTTTGAAAGTTGTTGTTTTTGCCGTTGTAACCACCAACTTCGCCTCCTTTCTCGCCACCATATACATTTCCCTCCTAGCCTGCTTAACCTCCTCGTCTTTGCTCTCCTCCAACTTTGCATAAGCCGTTTTCTTTGCTTCCACTTTATGTAGGACTTCACCATTCCACCACCATTCTTCTCTATTAGAATATGAATAGGTTTATACAATCCTATTAGAATATGAATTGGTTTACACAATCCTATTAAAATAGGAATAGGTTTATACAATCCTATTAGAATATGAATTGGTTTACACAATCCTATTAGAATAGGGATAGGTTTATACAATCCGATTTAGAATAGGAATATGAATACAAATAGGAATAGGAATAGTAAATAGTATCCTACTTGGTAAAGTATTATACTCTTGTGTCTCAATGTAATAATGTAGACACAACAACAATTCAATAATATTATTTCCCTATATTTCTCACAAGGTATCAGAGCCTATATGATCTTGGTAAACAGTCAAAGAGCTTCCCCTGTCGGCGGGCGGCTATTATCCATATATGTCGCCCGTCCGGTCAACGATTATGTTAGCAAAAGTAGGGTCACCGTGTATCTTTTCGGTCACTATTTTTGCATATCTAATTTATGTAGCATCGTGCCATCATTCTGGTGACTACTTTCTTATATCTAATTTGTGTAGCACCGTGCCATCATTCCGGTGACTACTTTTTCATATTTAATTTGTGTAGCACCGTCCCATCATTCCGGTGACTACTTTTTCATATTTAATTTATGTAGCACCATGCCATCCTTTTAGTGACTACCTTTTTTTTGCATATCTTATTTGTGTAGCACCGTGCATCTCTCCGGACTACTTTTCATATTTAATTTGTGTAGTACCGTGGAATTTTTCGAACTATTTTCTCATAGCTGAGTTGCATAGCATCATGTGTCTTTTCAGTGACTCTTCAGATTTGATTTGCATAGTTCCATTCGTCTTTCCAGTGACTCCTCAAATCTGATTTGCGTAGGATTGTGCCATCATTCCAACCCTACCCGTATAATTTTTCTTTTTCAGCAGGGTCGTGCCATCATTCCGACCCTACCCATATTATTTCTCTTCTGCAATGGGATCGTTCCATCAATTCAAACTATCCTATATAATTTCTATTTTAGTTAGGTCGTGACATCATTCCGACCCTACCTATATAATTTTATTTCTTAGATTGTGACCACTTTTAGCCATTCAATCTAATACTCCAGCATATGAGCATGTTCCAGTAAGTTTTTCGGTGACTTGTTTAATATCGACTCATCTAATTCCAACATGATCCATATACTTAATACTAGATTTTGAGCACTTTGTTGCTCAGGGGGATTTTAGTGGCCTTATATGTCGATTATGTGAGTCACTCTATGGTTTGAAATAGTCTTTGCAAGTTTGGTTTGGAAAGTTCAACACTGTAAATCACTCTGTGTTTTATCGGCATTATGCATCAAATCCAGTATTTAATGAGAAGACAAGCACATTGAGATTGAATATCAATTTTGTGAAGTCGACTGATCAACTTGCAGATATCTCACCAAGCCCCTCATTGGTCCTCGTATTAATTACATATGTAACAAGCTAGGTACATGAATTGTATGCACTAGCTTGAGGGGGAGTGTTAGAATATGAATAGGTTTATACAATCCTATTAGAATAGGAATTGGTTTACACAATCCTATTAGAATAGGAATAGGCTTATACAATCCTATTTAGAAGGAATAGGCTTATACAATCCTATTTAGAAGGAATAGGCTTATACAATCCTATTTAGAATAGGAATATGAATACAAATAGGAATAGGAATAGTAAATAGTATCCTACTTGGTAAAGGATTGTATTCTAGTGGCTATAAATAGGGTCTCAATGTAATAATGTAGACACAACAACAATTCAATAATATTTTTTTCCTATATTTCTCACAGTCTCAATGTCCACTAGAGATACATACCCTTCGATACAACCTCTCTTGCAGTTTCATTCATACAATTAGTTGTCTTATCCTGCTGGTCGCATCCCCATTGCCATCAACTTCTGCCTATAACCTGAAATCTAATAGGAGTCAAGCCACCCCATCTGATCCTTGGTCGGTCATACTCCGTCCTCTTCGACATCTTCCTCTTAATATCCAAATCCATACATTAGTATGAGCTTATCTTCAGTTGTATAATTCTCACCCAAAATAACCTTGCAATCCCGTAAAGGCCACTATCACCCTTCCTAAAGAGTAAGTAATTAATTGAGTCCTAACCACCGTGCTATGGAAGCAAACCAAATGATGCTCCTTCTTTGGAAAACTCGAATTTGCAATTTCCCACTCAAAAGCTTTTGCAAAATCCAAAAGTAAGACTCCTTAATTGATCCCCAAAATCAAAACCTCCATGCACATCGTAATAACCCCCGAAGGTTGTCCCAATATGTCCATTGAATCCCCTCCTACAAATAGCTTCTACGTGGGCGGTATACCTTTCACAACCTTGTCCAAATCCTCTCAAAAATGCTTTTTGACATCCTCGTTCAAGCCTGCTTGCGGTGCATATACGCTAATAATGCTTAGAGTAAGCCTTCCCATGACTAGCTTGATTGCCATCATCCTATCATTGACCCTCTTAACCTCTACCACTTGCTCCCTAGGATCTTGTCAACTAAAATACCTACTCCATTCCTATTCCTTGCCTCTCTTGAGTACCACAGCTTAACTTGCCCATATCCCGAGCCTTGGTTCCTACCCATTTGATTTCCTAGACACAAGCTATATTAATCTTCCTCTTCTAAAGAATCTGAACTAACTTTATGGATTTCCCTATCAAAGACCCTATGTTCCACAACCTTATTCTCAAGCTAGATGCTCCCTTAACCCACATATCACCCTTGACCATCACCCCAGCTCCATCCGAGTAGCAACTAAAGCAGACGAAACAAAGCCAGGATATACTAAAAACACACTGAGACAAGGGTAAAGTCAAGAATTAATCTATGTGTAACGAGAGACTAGACAAGAATTGATAAGAAAGTACAAGTATGCATAGAACTTGGACAACGACTGCACAAGAGCTACAAATAGAGGTCATACAAGAACTACAGAATAGGGCTAAAGAAGCATAAGTCTTTTAACAGGGATGAAGAAGAAATAGATTAAAAACTTATTCACTGGTCGACACACCCAAGGCAATAATTCAATCCAAAAGGCAAACAATGTAAAGACAAAGCAAATATACAGCTAGGAAACAGATGCAGAAATTAACAACAAACGAGAAAATTGAATACAAAATTAGAAAATAGGGCAGAAATGAACAAGAAATTAGAAAATTGCACAAGAACTAGAAAACAGAGGCAGCAATGAATCAATAGGAAACTTCAAGTAATAACGTACAACCACCCAACAAAAGGAAGACCAAATTGAACAATCAACTAGGAAACAGAGTAAGAAATCAACAAAATACTAGAAAATTGAACACGAAACTACGAAATAGGGGCAAAAGTGAACAGAAGAAACTAGAAAATGGTACAAGAACTAGAAAACAGAGGCAGTAATGAATCAAGAGACACGAAATAGAGGCAGAAATGCATGAAGGACTAAACACTTGAAAAATTAAACTAGAAAATTGGGCAAGAAACTAAAAAGAACAGAGGCAGCAACGAACAAAAAATAGAAAAACAGAGTGTAAATTGGTAAATAGCATGTATTATCAGGTTATTCATCATTTCATGGTGATGTATCATTGTATGACAAGCCACCCCTACCCAATCTTCATACATTCATGCAATTTAAGAATCAAATTATTTTCAATTTGTATTACCTTCCATATAGGTACTTTTGGGAGCCAGGATAAAGGTGGAGAAATTTGGTCGGTTGATAGCCATTGTAAAAACAGTTGAATATAGTTTAAATATAATGAATCCTCCAAACCTGAAATTGGATAGCCCTAATTAATTCGGGCTTGAGGGTAGTTGATATATTGATAGGTCAATGTTGGGGCATCACATCTCTGAAGGAGCACAACACATGTAAAATGTCAAAACACTAAAGATGCAAAATGACATGAGATCACATCTACAGATCCCTCTGACTATCTATCGCCTCAACCTCCAGAAAGCAAGTCAAAACCATATAGAACATGAGTGCTTTTCCTTTTTGTTTCTTAACAAAAGAAGTTAGGACAAAACATCCACTATATCACAAATTCATATCTGATGGCCTCCTTTTGAAAATAGATCCTTAAACCTATTCATCTCTATCTATAATAGATTTTGAATTTTCATTACTCCCCCAATTTTCCTCCTCCTCAACTTGAGGAAGAAAAAGAACTTTTAAATTCTCAAAAATCCATCTTCTCTCTAATTACCCCGCCACCCCCCCCACCCCCCAATTTAAGAGATCAGCCCACAGTTAACTGCATCCACTTGTTTGAATCTCCAGCATTCTCATACTTGTCATGAATGAATAGTAATTTAACCATGATTCTTGAACTTCCTAGTTGGAGTAGTTTGATTTCGAAAATACTGATGGTATCCAAGCTTGACATACAAGGTAGATGGTGACTCCATGGATGTATTTCATTACTGGGGATAGCCGGCTAAGTTGTGCAATGCTTTAACACCTTTTTCTCCTCATTCTCAATCATCAATGCTTCCATATAGATAGCACTCCTCCTTATTTCTTACTCTGCTATTTCTTCGGTGGAGAACTTCCATTTCAGGTATCATCATTCTTTTTTCAAATTAGGTATCATTTAATCTAGAACTAAATTAGTCTACCGCTTTAGAATTGGAATAAATCAGCTTAATCTCTAAAGCAACCTGTTTCAACACCCGACTCTTACCATCATATCCATTCAGTTTATAAATAGGGATTGTCTGATAAAACTGAACAATGAAAACTAGATTTTCAAGACTAAAACTATATCACTAACAATTTGACATTGGATATCAAGTATCGGATCCACTAAACTATATTATCTGAAATGTCATTTAGTTATATCACAAGTCCTCTGTAAGATAACATGAAATTAAACTCTAGAAGACGCTTGCAAATCACCTATTGTACTAATAATTGAACACAATTTAGGCATACCTAGTTATAATATCATTAACTATAAGCTCTTAAATTGACAAACTTAATACAAATCTATATAATATAATCATGAAGCAATGGCAGATAATTAACAAATTTATACAAATATGTTTGAAGCAAGAGATTTAGTATTGTATTGGCACTTGATAGTTCATAATTGCTGACATTTACTCACTAAGCATTTCCAAAATCAAGTCCTAAATAATAGTGTTCATCCATTCAACAATCACAGTTAACCTGTCCTCTGAACTCCTTTTTTTGATAAATCAATTAGTTTTATAAATGTACACCATGAAGGTTTATGAGTATACAAACACATATGTTACAAGTATCTAGAGCATCCAAAAACCAATCCAGCAATTTATACAACAATCAATACCCTCAATGCATCAAAAACTAAATAAAATAAGAGGGAGTTCCTTGACATTTAACAAATAGTTCTCAAATCTGTCAAAAGCTTTTTATTTTTCCCTATTGATGATTTGTTAGGATGGTTTGTATTATATTATTAATTTATTAGGATGGATGATGATTTGTTAGGATGGTTTGTATTATATTATTAATTTATTAGGATGGATTGCAATATCATCACCAGCCAAAAAATGCATACTAAAACTGTCTTTAATATTTTTCCTCATAGCCGTTTTACTTGTTCAATCTCCAACCATTTATGAACTCGACTATTTTCTTGGAAGTACTGATTCCACATTGAAAATTGCAAATATTGGGGCTCATTATTCAAAGTAAAACTACCATGAAGTATTAAGTGATCCACATCCTCCCCGTGGTTCTTACACATGCAACACCCACTGACAATAATATAACCCCTCCTCCTTAAGTATCAGCTAGTAAAATGGCTTCCCATACAGCAGACCATGCCAATAAAAAAAAGAACTTCTCTTTAAAGTCCTTTGTTTTACATAATGACAACCATATGAAACTTGTGTCACCTCCTTCAGCCAACACTCAGTTTGTAGTATGACTTAATAGAGATCCTTTAGGAAAATTACCTCTTTAAAGTCACGCTACCCTTTCCTCTAAATTATTCAAAAAAAAAAAAAAAACACTCTGTACGCATTTGTTTCTTTCTTCAGACACAACCAACATTTCAAACAAAATGGATCAATACACTTAAGCGTACTTTTACTCAAGACTACCAAAGAAAAGTATAGCTTCCATTTCATAGTTTCAAGCATGCCTTGATTCATCTTGACAAATCGCGTAAAAACTCTAAACCATCTACACACATACACATGAACCAATAAGCAAAAATGTCAAATGACAACAATCACCAACTGAATATCAAAATCGACTACATGTAGGTAACCTTTTCACTATCAATCCTAGCATAGATTACTATTTCTTGTTAGCTCCAATTAATATCACCATACATTATAAACAAATACTTGGAAAAATCTTCACAAAATAATCAGTTCAGCAGTACACAGAGGCAAGAAATTACAAAGCAAATGTTCAATAAAGGTATCCATTTCTTGCAACTTTACTGAAACACACAGATAACCAATAGTAAATATTTTTTAAAAAAACTATTGAGTTGAAATTTGAATGATATGAGTACCTTACCTTAAGAGAGAAGTTGAGAGCTACAGAAGGGTAATATCTGAGCACGCTGCTACCATTGCCCCTCCAAAGTGAAAGAACCCCTTCCTCCTTAACAGTGCTCCCTATGCAATCAAGCATGCCTTTGAACCTCCTGTGAGGGCCACTCAAGATTGCTATATTGCTTTCTTGGGTCTGCAACAATAGCTTTGCTCGCTCAATTGGTGCCACAATCGTGTGCACAACACCACCCATAACTGCCCCCGCCATTAGATCTCGATTAAAAGTTGCCCACGGCTCAGATTTTCTTGGAATTAGCCCTGCACCCTTCCGTTCCCCTTCACCATCCTCCTCCGCCATTTTCTCCTTCTAGTTTTTGTTAGATTAAAAGTAAAAAAAAAAAAAAAAAAAAAAAAAAAGCAAATAAAAATGCAATCTTTGCAAGGTTTTCCTTTTTCAGCAATGTTGAATAACGATAGGATGTTGTGTTTCTTGGAATGTTATTCGTCGTTTCGCTTTTTGTCTCTCAAGACTCTTTTGTTAAGAGTCGAGTATAACAGAATTCCAAAGAGCGGCTCATTTGCTTTGATGGGGTTGTTGACAATTCAGAGTTTATGCTAAAATCATTCTTTAACTGTGACTCAAATCTAATGTACATCTTTATATTATTTAAGTGAGCAAAAAAAATTCTTATACTATCCAAAAAATAACAAGAATCATCCTTCGGTCTATTTTTTTTAAAGAAACTGATTGAACTAATAAAAGAAAATATTTTTTTTAATTTGGTCATGTCTTAGTCACGACGAAAAGATCAAAGTTACCTGAAAAGAAAAAGAATATGGATAGAAAATGAATATTTTATTCTCATAATTTAAATTTTGTGTGATGTTAGTTTATATGGTTTTGCATCATCAAGTAAATTGACTTGCAACAATACATAAGTTTTGAAATATTCATACAGTAGGTTCCGATGGTTAGAAAGATCATGTAAAAAAATTCATTTTAAAAATTTTACATGCAACTATTTAGAGATTTTCTTTAATAAAATATATAGATATAGTACGTATATATTATATATACAATGCAATTCACATTTTATACAATATACAGAAATACTAAAAATTTAGTGAAATTATGTAGGCGTTTTGTTGTGAAAAATAAATAATTTACTTTATATGAAACTTTTGAAGTTGGAGTTGTATTTGACCATATTTTTTACAAAGAATATTTAGAATTTAAATATATTTTGTCTAAAAATGATTTAAACTCTCAAATTCTAAAAAATTAAAAAAATCACCCAACTTGACTAGCTTAACCATGTGTACATATATTCATTGGACGTGACACATTTTTTTGTTGGTGGCGTGGGTTTCTTAAAAAATAGACAGAAGGATGAATCTTGCAATTTTTTGGATAGTGCAAGGATTTTTTTTGTTCACTTATATAACACAAGGATGTACTTTAGGTTTAGGTCATAGTTGAGGGATGATTTTAGCCAGAAACTCGACAATTCACATATATATATTCGGGTATTGAATTCAGCTTCACCTTGGCCTTCAATTCCCCTTCCCATAATACACTTGATTTTTATTATTCTTTTTTTTTAATGTTTACTATTCTAGAAATTCTTCTTGTCGTCTTGACTTTTTTTTAAAAGAAAAACTACGTAACTATACATACGTCACTATCATATATACTATATTTATTTCTAGTTTAGAACAATTACATATACTATCACTTTTAATATTTATACCATGTATTTTAAAAGATTTAATTAGATACACAAAGTACTTAAATTTGATATTGGATAATTATCTTAAATTTAAACTTTTTAATTAATGGTCCATATTAACAACTTAAATGTTTTATATTCATGTAAATCACATCTCACATCTGTCGTTCCCCGCCCACACGTCCATCAACCTTTTTTCTTCCTTCATATTTTTCCTCTTTCTTCCTTCATCCTCTCAATACATATTTACATGTTCAAATCAACATTATACATATAGGTTTGTTTCTATTATTTTATTATTCTCATGTATCTTGGTTTTGTATCTGAGTTAAAGTTCATAATGTTCTAACGTTCAATTTTAAAAAGTTTTGCAAATTAGGTTTTATATTTTTTGTTTTTGTTGTTTCTCAAATACTTTAATGGTTGGTTATTCTCAAAATCAGATTATTCTTGTTAAAAGTACTACACATTAATAATATTATACTAAATCAAACAACTTTTATTTATTATTTTCACTCATGAGTTTCTCATTATTGGGACGGACTCTTCATCCGTTAACATTCAAGCCGAGAATAGGTCAAAGTATAGAAATTACTCAATCAAAAGGGAAGAATTACGCTAAGCTTTACTTAACATAACAAATACGTCATTAGATATGCAACAATGTTGGATACACATCAGGTGTACATGTATCTAGTTAAGAGTTGATGTATTTGAGTTAAGATTATATGTATCTATGAGAAACAATTTCAGATGCTTAAAAAAAGGAAGAATGTTGATTTTTTTTACTTTTTTTGGATCAATGATAAGACAAATACTCTAACATCGTGAGTTGTTCCTAAATTCGTGTGTTTCAATTACATTCCATATTTAGATACACATAATTTATGTATATGCTTACTATGTATCCGAGATACATGTTTTTTAAGATAATGTATGAAATTGATATTTGATACATCAAATTAATACTAGATACATATAAAAGATACATGAAATTAAAATTAGATCATATAAATAGATACATAAAATTAATAATAGACACATATAACAAATACACGAAATTAATACTAGATACTTCTATGATACATATGAATGTACTTGTATGATACTCATGTATCTAAGTGTTTAGTTTGTAGGATACATCATCTGTTAATAATAGATACATCAAATTAATGAATTTATTATTTTAAGAACGGAAAAGGGCCAAAAATACCCCTGTACTATTCGAAAAGGTTTAAAAATACCCCTCATCCACCTATTGGGTTAAAAATACCCCTCAGTCAACCTTTTTGGTCTACTATTACCCTTTATACTAACACCCTTATATTTTTTTTAATTATTATTATTATTAATTATTACGTGGCGTCTTTCTATTGGTTAAAATAAATTTCAACCCACCAAACTTTTCCTACCCACCCGACCCGACCCATATTGACATCCCTAACCCAAACCCAATTAAAAAAATCCATCATAAATTGAATCATCTCCTCTCCCCTAAACCTAATAACCTATTTTTCTTCATTTCCTCTTATTAACCAATTTCAAGATCAATTTCACCTAAAATAGCTTAGATTTTCGATGCAATACTTTGTTGAAGTTGAGGGATTCAAGTTGGAGCATTGATTTTTGAAGTCTTCTCTCTTCTAAGTAGGTCGTTTTTTCATTTTCATGGCTTAGGATTTCTGAAATTTTCATGTAGTGTTACTCTCGAATATTTTGAATGCTTTTACGTCTTTCTTTACTTTGTTCTCGACTTTTAGTTGCCCTTTTCCGTTCTTTGAATGATGCTGATGGGTCCCTTTTCTTGTTTTTTTTCATGTACTCTTTTTGAAGAATGATTGAGAAGGTCGATTTGGTGTTTAACTATGGAGGCAAATGGGTGTTGAAACCTGAAGTGATGTATCTTAAAAAGTTAAAGCATGTGATGCAAGATTTTGATGCGGATTTACTATCTTACATAGATATTTGCGCAGAGTATACTGAAAAGTTAGGTTTCAGTAAGGCGAAACAGGTACTAGTAAATGGGCCTTCTGGTAGATACTTTCTGATTGAGAATGATGCATGCATTATAGCACTACAATCTTTACTGTGTACTGAGTTCAGTGAGATAACTCATCATACTGTTGTGGGCATAGTGACACCGGACGCCCAATCTTCAGGCCAAGAATGGTTGAAGCATTGAAGAATATTCCTGTCAAGCAGGTAAATTTCTTTCTATCATGTCGTGTCATCTAATTGACGGGTTACCTCAATACATGTAAACAGATCAGGATTCTTTTTTTTTTTTTTTTTTGAAAAGGTAAGTTACATAGAGATTGGGATTCTATACATGATTTACAACTAAGTTGATCTTTTAGTTCTACTAGATCAATTTATGGGAATAAACGGTACTGCGTCAAGATTTATTCTTTTGTTTGGAGGAGAACTGGAAAAGAAAAATGATGTGATGATTTGAAATATCTGCAACTTAAAGTGATGATACTAGGAGGATTTTAGAATCTGCCAGGAATTTCTGGTCTCTCTTATCAAGACCAGCTACGAAAGAAATAGGGAACCGAAGGATAAACTCCGTTAAGTTTTAATAGCATAATTCAAGTTGTGAATGACATAAACACCTTCTTGTTCCTATGTTTAATTGCAATAAGCTTTCTGTCATTTCTTGAAATGCTTTTTGATAAAAATGGATCGACAAGCCACTGTTGAATAAATGAAGGCTAAAAATGAAAACAAAGGTATTTTTAAGATCCAAAATCAGAAGACCCATGCATCACAAGGATAAATCTTCTATTTCCCATACAACTACTGAAGGCAACACCTATGAAATGTCCATTAGTTTTAGTTGCAAATTGGAAATACCATTGTTGGTGTTACAGTGCTAATGCGGATCTAATTGGTTCCTAGCAATGTGTATGTGATGCTCTTCTATATTTTGTCATTGTCTATAAATGTCATTGTCATTGTCATTGTATCTTTGAAAAAGTACTCTCTCCGTTTCAATTAATTTGTCTGATTTTGATTAGACACGGAGTTTCTTAAGTAAGGAAGATTTTTGAATAGGATATATGGAATGTATTAAAATGCCCTTTAATCTTGTGTCTTAAACATTCCATGTGGTAAGTTGGAATTAAAGAATTGCCTAACAAGGAAAGAGACATTCTTTTTGAAACATACTAAAAAGTGAAGTATTACAAACAAATTGAATAGGAGGGAATAATAAATAAATTGCCGAATTAATGATACATGGGGTTCCAGTCATCATTTAATGAATTTATCCAATTGGAAATTTTTATGCTGTGTGAATTGCATGGTAGAGATAAAAAACACTTCATTGTCCTACAGGAGGATGTTGCCGTTAAGTTTTGTCATGAATACAATGCTCACTACTACTGGAACTGGTTCAGGTTGCTGCAGGTCTCAGGTTTACTATGTTTCTCACTAGGATAGGTCATGTTTTCACATGTGGAACTAACGCACATGGTCAACTTGGTCATGGTGATACAAAATAATTCAAGGCTTGTAAAATATATAACAATCTTCCTAGTCCGAGCTTTATTTTGCCTGCCCCGTCTTTTAATCATTTACTTCTATTAAATTTTATGATTTTGGTAGGTTTGTGCAAGCAAGAGGAAAACGTTTGTCCTGGTGGACAATGGTTCTGTTTATGGCTTTGGCTGGATGGGCTTTGGTAGCCTCGAATTCCTTGACAGAGGAGCATTAGATAAAGTTTTGAAGCCTCGGATCCTGGAGAGCTTGAGATCCATCACATATCTCAAATTAGCACTGGCTTATACCACACCGTAGTTGTTACAAATTGTGGACGAGGCTTTGGATTTGGAGACAATGAAAGAGCCCAACTTGGGCATGATGCAGTAAGGGGATACCTTGAACCTACTGAAATGTTTATGGAGAAAGCATGAATAATGCAAGCAATAACGGAAAACACGCTACAAGAATGTACTAATATCGAGCACTAAAGTGCCAAAGTTGTCTAGTACATGTTACTAATCAAATAATGTATATTGACCAGACCAATATTGTTTGTAGAGTGTTATATAACATTTCAAAAATGACTTAAATGTTTTGCTTCGTCTTTTATTTGTTTATTGATTAAATCTTTTGCTAGTGTTCTTGTGTAAAGAAATATTTTGTTGTATGATAAAAAAAAAACAATCATACATTATTGTCTTCTGAAGTTCATTACAACCTCTTCCTCATCCCAGGTACAGAAGAGCAGAGCAGAAAACAACATTACGGAAGCACTAATATAAGTCTTGTAAAGATCAATTACTCTTTAATGGAGACTTTCAACATGTTAAAAAGAGTCACAATTCCTACCTCGCTGCAATCGTCTTCAATTACCCAAACATAATTCACACCATATGTAATCGCCTGGATCATTGCATCTACAATTTATCACATGCAGCTAAATTGAAGAGAACATAATTTTAGCCTAAAAAAAGAACATAATTTCATCCACAAATTCAAAATGTACTTCACCCTATGTTGAGCACAACAAAAATAATTAAGGATGAATCAATACAAAATTAGCAAATTCTTGAATTAGTCACCGCAAAAATATGACGTTTCCTAAACGTTGGTCATTTCTTCTCTAATATTGCCTTCTTAGTCTTCAATTTACCAACTTTTTTTTCCTTCTCTGCAACCAATTGGTTTAAGGTCATTGCTGCCTTGCCTTTCCAAGTAACTTTCTTTGGTGAATAAGGCAGATTGGTAGGCTCCACGACACCAAATTCATCTCCCTTGAAGTTAATTTTTCTAGTACCAGTTGGTCTTCGTTGTAATTTTTTTTGTTGAAGCCTAGTCCTTTCTTCAGATACCACCTTCGGCCTCAAAATTGGCTGGCCATCTTCATCTTCATCTTCCTCTCCACCTTCCCATTCATCATCACCAATGGTTAAAGGTTGAGCAAATTGTTGTTCTTGTTCAGAAGTTTGACTCTCATGTGGTGTTGTTAAGGTCACATCTTGCACTTTTTGGGAAGATTCTTCACCCATATTCTTTATCTTCTCACTCACCTGCGAAAACAACCATGAATATTTCACCGAATCAAATAAGCAATAAAATTAAGAATGTTTCAGTTTATAAGCATTCAAAAGTAACAATATTTTACCAAAGGACAAGTTCTGATGTTGTGACCTCTATTACAGCAATATCCACATGTCATTAAAAGTCCTTTTCTTGAAGATGACCAAGCCCCCTCTCTCTTTCTTGCCTCGTCCTTCTCTCTCTTTCTTTTCAACTTTGGTCTACCAACCATTTTATATATTTCTGGTGGTTCCATTACATGTTCTGGTTTCACTTTCCAGAATTTTTCACCTCTAACTGGTTGTAGTTTATGCATATAAACTAACATGTATGCTTCCTTTAAATACCACCAATGCACCTCGCTCATCGGATTTTTTTTCTGGTAAATCAAAGCTTTGATGGCATGGGAACATGGTATTCCTGTCAAATCCCATACCCTGCATGTGCACCTCTTTAATTGAAGATTGACAGTATGCTTGTCTTCACCTTCATGCACTTCATATCCAAAGTCTCCATTAAAATGAATTTCACACCCTTGTGCTATTTCTATGTAATCAGTCAGCAAATCCTTGGCATATGGATTGATTTCATCTCTCCAATTCCTACATTCTTTCTCACGATCTTTCAGTAATTTCATTACCTTTCAAACAACGAAAAATCCATAATTAACAACCAGCTATCTACTTTCCACTAGCTAATGTAAATGACAACCAAAACATGATAGTAATATAAGTGACAAAAACTCTAATAATGAAAAAAAATTATCAAAGACAAAGTAATAGTTAAATACCTTGACTCTTATCTCTTCCAACATCTTGATAATTGGTTTGTGTCTTGCCTCTAAAATCCATTTATTGAATGATTCTGTAAAGTTGTTGTCAACCATTTGATTTTTGCATTTGGTGTCAAAATAAGCTCTACACCATTTTTGGGGTGGGTAGCCCATTAGTTCTTTGGCAGCCATTTCAGAAACAGTCCCTAAAGTTGTCAATTGGTCATTGAACTCTTCTTCATAAGTGCTCCAAGCACACCACCACATTAATTTTTTCATTAGTACACCCCTCCAGTTCTTACTCCAGTTAGCTTCTATATGTCTAGCACACCATCTGTGATGTGATTTAGGAAGTACATCATTAACAGCACCAATCAACCCCTATAATATCCAAACAGTTAAGTAAATAAGATAAGATTAGTAATTAAAAGAAAAAAACTTACAACACAAATGTAAATTAAGTTGAGAATTTATAACCTTTTGCATGTCTGATATAAATGTAACTCCTTCACCCTCCCTCAACTCTAAAGAAGATCTCAATAGCTCCATAAACCACTTCCAAGTTCTATTTGTTTCTTTATCCACCACGGCCCAAGCAAGTGGATAAAAGTGTTTTGCTGAATCTTGTGCCATAGCAACCAGTAAAATTCCCTTACATTTTCCTTTCAAAAAGGTGCCATCCAAACC
Organism: Solanum bulbocastanum; assembly: GCA_037074985.1. Classification (NCBI taxonomy): domain Eukaryota; kingdom Viridiplantae; phylum Streptophyta; class Magnoliopsida; order Solanales; family Solanaceae; genus Solanum; species Solanum bulbocastanum. Next base: position 36,056,424 of record CM073604.1, read on the forward strand.
TATTAGAGGCCTCAATCCTGCTTTCCAACCACTTTTCAAAGCTTGAAAGCACACATACATTCTCAAAAATCTCCTTTTTCCTTCTGTCAAAGCATTTTTTGATATGTTTATAACCACATCTGTACCAGGATTACTATCCCTTAATTCTTGAGCATAAGCCTCTAACCTATTGAAATCATCAATGAAGCTACCCTCTAATTCCTCTAAGACAAGTTTCTTAACTCTCTTCATCTTAGAATAACTAATATTCAGTTTAAATTTCTGATCCACGTCCACCCTCATTTGTTTGATCTTGTATTTAGGATCATTTTGGACTTTGTTCTTGAAATAATGTGCTAAAACATCGGGAGTAGCTCTTCTATTATGAAATGCTGGATCACATTTATGTTTTGTCTCCAAAGTCTTGATTTTAAATCCTTGATCTTTATTATCCTTAGATATCAAGCACACAAAAGGGCATCCAGTATCACATACATATCTAAGTCTAGTAATGTCTGATTGTTTTACTTTAAGACCAACCTTATTAGCAATTGCATAGAATCCCATAACCCTTTTAGCTTCAAACAAATCTTTAAAACTCATGGCTTTTTCCAAGTGTAAAAACTTGTCAAGCTTTTCATTAACATCTTGAGTTCTTTCTTTTCTAAAGAGTTCTAATCCTTCATTGTCACGATCACTAGAGTTAAGTCCAACATTTTTCTCCTCATCAGATGAATCACAATCTGTTCCAACATCTACCGCAATATTATGACGCTCATTTTGATCAAGGATGTTAGGAGTAGAGACAGGTAGTTCACCTTCATCTATAACATATAATTGAAGCTCACTGACCTGGTTAGACAATAAGGGTTGCAATGATATTATGCTAGGAGATGGAACAAATAATTCATTCTCATCCACAGCATATAGTTGAAGCTCACTGAACTCGGTACATAGTAAAGATAGTAGTGCTATAATGCATGTATCATTCTCAATCAGAAAGTATCTACCAGAAGGCCCATTTACTAGTACCTGTTTCGCCTTACTGAAACCTAACTTTTCAGTATACTCTGCGCAAATATCTATGTAAGATAGTAAATCCGCATCAAAATCTTGCATCACGTGCTTTAACTTTTTAAGATACATCACTTCAGGTTTCAACACCCACTTGCCTCCATAGTTAAACACCAAATCGACCTTCTCAATCATTCTTCAAAAAGAGTACATGAAAAAAACAAGAAAAGGGACCCATCAGCATCATTCAAAGAACGGAAAAGGGCAACTAAAAGTCGAGAACAAAGTAAAGAAAGACGTAAAAGCATTCAAAATATTCGAGAGTAACACTACATGAAAATTTCAGAAATCCTAAGCCATGAAAATGAAAAAACGACCTACTTAGAAGAGAGAAGACTTCAAAAATCAATGCTCCAACTTGAATCCCTCAACTTCAACAAAGTATTGCACCGAAAATCTAAGCTATTTTAGGTGAAATTGATCTTGAAATTGGTTAATAAGAGGAAATGAAGAAAAATAGGTTATTAGGTTTAGGGGAGAGGAGATGATTCAATTTATGATGGATCTTTTTAATTGGGTTTGGGTTAGGGATGTCAATATGGGTCGGGTCGGGTGGGTAGGAAAAGTTTGGTGGGTTGAAATTTATTTTAACCAATAGAAAGACGCCACGTAATAATTAATAATAATAATAATTAAAAAATTATAAGGGTGTTAGTATAAAGGGTAATAGTGGACCAAAAAGGTTGACTGAGGGGTATTTTTAACCCAATAGGTGGATGAGGGGTATTTTTAAACCTTTTCGAATAGTACAGGGGTATTTTTGGCCCTTTTCCGTTTTAAGAATAATAAAATGAAATTAATCAAATTACATGACCAAGATATACGTGTTTTTATTTTTTTTATTAATAATAATATTAATAAATTTATTATTTCAAAGAATAATAAATAAATAATAAATGAATTTAATTAAACATAAATAAACTCCTTGATTTTTGCCCTATATTAAGAGATTTGATTAATTTAATTTCCAGAATTAATTGCCCGTGTATTCTAAAAATCATCAATTACTCCTGTAATAAAGAAAATCAGTTACAACCAATTAATTTAAAAAACAAAATACATATCTCGATTTTAAAATTCGGCAAAATCATGTATCTAGCGGATTCAAAATCATGTATCCTAAACTTGAAATATGGTAGAGGAAGTAATATTTGAAACTATCGGAAATCTTAGTAATTAGAACCTAAACTAGTGGGATTTATGTAGTTTGCCCTTTTTTTTTATTTATGAAATGTTGGTGGTTTGAATACCATTTTATCAATTGACAAAATATATAAAAAGAAAAAAAAAAGATCCAAGCAAATGGCCAAGAGCAAAAACAAAAGCGGTAAAAAGAAGAGTAAGTTACAAAAATAACTATATTTATAGGGTTATTGAAGTTCAATAGCTAGAAATATGCTATTTACTAAAAATGACAACACTTTATGTCAACTTCTCGCTGTATGTTTGTATAATTTATTATTATTATTATTATTATTATTATTATTATTATTATTATTATTATTATTATTATTTATACGGTTATACATGCGTATTTACAGTGCACTAAATAAGGTATGGTCTGTTATCATAATTGACAACCTTTTATTATGTCCCTAAATCACTCAAATTTTCATTATTAAATTACCAACTAATAATTACATATTGAATGCATATCCCAATTCATTCACATAATACAATACGTTGTATTTATATTCCTAAATACAATATATTCACAAATACTAATTATAAATGTATTCATAAAATTTTCTGCAGATTCGGAGTAAACTATTAAGGTATTCATAAAATTTTATTTTGTTAAGTCGGTTTATTATATCTGAAAAAATTATTATATTTGTGAATGAATCTTTATGTATTTCAATATGAAATAGGTGACCTACATGGCAAACATACTGGTATGGATTCGTTGGAGGCATTATAGCTCCTAAATTGATGAATCATAAGAGGAAATACACTCCTAATAATATCATGGTCGACATAAAATTGGACTTGGATGTTGATATTAACTACCAGTTGGCATGACGAGCAAAAGAAAAGGCATTGGAATCAATAATGGGGCAACTTGCTCCCTCATACAAAAAGTTGTCCGGATACTTGTATACATTGGATAAAAAGAAAATTTATGTCTTTTTCTCATTGTTTGCATATGTTTTTTATTTTTTTATTTATACACTGATACAGTTGTAGTTACAATAACTAAATAAGAAAAATGTATTACTTGTACAATTAACATATGAATACTTTGAATTCAAATTAGGGATCTCTATTATAAAACTTAAAGTATTGATATATCAAGGATACAAGTATTTATAAATACTTAATGTATTGATACATCGAACAAGTTAAAGTATAAGAATTTAACATATGAACACGATAATTTGAAAAATGGATACACTATTGCTAATTAGGAATACATTTTTGTTAAATAAGAAAAGTGGAAAACAATAGAATGTAAACTGTGTAAGTATAATACTTGAGGCTTGGTGTTAACTTAGGTATTTATTTATAAAAAAATATAGTATTAATGTATCCAACTATACTTGTATTGCCTAATCAACCTTTAAATTTGGATAGATTACTTGTGTATCTAGATATACTTGTATTCACAAATTACAATTTCAACTCGTGTTAATATTACAATACAAGTATCTATGTATATAAGCATTCTACTATATACAAATTTGACAAACAACAAAATTCTCTCTCTATACTCTCTGCTAACAACGGTAACCTAACGACTGTAGTGAACATTATATATCTAATACAAACATCGTGTGTCATGTTCATTGAACATCATGTTCAATTGTGTATCAGTCAAAAATTATCTTCCTCAATAAGTATTAGATACATTATATCCAATTAAATAAGTATTTGATACAAACATCTTGTGTCATGTTTAATGAGTATCATGTTCAATGGTGTATCAGTCAAAACTTGTCTTATTTAATGTGTATCCGATATATTATATTTTGCATTCGGAGTACAGATTGTTTGTAGTTGCGTTTGCTGAGTACCTTAGTGATAAAATACATATTTCATCTAATGGTTTCAGATCTGATTACCTCCATAAACGATATGTAGCTCCTTTATGGAAATAAGGTACTGAAAAGTCTAAGGTAGGATACATTAATGGCAATGATGATCCACTAAAGCCTAAGAGTCATATCACAGTACCAGCTCAAGAAGATTTGGTTAATGTTGAATAGACTATTTTAGAGTGTTATGGCCTTGAAGATACATTAACTTTAGTTTTAGAGTGTTTTTTTTAATTGTTTTAAGATACTTCTACCCAAGTTTTAGTGTGTTTCTCTAAAAACTTGTTGATTTTGACTTTAATATTCAATATATTCAGTTGCTATTTCCATCATCTATTCTTTTATACTTGTGTCTAATATAACCTGATACAAAGTCTCATAATATTCAATTTCTAATTCATTTATGCATACACACTCAAAATTCATTTTTCACATAATTGTACTTAGTTGTTGATACATTGGACACTTAACAAATTCAATGTATCTATTTGAAAACTTAATTTTTATTTATTGCGTGTAACGATCGGTTTTCGTCGTTATAGAAAAGCCAACAGGGAAAGATTTTAGATCGAAATTTTTTTTCATAGTAACTTGGGATTTTCCAATCTAGTCCAAATTAGGATGAAATCGGAGTCAGTGAGTTCTAGGGAAATCTGGTAGCAATTGGGTGATTTAATTATGATTTTGATTATATGAGTAGATAGCTAAGGCGTTAAGGAATTCGTACGACTTTACGGAATTGAATTCAGATGAGTAGAACTCTCGAAACTGATCTTGATATGAACGGGTAGTTTTTGAGTGTCATTGGGTATGTTGTGAAATGAGGTCTTAAAATTATTAAAATAGCTCACTGTTTTGTACAAGCTGCTTTGGTGGGGATTTCTACCACTAGGGCGAGGCCGCTGTAGCGGGCGAGTGCCGCCATGGCGGGGCAGACACGACTTAAAATTGGAAATAAACCCCAAAAACGTTTTATTCTACAATTTTCA